>BCGA01000009.1:0-694402 GCA_001599075.1 Ambrosiozyma kashinagicola
AAACTAGCTTCCCAGAGGAGGTAGTGACATTGGAGCGTGTCCGAGGCGGTAGCATTGTTTACACCAACAACACGACACGTTAGTTGTAGAATGAAACACGAGTGAAACGACAATGAGAAACGTACGATTGCGTGATTAATTTAGCATTCGTAATGGGGTATTTAGGAATAGTGAAATCCACTTGAATTGATTACTCTTGTGTTGAGAAACAACTTAGCTTAGATTTTTTTTCCTCTCTTTTCTATATCGAGTTTTTTTTAATAGAATTTATTATTATATAAAACTTATACCATATAAACATCTACCATTAGAATACGTCTGACTATCTGCCATAGCTAGCATCCTTCATTCAATAGTCAACAGTAAGTATAACTTTTTATTTAATACTGATTAAGGGAACGTCAGCTGGCTAGACCATCTGTGCTACCGAGTGATTAACTTCTCTAGGTAGGTCCATCACAGGGGTGACGTTGTTGACAGACCTTTACAAGTCTAATCCCGATTTCTAATCCCGATTTTATACAAAGGAAACTGAACCAGAATAAGATATATTTCTGTAACAAGAACAAAGAGTTATCATTTAGCCAACTGGTTTCAAGCTCCGTTATAATCCGAGATAGTTTAGTGGCTAGAATTCTCGCTTGTCACGCGGGAGACCGGGGTTCAATTCCCCGTCTCGGAGTTCTTTTTTTTTCAAATTCCTTGATATATATACATATATCTATCAAATATTATATAATTCTGCAAATTTCAATGAGACTAATGGACCTCTGATACCATCTTTTTATTGATCAGGCTGAACTAAATTGATCTTTCTTTTTTTTTTGGGCCGCTGTTTACGAATCTAGAAGCCCGCAGCATTGACGGGGGGGGGGGGGAAATTGAGCCGCAGATTACATACCCGAAGCCGATCCCGGTGGGTAAAGACTTCACCAGGTACGGCATGCGTGTCTCGCTCTCCTTCCCTGATGGAGTGGCCTTCCTAGCCTGGTGCAGGTTGAGGAATAACAAAAAAAAAAAAGAAAAAAAAAGAAACGATAAGAATTAAGCTATTTTTTTTTTAGTTCAACTTTTCAGATTTTTATCCATCATCATCAAGTTAGTTTACACTTGAATATCACTCCATCTCTCTATCTGAATGTTGATTTAATTAATTACCAGTTTAAAGACAACACACAATTACTAGATTTCCTTCCCACAAATTCAACATCTATCTAGATACCCAGATCATTTTTCGAGAGAGAGAAATAACTAATTAGACCCTATTACAGGTCATATCTCATCTTTTATTTCATTCTACTTTCACTAACTCATCTTCATAGTTTACAATCACTTATAAAAGTCTTTTGACATACTCAGATTTCTATTACAGGTAAAAAATGTCGGACAACTACGAAGAGAGTTCATACGTATACACTTCTACCTCAGAGGACACACCTAGGGCGTACCCTTCAGGACTCCCATCATTCACCACTACCGATAGTCTCTCCACTGGTGAAAAATTTCTATCTCTTCAAGAGCAATACGAACAGCAACAAATTGGATACAAGAATAAACAAAACTTCAATAATAATAACTTCACTAATAACGACCATCTGACGTATCTTCATCAACAGGCACAACAGGCACAACAACAGCAACATAAACAACAAAATTATCAACTCTCTGATGAATTAATTAACAGAAAGGAAGACACAGTGACTCCATCTAATCTACCACTCAAGGTGACTAAGGGCAAATACTCCTTGAATGACTTTCAAAATATCTGTACGTTAGGAACAGGCTCATTTGGTAGAGTACATTTAGTGAAATCCGTGCATAATGGTAGATACTATGCTATGAAGGTGTTCCGGAAGAGTCAAGTGGTGAGAGCAAAGCAAATCGAACACACCAATGATGAGAGACGTATATTGTCAGTGTTGCAACACCCTTTCATCACTCGCATGTGGGGAACCTTCCAAGATTGTAAATCATTATTCATGATAATGGATTACATTGAAGGTGGTGAATTATTCTCTTTATTGAGAAAATCAAGAACTTTTCCTAATCAGGTTGCCAAATTCTATGCTGCAGAGGTTCTGTTAGCATTGGAGTACTTACATTCCAAGAATATCATTTATAGAGATTTGAAACCGGAGAATATCTTGTTGACTAGATCGGGTCATGTCAAATTGGCTGACTTTGGATTCGCCAAGGAGGTCGAAACAAAGACGTATACCTTGTGTGGAACACCAGATTACATTGCACCAGAGGTGATTGCCGTGCAACCTTATAACAAGGCCGTTGATTGGTGGTCCTTTGGAATATTAATTTACGAAATGATTGCAGGTACTACTCCCTTCTATGATCCTTCCCCTATGAAAACCTATGAAAATATCACAAGAGCTGATTTAAGGTTTAATGGCCCCTTCCAGGATGATGCAATTTCACTTTTATCTGGGTTAATAACTAAGGATGTTACTTTCAGATTGGGTAATTTACAAAATGGAGTGGAGGACGTTAAAAGACATAAATGGTTCAAGGAGGTTGTTTGGGAAAACTTACTTCAAGGTAATATCGAGACTCCTTATGAACCTAACATTCCTGGTGGTGTGGGGGACAGCTCACAGTTTGAAGTGTACCCAGAGGAAAACTACGACTACGGGATTTCTGGCATAACGGATCAATTCGGGTACCTATTTCCTGATTTCTAGTGTGTTTGATATATATAAATCATTTCGTTTTTTTTTGTACTAGCTTTTTAATATGTGTAACTTAATAGATTTTTTTGAACTTTTGTTAAAGGGTATTTATATCTATATATTTAATCATGAAAAACCTTTTGAAACGTAGAAAATATGTAAAGTAAATGCGTATAAAACCATAACCGTAAATGAAAAAGAACCGAAAAAAATAAGAAAAAGTACTGGTACTAATGCGCTAGAACCTTCTTCATATCACCATGCAAAGCAGCGTACTCATTACCTAAAGAATCACTGGAGACCGATGCTTTGAGTTCATTAAAATTATCCATGATTTCATCAAACATGTCACAGAATTCGGGTTCATTTAATCCATCAAGTCTCTCTCTTAAACTTTTGATGTATATTTCAATTAATGCTAGGGTTCTAGTTAATTGCTTCTTGTCCGTTGGGTACTTATTCTTGAAAGAGATACTACTCAATTTCTTCGAGAGTTTATTTGATGTAGATATGAGAGGATTGTTAGCTAATTTAATGAAGAATGCATGTAATGAATTCAAATCATCGATGGATTCTAACAAGTATTGTTTAATGGTTTGATTGAATGGATGCACCTCCCAGAAGGAATATGCAAACGAAGGGTTGCCACAGGATAAGATGGAATCAGCAAATTCGGCCTCATTGACTATTCCGTCAACCAATATTATCAAATTTGTGAAGAATGCAGGGGATTCAAATTTCTTAGCCCTAATTGCTGGTAACCAAACCCTCTCTAGTGATTGGATAGTTTGGGACTCCATCAAAGGTCCTGCACGTAACATTTTATATCTGGACAATAGCAAAATTTGAGTTTTAATTGGTATAGAAGGATCAGTATTGAATGAATGGATAAATTGGTACTCATTTAACTTGCGGTTCACTATTTCTAAACCGGGTAGATCTAATTTCATCACTAATCTAGAGAAATATTCAAAAGTCATATCATCATTGAAGACAATGTATGAAAAAACGAACATAGCATCTCGAGGAGATTGAAGAGCAATAATAATTGGTAAGTATCCTCTATGGTGCTTGGATGCCTTCTCTAAATCGAGTAATAACTTGGATTGGCCCTGTTGGGTTACGTCTGCTTTGGATTGAATACCAAAAGTATTCAAAACGTAATTAAGATTATCGGATAACTTATTAAAATGTCTCTTCTCAATTTGTTCAAATTTCTCTAGTGATTTAATTCTTGATTGAATCTCAATATCCATGTTACAACCCTTAGATGGGGCATCTAGGAGATGTATCAATCCATCAGCTGGGCTTGCTGCTGTTGTTGTTGTTGCCATCTTCTGTAATGAAGATAGTGATGGTGGCGGAGCGTGTTTCTTTTTCTGTAGTTTTTTATGATTGGAATTGGAGACCCTTGCAAGAGTAGCAGAAGGTCCCTTGGCTTCAGCCAGTCTTGATAAAGTTTTCAACATTGGATGACTAGGGGAGGTATCCTTATTAAAGAAGAAACAGTTGTAATACGAAATTACTAAACCCCAATTTGCGATAGGCCAAAAAATTTTAATGAGGTCAGGAAACAACTCTACACCTGTATTATTATTATTATTATTATTATATATAGTTGTTACTAATACAAATTGGTTTAAACGGATGAGGTATTTAATGTATTGAAACGGGTTCTTAAAAGGGAGAGGGGCTATAAACAGGGAGAGGTATAGAAGAATAGTAAAAAAAAAAAAATAGAACAAGGCAGAAGAGTGGAAGAACCGTTTTAACATTCGCAAAGGTAGAAAATGGAGTATGTGTGGGAGATGGGTCATTATAGTCATGTGTTGAATTTGTCAGAGATCCCACTAAGCATTTTTCTGCTTCATGGTGATATTACCACCACCACAACAGCCACCGGCAAAGTTACCACCGGTGATGTCACCTCCTAATGTTGATTTTCTTTTCTTCTTGATAGATTGATTATCACCTAATTCGGTTTCTTCATGAATGTTTAAAGTGTAATTCTTCTTATCAGAACCCTTAACACCTTGCACAACATTTCTCTTCAAGAAAGTAGACACTTGGTTTAGTAATTCTATTCTTTCATCGATTGACATGTCTGGGTTTTGTTCTGAATTTATTAGTTTCATTTCAGTCTTGATTTGGTTTCTAGCAGCAGATAAAGTAGCCACATCTCCTTTGAAAGCCATAGAAGTAGCTCTCAAGGCAGCTCTATAGGCTGATAATGCAGATTTAGTAGACATAATGGTTATTCTCTATTAGTTAAAGTAGAAAGAAGAAACAATATATATATATATATATATTTATTTAAAAAAAATTATTTTTTTCTTTTGAAGAAGAAGAAAAATTCCCAAAAAAGAGAGGTCACGTGCACACACATGCTTTATTTGAAAACAACCAATTGCTTACCCTTTTTGGATTCAGCTAAACCCTTTTTGAAGGTATCAAGGAATTCCTCTTCACTACTAGACTCAGAATTGACTTCGATTTCGTAATGGGAAATCTCAGCAAGTTCTCCAGCTTCATATAGCTTAATTAATTTCTCAATCGTTTGTTCTCTGGAACCAGGGATTCTCTTAATGTTCTCTGTGACCCAAAACCCCTTGGCAGTCAAGTTCTTGAAGATAAACAATGAAGTAGGAAGACTCACAGGTTTCATGGACATACCACCATAGGTGAGAAGCACTGCATCTTTACCTAACTTTCTAGCCATGTTAGTTAAATTGGAACCACCGATACAATTTAAACCAAGTTTGATTGGCTTGCCTGCTGTCCAAGACTTAATAGTCTTACCAAAATCTCTGGATCCATTCTCATCTTCACTTATCACGTGGGTGGCACCTAAAGCAGTCAATTCGGACTTCAATGCATCTAAGTCATCCCTATTTCTGACCACACTGATGGAGTTTAATCCCAATTTTTTACCGATTTGAATGGCAGCTCTACCAACTTGTGAGTTACCACCATTCTGGATGAACCAGTCACCAGGTTGCATGTCAACATAAAGGGTCAACATTTGGTAAGCACTAGATGGGTTAACAGTGATCGTAGCAGCAGATGGCAATGAGATGGTTTGAGGCAACTTCATCAAGTTACCAGCATCAGTGAGAGCATGAGATCTCCAAGTACCGAAATTGACATTATTTGGGATACACCAGTCACCGATTTTCAAACCAGATTGTGAAGATGCGGTTTCCCCCAGGGCAACCACCTTAAATAGTCCTTCATTACCACACACGGCACTAGGCTCAGCGGTACCCAATTCAGTAGTCAATTGAGGTCTAGATGGGTAGACCCCCTGAATTTGGTTAATATCTGAAGGATTAATTGGACTAGCCAATGTTTGTAATAACACGTCATTGTTGGATGGCTTCAATGGCAATTCATAAGTGTGACATTTAATAGTGTCCAATGGTTCCCCATAAGAGGAGTACACAATGGCCTTAGCCTTCAAAGTTGATGCCATTCTGATGAAGGTAGATTGAGACTGAGATAGCAATCTTTTAGATGCAGTAGTGAAGGTAAGCATTGAATAAGGACAAAGGGAAGAGATATAGATGATGATATATGTGTATCTTAAGGAAGAACATGAATATATATATGTACAATCACCTTTTAATTTAAATCAGCTTTTTTTTCACACTTCTCCGCAAATAAAAGTTTCAATTTTTCCCGGCACCCGAAGTATCGGATTTAAGTACGGATTACAATCACTATTGTGTGTACAGTAGACTCACAAAATTATCCTGAATGTTTACTATCAATCCGAAATTGAGTACAGGGAGAGAAAAACGATGACTGAATTACTAAGTTAACAGTTAAACTAAAGCTGACTAATTAATAATTCAAATAAACTATTGAATCATATACTCTTATCCTATATATCATGTAATCATTAATATCTAATTCTTTAATCTATTATTCTAATTCTTATTCTTCATAGTTAAATTTTTTTTTTTCGTATGCAAATACACGTTCTTTAACATGAACTAGCTTAGTTTTAATTCCCTTACTTATCTTACTAGGATTCAATCAATCTACCCAATTGGTTTATACTATGGGCTCTTCTTGCATTTTAAATAATTAAACACGAAAAATTCAATTGGTTCTAGATCTATAAAACAAAAAAACACACACTCACAAATGTCTAAGAAGTTTGGTGATAAGGATTCCTCCAAAGATCATAACAAGCGTCATACTCAATACGACAGATCAAACTCGTCCGTTTCTTCTAATTCCAACTCTGCATCGGTTCCTACACCTACAAATACTACGACTTCCAAATTGAATGCTCCAATGATGGCTCCTCCAACTCCAACCAACACCATATTCGATTACTATAGACATGGATCATCAGTTGCATCTCCTTCAACCACCGCCACCCCCTCCGCCACTAATAATAATACCAGACCAAAGGCATACTTTGATTCTCCCAGGGGAAGCATGTCAAGAACATATTCTGCATCTAGTCTTCGCATATCCAGAACTTTCAATGAATCCAATAATTCGAATGCCATAGTGGATTCTTCATCTCCATCCACGTCTGAAGATGATGAACCAGGTGTGATTTCAGATTCAGATAGAGATATGATAAAACTCCAATTCTCTAATTATAGTATTAATAATAGATTTAAACAACAACAGGGGATCCCTGGTAGGAAAAATTCATTTAGCATGCTATCATCTAATTTTACCCCTTTGCTTTCACATTACGATTCTGACAGTTCAGTACCAGGATCACCACAGAGTATTTCACTCGATACCGCCCTACAACAAACCCCACGTGATGATGGTTCTTCTAGTAACCAAGACTCTCTCGGTGGATGCGCATCTCCGGATCAATCACAAGTTTCACCGTTGCCCTACTCCTCTACATCAAATTCTGGTACTCCACCTAGCAATAACGTGTTTTTCAAGAAGATAATCTCCAAGAAAAATATGATCCCCAAATTAAAGGCATTCAAGAGAATAGCTACTGAATTGAGAAGTGAATTATCACCCTTAGATGATGAACTAAAACACGAGTCCATGATAACTACGGCATTGAAAGAGGAAGATGATCTTTTAAATTCATTTGAGAAGACAAAGATGATGAGTTCGAGATCCTCATCGAAGAACCTGATGAATACTCTGACAGGGGGCAGAAAGAAATCATCTGCAGTGGACCCCAATGATGATGAGCCCTCTTCCATTACCGCCAATGCCACTGCTACTACCACAATATCTGGAATTTCTCAAAGACACCTGTCAAATTACTTAAATCAAGATAATCTGAAACGATTTGAGATTATTTACAGAGCCAATGAGACTTGGAATCACCATTCCGTGTATTTGAATAGACGTCACACGAAATCAAGTAATTCATTAGGGTCCAATGCATCGATGTCTGCTTTATCGCCAAAGACACCTAGTGATACAGGTACAAAGAGAAAGATATCGTCTGATGATAACGAGTCTCCCTATGGTGCTAATAATGAAATTAATGAAGGTTATAACTCTGGTGCTAATAAACGGAGGATAGTCTCTGTGGGGTCATCATCTACTGTTCATCTAAACTCCCCGGAGTTATCCAGTTGTGGTACTTCACCTAGTGCCCCTGAGACAAATGATGCCAGACAACCATCCAAGACTTCGGTAAGTTCAACTTCTATATCTCACAGTCCTACTGCTATTTCCATGGTTGGCGCTGTGCTCCCACCTAGTAGACGAAATTCAAGTAAATTATTGAAGAGTGCCTCGGATGAATTTGAAATGATGTCGTTGAATTAAAATAAGGCTGGCCTTATATACCCTTTTACATAATTGCATTTTTTCTATATATCTAATTGTATAATATCATTTAATAAAATCCATAATTATCTATGCTCTGAGCCACATTGGGCTTCCCCAGAAACGGAAACGAAAAAAAAAAATTAATACGTATATCCAAGATCAGAAGACACCCCATTGATCTTTCTTTGACATCTTACTCTCTCTTAAGGTACCACTCCCATCATTCCATTCTCTATATGTACAGAGTTAGACCATTGATTAGACAATTCAGTGTTAGTGCTAGATCATTAGCTAAAGTGAACAATTCGAAGGATGGCAACAAATATATCTTGAACTCCATAGTTAGAGATATCAATTCTAATGCATTACCTAATAAAGATTTACAATCAAGATTACAAGAAAGAAATACCGCTACAGAAGCATACTATTTATTTAAACAACTAGAGGCTGATCCTAATACTGTTATCATCACTGAAGAGTATAAGCAATTACCAGATGATTCACAATTCATAGAGAAACATTATGATGAATTAATTTTTTATAAGGAAAAGTTGTTAGGTGACGGGAAAACCAGTTACAAGGACTTTGATACAGCTAGTAACTTATTTTTGCAATTAAGTAAATTGAAACCAGATGTGGTTGTGAATGAACAAGATAATAACATAAATGCAGATGAAGTCAATGAATTGCAAACTGAATTAGATAATTCTGAATTATTAAGATTTGATAAGTTTATAAGAGATTTGAAGATTACATTACGATTAAATGGTGGTCATTTGTTTATTCTTGATTTATTAATTTATAATAAGGAGATGTTCGATAATTTTGAAAAAAACATGAAATCTAAGAAGGATTGATATGGATCTTGGGATTCTAAGCTTTTCTCCAGGTTTTCGATAAGGCTTATTTTATGTCCTTTTTTTTTTATTTCTTTAATTTATTCAAAAACACCTAATGAAATGAAAAGAAATGAAATGTTGTATATAGTTGAACAAGTAGTAAGGATTACTTAACCCTAAAATGTACTATATAATGTACCCCCACCGACTCTTTCTGCCTCGAATATTTTAGACTTATGCTGCTCACATTAAATTTTTAATTTTCACTGTTTTTTAATTAATTAGTTATCTCTCTGTTTTCTCTTTGAAATACTTGTATTAACCCAATTGAAAGGTATTGAATATATAATATGTCTCTCCTGAGAGGGCTTTATTTAGATAGACAAAATTTTGGTCTTTCAAAATTACCATTTCATTCAAAACTTATCAGATGGAGAGCCACTGATATAGCTTATATTTTATTAATTTTCTTATTAGACCAACTTTACTTTGAAAGAATTGATCCATATCAAAGACAATTCACCATCAATGATATCACCATTTCACATCCATTTGCGGAACAAGAAAGAGTTAGTGGTCCGATGTTAGTGAAGATGGTTACAATTGTACCAGTTATAATTTTATTTGTGTTTAATTTGGTGTTAACACCAAAGAAGAAGAAGGTTTACGTGTTTTTCATCACAATTGTGGGGTTATTTATTTCCTTGGGGACTTGCATTTTCATTACTGATGTTTTAAAGAATTGGGTTGGAAGATGTCGTCCCGATTTTCTTGCAAGATGTGTTCCCAAGAAGGATGCTCTCAAGGATACACTTTACTATGCCTCTGAAGTGTGTACCACTAAGGACATGGATATTTTATTGGATGGATTTAGAACCACACCATCTGGTCACTCTAGTATGAGTTTTGCATCATTTGGGTACGTCACTTATTGGTTATTCGGACAATTAATGATTAAACACATTCAAGGTGGTGCTTGGAGAACCGTGGTGGCTATTCTTCCGTCCCTATATGCAGCATATGTGGCGTTGTCTAGAACTCAAGATTACAGACACCATTTTGTGGATGTCATTTTAGGGTCCACCTTGGGTATTCTTGTGTCTTGGTGGTCATATAGAAGACTATTCCCACCTGTTGTTCATGAATACTGTTATGTGCCGTACACTTTAATCGAGGAGAAAAACCATACAGAAGATTACTGGACTACCCGTAATAACGATTTCTATGATGATGAAGATGGTGAATATAGATTAGCTGACGTGTCCCATGGTGCCAGTGATTCTGAATCTACTCCATTTAGATCAGTTGTTTAACACATGCAATTCTCACATCCTTACATACCTTCTCAATTTTTCAAATTTTTTTTTTCGTTTTTTTCGTAAAATTTCCTGAACTGGTTATCTAAATTCCTTTTTCTTTCTTTTTACACTGTTGTTGTATTAACTTTACTGCACCACCCTTTTTAATTATCATACTCCCACAATCAATAAATATAATGAACCCACTCAATACATCGTCCTCGACGTACTGTTTGATCTCCAATGGAGATCTCCATTTCCTTCCGTACAACCAGTTTGACTGCCCGTCTTTTGATAACAACACCACAACTACAACGACAACTCAAGGTCCCCACGAACAACCACCACTCACACATTCCCCCCCTCTGAGTGATTCAGCTAATAGTAATAGCAAATTCTCAAATTTATATTCCACTTTCCTCACAAATAAAACTGTTTCCTCCTTGTCAGCTACCCCAAATGCGGCTTCGTTGATGACTGCCTCAAGCTCAGACGAGATAGATTCTCAATCAGATTTGTCAACGCCGCCTGATGTATTAAAAGATCAAGACAGTGAAGTTGCTAAATTATTAAATAACTACGGTACTCACGCTATATACCTCCCTGGCTACTTCATTGATCCATCTAACAGCGTGCAACAAACAGCAGAGATCAAGAAAATGCTTCTCAAAATATTCCCTCATTGGAGACACACAGACACGATATTCATTAAGAAACTCACAGGAGGAATCACTAACATGCTCATGGAATGTACCCGCCACAGTAATACCTTGAGCCCACCATCCGATACTACCTCCTCTGTGGAGAAAGTACTCGTGAGAACATACGGACGCGGTACCAATTTGATCATAGATAGAGACAGAGAATTTGTGTCTCAACTTGTCATCAACTCTGTTGGATTGGCACCACCTATTCATGCACGGTTTGGTAACGGATTGGTCTATGGTTACATATCAGGGAGATCCTTAAACTATGAAGAACTCTCTCATCCCTTATTATACCCTCAAATCGCATCTAAACTTGGAGAATGGCATTCCATTATAAAACTTTCTCTCATAGAAGACAGCTTATCCAAAGTGAAATTAAGATTCAATGATACAACAATATCTGATGATTACTCTGATATTTGGTTGTTACTTGACCACTGGACAGAGATTGTCCCTGAAATTGATGGTCTCATCACAGTGTGTAATGATAACAAAGATATTCAACAATATAAACCAGCTTCATCTACATTATCTCCATCTATAGGTGCCATCCTAAAAGCCGAATTAGAATGGGTTCAAGCGGAAATTGGAACAAAATCACCAATTGTGGCATCCCATTGTGACTTATTGAGTGGTAACATCATTATCCCTAATGAACTCTCTGATGAAATGGATGCATACAATAAATCTGGTCAAATTACTGAATCATCAACTCTACAATGTGCTAAAAATCCAATTTCATTTATCGATTATGAATACATGATTAAAGCTCCAAGAGCATTCGACATTTCTAATCATTTCATGGAATGGCAAGGTTTCAATTGTGATAAATCTTTGATTCCAATGCCTGATAAATCTAATGAAACAATGAGAAGTTGGTGTTCATCTTACTTGTCATCTACTTTAAAAAACGATATCACCACGGTTGATGAATCTGCCGTTGATAAACTAGTTGATGAAATTGCATTATACTATGGGATTCCTGGATTCTATTGGGGGATCTGGGCTGGTATTCAAAGCGGAATTTCATTGATAGACTTTGATTATTCTGGTTATTCTGGTGAAAGATTGGTGGAATACTGGAATTGGAAAAGATGGTATCTCAAACAGACAATCTCTTCCAAAATATAAACAAAATATAAACAAAACAAAGATCACCCTTGGCAAACAAAAAAAAGAATTAGATTTTAGAATTTGTCTTTTCTGTCAATTCATCACTTTTGCTTTTATTGATTTTTCGTTTATTTCTTTCACTTTTGAAGCATTTATCCCTTTTCATTGTCCTTTCTCTTTTTATTAAAATTTTCATTTCTCTTTTCCTTTTTGTTCTTTTATTTTTTTCAATTGGTTTCACTCTTTTTCTCCCCTATGCTTTATGCTCTATGCTACATCATACTCCTCTCATTCATATATACAATATGATACCCATTTACTGTCTACACGTTTTAGGTTCAAAGTGTATCAGCAATTTTTTCTACACGTCACTTTTTTTTTACTTTTCACAACTACTTTCCCTCCCTTCCCTTTTCTTGCTTTAACAATAGAAAACATGCATTCATGGTTCATGGTTATACTCATAAAAAATGAACTACAAGTAAATTGTAATAATGCTAAATGATAAATATATATACAAAAAAATTGATGCAAAAAAATTATAAAAGAAAGGTAGCAAAAACTAAACGTTTAAATTATCTAAGATGTTTTTAATCATCATGTTTCTACGAATAACCTTCGAGTTTCCGTCAACAGCCACAGTTTTAGTACCTTTAGAGGATGTCTGAGTGGGGTTTCCACTGGTACTTCCGCTTTGATGCACATGGAGGAAATTACTATACACAGAATCGGCTGCAGGAGGCAAATTATAATCCCAATGCCTTTCATTGACCAGCTTCATAAACCCTTCGAATTCAGGGATAGTGCTCATCAACTTTTTAGAACCAAGAATGATCAATTTAGATTTAGATCTAGTCATGGCAACATTGATTCTTCTCCATTCCTTCAACAATTCACCGGCAATACTTTTCTCATTGGATCTCACCAGTGAAATGATAACACAATCCTTGTCACGACCCTGAAACTGATCCGCAGTCAAAACTTCAAGTTCCGGATACTCGATTTGGAGCCGGTAAAAGTGTCTCAACTGTGCACGATAGAACGACATTACACCAATAGAAGATTGATGAACTCCTGATAAAATCATCGATTTAATTATTTGACTGATCAACTTAGCCTCAGTTGGATTATCAATTTTATCACAATTAGACACTTCGAACGCTGGAACAGCATCATGATTCAAAAAGATAACTCTATTTTCCTCACTGAAAACGTAATTCAACCATTGAGATTCCTTCGGAATATTCAAGGCCAGCTCATATAATCTCTCCTTGTAAGGAATTGCAAGCTTCTGATTGGCAACTTCTTCACTTCCACATTTGAGTCTCCCCTCGTATATCAAGGTATTTGAAATCAACATAACATCAGAACACATCCTATATTGATGGGTCAACTCAACAACACTATCAGGATGGGCTTCACTTAAGATTTTGAATAATGATTTATCAAACCCACCTTTTCTTGCCTCTGGATTGATAACCAAAGGCGGCAATTGGTGATGATCTCCCACCAAGATGAATTTATCAGAGTAAGCAAGGGGACCCAAACAAATAGGCATAGCAACTTGGGATGCCTCATCAATAATACAATAATCAAAGTTCTTTCTGTGCATGAAAACTGTATCATTGATTCCAAGACAGGTGGTAGCAACAATTTGTGTATCAATGAAAGCTCTTTCAAAATCATCCTTATTCTCTATATTATAGATCGACTCCTTGGATGATAAGCAGTACTTTTGCACACCAGGCTTCACCTTTTTGGCTAAACCAACTCTTAATAAACTAACGTCAGGAACTAAAACAAGTAACTTCTCTAGAATATTATCAACAGCAGAATGGGTGTAAGAAGCAACTAAAACAGTTTTATTGTTTTCCACTAATGCTTTAAGAAGATTAGCAATAACAGTGGTTTTACCAGTACCAGGCATCCCCAATATCAAACAGTAATCTTCGGTTTTCAGGACTTTATCAAACGCTTCCTGTTGATCCCCATTGAATTTTGTCTTGTTAAAGTTATATTCAATTAATGGTTTAGAAGCAAAATTGGGCCTTTTGAGTTCAACGACTAGCCTTCTTCTCTTCTCATCACCATCAGGTAGAAACATATTTAATAAATTAAATCTGGCCCTGGAGAACCCATGGAACATTTCATCCTTATCAATTCTAAATTTTCTCTGCCTATCCTTTTCTTGAATTTGGGAAGCACTTCCATGTAAAACAGTTTGGAAAACTTGATTCTTACTAGAATCAAAGCTGGATAGTCTTGAACTTGAGTTTAAAAATCTTCTATCAGTACTGATGATGATAGTGTCGGCACTTATAACTTCTATAAATCCAAATGCCAACCCAAAATTCCCTTGCTCATCACTCAATATGATTCTATCATATTTAGAAAGTTGACTAGCAGTTATTGATGCACGTGTAGTCAGATCTCTTTCAAAGGTGTACAAAAATCTTTTGCCACCTCTACCGGATGCCTCAATCTCTTGAGCATCGATGACACTTAAATCACCGACTGCTTTACCACTGTTAAGTTCTCTTTCACTTGAAGTGTAACGCCATAGGTCCTTCTTAAACAAATTCACTAACCCCTCCTCTTTGGAAATAAGACTATCCCAATGGTTATAAAAATCCTTATGCAGTTGCAAATCCAAATGATCAGTAATACTTCCATAAACAGAAGATTCAATTCCGGATTCTTCCATTGTACCATTTTCTGACAGTTTATTCAGGACCATGCATTCGTTAATAGAAAAGCATCTTTCACAGCTTGCTTGTTTCTTAATTGGGGGTAGTTTTCTGATATCATATTTGATATACTGGGAAAGCTTGTTTCTGACATTAATCAATAGCCTCAAATCATTTGTTTGCAACGCAGAGAAGTAAGAATTAAGCATTTTTGTATACACTAAGACAGTGGAGCTAGGGAAAACATCATATCTTTCTTTAATTAATATTGTGTATAAGGAAACTTGAGCCTTGTTAGTGATATATTCTCTACCAGTCTTGATTTCCATAGGAAGCACATATTTGGAGCCATCTCTCAAACGAGCTTCAATCACAACATCTATTAATCCACGCAATCCAAACATCGGAGATAGAATATTCTCTTCAACATCCAACACATTAGTAACTTTGAAGTCTGTAGCCTTGTTGAAATTTGAACATTGAGTACTAGCGACCGGAGGTAAGTAAGTGTTAATCCATTCTTTGATATGTGAAACATGGAGCATGATTGCCTCTTTCACCTTCGATCTATCTTCACCAGCACTCAAAATACCAATAATATTAGAATCGAGCCCTTCTTCAATAAATTCATTAATGGATTCATCTGATAAATCTCTGGTAATCAAACAATTTTGGAAGAGCGCATGCACTATATTACCAAGGATCATTGGAATTGAACTTTCACCTGTGGATTGCAATTTTGAATTAAGTATAGCTTTTCTTTCACACTCAATAGCTTCAGAAACCCGCGTAGCGGAAAGTAAGACATCCGGATTCCAAATCAACAAATTATGATCTTTATCCACGAGTTTATAATTTGAACCTGGAGAGCCATCAGTTATTATATGAATTATATCATCTGTGTTATAATCCAATTCCATCCAACTATCCCTGATCAGAATTTTCATCGAATCTCCACCACTATTATGGCAAGTTAAAATGATCTGATTCTTGGACTTTCCCTGTGCTTTATACGTTGTTCTCATTAGTGAATCAATTTGTAAACGAGTGCAAAAGTTTTTCTTGGAGGTAACTGTACCATCCATGTAACTCTGCAGTTGATTCTCATTTTCCAATTTGAAACCTTTAGTATCTTGTTCAGGTTGTTGTTGTTGTAATAGCTTTGCAGTATTAGCTGGCCTTGAAAAAAGAATATCCAGTTCATCATCATCATCATCAAAAGTATCCTCAGAATCTAATTTGACCTGAGTTTCAATTTCTGGTTTATTGGTAGAGGGAATACCCACATGCAGGACTCTCTGAGTCAACATCTGAATAACTTCATCACCATCGTCACTGAATTCATCTTCTGACAGAGAATTGAGGTCCTGTGCAGTCGAAGTTTGTTGGTTTGCGGATGACTTGTTTTCCCGTGCCAGTTTAGTTAAGTTATCAATTTCATCCATGTCGATATCTTCAAATTCGTATGAACTGTCTGCCTGAGAGAGCTGGATTGATGGTTCATTAACATCCAATGGTTTTGGAGATTCTGTCGAAGTCCTTTCTACTATCATTGAATCTTGGTCTTCAATTGTAGCATTCCATATATCATTGTTGGGTGTCCGATTATCATGGTTCAAAGAGTTTCCTATTTGGAAAAGTAGCTGGGATACCTTTTGTTTATTATTAAGAGGGGTAGAGGATGAACTCGTGGCATTCTTCAGTGAGTTTGAAGAGAATTTCTTTGATGCTCTAATTCTATTTATGCTTTGTTCAATTGATTCACTGAGAGATTCCTTTGTAGCAATTATTGGAACATTATCTAGGTCTTGTTGCAATTTAGACGTCGCAGATGGATCAGACATGGTTCTAGGTAAATCAAGAACCTTTTCTTGATTTGAAGTATTATTGTATTTCCTCAGTAATATTTGAAGAGATGGATCTAGTATCTGTGCTGTGAGGTCTGTTTTCAAGGGAGATGAGGGAACGCTTGCCTGTGATTCTCTAGCTATTTCGATCTCGTTGTTGTCATCCTTACCTTTAATCTTGGATACCGTTGGAGTGACAGCCCAGAAGATGTTATCATCGGAGCTAGGATGACTGGGAGGTTGCATCTTGCCGTCATTGCTTGTAGGAGTCCTGAGCTTCCTTTCCTTTTTATGTTTTTCAGGTGTTTTAATATTCAAGTGGAACTCTTCGGTGCTGTTTATATGTTGTGTGCATGAGAGTATATTCAAGTCTTTTCTTCCTAAAACTGTTTTATTCATAGGGATATTGCTGGAAGCCACAGGAAGGGCCTTAACCGGAACATCTGGCTTATTGAAGTTGCTTGATAAGTTATCTTTTGGGGCATGTTTATGATTGAAGTAACTTCTTCTCTTTTTGGTCGGCGCATTTTCCTTCTTTGTATCAGACCCGGGACGCTTGCTCCCGCTGAAATCTGGATGCGTCATATTGTGTGATGACTCTGACTGGTACTTAAAGAGAAAGAACAGACAGTATGTGTGTAATGAATAAGTTACAGTAAAAACCACAAGAGATGTGATACTCCTTTGTATGGCCCCCCAGCAAAATACGCGTCACCATCACGTGACCACTATTTAGCACAGACACTACCATATTTAATACGGAGGTAATTTCGAAGAAGAAACGATCATTGTTATTTTTGATTAAAGAAGGAATCAAGCCTACTTTCTTAAGGGTTCAACAACACATCTCATTGACCACCCACGAAATTGCCACAATTGAAGAGATCTGCTATATTCATTTCCAATTGAGCCATTATCCGTGTCTGTTAAATAGGAAACTTCGATAGAACACCACTGAGAAAGAGATTAAACCTTTGATCTTTTTACTTCTAACACTATGTCTGTCCCTTATCAAGTGATTTCAAAGTTTGCGTACACACCCGATGTTGAAAATGCTTCGGATGATTTGTCCTTTGCTGTGAACCAGGTGATTACTGTTACAGAAGTTGTTGATGATGATTGGCTTTTTGGTACCTACAAGGACCAATCCACTGGCAACTTGTTGTCTGGTTACTTCCCAAAGGGATTTATCGACTTGTACGAGGAGAAACATTCAGCTGTTTCAGCTGTGCCTGAACACCAATCAGAACCGGAACCAGAACCGGAACCAGTCAAGGAGCAACCCCCTATTGCGAGCATTGCATCCCCAGTTGAAGAACCAACTCCAATCCAGGACGAAGAGCCTGCGGCAAAGGTTATTTCCGAATCCACCGGAGGAACACACAACCAACCACAACAGCACCATGCTGATGCCTCCTTCATGAACAAGCTTAAAAACTTCAATGAAGTCTCAGCACCTCCCCTACCTGGTGCTAAACCTGTTGAGCAATCGTTTGTCAAGAAGAACTTTGCCGCCGCTCAACAACAGTCTCATTACGTTCCACCGCCAATTACGAAATCCACGTACGATCAAAAACCAAGAAACGAGTTACCACCCAATGCTCCTAAACCAGTGAATTCTGTTTCTGAGTCTACTCCAGTTGAGGCCGAAGAGGAACCTGCTCCGAGAATGACCTTGAAAGAACGTATGAGATTACTCGAAGAGAGACAAAAGGAAGAACAAGAGGCCATGGAAGCTGCAATGAAAAGAAAGGAAGAAAAGAAAAAGCAAAAGAAAAAGCAACACCATCACCTTGAATCCAATGCCACTGGAGAATCTGTTGCCAGCAGTATCCCAGTTACAACGACCGGTGGGTCCACAATGACCGCCACATCTGCAAAGTCTGCAACAGAAGCTGAAGTTCCAGGTATTGATACTGAATTAGCTTCTCCTGTGTCTACTGGTCTACAAGAACAACGCGAACTTCCGGATGTCACCGAGGAGGCCGACCAAGATGAATTCGAGGATGCTAAGGAAGAGGAAGATGAGGAAGATGACCAGGAGGATGAAGATGATGAGGAAGATGAAGATGATGAAGATGATGAAGAAGATGATGAGGAAGATGAAGAGCTAAGAAGAAGAAAATTAAGAGATCGTATGGCCAAGCTTTCTGGAAGTGCGGGTATGATGGGTATGTTGGGCTTGGGTGGTATGAACGGTGGTATGAATGGTATGCTAGGAATGGGTGGGTTGCCACCTGCATCGTCTGCCCCTAAATCCCAGAAAAAGAAATCAAAAAAGAAAGCAGCAGAGCAAGAATCTATTACAGCTAAGCCTGTCCCTGTGCTTCCATTTGCCAATCCTCAAGTTTTAGCTAACATGACTGCACCAGTTGTCCCTCAAGAAGCAGAAGATGATGATGAATATGATGAGGATAAGGAAGAAGAAGATAGGGAAATTATAGAACCTGAAGCTTCTGTCACAATAGCAACTGGGGACGAGCCTACAGAACCGCTGAGTGATGATTTTGACTTCACCAAGCAAACTTCTACTGTGAGCCCTACTGTTCCTCCTGCGTCTGTCTCCAGGCATGCCAGCACTGCTCCACCCGTTCCTTCACAAGCTCCTGTCTCAACACATATTGAGGCACCTAATATGCCTCAAACGAGTGCACCAGCTATAGCACCTGCAGTTCCAACGCAACCAACAACTACACCATCAATTCCTGTCCCCGTTGTTCCAACTCAACAACCAATAGCTAGAGCTTCTATTCCAACAGCAACCCAACCATCACAACAAACTACTAATACTCCACAGGTTCCTACTACTCCATCCGCAAGACCTACTGCCCCCGCTCCACCTGTCCCTACTACTCCATCCACAAGACCTACCGCCTCTGCTCCACCACCCGTTCCTACTTCACCATTAGCAAGAACTTCAGTCTCTGCTCCACCAATTCCCTCTGCCCCTGTTCCTACTGCTACCGCACCAGAGGAATACATTGATTCCTCTGATGAAGATGATCAAACCTCTGAAGATTATGAAAATGCTGAAGTTCATCATGTTGACGAGAGGGCTATTTCGTCTCCTGTCAAGCTATCACCACCAGTGTTCTCACCAACATCATTCCCACCTCCTATACCTGCTGGTAATGCTGCTACGCCGCTATCCGGCCCACCTCCTATCCCTGTTCATGCTCCTGCACCACCGCTTCCTCACACACAAACCACCATCAAGTCCCCACCACCTCCTCCTCCAACTGTGCCTGCTCCACCTACCACAGATGCTGGTTTGAGTGTTGTGCCACCTGCAATTCCTCACAATAGAGCCATTTCCACACAGCATCCGGCTCCGGCACAAAGAATTGCCACGTCTATGACTGGTTCGAGTGCCTACGGTGTGTCGACACCAAGCCTAGACAGTACAGAGGCCTGGTGGTTAACCAAGTCGCTGCCTTCAGGACTGGCAACAAAGGATCTCTTCTATGAGGTTGACAGTTATGAAATCAAGAAGAGAGGTGGTAGAACTGTAGTGTACTTAGATTACTACATTTTGAATCCAGACTTGAGTGGTAAACTGTGGGAACTTTCCTTTGAAACCGGAAATCCTCATGAATTACTCTCGTTTAAAGAGAGTCCTATAACCAAGCCTGTTGCTGCTCCTGGGTATCTGGCTTCCGCTTCCCACAAATATGGTGCCCATGCATTCCAGATTGCATCAGAATTATTACAAAAGAAGGGATTCCAGAGCAATCAAGAGTTCATTGATTATGTGTACCGTAAGCTTCCTAGAGATGTTTTACCTTCCATTGGCAACAAAACTTTCGGTACTGCCATTTACAAGAACAACAACAACGTGGAAATCGAGTTGGATGATGGGATCAAGCCTGGTGATATCATTGTTGTGTTGAAGGGTAAGTTTGAGAGTCACTCTTCTGGGCCATTGAAGAAGCACAAGGTTGCAGAACTTGGGTTCACGGGCAAACCATACTCCGCCGTTGTCACTGGGTACGATGAGGTGAAGAATAAAGTCAAGGTTATTGAATATTCTGCCTCCGGTAGGGGTGTTCAAACGAATGGATACAGATTGGGTGAGTTTAAGAGTGGTAAGATTAGAATATTCAGAATCATAGGTAGGGATTATTACGGTTGGTGATTTCTATTGGTGATATTGCTTCCACTTTTTGTATGCTTTTTTTTTTCGTTTTCCTCTTTCTTTTTTCTTCTACGTGTGGTTTACTATCAACATTCTTATTTGCTGTTTACGTAGTAGACGTTATCTCCCTTTTGTTTCCTTTATATTATATATATATATATCTTTTTTCTTTGATATTAAATAGCATTTTTGATATTTTCCGATATATTGCGGTGGCCACCCGACAGTTTTCACCGCGACGTAGCCTAACGTACGGCAATCGGCACTTTGTGTATAATTAAAAATAATTGGAATGACAAATACAAATAGAGATAAGACAGCCACCACAGTATATTACAATGTATAAATACACTGAAGTGTTCCCTTTCTCTTCCCCTTTTTCTCATATTAATTGATAACACTCTTTCTGTTAACTCAATCACAATTACGATGACCCAGACTACAGAATACGCTCATGAACATCTAGTCTCAACCCATGCTCAGGGGAGAACTTTTGAACATTTTTATAGATCATTCCCATTACCGGAAGGCATTAAACCTCATCCTAAACCATTGGAGATGGTTGGTGGTGTCCCCCATCATGAAATTTTCCCAGTGACATCCATTAATATTGGGTTAAGATCTAAGCCATTTGCTACTGGATATAAGAGTGATACCGATTATGACGCAAAGAAGATTGATCTGGATGCTACTTCATTCGATGTTCCAATTGAAGCCGCTGCGGACGATCAATTACTTGATATAAAGAATGGGTTACAATACTCACAAACTGAAGGGTTGCCTAGCCTAGTGAAGTTCACTAAGGAATTCACTGAAAGAGTGATCCACCCAGGGTTTGCCGACTGGAACACCATTTTGACTTTAGGTGGTGCCAATGGTGCATCTAAGGCATTTGATGCCATCATCAACCCTGGTGATGTCATATTAGCTCAAGAATTTACATTCACTCCAGTGATCTATGGTGCCAAGGAAAAGGGTGCCACAATTGTTCCAGTTGAATTGGATTTCCAAGAGGGTGAATTAGAGTATGCTACCAATTTGGAAAAGCTGCTAGACAACTGGTCCACTTTACACCCAGATTTGCCTAAACCAAAGGGATTCTATGTTATTCCAGATGGACAAAATCCATTAGGGTTCAGTGAAACCCTAGAGCACAAAAAAAAAGTGTATGCATTAGCTGAGAAGCACGATTTTTTGATCATCGAGGATGAACCTTACGCTTATTTGAACTTCTCCAAGGTTACAGAGACACCAAATTACAACTTGACAAATGAAGAATTCATTGAGAAATTGGGGTCCTCATATATTGCATTGGATACCACGGGGAGAGTGATCAGATTGGAATCGTTCTCCAAGGTGTACGCTCCCGGGATGAGATTGGGGTTCGTTATAGCTCACAAGCGGATCATTGAGTTGATCGTTGGGTGTACTATGGTGACTTCTAGAAACCCTAGTGGGCTTTCCCAGATTGTGTTGAACAACACTGTACAGGCATTAGGCGGTATCGATGGGTACTTGCAATGGATCATCAAGGTTAGAAATGAGTACTTGAAGAGAAAGAATGCCTTGGTTAAGGCACTATTGGACTCTGACGCCAACAAGAAAGGGATTGTGAAGGTTAATGACTCTCAATGTGGTATGTTTGTGTCCCTGATTATTAAACTAAAGCCAGGGAAGCAAGATGCCTACGATTACTTAATGAATGAGTTCCGGTTGGCATGTGTGCAGACTGGTGTGTTTGTTGTGTGCGGTGGTAATATGAGTGTCGGTACTGAGGCCAAGAAGGCCCGTGGTAACTTTGTCAGAATCTCGTTGGCTAGTGCTCCTGATCTTAAGACATTAGAGGAAGCCGCCAAAAGATTGAGTGATGCTGCCATATTAGCTTACGAAGGCTGAATAGTAATAGATTATTTTTTACTTTTAAATAGTTTATCTTTTCTTTTCTTATTTTCATATTATTCCGTAACAGGTTGTATTAAGCAAAATGTCATACATAAGTATATATATATATATAGAAAGCTCAAATTAAACATTTTATAAAATGTCCAAGAGAGGAAAGGATTCATTTATGGTGCTTTTCATCCAAAGGTTCAATCACCAATTTATCAAAGTGGTACATCTTAGAGATAGCTGATTGTCTTTTCAACACTCCGAGGTCGGTCTTGTATTCCTTCACTAGGTCATCTGTGATTTCCACTTTTTCATCTCTGAGTTTTCTGAATTCTGTTTTATACTTGTTGAGGAAATACACTCTGAAATTGTAGTATTCAAATTCAGAAGAGTATCTCAAGAACTGTCTGTACATGGAGAGTACCTCTCTACGTGTTATATTAGCAGCAGCCATAGTGTATAAATTAGTTGTGTATGTGTAAAGTCAATTAATCAATCAATTAGAGGAAAGGCGAAGGCTCAATGGCAATATAGTAGTTTCAGTTATCGGATATGGTCGGACTTCACCGGGATGATCAATAACTATGCTATAGAATAGAGAACAGGAATGGATTCCGAAAGGATTATCTTATTATAGTGGGTCGGAGGTAAAGAATAAGAACAGTGATCTCCAATAAAACTAAAGAAATTTGTGATTTTCTCGTTGAAACTAAAAAAAAAAAAAACCAAAAAAAAAAATTGAAATTAGTGATTAAGGAAGTTCTGTGATAAACCATTGATTCAGATAATTAAACCATGGCTACTTATCAATACACGGGGAATCCTGAATATGACAATATTATAGAACAGATAATTAATTATACTGTGTTGATAGTGCAATTTGTGCGTCAATGGGTGGATTACTTATTGACCAATTACCCCACTGCTACTACGGTGGTGGCATATATTATAGCAGCATACGTGGTGTTTCGTGTGACGATGTATCTACTGAGATCCATAATAGGAATGGTGATAGTGGTATTGAAGTTGGCTGTGTTTTGCTTTGTGATGTTTGAAATCGGCCGACTATACTACGGAGATGATAAGATGACCACCGTTCTGCAAGATTTGAAGCGGTTCAAATTGGCTGCATTAATGGTGTACTCTCTATTGAAGAGATTATTCCAGGCTGCCCTTCAGGGTGAAGATCCTATACAGATTCAACGTGATCTAGCTCAGGGTAATATCAATATTGTATAAATTATATATAAGTGAAACTGTCAATAAACTTTCACGTGTCAGAATAAAGGATTCGATTCGCTGTCCATTTTCGGGCGTTCAACAAATTTTTGTATTTTTTCACCCTAGATCTAACCTTTAATTACTTTGTATTTCTTGTACTCTGTTTCTTCCTCTCTTGTGTCTGTGTTTATACTAATTCCATTGACTTAATTGTGATTAGATTTAATTTGTTAATTCCCTTTTATTTGTCTTATATCATTTGAATTAATCCAATCAAAAGCAACAACAAATCAATCAACAAATAACAATAACAAAGGACAACAAACCCACAAAAATGTCTAGAAGAAGAGCATACCCACAACCACATTACCAGGTGCAACCCGATCCAAGTGCTGCATATGGTATTACTCCACAACCACCTTCTGGCTCGACTCCCAATGCTGCTGGCGGGCTAACTCAAAATGGGGCTAACCCTAACATCATCGGAGGAGGGCCATCTGCTCCCTCTTTTGGTGGTCCCGTGTATGCACAACCTGGAGCTCCTGCTGCAGCCGGAGTGGGGCCATATCAACAACAACAACCACAGCAACAACAACAATCACAATACCAACAATTCCAACAACCCCAGGGGGTTGACCAATTGTCTCAGGGAATGGCTGGATTGAACGTCTCTGATGATCCTTATGCTCAAGGTGGTGCCACTACAGGAATGTACGGTGCCCAAAATACTGTCTATGGTGCACCAGTTCAATCTCAAGGTGGTGCCTACAATCAATCTCCTAGATCTCAAGCTACATTACCAATGAATCAACTTTATTCCACGGATTTACTCAAGGACTTGCCACCTCCAATCTCAGACTTACAATTCCCTCCTCCTCCAATTATTTTACCACCAGACTTGGGATTGTCCTCCGCAGAGGATGGTAACTCTCCACCAGATTACATGAGATCTACATTGAACGTTGTGCCATCATCAAGTAGTCTTTTGAAGAAATCCAAATTGCCATTCGCATTGGTGTTGAGACCTTACTCTACACTATCTGATACTACTGGTCCAGTGCCCATCGTGGAGGATTCCATCGTGACAAGATGTCGTAGATGCAGATCCTATATTAACCCATACATTCAATTCACTGAAAACGGTAGAAGATGGAGATGTAACTTTTGTGGATTACAAAATGATGTTCCTCAAGCATTTGATTTCAACCCAGCAACATCTGCCCCAGCTAACCGTGGTGATAGACATGAATTAAACCATGCTTTAGTGGAATTTGCTGCTCCTAAGGAATACATGGTGAGACCACCTCAACCATTGATTTACGTGTTTGTCTTGGATGTTTCCCACGCCTCAATCCAAAACGGGCTTTTGGCTACTGTGACTAGAACAATCTTGGAGAGCTTGGATAGAATCCCTAATGATGATGGTAGATCTAGAGTTGCCTTTATCGCTGTGGACTCTGGCTTATCATTCTTTGAACTCCCATCAGATGAGGACACCAAGAAGGAAATTTCCATGATGATTGTCTCCGATTTAGACGACGTGTTAATTCCATCTCCAGATGGTATCATGGCCAACTTGAGAGAATGCAGAAAGAACATTGAAAAACTTTTGACTAACTTCAGTTCATACTTTGCCGCTACGCAGGATTCTGGTTCTGCTTTGGGCCCAGCTTTGAAGTCTGCTCATACTTTGATTTCTCAAATTGGTGGTAAGATCATTGTGTTCAGTTCTGCCCTTCCAACTGTTGGTGAGGGTAAGCTCACAATCAGAGATGAAAACAGTGTCACTGGTAAACCAAAGGAGGCTAGCGCTCTTTTAACTCCAAACAATTCATTCTATAGAAAATTCTCCATTGATTGTAACAGATCTCAAGTGACGGTGGACATGTTCCTCAGTGGTTCAACTTACCAAGATATTGCTACTTTATCCAACTTACCAAGATTCACTGCTGGGCAAACTCATTTCTATCCAGCTTGGTCTGCCAACAATGTTGAAGATATCACCAAGCTAACTAAGGAGATCTCCAATCACTTATCAATGGAAGTTGGTTTAGAGGGTGTTCTAAGAATTAGAGGTTCCAATGGATTAAAGATGAATGCCTTCTATGGTAACTTCTTTAACAGATCTTCTGACCTTTGTGCTTTACCATCTATGCCAAGGGATCAAGGTTATGTTGCTGAAGTTGGTATTGAGGAACATATCACCAAGCCTTATGTTTACTTCCAAGCTGCCTTCTTACATACCTCTTGTCATGGTCAAAGAAGAATCCGTGTGATCACTTTGGCTCTTCCAACATCTAAGGATTTGAAGGATGTATATGCCAGTGCTGATCAATTGGCTATCACCAATTATTTCACTCATAAGGCTATTGAGAAGACTCTTGCCTCTTCATTGGATGATGCTAGAGAATATTTGAACAAGCAAATGATTGACATCTTGACGATGTACAAGAAAGAAATTGTTCCAGGTAATCTAGGATCCACTTCACCATTACAATTATGTACCAATTTGAGAATGTTACCACTTTTATTACATGCATTAACCAAACATATTGGATTCCGTGGTGGTCGTGTGCCTGCTGACCATAGATCTGCTGCTTTAAATAAATTAGGTACTCTACCATTGAAGAGATTAATAAATTATGTTTATCCATCTGTGTATTCATTACATACTATGGATGATATTTGTGGGTTACCATACGATGGTGAAGATGATCCATATGGGTTCCCACCAAAGAAGCATGGTGAAATTGTGTTACCTGAAGGTATTAATGCTACTTTCAGTTCATTAGAGAAATATGGTCTTTACTTAATTAACAATACTTCTGAATTATTCTTATACGTTGGTGGTGATGCCGTTCCTGAATTAGTGGCGGATGTATTTGGTGTTAATTCATTAAGTGAGATTAAGATTGGTAAATCTGAATTACCCGAATTAGATAATGATTTCAATATTAGAATTAGAAACATTGTTAATAAGGTTAGAGAGGGTGATGATCGGATTAGTTATTTAAGTTTATATGTTGTTATTGGTCCATCAAGTAATGAAAGTGCTCATTCAATCAGTTCAAACAGAGATATAATGCCATTAAGAATCTGGTGTTTGTCTGATTTAGTTGAAGATAGAGGATCTGGTGGATTAAGTTACAGAGAATATTTAGGTCAATTAAGAGAGAAGATCTCTAGTTGATTAATTTAGATCTTTACTTTTATTTTAACATCAGTTTTCTTTGTTTATTTTGTTTTTTATTTGTTTTATTTTTATAATTTCTCTCCCTCTTTTTTTTTTTTTTTATTATTTTGTTTTATTCTTTTTCTATCTATCCTTTTTGATTTTTATTATCATATAGTTTTATTATTTTTGTTATTATCATCATCATCATTTTTTCTTCTTGTTTTTCTTTTATTTCGTTTCTCTAATTTTTTTTTTGTTTTTGTAAGAAATAATCTATATCTATACACTATTAAAAATAAGTTTAATATAGCGTTTAATATAAAATTTATTTGCTCAATGAGTAAATTTAATATTAGATTATGATCTACCTTTTCAGAAGCAGCCATATAAACTATTTTATTTATATATAACTTATTATATCCAGATTTATTTATTTTTATTATTTGCATGTATGAATAATATCAGTTTATATTAATACTATTAGTTAAAATAAACTTAATATACAATATAAAAATGATTACATAATCAAATATATATAAAAATTTGAAATTTAATAGACGCGTCATTCGTCCTATTTCTCCTTTATCCTTCCCCCCACCACATCTTAACACCAGCGCAAATTTAAATTGACCAATCAAAAACGTTGAAAAACGCAGCGAATACACTATAAATTATTAAATAATCAATTTGTATACGCTAAATTTAATTATAGCGTGGTCAGATTTTTTTTTTTTTGTATCGTTAGTTGGGTGAATACTAAGAAAATTTTACTCTTTTTTTGAAAGCTTTTTTATAAAACAACACAACACTTCTTCCTTTTAATTAAGTTTAGATTTATATTATTACACATCCATTCTAAAATAATTTACATCATGTTAAGACAATCTATTAGAAGATTACCAATTCAAGCTCAACAACAAATTAGATTAGCTTCAACTGCTGCCTTGACTCCAGCTACTGTGTCTCAATTAGAAAACAGATGGGGTAAACTTCCAGAATCAGATAAGAAGGATGTCATTGATTTATTAGGAGAAAGACAAAAATTACCATGGACTCAATTAACTGCAGATGAAAAGAAAGCTGCTTGGTATATCTCATTCGGTGAATGGGGTCCAAGAAAGCCAATTCACTCAAAGGAAGATGTGACTTACATCATTTGGGGTACAGCTATAGGTTTAGGTTTAACCGCTGGTGCCTTCTTATACTTCAGATCTAAGAGAAACATTCCAAAGACTATGAACAGAGAATGGCAAGAACAATCTGATGAATACTTGAAATCTAAGAACGCCAATCCATTCCACGGTTACTCTCAAGTTCAATCTAAATAAGCGCATTTATAACTCATTTATTCCACTCCCTTAACGTCATCCAACTCATCTCTCATCCACCCCCCCCCCCTATTTAACTATAAAATATCTTTTTTTATAATCTAAACACATCCGTTTGAAAGAAAAAAAAATCATTTTTCAAAATCTACTAAATTTATCTAAACTAAATCATGTTATTGCTGAAGAACTGTCTACTTCCATATTATTTATTTGTTAAAAGGAGTACTACTTACTAGTCATAGGCATACACTCCTTTTACATGTTTTTTTTAGTTCTACTTTTTTTTCTTTTATCTTTCAAGTCTTCTTTAATACAATATACTTACACTTGGTTTTTGACTAAATTTCGGGGTTTTTTATTAATCTCTATGTTTTTTTGTTTTGATATTCTTTTTTATTTCATTCACATTTTATTTTATTCTAAGTTTTTACCATTATTTCTGTTTTATTATATATATCTTTTTGAATTATCTTTAATAGAGAAAGATATGTATGCTCTGTTAAAAATCTAGTAATTACAGTAGTTCTTCGGGTTTTGGACAAAAAAATAGCCCAAACGATTTCATTTTTTTTTTTTTTTCAAGCTCCATTTACCATTCTTTACAATAATTAACTAATACTCTGTATCAGTTATCAAATGTATACACAGTGGTCTCCGTTGACTAGATAAAAACCATATTCTTTGGATCATTCATACTAATAATAGTACAGATCAAATCGTTTTCTTCCGATCATGCGTAATAATAATACAGTTCAAATCGTAATACTTTAACTATTCTTACCCATAATTTACCTATGAATCATCAATACTAGCTAGACATGTAAATCACATTTACTTTAATCCTATTAAACTTAAATATAATCATCTATAACTATATATATATCAAAAAAAAATATTTTACACTGTTTGGTAGCATTGAACATAACAAAAAAAAAAGGAAGTTTTTTAATACTACTTCTTAACGCATAACAACTCAATACATCATGTATTACCCAAGTCTCTTTATCACAAAAGACAAAGAATGCTAACTGTTTACTCCACAGAGTTCCCCAAATACCATGCAGAATACAAACGCATGGCATTACAATTAGAAACTATCAAGGAAGAATCTGAGGATGTATGTTGGCTCCTCCCTATCATGGATAACCCATTCCAAGATTTCATAATTCACCAACAAATCAAATCATCCATTAAAGAACAACTTCAAAAAATGCTTACCCATAATTCACCGATCCCTATAGGTGACACCGAATCACAAGATTTGCTTTCCACTCTGGTGAATCTGCCATCTGAATGGTGGCTATTCAATGAATTACCAATCCATGAAGTGTTCTCTAAATTAGTATATTATGAAGTACACATCACTAACATTGGTAATATTAGATCAGTCAAATATACTATAATCGATTGTCAATTTTCTATTCGAATTTGGCAAATCAAGTTTTATACCAGAACTCCTCATTCATTATTACAATTTAGAGAATCTATTCATAGTGCCCTGATCGATTTATCATACTTGAAATATGCATCATCTAAGTGGGGTAAATATATAGCCAAATCGGCAAATCAATTATTAAATTGTACCACCATCCCTCATAGAGCAATGATTAATCAGTTTGATGATAATGGCAATGACGGATTTCACAATAACCAAGAATTCATCGATTATATTTATAAATGCATTCCAGGTACCGTGTTACCATCGACCCATAAGTTCATAATTTATCATAGATTAAATTCATCAGTCATTAAATTGAAGTTAGATAAAATCAGAAGGGGTGACATTATGATATATGGTACTTCCGGTGATGCCTCCATAGTGATTTCATTTGAATCTATTAGAGAAATAATCAGAGTTGTAGAATTAAACACCAGAATCGTTAAGAAACGGTATAAATTGAGAGAATTGCAAGGAGAATTGATTGTGTATCGAATTTTAGGATCAGATGTAATGTATAATTGAAAACAATTAACTTATCAACCAAGTTTACTGAAAAATCCTTTGTAACCGACTTCTACATCCCATAGAAATTCCTTTAATTCATCATCAGTTAAGAATTCACCAAATTTTAATGAATTCAATTTAATTAACCATTGCACTAAATTAGCCTTACCATCATATTCAGAGAAAATCTTATTAGCTAAAGTGATTATATCAGTGAGTAATGGATGAAGTTGTTCCTTTGTATTATAATTTAATTTAATAGCATCCATTAATGTAATAAAAGATCCTGTAGCTTCAGCTATTAATCTCCCTTTAGTACCACTATCACTAACAGTCATAGCAGTTGAACTCAAAACAGGTGCTGATGGAGTGGATGTACCGCTACCACTACCATTCTTTTTCTGTAAATAATTTAAGTGTTCAATAGTAGCAGGAACTCCAGTTTTCAATCTTTTCAATGCTAAACTGTAATTATTAGTCATTCTGAATTGTTTAATGAATTCATCAAGAGTTATACCCAAGTGACCATCATTATTATCTGGATTCCCAATGATTAAATTAGCTTGATTAATTAATTTAATACAATTCTTGGTATAATAATCTTCATCAGAGATCTTATCCTTGACATATAGTTTCTCTAATTGATTTAATGTTATCAATATTGAATATAATTCACTGAAATTCTCATTACGTAGTCTATCTTCATTAGATTCATTTAATTTAATTTCGAAATCTAATGATCTTTTTGCTTGAGAAATTAAATTTATAGACACAGAATGGGAATTAGTGTTAATTGGAGTGTATGAATGTTGAATGTCCATGATTTATTGATTGATACGTAGTGCAATTAGTATTAGGCTTGATATACACAAGGCTAAGTACTGTTGATAACAATGTAAATCTACCTTAGATCTATCCGGTGTAGGGATGCCACATGTATACATATATTGATCATGACATGGCTTAGACTTATTCCTCTATATATAGACTCGATGATCTCTCCCCTAGATCAGAGTTTTATAGATAGGGATATATTGATTTTGGTATATCACAAATGCAAGATAATATCATTATCAATATAAATTATTTAAAGGATGATCAAACACCATACATCACAACTCAAGATGCAAAAGATTTCCATATCATCGGTAGATTAGAACTCCGGTCAATGACGGCGTTTTCTAAGTTTAAATTGAAATCCATATCCATCGGTACTACAGTGGAACAATATTATCAAATTGACGCAGAACTGGTAACAAAGAGAAAGGTTTACGTGAATGATAGATTCCCACATAAGGATGAAATCAATTTAGTTAACATTTTCAATGATCCTGCGGTGTTAGATCCTACACAAAATTTGACTAAGGATAACCCATTATCTAAGGAAATAGCCAATGGTAATAATGGTGTTACATCTACGGTGAACGATGATGGTTGGTTCATTGGTGTGGATTTGGAATTCATTAAATATTTGGATTTAGATACTATATGTGGAGACCATTTCATGAAATATAATCCAACACCGAAATCAAAACAAACATGTACATTGAATACTAATAATGTATTAGTGGTTGGTGTAGAGTATTATGTGGATCAATTGAAACCTCAATTTGTGAGTAAACGATGCCATTTTAAATTACCTTTGTTCATTTTAGATGCATTCAAATTTCGTTCAAGGGAATTAAAATTACAAGAAGAATTGAATGATAGTTTAAGACTCACTGTGAGATGGCATGATTATTTATCGAGAGATTCAAAGAATACCGTTACAATGGAATTCATTTCAAACTTCTCAAATACTTGGAGGTTACAAATTGTTCAACTAAGATTGATCAGAGTGGTGCGATTCAAAACTACGGGGGAACCCGCCACTATGATGGAGTTATTTCATATGGATAAGGATTACGGTGGAATAGATATTCATGAGAGTTTAAATATGTCATTGGATTATAATTTGAGTGAATTAATGGCTACCCAAATTGAGAATGTTAAAATCCAAGAGAGTTCTAATGATGAACCAAAATTGATGATAGATACAGTTATCCAAGAGAAAAGTAATAGATTCTTAGATTGCACTTTCAATGCTGTGGATTTGAGAAACTCTTTATACTCTGTGATGTATGAATTAGTGATGGATTGTATATTCATCGATACAAAAGTCAATAAAACGAGGACAAAGAAATTCAGATTACCATTAAAAGTTTCACCCCTCACTGAGGAACAACATGATAAACTTGAGCATAAACTTGTTAACCCCAGTGGTCCACCACCATCTTTGGGTATCAAGTTCTATAAACACCAACAACAGAGTACTACTAGTCCATTTCCGATCTCTTAATAAGAACTCCGGTACCGGGTGGCCTCATCCCAAAAAAAAAAAAAATTCACTCCGGAGTGGTCGGTTTCAGTTTCCGGTTTTGAGTCCCTCTCTCGAGATTGACTCATTTCGACGAATTTTTCATTTATATACTTAAATGATAGTTGTTATTTCTTTCTTGTAATTTTAATATATACATTTATAAATATAGAATAATGAGTTTAGCAGCATCTACATCATCATTGTCATCTTTACCAGCTTCAGGTTGGATTGTGCAGAAATTTGGGGGAACCTCCGTTGGGAAATTCCCCGAGAACATTTGCGATGACATAGTGAAGACATTTAAGAAAACCAATGAAGTTGCCGTGGTTTGTAGTGCAAGATCTACTCAAACTAAGAGTGAGGGTACCACTACAAGATTACTGTTAGCATCCGATTATGCATCCGATTTAAAAGATGAGGAGTTTCAACAGGTATTAGATTTAATCGAAAAGGATCACATCGATAATGCCAATAAAAGAATTAGTGATCCTAAATTGAGAGCCAAATTGATCGATGAAACCAAGAATGAAATTAATGATGTGAGAAGATTACTAGATGCATGTTGTGTTATCGGGGAGATCTCTAGTAGGGTCAACGATTTGGTGATGGCCTGTGGTGAAAAATTGAGTTGTCGGTTCATCAGTTGTTTGTTAAATGATAGAGGAGTCCCATCAGAATACATTGATTTATCTAATATTATTCCAGCAAGCTATAAATTGGAAAGCGATTCCTTGGATGCTCCATTCTATAAATTTTTATCAAGTGCTATAGCTGAAAGAATATTAGAATTGGATGCCGGTGTTGTGCCAGTGTTAACGGGGTTCTTTGGTATCGTTCCAGGTGGACTGTTGAGTGCCGTCGGTAGAGGTTACACCGATTTATGTGCTGCTCTATGTGCTGTCGGATTGAACGCTGATGAATTACAAATTTGGAAGGAAGTTGATGGTATCTTCACTGCCGATCCTAGAAAGGTGAAGAACGCCAAATTACTGAAATCTGTAACCCCTGAAGAGGCCGCTGAATTAACTTATTACGGGTCCGAAGTTATCCACCCATTCACTATGGAACAAGTCATCAAATCAAAGATCCCAATTAGAATTAAGAATGTGGAAAATCCAAACGGTGAGGGTACCATTATATATCCAGATAACATCGGTAAACGTGGTGAGGCCACTCCACCTCATCCACCTATCTCTGTGGAAAAGTTACCAACTAACATATTTTCACAACCAAAGACCGCCACTGCTGTCACTGCCAAATCTGATATCATTGTGCTTAACGTGCATTCTAATAAGAAGATGCTTTCCCACGATTTCCTCGCCAGTGTGTTCCACATCTTAGATGCCCACAAATTGGTGGTTGACTTAATTTCAACTTCTGAAGTGCACGTTTCTATGGCTCTCCATTACACCAAGGAATTGAGAAAGGATTTCCTTTCCGCTGTGGAACAATTAAAGAAGTTTGGTGAATGTGATGCCACTTATGATTTATGTATTGTGTCACTTGTGGGGATCCACATGAAACAATTAATTGGTATCGCTGGTGCCATGTTTAAGACTCTAGCAGATGAGAATATCAATATTGAAATGATCTCCCAAGGTGCCAATGAGATAAATATCTCTTGTGTTATAGAGAAGAAGGATGTCATCAAGGCATTGAACGCATTACATGATACCCTTTTATTGAAACCATTCACCAATTTAAATAGATTAGTCGATAACAGAGTGGCTGCTCTTAAATTGGATGATTAAATTGATTAATCTATTTAAATAAAAATAACTAATGACATATAATACATATAATACACATAATTATTCATAGTAATCGATGGTAATAAAGTTGTTAAAATTTTTCATTATATAAAAAGATAAAGAGAGTAAAACATATCTAAAAGACAAAGATTTGATCACCCAACTTGGAGACTGGCTTAGCCTTTTGGTAACCCAACTCAACACCGGCCTTCTTCAAGGCAGAGACCATAGGTGGAGGACCACATAACAACAATTGCAAGTTTTCGTGAGGCTTTGGAGTCAAATCGTCAAGCATTTCCTTGGTGATGTAACCAGTCTTACCAGACCAATCTTCTGGAGCATCGTTCAAGAAGTGATGGACAACGATGTTAGGGTTAGCAGCTTCAATTTCATCCAATTCCTTCTTTAACAAGATGTCATCATGAGTGAGGGATCCGTACAAGAGAGTAACCTTAGTGTTATCATTAGGGTTGTTAGCGATAGCCTTGATGATTTGGTACATTGGAGTGATACCGGTACCACCAGCAACCATGTTGAAGTGCTCAACCATACCTGGTGTGTAAGTGAAGAAACCCTTTGGACCTCTAACTTTAATGGTTTCACCTAATTTTAAGTTATCAATGTATTTAGAGATGTTACCCTGTTCGTAGACCTTGATTAATAAGTCAAAGTAACCCTTAGCGTCTTCATCAAGGGACATTGGGGTGTAAGATCTAGCAATTTCCTTACCATTGATGTTAGCGGAAATGGAGATGTGTTGACCGATAGGTAACCCTAACACGTCAGTTGGTCTTGGGAGACCAAATCTGAACACGGCAGAGTTCTTAGATAAAACAGTTTTTTGAATCAATGGGAATTCTTGGAATTCTGTTGGCTTCAAAACCTTTCTTTCCTTTGGAGTCAAGAAATAATGAGATGCGATAGCACCGACGGCGATGGCACCGATGGCAGTCAATGATGCGAATATTAGAGTCGTGTTAGACGAAGATGTAGCCATTGCAGAAATAGTCTCGTTGACAGACATTCTAAAAGAGAAAAAAGAAGAAAAGAAGTTCTAAAAGAAAAGAAAAAACAAATTTATAACTTACTGATTCCAGTGGGCTATATATAATATACACAAAGAGATCAAAAATAGATAAACCATACCGGCTAAGATCGTATTAACGAAATTTTGAAAATTTGGAATTTTTCGAATTTTGTTGAGAAAAAAAATTACCGAATTTGGGTAATGATCGCGTTGTCAAGAATGGGAGCAAGAAGAAGGGGGGGAATAGGTTGTTGTCGGTGGAGGTAGTGAGTGGTGTGTGAGTGGGGTACATGTAATAAATGTGTTTGATTTGGGTATTCGATTGCGTGGGGGTGTGGGGAAGAGAAGAAGAGCAAAGTCAGATAGATCTACACGATAAGTATACAAGTGTCGTTGTCCGATGCTTCATACAATTCTCTTTAGATTTATCAAAGATGTAATATTAAAAGAAAAATAATTATAAATATACATAGTAAAAACTCCGGGGTCCGTTAACCGAGCAATCTCAAGACGTACTCAACAGTGGTGAAAGTGGCAGCACTACATGGAATGGCTCTCACCAATGCAGGACCTATCCCTTTCCAGAACCCTCTGTAACCATCAGTTTTAATGATATCTCTCACAACTAACTTGATCTTACCCTGATATTTGGAGTCCGCACCAAACTTATCAGATTGAATACGGGATTTCACCACATCCAACGGATAAGAACTCAACCAAAGTGCATCACCGGCGAGTGCACCGTATGCTAACAATTGATATGTCGGAATTTCTTCTCTCTTGATAGACTGCAATCTGACAGCAGTCTGCATGAGGTATTCGTAAGTCAAAAACCACACACCATAAGCTTGTGCCTCTCTGAGAACCGTAATCACGGACCCTCTGAAGAACCCCTTGAAGAGACCCTCTTGCTGAATGATCTTCTTAGTGGCATCACGTGGTCCACTGTATAGTTTTGCCGAATTCTTCTGTGTTTGTAATAAGATTCTGATTTGTTCCACTGGGGAAGTCACTGGAGTGTTAATCACACCGGCGAATGCACCAGCCAAGTAGAATTGACCCAAAGTGAGATCTTTCTGAGTTGGGTTATACTTTAGTAATTGTCGTTTAGCCTCGTGGAAGGCATAGAATTGAATGGACACACAAGCACCGACACCGATCAATGGTGCCAAAGTACCCTTGTAGAAAGCTAGGAGACCTTCATGTTGGAGAGTATCCTTGATAGCGGTGATCGGAGACGAATATTGGCCAGTTTGTAATCTAACCTTGACCAAGTCAAACGGTTGACCTATAAGAACTTGCACACCTCCTCCAACGAAACCTGCTGTCTATAAAAGAAGATTCAAAAATATGTTAGTAATCTGACTTCCACACAAGATCTATCATCTTATCTTTCACATACTATATCTTTTAGTTTTCTATTCAAAGAGTGATCAATAGTGGTTTCCTCAATTTCAGTAAACTCTGCCATGATTGAATGTTATACTATTACTTATAAGACTGATGAAAGAACAGAAACACATACATTCAATCATGAAAACCACCGTTTTAATAGGTTTCACAGAAACTTTCAAATTTTTCAACACAGCCTTGAAATTACCCATAAAAATCACGCCAAGTCACGTGACCACTATTATTAAGGTATTCCATTTTGATAGTATGAATACCGCTTTACCTTGATAAGAGACCCTTATTCAATAAATAAGTTCGAATAATCATAGGAATTTACCACCGTCATCTACTTTCACTTAGTTAATACTCTAAGCATACATCAATACTGTAACAATATTATAATAGGCGTACCGACTTCCACCAATTAAGATTGAAACTCCGCGTATTATCGCTAATTACTCCATAGGTTTTTGGACGATGTCGTTATCTTTAGAGGTGGAAGTGATGTAAAGTAGACATCCCTTTTACAACCAATACTCTTCTTTTCATACATTGATAGAAAGGCATTCTTTACTAAGTAACACGACTAATACACATATACATATACACATAGCTTTGTTAAGAGATAACAATAATGATTCCAGCAGACGCAGTTCATGTTAAAGAAACACCAAATCCTATGAAGAAAGATGAAGATTACTTGGCCTTACAATCAGATGACTTGGAAGTGCCATATTCTAAGTCAACTTCATCTATTTACAACCATAAAAATATCTCTCATTCATCAGATATAGAATTGAATAATCTTCGGTATAAATTATCTTCCTCGATCACTAACAATGACGTTCACCGCACGGCATCCGGAACGGGGAAAGACCCAAAGATTAACATAGAAACAACTCAAATGGAATCTGAATCAATCAAATCTGTGACATCCCATGACTGTACTATCGATGCTTCATCTCATCCAGATGAACTAGATTATCCAGATGGTGGATTCAAAGCATGGTCAGTTGTGTTAGCTTCCTTTTTGATCTTGGTGTGCGATTTTGGGTTGATGAACTCTACAGGTGCCATTGAATCATATATATCTGCTCATATCCTCACCCATGAATCTTCAACTTCAATCTCATGGATCTTCTCAGTGTATACCTTCTTATCATTCGGTTTAAATTTAGTTTCAGGAGCATTCTTCGACTTCATGGGAGCCAAGAAATTATGTACAATAGGTGCTCTGTTAGTGTGTGTGGGCCTATTCGCCGCTGCTAACTCAACAGAGATTTATCAATTCATTTTAGGATTCTCCTTATGTTGTGGTGTTGGTTGTGCACTCATGATGGCTCCATCTGTGAGTTGCATCTCTCACTACTTTAACAAGAAGCGTGGATTGGCATTGGGGCTGGCTATGCCCGGTGCATCAGTCGGTGGTGTCATTTGGCCATTAGTGTGCCGTTCTTTATATACAAAGATTGGTTTCACTTGGACTATCAGAACTTTAGCATTTATCTTCTTAGGTGTCACACTGGGTGCTTGTTTATTTATCGATGATAGATTGAAAGAAATTAAGGAATTCGAAATCCGTAAAAACGGTGGTGTCGACGTCAATGAGGGGAAATCCTTCTGGAATAAAGTGATGGAGAATATCGATTTCACTGCTGTCAAGGATGTCACCTTTTTCTGGCTTGTGTTTTCGTTGTTCTTCAACGAATTCTCCTTGATCCTTGTGTGTACTTATATCCCATCTTATGCTCTTAACAAGGGATTCTCCGAGTCTACTGCGTTGATTGCATTGACTGCGAGTAATGCATCTGGGATTGTGGGTAGATATGTGCCAACTCATTTATCTGACCACTACGGGAATTTCAATCTCATGATTATGTGTTCCATCATCATGACTTTCTCTATCTTTGTGTTTTGGTTACCCTTCGGAGACAAAGAATCTTTATTCTTTATTTTCTGTATCGTGTATGGGTTTGGTATGGCTGGTACTCTAGCATTGACCCCATTATGTACTTCCTACATTTCAAAGGCTCAGGATTTCGGGAAACGGTATGGTACTGCATACTTCTTTGTTAGCTTTGGTAATTTGATCTGTTTACCTATCGGTATGAGAATCACTAAGACTTCAGCTGGTTATAATGGTATGGTGGCATTCGCTGGTGCAACTTGTGCTATCTGTACTATTGGTTTATTCATCACAAGATACACTTTAGTGGGATTCAAGAAATCCATTATTTAATAATGATATATAGGTTAATGAAACTGCATATATATAAAATGATATACTGTATAAAGCAAAGAGTAACATATACAGAGAAAAGAAAAGAAAAAACCATGCCAAAATTAAAAGAAAAAAATAATCCTAAACTAAAACCCCAGTATACTACCTGTAGAATGTGTATGTGTAATGCCACTAGAGTTAATACTTTCATTATGATCCCAGAAATTAGCCTGGGCGGCTAATGGGGATATTCTAGTGACGTTATCGTTATTGATAGTAGCAGTATCATCATCATCAGCATCATGACCTTCGGTGTCTGTGCTGCTACCATCAGCAACGGCGACTTCATTGGCTTCTTGGAATTGCGGGTATAAGTTTGAAGTGATAATGAGGTTCTTCAAGTACAATGGGATGCACTTTTGAAGATCCGGGTTATTCATGAAACGGCCACTTTCAAAGCGAGCAGTGGAAGTAGTAGACACAGGTGTACTGTGTCTACGTTTGATAATCTTTGGAGCAGAAGCAGCATCACGCCGAGTGAGTGAACCTGAAAGTTTCACTAGAATATCCTTGATTGACTTCAATTCATTTTCAGAGTAGCCTTTCAACAGTTTATCACCGTACCGACGTCTGTTAATTTTCTTCTTAGATTTGTGGTTATCCAGGGAGAAATCTTCACTTTGGCTTCTCTGTCTAATAATACGATTAGCCTTAGAATTCACATCCTCTTCTTCCATATGAGAATTGAACTTCACTGTATCATCGATTCCCCAAGACTTTAATATCTCTGTATCGAACCCGACAGTGTTTCCTAACAAATCAGCTAACCCTGAATGACCACTGTCAACACCATCTTTCAAATCATTGATTAATGAATTAATCTGATCTCGTCTCCACGTTTCAATTCTAGAATTCAATTCAAGCTTAGAGTGGGAAGAATGATATATGTGGTCCAAATCGTCAATTAAATCGTCATCTTTATCGTCCTCCTCATACTCTTCTTCTTCAGATTCTTCTTCTTCTTCCCCATCTTCATCCTCTTCTTCCAGGATGCTTCTATTAAGAAATAAATAACTACCGTCCCGCACGTAGTCATCATATCCAGAACCATATGCTGTACCGATCCGAGGCGCCCCTAGGGAGGTATCATTGACATCCGTGTGAGCATCCACAGAGGTTGTAGTAGCTCTACGCAAGTTTAACAACAGGCTGTCCTGATGGAACTGTTGATGTGGGGACCCTATATCACTGTTATTATTACTTGTGGTGTAATTAACACTAGAACTCAACACTTCCTCACCGGAATTATCATAGTAGGAGCCATCTGACCGGGTGGACCGTGCAACGACATCATCATCGATTATTGAAGGGGAAAACAATATCCAGTCCGAATTACCTAGTCCAGATGAAGTGGATTTAGTATCTGTAGTGGATGCTGTAGATGACAGCACAGAATGATGAGCATGTTGGTGACCAGGCTGGATTTGCTTTTGAATTGCGGCTGCGTGGGCGGTTCTTGGAGAGTCAACAGAGGTGACCCCACCATTTGGGGTATTAATCTGTGATTGTGAAGAAGACACCGTATTAGTGGTAGTGCTCCGTTTCATGGATGTAGGGATCATGAAGTATGATCCAGTAGGTATTTGACTCATATTTATTAAGAATTAAATGAATCAAATCACTGATAAGAGATAAGAAGTTGAACTTGCTGTTTCCAAGTTAACAGGGTAACGGTGTAAAAAACAATGGAAAAGGAATTAAACGGAATAGAGTAAATTTAACTAGTTACTGTATCTAGTTTAATGAATAAGTATAGTGTTGGAAATGGTAGAATTTGTTTTAATCCCCAACAAGAACACTACAGAAGACAGCTTTTGGTGTATTAAATTAAGCGAATTTTTGAACAATGCCTCAGTTTATTAATTTTAATCATTAACAAAAAAAATTAGAATTAAGCTGTATAATAAGAATAGGATTATAAAGAAAACACATAACAAAATAAAGAGTAAGGAGAGATAATATAAAGGAGATTAAAAGTAATAATAAGTGGGAAAGACAAAAAAAAACACAAAAAAAATAACACAAGTAGATTTATAATATATTGCATGAAAAAGAATTTATTTAGATTCTTTGACTCTCTTTTAGCAAACACATGAATAATGACTTCAAGGAACAATTGAGGTGAGGTAGCAGACAAATCAGCAAAGACAGATGAGAAGATGGAGATGGAAAAGTCAATTTAAAGAAAAAATAATTATTAGTAAAAAAGAACACAAAACAAACAAAAACACTTAGCAAAATAAAAAAAAAAGGAAAGATATAACCATTCCGAATATAACTCATGCTTCAGTGACAAAACTGGCTTCATTAAAGGCGTACCCGGTTTCTTCCTTCTTCTTCTCACCATTAACAATTAATTCAAATTTTAATTCATTACTGAACTGATAAATATATGGTTTAGTACCGGTGGCACCACTGACAATGTTTTTAACAAATTGCGGGAGTTCAGCCATAACGTCAACTCTTTCACAGAGATCAGTCAAATCACCGGAGACAATCACTTCTGTATCATCACCATCTGAAGATTTCCCCTTAAGATCGAATTTAATCTTAGTTGGAACGTTCCATCCACAACTTTCATCCAATCTGGTTTCAACAAATTCGGTATCGTTATCGATGGATCCCATGAGAACTTTCCCCTTATTATCCATAGTCATAGCGATGGTCACCTTAGTGGATGCATAAGATTTAGGCGTAACAAATTCCATCACCACAACGGAGTAATCATCATTGGAGAAATTAAGGAAATTCCACGTAGCAGCAGCATGATGAGGTTTCATTCCCTGTAATGCCATCACATACATTCCCAAGGTCTTACTGTTAGCACCATCGAATTCAATTTTCAAGTCATCACCGAATGTAGTTTGCTTGGAATGCAATTCAATAGTACCAGAAACGTTACAACGAGGCCAGAAGATGTGTCTCATTGACCCCCATGGTTCTTCCTTATCAGGACCATAGATAGTGACACCATTGTCACCGAACTTGACACCATCACCAATCAATTCAAATTTAATATCCACAAGAGATTCTGGATTAACACTAGATTTAATAGTGTAATATGATTTGCCCTCGGCATCTGCTGGGGTCAATTTGATTTCTAAATCATCAGCTGAAAATCCAGTACCATCTTCAGAGATAACGAAATTGACTAATTTAGTCGACGTCCAAACAAATTCATCTGGTTTAGTCTTTTTGAAGACTTTAAAAGTGAATTGTGCAGTAGTATTAATACCCATCACGTTTGAATGAATTACTTGGGCAAATCCATAATAAATTGGATCATTAAAATAAAAAGTCTGCGTTTCCACATTGGTATGATCTGGGGTTTGAAATTTCAAGTCTTCAGATGGATTCACTTTACTGTATAAGTCTGGAGAGTCAGATGATAATCCTTGACAAACGGGGTGGATTGCCTCAGGACCGTATTCTGGTTCAGCAGTCCCTGCAACAACGGATAACCCACTTTGCACTAGTTTCCACATTGATGAAGTATTGTTTTGAAGTAATAATTAAATAGAAAGAGAGAGAGAGGGAAAGAGATTGAAGGAAAGAAAGAATATAAATAAATAAGTGTAATCTTTAATGACGTTATTGAAAGATGAATAAAATCAATGAAAAAGGAAGAACAATAATAATAATACATAAAAATTGCTATTTCTTCCAAAACAAAAAAAAAAAATTTTTTTCGTTGAACAGTACAAAGAAAACAAACTTGAGATTAAGACAAATGTATTATTGAAAAGGGTGGAGAAAGATGGAAAAAGGAAATTAATTAAGTAGAGTAGAGATAAGAGAGGAGGAAGGAATAAAAGTTAAAGGAAAATAATAATAATAAAAAAAAGTTTAAGAAAAATAGTAAGAGTAGAAGAACAAAAACAAATAGAAACGCAAATTACAAGAAGAAAAACTATATAACCAGGTAAAGCAAAAAGCAAAAACTAACAGAAAGGCAAAAAATGACAAGCAACAAAACAAAACTCAGATATGGGACTCATTAAATAAGGGGGGGGGAGGGTTAAAGAGAGAGACATCTTTATTCACTTTCTTCTTCACTCTCTTCTTCCGATTCCTCCTCCTCTTCTGATTCTTCCCCATCGGTTTCACTTTCATCGTCGTACACTAAACTAGCATCAAAGTATAAACTTGGATTCAAAGCAGATATGTCACAACTTTGAGCTTCCCCATCTAATAAAAGTTCAGCCAATAAAAGTCCCGTAGCTGGGGCATTGTTAATCCCCCAACATGAATGACCTGAAGCTAAGTAAAGATTTTCCACATTAGTTTCACCAATTAAAGGACCTGAACTAGATGGAATATCTAACACGGGTAAATAACAAGCTTGTCTTTTGAGGACTTTCCCCTGACCCAAATTTTGGGAAATCTTTGACACGTATTTGAATAATTCATCACATTTTTCTGTTACTATTTCAACATCATCGGTGGTCTCCGGGATAACTACAGATGAATCACCCTCACCACAGACGTACACTTCATCCTTTCTGGCGTATATTTCTGGTGACACAAATTTACTTTTCTTTGGAGCCGCAGCAGTAGTAGTGGAAGTGGTGGTGGCCGCAGCATCAGATGCGTCAGTTGAATTAGATGTGTTTGACTGGCCAGCAGATTCATTGGAAGTATTAGTTAATTTTAATTCTGTGAACACAGCGTATGGAGAGATCTCGGCAACGCTTTTTGGTTGAATAGTGATAGAGTGTGCTCTTAACCCAGATATAGGACAATCCGGAAGGATTTTAGAAGTCCATGGGCCTATAGACATGATAACCTTATCACCGTAGAGTTCGATTTTCTCTTGTTGATATTGATTAGCCTGTGCAGATGATGGATAGTAAAAAACACCCTTACAATCACCGGTGTCATCATCAATTATTATGTCATCCACTTTACCGATAACCAATTCGACACAACCAGTGGCGATACACTGTTTCAATATGTATGTAGTGAATTGATATGGATGCACTTGAGCTGTAGTAGATTCATTACCCAATTGATTCCAGTCTTGGATCACCTCTTTGTTTAACCAAGAGAGATCTTTAGGAAGGGTAGGCGTCGAACTGTTAGATGCTTCAATCTCGATGGAATTTTTCTTAATTTTGGTAGTTGATCTAGCAGATTTTCCTCTGGAAGGCCCTGATGAAGATGGAGCAGAGGCTAATTCTTCATTTACACTGGATGGTGATGTTGGAGTAGCAGTAGCAGCGGCAGCCAAGACGGCAGCCTGTTTAGAGGTATCAGAGATGTCACCTTCCACTGAGATGGTAGTCAATCTTCTGTAACCCCATTCAGTTTCTCCATTAAATTCATTAGCCAATTCTTGATGTAATTGGAATGACAACGGCACAATTTGTTGAGGGAAGGCCCATAAGGCTAAGAGTCCACCTGCCTTACCTGAGGCACCACCGGCGACTCTCTTTGATTCTAAGATGGTGATGTAATGTTTTTCTGGGTCAAATTTAGGATGTCTAGTCAAGTAAAAGGCGATACACACGCCGATGATACCTGCTCCGACAATGATGTAATGAGTTTTTCCCTCATGTTTACCAGAGGGATATGAAGAATAAGTTAAAAACTCTGGATGGTCTGGAATTTGATTTTTCTCTGTTAAGGGCATGTTGTGATGAGAAGTAGTATATGTGGAAAATAAAAAAAAAACGTATTAACTATTAAATAAAATTGTGTAATATATGTATGTCCCTTTTTTTTATTATATCATGTGTCTATGGAAGGGTGTCTGGGTGGGTTAGTTGATTGATTGTCTGTGTGTGTATAATATGTAAAAGTCTCTCTCTTTTTTTTTTTGTTATGGAAAAAAAGGAAGGGAAATTTGGGTGAGAGGGTAGGGTGGTGTTAAGAAGGAAGTTTTATAGATTAAATTATATTGGGATTTGAGACCTATATTTCCTTGATAATTGATATCTCTGTTGTATTGTGTAATGTTATACTTGTTGTATGTTGAGTATGGAGATGGTCTCTTTTGAAAAAGGGGAAACGGTTCTAAGAGGGCCAACAAATGAGAGTGAGTGTCTGTTGTATTAAAGAAAAGAAAGCTAGAAGAAAAAACAAAAACTAAAGCAAGTTTAATGTGAATATTGTATATTAAATAATTTCCTCTATTAATGTAACAGTAATCAACAAGATAAACAAATATATTATATAAAACTGATAAGTATCGAAATTGTATTTTTTTATTAACGTAATTTGGGTTTTATTAATTGGCCAAAAAAATCATTTTTTTTTTTGAGTTAAGAAGAGAAAGAAAAAAAAAATTAAGAATCAACAGGGTCGTGTATCACACAGGGGGAGAGGAGTGTAGGTGAGGAGGTGAGTAGGGTGATAGGGTGGCCGGGAGCAGGAAGGATGAACTATTAGGTGTATTACTAGTAACTATACTAGGCAAGTGATCATCATTAATGCAGCCCTTTTTGCATGGACTTAAATATTATTAGTTTAGCAACACCATTTAAATATATCACTTCAAGTTAATTCACATACAAAGATAAAACTATGATTTTTTTTAATTTTTACGGTTTTTGTAATTTTATTAAAAGGGTAGTATTATAAGCAGTTACGATCTGTAGTCACCATTGATGGTAACATACTCATGAGACAAATCACAAGTCCAAAATTCACAAGATGCATCACCACCGGTACCTAAATCAATCTTGATCTCCAAATCTTCTAATTCTAAGATCTCGGAGGCTCTTTCCTCATCAACAAGTTCTGGTTCACCATTGATCAAGAGAGGCAATTCTGTAGTACCATCAGTTGGAATAAATGACACATTAGTCTTAGATGGTTCCACATCAACATTGGAGTAACCAATGGCACACAATATTCTCCCCCAATTGGCATCCTTCCCAAACATGGCAGTTTTAAACAATGCAGAGTTTGCTATAGTGTTGGCAGCTTGTTTAGCTTGTTCATATGAAGTAGCACCACCAACTCTCAAAGTGATAAACTTAGTGGCACCCTCACCATCACGAACAACCAATTTAGCCAATTCAATGGCAAATTTAGTGAATTCTTGTTCAAATTTTTGATATAATTCTGGTGTAGTCTTACTATTGATAGAGACACCACCGGCAAATCCATTGGCCATAGCACATATTGTATCATTAGTGGACATATCACCATCCACAGAGATACAATTGAATGACTTATTCACTGCATTGGAGAGCATAGTTTGTAAAGTTTGTGCTTCAATTGGAGCATCAGTGACGAGAAATCCAAGTAAAGTAGCCATGTTAGGACAGATCATTCCTGCACCCTTGGACATACCAGTGATAGCATATTCCACACCGTCAATGGAAAATTTAGTGGATATCAACTTAGGAAATGTATCAGTGGTCATGATCCCCTTAGCACAATTTAACCAACTTTCGTGAGTGGACCCAAGTTTATCACCAGCTGATAATGTTTCAATCCCCTTGAGGATCTTATCCATTTGCAATCTTTGTCCGATGACCCCCGTGGACATCACTAAGGCATCGTCACCCTTTCCGGAACCCAATGTCTCAGATATCTTCTTCAACATGGTGAATGCATCTTGCAATCCACCTTCACCAGTGACTGCATTGGCACACCCTGAATTAATCACAATGGACTTGATCTGTTCACCCTTAGTTTTGTCAAGGATTTCTCTGGAAGCCAGCACTGGTGCTGCCTTGAACTTATTAGTTGTGAACACTGCAGCAGCATTGGCAGGTTTATCAGAAGTCAAAATGGATAAGTCAGCGTTACCATTCTTCTTGACACCTGAAGCTAAAGAACCCACTTTGTAACCCTTTGGATAAGTCCCTGATGTTGGAACAAATCTTGATTTATCTGCGATACGCAGAGCAGTTGAACTAGAAAATAGACGATTGAATGATCTTAACATTGTGGTTCTGATTAGGTTGGAAAGAAAGGAAGAGAAAGAGTCATAGTAATAGATCTAATGGCAGGAAGAAGTTTAAAAATCGAAGAAAGTTGAAAAATTTTGCGCGTTGCCTAATTAGGAATTAGGAAGATTATGAGGAGGAGGGAGGGGGGGGGGGGAGAGAGAGAGAGAAGAGAGAGATTGGGGAGCAAGCCATCATAAGGAAGAGGAGGATTGAAGATGGTTGGTGGTAATATAGAGATTTGTAATGGTATTTTACTACACTAGGAAGAGATAAGTATCGTTCAAAGCGAGTTTTGTAATTTCAGATAAATGCAAGTAAACTAAAAGAACTAATCCTTGAAATATATCAAAAGTCTTGAATCATAATTATATCATCTGTATACTATTCCCTATAAGGATACTAAATGGGCCTAGGACCATTCAGTTATGATTAACAATCAACCATTTCTTGCTCCCCACCCATTACCGGAAACCGTTAATTACGTCAATCCGGTCTCTCTCTCTCTTCGGAAACGAAAATTTTTTCGAAGATGACTCAAATGGGAAGAAAACGAAAAATTGAACTTTTGTAGAAGTAACAAGTTGTCGGTATTCAATTGCAATAAGATCAAATAAATAAAAACTATTACAATCATGGCATTAAAGAAAGCTGGTGTCCTTGGAGCTACTGGTTCTGTGGGACAGAGATTCATTTTATTATTAGCTAACCATCCAGAATTCGAATTATCTGTGTTGGGGGCTTCTTCCAGATCAGCTGGAAAGAAATATGTTGACGCTGTTGAATGGAAGCAAACTTCTTTATTACCAGAGTCTGCTAAATCCATTGTGGTGTCTACATGTACCGCTGCCAACTTCAGTGAATGTGATGTTGTGTTCTCCGGTCTTGATGCCGATTATGCTGGTCCAATCGAGAAGGAATTCGTCGAATCTGGATTAGCCGTTGTGTCCAATGCTAAGAATTACAGAAGAGATCCACAAGTTCCAGTCATAGTTCCTACTGCCAACTCTGATCACTTAGAGATCATCGCTAACAAGGTTGCCGCTGCCAAGGCTAAGGGTGAAAAGAGACCAGGTTATCAAATCTGTATCTCCAATTGTTCCACCGCTGGGTTAGTTGCTCCACTTGTGCCATTAGTGGAGAAATTCGGTCCATTGGAGTATTTGACTACCACCACCATGCAAGCTATCTCTGGTGCTGGGTTTTCCCCAGGATTCCCAGGGATTGACATTCTAGATAACGTTGTGCCCTACATCAGTGGTGAAGAGGATAAGATTGAATGGGAATCCAAGAAGATCTTGGGTGGATTAAACAAGGAGAAGACCGCATTTGTTAATTATGATGAGATGAAGGTGTCAGCTCAATGTAACAGAGTTGCCGTCAGTGATGGTCACACGGAGTGTGTCTCTCTGAAATTTAAGAACCAACCTCCACCATCTCTCGAGGAAGTCAAGAAGTGTCTTTCTGAGTATGTCTGTGAAGCCACCAAGTTAGGTTGTCCTAGTGCACCAAAGCAGGCTATCCATGTCTTGGAAGAAGATAACAGACCTCAACCAAGATTAGACAGGGATAGAGACAATGGATATGGTGTCTCCGTGGGTAGAATCAGAGAGGATACCATCTTTGATTACAAGTTTGTCGTGCTCTCCCATAACACCATTATCGGTGCTGCTGGTTCCGGTGTACTCATTGCTGAATTACTATTAGCTAAGAACCTTTTATAATGATTATATAACTCAAAACAACTAACAACACGTGATGTAATTACCCGATATGTACTATATATGTAAGTTTAAGTTAGTTAGTTATAGCAGACAATTTTTTTTTTTAGCGGTCCAGTCCAGAAAGAGAGGGCAAGGCTTAATTTAGACAACCCTCCCCCTTCTCCTTCCTGTGATTGCTTCTTTATAAAGACAAGAATAATATTGCATTACACCATTACAACCAAACCTCTGTCTATCAATTACAATGCCTTATACTCCTCCATCCAGAGACAGATCAAAGCTCGGATCGAGTAGTGCCGTTTCTGATGTACAGAGACAGGGCGGCCTGAATTCCAGGGATGCCTTCAAAACTATTATGGTGGCCTCTAGAAACTCATCTACCGCTTCCTTCCAATCAAGAAGGGGGTCAGATAAGGATTCCAGTGTTCAATCGTCTCCTATGAAATTTTATCTGACGGCAGATGACGATGAAGACGATGAAGACGAGGATGATTATTATGTGGGCCCACAGGGCGCCTCCTCACCTGAACATTACTCCTCTCCTGATCCAATTACATCACCATTGGGAATGTCTAGAGACCCTTCCTCCTCCATGAATTCTATAATTTCTAATACGCCAACAACTGCAGGTACATCAATATCAACTAAAAACCCACTCATATTGGAACAGCAAAGAAAACGGTGCCCATTCCCAGGGTCCCCTGCCATAAACAACAACATTAATAAATCTAACAGCAATAGTTCAAGTAATTTATATGCAGCACTAAGAGCATCTTCATCTGCATTGAATTCGTTAACTCCCTTGAGAAGTTCGTCAGGTGGAGGTTACTTCAATAACCCCTTTGGAACCAAGCAATCCACACCAACAACCCCACCTGCCAGTCTCGAAGACATTGTCAAATTCACTACCAAGTCACCTCTTTCTTATTCTTACACATTGGTCTCTCCAAACTCTCTTGCTCTGAGATTGGGTGTTCTAAAAAGATCACTGCAAATCTTGATTGAACGTCCGGAGTTATTCGAGGGGGAAACCTCCACTGCCGCTAATGCAGCCCAAGAAGCACAAGTTGAGCAAACTGGCACAAACTTTTCGAAACCTATGCCATTCAGCAATTCAAAATCTACGGCAAACTTACTAGCTCCACCACAGGGATTCCAGGGAAGGAGAACATCTTGCGCCGCCAATATCATGGAAAACATATTCAAATACGAACGGAAATCATCCATCTCCAACATCATTAATCAATTCAATAAACAACAAACCATGCAACAACTTCAACCTCTCTCCCCAATTGTGCCACCGACAACTACAGATGAATCAGCTCCCATTCCATCATCATCTACCGTCGCTGAGGGACCCAATACTACTGTAGCCCCATCATCAGAAACAGCTGATGATTTTGTCAATGACTTGAAGGAAATTATTAAATTCCTAGCATCTGGAATAAACGAATCCCAAGGTGAAAAATACATAGACTTACATAACTTATCATTATCTAACGGGGCCCAATTGAATAAACAATCATCCTTGAAAATGGGTCTCCTGGAAGCATTGGCAACCCCTTTCACAGATCTCCCAACGAATCAAAAATTAGCAGGACTCCCCTTGGCTACGGTGTCTCCTTCTGTCATTGGATTAAACCAACTGGGACAACAACAACAACAGCAGCAACAACAGCAACAAGCAAAACAGGCCATCAATGCTGCCACGGGGAGACAAGCTCATTTGGGCTCCACCGGTAAAAATGTCGCCCCTAAGGCTATCTTCACGTGTGACTTGGATTCCCCCTTTGACTTAAAAAATGCTAATGATGTCGGATTATTAATGTTTGGGTTCACCCGGAATACTATCAAATCACTTACTTTACTCGATTTGATTGCTCCAAGATCTAGAGAGATGGTGATTAACCGGTTATTCAGTGGTAAGGAATTGATCTTCAGTGGTGAAATCATAGCTATCAAGAAAAATAATAATGATCTAGGTTGGACCTCCCTATGGGGGAAACGGAAGGATGAGTTCATGATTTTGATCTTTGAACAAGTTCCTTGTGATGCTATGGATATCATTGTTTCTAAGAGTTCATTGATTGATGATGGACCTCAGCATTACACTGTGAAATCATTCATTGAGAATAATTCCACATTGTTCAAGGATAGAAATGTTCAAGGGTTGAAACTTAGTGAATTTATGCCTACATTGGATGCTAAGTTGAATAGTAGAGATAATGAACTTGCTGAAGCCGCTAAGTCTAACGGCGGTACAGGTACTACTGGCGGCAGTAGTGCATTGGGAGCTGCATTCGCTGATGATGGTGGACACATTATGGAAGAAAGCAAATCTGGCTCTTTAGAGATCAATAAAACAAGATATTTCACCATCAAAGTGGACAAATCTGGTAACTGTGCACCGGCCGCTGTGTCATCCGAGGAACTAGACATTGAAAACGAAACAGGTGATCACATGATTAGAATTCATATCCATTCCTTACCATACATCGCTGGTTCATTTGTGTTGTCGTCTATCAATTACAATATTCTCTCATTCAATAAGGCTATCTCCAGAAACTTGTTTGGTACTTCTCAATTACAAGATGTTTGTATTGATGAGGTGATTCCAAATTTCACCGGGTTAGTGAAAGTCATGATGGAGGAAAACCCATCCATGAAAAAAGAACTAGGGTTGGTGTTCCCCGAGCACTATTTCAGAAAACTCTCAGCACGGCTTGCTGCTAAAACAGAGGATGAAGAACAAATGTTGTTTTTGAATTCCATGGGTATCGATGGTTTACACCACGATGGTGTCACCATCAAAATAGATGTGCAAATGAGAGTGTTACCAGATGACTTATTCATGCTTTGGGTGACATACTCTAGAGCTGCCAATTCCAAGGACCCAATTAAGGTTGGAAACATTGCCAAAAGAATTCACGACTTTGGTCCAATGGCAGAAAGCCAAGATGGTGCTGACCCTGGTATTCCTTCACAATTACAATTACTTAATGAAAGTGATCTTCGGTCAACAGGTTCTTCTGAATCAATGCTTAAGTCAACCAGTTTGAAAAAGAGCAACAGTCATAAGCATAGCAATGATCATAGTAGGGCTCAATCTGATCAGAGTGTCAATCACCTAGTTGCACCAGGTACAGATTCTGCTATGGGAGAAAGATCAAGTTCCCGGTCATCGAGTGTGTCCACCACTAGTTCATTCGAGAGTGATATCAGAATTCCAAACGTTTCCGAGGATTCCAGCGTGGGCTCTGGCTCTGCGGAGAAATACGATAGTTTTAAACTAATCAAGATGCAGAGTGGACGTAAGTTACTTAGATTGGAGAATGAAGAAATCAATAGAATTCAAAAGGCTTCAAAGTATTGGCCTGTGAAGGTTGGTTCCGACAGACGGGTCAAGAAATTCACTGATTTCACCGTGGTTAAGAATTTAGGTCATGGTGCGTATGGTAACGTTGTCGTTGGTGAACATGTGGATGATCCGGCATATAAAGTTTGTATTAAGGCTATTTTCAAGGAACGGATCTTGGTGGATACTTGGGTTAGAGATAGAAATTTGGGTACTATTCCCTCTGAGATTCAAATTCTGAATTTCATCAATTTGAACCCACACCCTAACATCCAAAGATTAGTGGATTTCTTTGAAGATGACAATTGTTATTATTTGGAATCTCTACAACATGGTGGTGATCCTCCTGCAGTTGACTTGTTTGATTTGATTGAAGTCAAGGCTGAATCCATGACGGAAGTTGAATGTAAATACATTTACTTCCAAGTGTGTTCTGCTATGTATCATCTGCACTCTAACGGAATTGTGCATAGAGATATTAAAGATGAAAATATCATTGTGGATAAAGACTTCGTTGTGAAACTTATTGATTTTGGGTCTGCTGCATACTACAAGAACGGTCCATTCGGTGTGTTTGTTGGTACTATTGACTACGCTGCTCCAGAAGTGTTACATGGGAAACCATACGAGGGTAAATCACAAGATGTGTGGGCTATGGGTGTGCTATTGTATACGTTGGTGTGCAAGGAGAACCCATTTGTTAGTGTTGATGAAATATTGGATGGGAAATTCCAATTACCAACAGAGGCAGATAATGTCAGCCCTGATTGTATTGATTTGATAACCAAGATGTTAATCAAGGACATTAACGAAAGACCTACGATGAAACAAGTGCTAGAGCATAAATGGTTAGCCGGTATGAAATAGATCTCTCCCATGTAACTTCTTTTTTTTAATAATACTAATATTTCTTGTTATTGTTTTTATCATTATTCAATTTTCTACTCAGTTACAAAAAACTCTTTCTTTTTTATTTATTTCGTTGCTTTACTTTCTTTATAATTTTACTTTACGGTTCTTTTTTATTTTTTATTATTATAATTATTCATGGGATAAAATAATCATATATTATATAATATATTTAAAGCTTAAGTAAATAATTGACATTAATACCGTATTGATCCAATTTCTTAAATTGTTGTTTAACTAAAGAACAACAATTCAAATATGTTTTATCCTCTTTATTCAAATCCATTAATTGGTTTTCAAAAAGTTTGTTAAATGTCCCCAGTGTTGTGTTAACCCAATCCAACATGTACACTTTATTCTCATTAGACCCATCAAACAGTTGATTATACTCGATGATCACTCTTGTAATCGAATTAGAGAATATGATGGAGATCTGATTGATGTAATTGATCAAATTGATTTCAAATTTAAGACTAGAGGTCAAATGTTTCAATTTACTAGTTTGCATATTTAAATAAATTGTTCTTGCTCTATCTTCCATCTTCAATGCTTGAAAGATTTTCACTAAAGAGGGCACTTGCTCTTGATTAGATAATTTTATTGAACTGGACAATTGTGCCACAAGAACGGAAGTTAAATTAGATTTCAAGTTTTTCAATGAGGTAGATTTCAAGTTTAATTTGAATTTGAAATGCTGTTGTTCCTCCGGTTTCAGCGCCAAGAAGTCGGAACTATCTGTTTGTAGACTATTCAACACTTTCTCCACCTTCTTGATTACCCCCACGGCGTTTTCAAAATTATGGTACCCTATTTCGATCTCAATATTCATCAATTGTTCATCTATTCTCTTGAATATGTTAGAGTATTGTGAATTGAAAATACCAGATGGGTTACTCTTTCTATTGGCGATTTTAGCCTTCACCTTGGAGAATATTTGTTGTAATCTATTGAATTCCTTGATGGTATCTGTCTGTAAAATATAATACGAATCCTCCATCTTAACACTGAGCACGAATTCATTCCGGAACTCATCCGTCTTCAGTGGAGACATCACTGTCGTCACTGCAGAGAGTTTCACCGTGACATCACCTTGGCCACCTTTCAAATTATCTCTTGTGATTAACTGTAGGGTATCCTTCTTGAACTGCACTTGTAACAGCTTGATAGGTTTCATGGCACCATCCAATTGCACCCACCGTTTAGAGCTATATGTGTTGGCATTACCAGCACCTCCATTTGATAATGATCCCTCCAAGCCAGCTTTATCCGCCAATGTAGTACCCAACTTTTCCAGTTTCAATTTCAAATCATTTAATGTCTCTGTAGTGGCGGAGATCGAATCGGATAAGATGAGAACCTCATTGAATGATTGGTTTATGGTGTACTTCACATCATATTCATTACTATTTTTCAAATCCATCATATTTTTGTTAAATTTGTTTAGTTGTTCTGAGTTTGCGTTAGCCAATTGCTCTTTCAAGTAACTACTTGCGTTAAACTCTGGGTTCGTAAATTCCAATAAAAGCGTGTTAGAATCATTGAACAGTTGCTTTGGTTCCTGTGTTTTTTTCTCTTGCTGTTGTTCTGGTAATGGTTGCAGAGTAGATGAGGGTATTGGTAATGTACTGTTTTGACTAGCTGGACCGGGGCTCGGGATGGCATGAGAGTCTCCCAAGGCTGGTTCATGTTTAACAATGTTGTTAGCCTCTGGATGCAAATGCACAGGCAAGGGTGGCACCCTCGTGGAGGGTAATTGGAATTGCTGATACTGATGTGGATGTTGTTGCTTGTGTTTGGCATTGGGTTTCACAGAGAATCTTCTGTTAACGGAGGACACGTCTAGTTTCTTCTTTTGGAGCTGTTGTCTGGCGACAGGAGTGGCCTTGTGAGACCAATGGGCCATACTTTGTCTTCTAGATATCTTTTCAGACATGATTGAATGGTGTATTGATACAGGTATACAGGAGGAAAGAGATGGAAAAAGGAAAAGAAAAAAGGTACATAATAAAATATATAAAGAAAAAAAAACAACATTTGCCAAAAATTTCATTTTTGGAGTTCGTTGATCTGAAGAAAGAATGATTCATTTCGGTCGATTGATAGAGCATCTTTGAGTTTATTGATTAGTGAGAGTTGTCCTGCATTGAGTCTGTGTGAATTTAGTAGTTGATTGATCATCAGGGAGAGTAACCGTTTGTTATCATTAGATTGTGGCATTATATTATTAGGCGGAGTATCAGTATCGCTAGGATCATCTAGGACATGTAGTTTATTGATCTTAGCTAGATTGCCTCTGATTTGTGTGAGATTATCTACAATGGAAACCTTATCACTCTTCTGAGTGAGATCTTTTAATGTGTCATCGATTTTGATCAATTCGTAATAGTTATTGTAGATAATTGATTTAATCTCGGACTGGTTGGAATTTAAATCATTAGTGATATCGTTCTCAATGTCGATCAACCTGAGGAAATTAGATCTCTTAACGAACTCATCAAAATTATCTAATGTGATCTGTTCTGGTTCTGTATCTTCTATTTCTTCTGTGGTGCCCTCATGGGTGGCCGTGCTTGCGCCAGCAAGAGAGGTAGAAGATGACAATTGATCTACCTGTTTCCTTGTTATATTGGACAATTCATTTTGTTGTGATTGCTGTAGCTGATAGAACTCCTTCAGAGCCTTTCTTCTGGACGTTGTCATGGTTGAGGTTTGGGGTGTGTAGTAGTATTATCGTATAAGGTTGCTTTGTATGTCTCTGTCTGTTTGTTTTTGTTAATTTTGAGAATTTTTTAAATTTCGAAAGAAACGAAAAATAGTTTTCGAAATAATACCCTTCCTAATTCAATAATCTACAACAAGCATACAACAATGAGTATAGTGATAGATTTACCATCTAACAATGAATGGAGATTTGAGATATCCAAGAGTGCAAAAATTAAAGTAAAGCTGGTCAGCGGGACCGCTGAATACCAGGGAACAGAACTGTCACCGAGCATCGAGTACGAGTTCAAGGGATCCCTGAAGACTTACCTCTACACCTTCCATGGGTGTCAATTGGAAGTCAAGGGGGACGCCAATGAGTACACTGAATATATATCTAGTGATTCACTGGTGTACCAGTTTTTCAATGTGGCAAGAGGTCTCCATCAGTCGTCATCTCCATCATCTGTTCTAATAGTGGGCTCCGCCAGTTCGGGGAAGTCCACTTTGGCGCACACACTAGCAGCATACCTCCACAAATTAGACACTTCCGGTAGAGCTACTCCTTCATTGGTCAATTTGGACCCAGAACAACCTAATTTTGTGGTGCCAGGGAACCTTACCATCACGCCCGTGTCATCTCTACTCAACATCGAGAACTTGAATTTGGGTGAAACTGTAATCAGCGGGGCTACTTTCTACCACCAGAAACAACCAGCAGTGATAAGTTATGGTATGAACAATTTCAAGTCCAGTTTACCCCTATTCAAGTATGATATAGATAAGCTAAGCGTTGCTCTCAAGGAGAGACAACAACGAGACCCAGCTGTGGCCACTGGCACCGTGATTATTGACACTCCCGTGCTGGATTTGGATGATTTCGACAATATACAGTATATATTAAAGAAATTCAACGTGAATACGGTTATTGTTTTGGGGAATGAAAGATTGGCAGTCAATTTGAAGAAGAAATTAGTTGAAAGTGAAGCTGTTAATATTTTGAAAATTAACAAGTCTTCTGGTTGTGTTGACAAGGATGACAGATATATTAGAGAGTTACAACAGAGGTTAATCAAAGAATACTTTTACGGGTTAGACAATGTGCAATTGAATCCGTTCACCATTAGTGTGCCCTACACCGATTTGATTTTTTTGAAGCCGAAGGAGCAACAATTTAACTTGAATTTCCTCAGTGGAGACTATGAAGAGGATGAGCACGATGGTAAAGATCCAGGCGCTGTGGATGGGGCTACACTTTATGAGAGGATAGCCGGTAACAAGGATAATCTTGCAAATGCTATAGTGTCATTACTTGATGATTCTCAGATTGATCCTAGTAAATACTTAAATGAATTGGATAACCATGATTTGAACAAGGAATTAATAAATGAGGTGGTTAAACATAGTGTCATCGGCTCTGGGTATGTGCTGAACTGTGATGATTCTAAGATGAAGCTACTTATTCCTATTCCGGTGACCCAATTACCTACAAAAGTGGTGATTCTCACAGAGTTCAGATATCACGAATAAATTTTTGATTTGTTTTGTATTGCGTACATATATAGATAATAGTAATACAAATATTAGACTGTCGTATCATTCAATGGAATGGCCTGTTCGACATCCACAAGCCCGTCAAAGAAGGTGTCCCTTAATTCCTTCCACCTTGTAGTCCAGGTCCCTAGAAGAACCATTATCAAACAACTCGATAGTTGCAGTGCCCACCATTCTATATTATCGGGAAATTTCTTATTCACTAACCAATTGAGTGTCAAATTGATGATATGCACTGTGATGGCGAAATCCCAAGCCAATTTGGACCGTCCAATGAGGAGCATAATAGCCCCCACACATATCAGAGAGTCAGTTAACCAAAGAGTTATCAGCGTGAGTCCTAGAGAGTTCTTGATTGATATTAAATGGAAATCAAAGATAGACCGAAATGTGAGATCCATCCCGAGTAATGAAGACATGGCAAAAATCAGAGAGATCGCTATGAAGTAATACACAACCTGTAGCACTATAATTTGCACCATGATCTTCTTCGGTGTCGATGGTGAACTGGCAAGATCAGTGAGTCGTTCTAGCAAGTGTAATTTCGGTAGCATTTGTATTGTATTTATTAGAGGTGTATCGGTATCTAGAGAAAAGACCAATCGATCAGCTAGCTGTTCTTAACAATCTTGTTTCAGCAAAAAAAAAAACGAAAAAAAACGGGAAATCAAAAAAGAACGCGTTAATGAATAACGGGATCAACTACGATTCATCCTAATTTTGAACTACCAAACATAGCCATGTTGAAGAGACAACATAAGATAAAGTTTGATAAGCCATTGGTGTCATCATATAATCATCCAATTGCGTCAAAGGAGCTGGTGGAACGGTTGACTAATCTTCATTCGGAGCTCAGTGCCCTCGAGACTATTAGTGAAGGTTCTACTGAATTGAACTCATTTGTGAAGGATTTAGTGTCTAATAAACTAATTCAGAGTTCTCATATGGGAGTGCAAACATTGACTCTATGCTGTGTCACGGATGTGCTCAGATTGCTTGCTCCAAATTGTCCTTTTAATACAACTCAATTGACTAAAATTTTCGGGTTAGTGGTTTCCAATTTGAAAGCTAGATCTACAAGTAAGACAACAGATTATCAATCAAACCAATTAGAATACTTGAATAACTTAGTTAATACAAACTCAATAGTGTTGATTTCAGAGACAACAAACCCAAATCCCATGATTGAGGAGTTCTTCCAGATTGGATATAACCTAGGAAGCACCGATGAATTTCTTGAACCCATGGTGAACGGCATGAACTCCATAGTGCAAAGTGCTAACCATCTATCCAGTGGTACATTAGACTTAATATTCTATGGGGAAAACTTTGATACTGTCTCAGTATTCTTGATTAATGACAATTCTACCAAAATATCTAGATACTTGATCCAATTATTCTCAGATAAAATCAACACAAATCAGCACCAAATTGAAGTAGATGACAAACGGAGATCCTTAAATGGCTTACGTAAGTTCCATGATTTACTAGTGAAAATTTGGATCCACTCACCAGCATGTTTAGATGCCATTGTGGGTCTCCTTAATGATGAATTAATATCTAATGAGGAAGAACTCAGGATCATGGCTACACAAACAATCACGAGAATGATAGCATATAATGATTTCAATCAACGCCATAACGAGGTTTATTTGAATTGGCTTAAGAAGATTCTAGATAAATCTCCAAAGGTGAGATTGTCTTGGATCCAATCGTTAGATGACATCCTCAAACAGAACAACGAGGATGCATTACAGATAGACATTATAAGTTGCTTGAATAAAGCACTAATTGATTCACATGAAAAAATCAGACTAGTGACTATCCTGAAATTGCAACAAATGAAGAAATCTTGGATATTGGAGAGTGTCATCAACAACGAAGAAAACACCGTTTTGGTGACATTAATGCAACTAATGAGAGATAAGAACATTGAAATCAGAACAGCTAGTATTGAATTTGTGTGCAAGGTGTACCATGATTTCTGTGATAATGAAGAAACGACCAACCGGAAATCCTTAGATTACATCCCAGAGGAACTGCTAAAATTGATCTACATCAACGATAATATTACAAATGCTCTGTTAGATACCAATATGTTTAAATATTTGCTCCCACAACTCACGGCAGGAGAAAATTTAACTGCTAATGACCACATTCGTAGACTTTTATTTTTGATATCCAAATTGTCTGATAAATCTAAGTCATCTCTATGGGCCATCATGAGACGTCAATTGCAATATTCTTCTGCCTTGAGAAAACTATTAGATGAACCAAAGGAGAATGAAATCGTTCGTAAGAAAATTATAAACTGGATAGCAGCTAGTTTTCCAAGTGATTACAATGCGGAAAAGAATCTTACTGAGTTCTTTGATTCAAATAATAAGAGATTTTCCAGATTGTTGAAATTGATGACCGATCTTACATCTGACTCCACTACAATAATTAATTCTATCAAAGAGATAGTGAATAAGCAATCTGATCAGCGACAAGACATGCGGAATACCACTGAATTGTTAATGTACAGATGTGCTTTGTTAATTTATAATAAAACTTATCTAACTAGTCTTGTCAACTTTTTGAATGCTACAAATGTGGGAAATGATACCAGTACCAAGGATTCTGGAGTGGAATTGCTTGATTATATCTCTAAGATTAATCCAGATATCTTATTGACGATTTCTAATAACTTATTGGCTAATTTAGCCGACTTGAAACCGGTGTTCAATTTTATTAATAAATTTCCAGATACTAAAATCGATGACTTGGATAAATATTTAACAAAATTGAAGGAGATAGCCCTCACAAGTACCGATCACAAACAAGTCAAGTACGCCGTGAAGTTATTGGGTAAATTAGAATTGATCTCACTTGACTATTTAATTGAGAAAATACTCCCACTTGACTTAGAATCACCGACGTTAAATAACAGCTTAGCAATCATTGCAGAGCTATACCTCATTGACAGTTCCTTATTGCATGATAAAACTAAAGAAATCACTTCTACTATCGGTGCTAAAATTTTGCTTTCCAACGACTTCCTAAACCCAGTTGATGATGACGAAATTTGGCTTGATGACAACTTGCTACAGACAACGACTTACCAATCTTGTAATACCAAATTACTTGCATTGAAGGTGTTTGCTAACTATTTACGTTCTGCTACTGAGTCGTCCGATTTGGAGAAGCTCTCAATTCCTGTGTTTAAATTACTCGGTTCATTGATTGTCAGTGGTGGTGAAATTGTGCATGCTGAAAACACTCCTAAGAATTATCAGGCTAGATTAAGATTAGATACTGGATTCCAATTATTGAAATTGTTTGAGATTCCTCAATTGAAGGATATAACGGGATCTCTCAATAATTGTATCTCTAAATTGATTTTTTTAATACAGGATGAATCATCCCATGTTAGACATGCCTTTTTGAATAAGTTGAAGTTCAAATTATCCACAGGGAAGATATCGATGTTAAGATTTGGCCCTCTAATGTTCTTCATTGCTCATGAGCCTAACTTAGTTTTCAAGAAGGAGTGTACTAAATGGATTAAATCTAACCTGAATAGGTTACAGACAAAACAACAGAGTACCAATTCTCTAATCGTGGAGAAGATGTATGTGCGGTTTATGGGATTACTGGCAACTCATTCTGAACTCTGTGAATTGACTAACAACAGGGAATATGTGACATTCAATAAATTTGCCATGACGTATATCATTTTCATCTTGGAACAAATATCTACTGAAGAGAATATCTCTGTATTGAATTACTTGACACAATTGTTTAAGCATTATAAATTGAAGGACAAAGATACTAATGAGTCTTTAGCGTTGTATAGATTATCTGATTTGTCACAGAAAATATTAAAGTTATATGCGACGTATAAGAATTGGAACTTGGTGTCATTCCCTAATAGATTGGCGCTACCATATGATTTATTTGAGAAATTGGATCAACTTCATGGGATTTTGAATTTCAAGCGGGATTACTTGGAAAGTGATGACAGAGACGGGAAATTAACTAAATTAATCAGAGACAGATTCCGGAACATGAACTTTGTTGATGAAGAATTGATTAGATTGGAATCATCGGATATCGCTGCTAATCAGAAGAATAAGGAGAACATTGGTGTGAAAACAAAGCGTAACAAAAATCAGCAGAACAACGCCGACGATGATAAGAGAAAGAAGAAGAGATCAAGCGAAGACGATGATGTCGAATTCAGAGAGAGCAAGACTGACATCAGTAGTGGGCCTACAAGAAGGAGTAAAATCAAGAGAAAGAGAGTGGATTACAATGTTGTTCACTCAAGTGATACCGAATTTTGAATCCATTTTCACACTTTGCTTTATGTGTGTTGTTTGTTTTTCTTTTTATAATTAATAGGGTTTTTATGTTTGTATTTTTAATATTATCATTATGGATTAACAACGAAATAAAAAGGTAATATACACAAGGGAAGAAACTATTTAGTTTTTTTTGTTTCATTTCAATTTTTCAAGAATTCTAACACTTTATCATATCCTTTGAATTCCATCAATTTTTTAATATACAGCAAGTTTTCTAATTCATCGTGTTCCAATTTTTGGAATTCTAATTTATAATTATCATCAATGACACCCATAAGTTGTTTGAAATTGATTTTCCGTTGTTCATTATTGATTAGTTGTCTCTGTGAGAGATTACTCAATCCTTTGACATAATCCTTCAAATCAGAGTTCAACTCATTGTAAGTTGCTTGATTTTGTTTACTCAAGGCGTTCAATTCATTCAATTTTTTGATCTTAGATGATTCAATGAAATTCAAGATAATGGATTCCTCCTTGAATTTGAATGTTGTAAAATTTTGGTTCTCATCTGTCGTATCAGTGTAGGCCAATTCATTAGGATGAGATTGTAATTCAAAGATTGGGTCTAACATTCTACTTGGTTTCATCACAGTTGGTAATCCACTTAGAATATCGGATGTATCTTCATTCAATTCGTCATCATCTCTGTTTATAATTTCTATTGATGCATCAGCGGGAACGTGGTAATCTCTGGTCATTCCCACTTCTAACGATCTCTGATTTCTCAATTTACGTCTTGGTTCGATAACGGTGTCCACATGATTAGGACACATCCATTTGGACCCCAGTTTCTTAACACTAGTCATCGGTGGATCCAGACAATCTAAATGCCAATTGTTGGTGCAGTAATCACATCTCATTAAGGACTTATTATGGAGCCCGGATTCTCCGCATTTATAACAGAACAAGGGGTTCCCCTCCTTATCATACACATCATTCAAGGGATCCTCCATCTCGGTGACTAATTGTTTATAAGTCTTTAATGGTTTGAGTGAGTTATCCTCGTAATCGCCATTCTTCCCCATGGTTATTCCCTCGAAGGATTCCACTATATTGGATGGTAGTTTGAACGCCACAGGGTTCTTCGAAGCCAGATCATCAAATAATTTAGCAAATATACCGACATGTGAATATAGTTTCACATTACTGTTTAATAGAGATTTCTGGGAAAGCTTGTTTTTAGCAATGCATTCATTACAGTGCCATTCCTCTGGCAATTCGTCACTTTTCAACGGTGGGTTCAAGCAATGGAAGTGAAATGACTTAGGACATGATTCACAGCAGAGGAACAAACCGGTGAGTCCACAAGAAGAACAGAAATCATCATTATCTATAAAGCTTTGATCACCGGGCACCAAAGGTGGAGTAGGCTGTTGTTGCTGTTGTTGCTGTTCTTTGGACATTTGTCCATAACTCTTGGATGACCGCTTCACTGGTGATTTTTTGATTCTTTTTTTCAAATTGTAATCAACATGTTTCCGTTTACGAGGTGTCAATGGGATGGTAACTTCAAATTTAGGGGATGCTGTGGATGTACTGGTTTTCCCGCGAGAGCCTGCCTGTGTGGATTCGACTTTTAAAGGGTCACGTTCTTCACTATACGTTGTGATTGGTTCCGAATCCTGGGTCTTCAAATGTGCCTTATAATTGGCCTCTATGGTAAGCTCTTTAGTGTGATTATTGTTTTCCTTGTCATCATGTTGTAATTGCTTCAATTTACGGGATCCCAACACTTCCCGCTTAATTCTAGTAGAGGGGGGCTCATTTATCGGTTGCCCCGTGATAACCATAATCTTAGCAAGTGGTGGCTCCTCAAAACTAGAATTGTCATCCCCATTGAATGCTAGATCTGGTACTAACGAATCATCTTCATCATCTCTGGCGACTTCATCGATCAATAATTTTTCTCTTTCAGAGGGTGACAGAGAAGCAGACGAACCCTTATTCGTATCCATTAAATCATCAACCAGAGGGGTTTTGGATCTCAGAGATCTCTTTCTCGATTCGATAGACATCTTATAAAGAGTAGCAATAGGTCGTACTTACAGAAAAAAGAAAGAAACCCTATGTTCTGAACAGTTTCAAGGTTCTTTCGTGTCTCAAAAATCATGTTAATGGTCACTGGGCGCGCCGCGGAGGTAAATAGCGTCGATTTGGTGATCGACGCGGCGACATCTAATAATTATAAGACTTTAACTATTCAAGATTACTAAATTGCTAGTTGTTAAACTAAAAGTCTACAGTTGGTTCGATAAAAGAACAATCGATAATAAAGAAGGATATATTAATAATAGATAAGCAAGTAAATTCAGTAAAACAGAGGACAAAAAAAAAACATTACTTAAACAAAAAATGAATCCCTAAAACAAAGGAAGAATGGTTCAATTGACTAACCAACAGTAAAATGATTCCCCAGTAGTGATATCCAATGAAGTTAACAGAAACAGATCTTACCAATTGTACTATTTCATTAGGAAATCAATGTTCATCCACTCACACACCCTACAACTACACCTTTCAATCACCTAGTCCCACCATCTATCATTATTCACGCGCCACTCTCGCCACTAATAACAAGCGCGTCCACCCGCCACAAACATATATAGGTTATTTTCGACGTACCGTAAAAAATTAAGAATATTTAAAGTACTGTTTAAATTACATGGTATTTACTATTTATTACATTAGTGTATACACTTATTGATCAACTGTACGTCCATTTGGGATAATGTTTAACGGGATGAATAACCAAAATAATAACAACGGACAGGGTCAACCACAGGGCCAAGGAGGCCAACAACAGATGAATGCCGCTCAACTTATCCATCATTTATCAAGAATGACACCAGCTCAGAGAAATGAAGTTATCTCTAGAAACCCATCAATTCAGCAATTCCTACAACAATATGATATGCAGAGAAAGGCAGCTTTGCAAGCTCAGGCCCACTCTCAAGCCCAAATTCTGGCTCAACAACAACAAGCCACACTTCAACAACAACAGGAACAACAACAACAACAACAGGGGAATAGTACATCTAATACTGCTGCCGCCGCCGCTGCCGCATACCAACAACAATTACAAAGACAACAGCAAATACAGGCTCAACAACAAGCCCAGGTTAAAGCACAACAAGCTCATGTGCAACAAATTCCACCTCCTACTGCTGCCGTGTCTCCTCAGGTGTCCGTGAGAAAGCCAAGATCCAAAAAGGGCTCTAAACAAGTTACCCCAAATAACTCAAGAATTCCATCTCAACCATTGATGCAAACTCCGACACAACAACAGATGGGTAACCCTCCTCCGGCCATTCCATCACCTCAACAGCGAATGATGGTTCCTGGCCCTATGGGTCCACCCATTCCACACCTACAACAGGGTCCCGGACCACAACATTTACAACAGGTGGGTGGTCCTCCTCCTCCTCTACTTAATGATAAACCTAAATTGCCTCCTCCAGATAAACTCAAGGATGTCCATCAATGGTCAAAATTACTCACTAGTGAGGGTAAACCCGTGCCTACGTCTACCTTAGTGTATGAACAAATTGCCTCTCGTGATGCCAATTATGATCAATTGATGAAGAGGGAATTGACTAGACCCTTTGAGGCCAATACTATTGAGAGAATGGTTGCGGATTTGAAATATTACCAATCTGTGAGAGATTCTAGATTGAAAGGAATTGGTCTACCAGCGGATGTCAACAATTTTACAGATCTAATGTGGGGTGAAGGCTATTCCGGTTACGGTAATGGATTTACCAAGGGAAAAACTCAATTAGTTTTGCCTAAGCATAGAAAGAGAAATAGCAAAGTGCCAGAATTATATGTGCCGAAGGCTGAAGTTGTCCGTCAAGCAGGGAAATCTGAAGAATTGGTTCCTATTAGATTGGAATTCGATATCGATAGAGATGGATTCAAATTAAATGACACATTTTTATGGAACTTAAATGAGTCTACCATTTCATTAGAGAAATATGTCGCCATCTTGATGGAGGATTACAAATTTAACTCTCAACAAACCATACACGCTGATAAAATTTTGAATTCCATTAAGGAACAAATCAATGATTATCATCCTATGATTTATTTTAAGGCTAATGACCAATCCAAGATGACCGATTTACGTTTCGCTATCAGTTTAGATATCACCATCGGTAATAACCAGTTTGTTGATAAATTTGATTGGGATTTGACTAACGTGGAGAACGACCCAGAAGAGTTTGCTCGGGTTCTATGTGAAGAAATGTCACTTCCAGGCGAATTCATCACTGCGATCTCACATTCGATCAGAGAACAATGTCAGATCTTTATTAAATCACTGTACTTGATTGGATATCGGTTTGATGGGTCACTGGTGACTGGTGATGAGTTGAAAGAGTTTATTAGACCTCAACTTGACACCCACAACATCATTCGTCCTAGATATTTACTTTCAGAGTACACTCCATCCTTACAAGAGATCTCCTATGAAACCATTGAGAAATTGATGAAGGAAAGAGAAAGAGAATCTAGACGTAAGAAAAGAGGTCAAACTAGAGTTGGTAGAAGAGGTGGTATCATTCTACCTGACTTGCATGATTTGCCTAAGACTTTCCGTACACCTATTCCATCAAAGGCTCTACCTGGTGGTGTTGGTATAAATGGACAGGCCGAGGAATACTTGGAATTCCCTATCAGTGTGGACATTCCATTAAGACAGATCAAGGACTGGGAGGACCACAAACAAAAGCAAGAGGAACTTAGACAAAAGAAGATCATGGAAGCTGCTGCCGCTGAAAGGGAAGCTGCTATTGCCGCTGCTAATGCAAACGCAGCAGCTGCTGCTGCCGCTGCTGGTAATATTGATGGCAACAATGGCAGGGTGACCGTACTACAGAGTGAGTATGGTAACTCCTTCGTGGTGAGAATCAAGCTGGGATCAAGACCAGTGATGTAATGTGTATAACAATTATGTATAATAAAATAAACTAGCTATTCTAGCAATATTTAAGTATTTCGTAAAATAATTAATATTACTCTATAAATCGACCAATATCAATTTGATCATGCGCCGCCGACTCAGCTCAGCCAAGTTTTTTTATTTTTTTTAAACAGCGTTGTTTTAGTTATTATACAAAGATATCAGTGATTGCTAATTGTTATTAATTTATATTTCAAATATTCATACTTATAACTACATATAGTCATATAATTGAAATAACCCTTATCATTATAGGGTATCAATCAAATTTTTAATATCTTTTTTTCAATTTTTAATTATTAATATTCTGGTTTTCTGTTACAATCACAACACACAACACGAATTACCACCTTTCCCCATTTTTAATATCTTTGCTTGAGAAAAACTCATATATATATACTATCCAACAATGTCTTATCAACAGGTATGTTTCAAAACTCCCTTTTACTTTATACTGGAAATTTCAGAGGGCATACTTGACCTATAACGAAGTTTTGCCCTTCCGAGTTTCCGGGACATGAAGGCAAAAGTGATGACTCCGTTCTTTTTTTCTACTTGGATTATAAAATACTAACATAACATCCTCTATTTCTTTTATCTAGTTGGAAAATAATGCCCGGTCTAATGGTGACATAGAAATGAACAGTCTGTCTAGTCATGCTATGTCTCACGATAACGATCAAGATCAAAGCCTATTACTAGCTTCATTTGAAGACACAAACGACAACTCTAGGATACAAGACGTTACCCATGATGTCGTTGAATTCTCCAGTCCCAACTCATCTTCCAATTTTGACGAAAGATTGAGATCTCCAGTGGTGCCAACTAACAATAATTTAAATGCAGACCATACCAACAACAATAACAACGATAATGAACCCTCTATGTCTACTCGGTTGGAGAACGGACTCAACTCAATCGAAGTTGGGAATTCCAATGCAGCCTCTGCTAATAATAACGATAATAATGACAACGACGACGATGACACCAATAACACTAATGAAAACAACGGAACCTTCACGCAACTATTGACTAACCAAGCAAGATACACTTGGTTCAATGCTCCTCTATTGAGATTCTTCCATAGAGGTAATAGATACTCAGTGGTACCACAAAATAGAATAATTGGGGAATCTAATGATGGGGTGTTCAGTAATATGTCTGCAAAGCCAACAGTTAACCACGAGGACACCAACATCAATAACACGAGATTGCCTACATATGAGGAGGCTGCTAATGATCCAACACCACCATATTGGGAAGCTGCCATCATGGCTGGTTACGATGATGAAATTTTTGTGGAGGGGCTCCCTGTTGGTAATGTGTTGAACTTCTTCTGGAACATGATGGTTTCCATTTCCTTCCAATTTGTTGGGTTCATAGTGACTTACCTACTTCACACTTCTCATGCCGCCAAAAACGGGTCTCAAGCTGGGTTAGGTGTCACTTTGATCTCATATGGGTTGACAACATTACCTGTGGGATCTTATTCCGGTTCTAAGGGTGACGGTGATGGTGGTATCAATGAAAGTAAATTTGAACCGAATTCTCCTAACTCTATAGACGTTGATCACACACAGATTTTAGATGGTAAATTGGATTCATATGCTTCAGGTTTACATGATGCAGATGCTGTTGGATATGATGCCTCCAATGATAACAATTCAAGTCTGACAGATTCTCCCTTCTTCTCCTACATATTGATCTCCTTAGGTGTGTTTATCATGTTAAAGGCTGTTGTTGATTACTTTAAGGCTAGACGGAAGGAGAATGCAATTTTAAATCCTCCTTCTGGTCCAATCATGGAGGCCTAATTAAAATATAGATATTTTCAAACTCGCTCAATATGTTTTTCTACATAAATGCTTTTCTTGGGAACGTTTTTCTTTTGCTTCTTTTCTTTATTTTGTGTTTACTGGTTTTTTCATCTTTTGTTTCCTAGAATATTGTTGTTCACTATTTTCTTTTGAACTATCCATTCTTTGCACATATATACATATAACTATTTGTTTCTTTTTTGGGATTTTCATTTTAATTCTCTTTTATATTTTTTTGTTTCGATTTTATTTATTAATATTAACAATATAAATAATTATATTCTTTGTTTTTAAGTATGTTCAACCCATAATGATTAACATCTTTTCGTAAATTGTGAACACAATACCACCAGACAAGATTAATCTTCCTAATCTAGGAGTGGCACCCTTCCAGAAGGTCATCAAACCTTCATTCTTGAAGATTTTACGGAAACAATCAATGGTACCGTTATATTGATCCTTAGCCCCTAAAGCTTGCATTCTAGTCTTGACTGTATCAATAGGCATGGTTGAGTACACAGTGACGATACCAGCGAAAGCACCTAATAAGAATGTAGCACCAGAAGATAATGGTTGATCAGGAGCCACACCACTAGCTTGTTGGATGAACCCTTTAATAGAATTATAGGATCCCAATCTGACCGCAGAATTGGCACCTTGTCTCATGGCAACTGGAATTAACCCTTGATATAGCCCACGGAATCCCAAATCCTTTATCAATGCTATGGTACCGAATGACCGTTGATATTTAGGAGTAGCAGTTTGCTTATCATCGATCATAGCAGTTTTGATGGCTTCAGCCGGGGTCACTGCAACCACAGATTCTAGAAGACCAGCACCGAGACCAGCTAACACACCTCTTGGGCCTGACAATTTTCCATCCTTGTCACTTAACACTTTCTTGATAGCATCAAACCCTAAGAATCTCACAGAGGCCTTAGCGGTGTTCCCAATCACAAAAGCTGGACAACCGACATACAATGAGGAGACACCCTGTGTCTTTGCAACGTTGTAGATCAACACTAATGGGTTTCTTGAAGTTGTGGATGACTTCGATATCAATTGAAGTCTAGTCTTTGCAAATTCGAAAGGGTAGGTAACCACACCTTCCACTGCACCGGCAACACCACCGGCTATAAACGATTTGAATGGATCTGGCCTTTTGACTTCCGTCGTTGGTTTGGATTCGACCTTGGACATTGCAATTACTGGAGATAATCTAGAGAGATCTAACCTGTTTTCCACTTGTACAATAATAATCATGAAAAATTGCAATTTTTTTTTTTTTGATCGTCGGATTAAAAAGATCTCATTTTACAGACCGATATAATAAACCATTTAATACAAAACATGTTTTTTTAAAATTTTAATTAGTTATGTAGTCGAAAAAGAAACAAATTTTTATAAATATACACATAAAATAGATATAATATTCTAATCGGCATCACTGGCTATCTCTTCAAACATTTCATCATCGATATCATCCTCATCCTCGATGTCATCATTGGTTGTGGTGACAGCAGTATCAGCACCTGCAACAGGAGTAACAGAGTCTGTAGCGGTAGTTGAGTCAGCTGGAGCAGTAGAGGCCTCCTTGGAAGTAGTCTCATCATCATCTTCGAAGGCAGCTTCATCGATCTCCTCTTCGTCCTCACCAAAGGCTTCAAAGTCGACATCATCGATATCTTCTTCCTCTTCCTCTTCTTCCTCTTCTTGTTCTTGTAATTGTTCTTGTTCTTGTCTTTCTTTCAATTGTGCGTAATAAGCAGTTAGAGCATCCAGTTCCTCTGCTGATTCCACGTTGGCGGTGTTATTAGCAGGGATACCGTTAGAGGCTGAGTTGGAATCAATCTCCGTTTTAACCGTTGCATCGGATTCCTGTTTAACTTCAGTGGCATCAGTAGACTCCAATTTAACACCTGTATCACCACTATCAGCGGCAGTTTCTATCTTGACACCATTCTCGTCAACTTCTGGTGTGGCACCTTCCTCGTCTTCTTCCTTCACATCCAAACCATCCAGTTTACCCAATGCCTGTTGCCCAACGGTGGATTCCATATGCCATGAAGGCAAGGCATTCTGTCTGAGCTTTTCGTTTTTCGCATCTGAAAGTTCTTGTTCCCGTCTTTTCACGTCTTCCTCGTTGGCTGTAATTTCGACGTTCACCGTGGCCTGGGATTTCTTGAAGTAATTTCCACTTGCTCTTTCCTTAGCCAATTGCTCCTTCTCCTTTCTAGACATTCTGTTATTAGATTTGTTGAACACAGAATAGGAGGCCACCGATTTGGATCCAGCTGGAATATATTTGATCAACGATGATTCGAAATTATTATCGGAGATCTTGAGATTATCTATTTTCTTTAGTGCATCAATGATACGTTCTAATTGACTCATTAGGGTTTCTAATTTTTCTTGTCCCTTTTGGGCCTCCAGTCCTGAGTCATCCTCTATGAGTTCCCCTCCACAGAGGTTACACAGGAAACTTGTTTTATCCTCTGAAAGCATTGATGACACATCCAATAGGGAATATTTGGAGTGACACATTGGACATATGTAACCGAGTGGGTCACTGAAGTTACCAATTTCATCTTTAATGGTCTTCACGAGTGTGTGCACCTTCCATTTAATTGAATCTATTGCCTCTATGTAATGAATAAAGTAATACGTTCTTGTGACGAGTCTGAATTGAGCAGACCCCGTTCCAATCCCTGAATGTTCCTTCTGTGTGAAACTGGATATCAATCTATCTTCTAGTAGTTTATTAACAAATGAACGGAACCCCTTCTTGTACATACAAGTCAATTTTAGTAAATCTTCTTCGTATAAAACCGAATGAAATAAAAGAGATTCCATGATGAGTACACATTGATGAGGGTAGAATGCCCTTGTGACCAACCTCAATAATTGAGCCGTAGCAGCATCTTCCTGTTGTGTTTGATGAGACATGGATTGGCGTGTATGTATCGTGATACAAACTACAAGAATGAATATATATATGGATCGCCAGTCAATGAACTTATTCTGATCGGTTTACTAAGATGAAGAATATGAAGTGGCGCACGCACACAAAATGGATTGTGGCGCGTGATAAAAAAAAGGAGGCACACGAGAGTAGCACAAAAAGTTGAGTTCGTTAGAACGTAAATGCATGGATTTGCCCTCTTGGAAGTCGAGTTAAAATGTAATTTGCTACTTTCATTCTATTGATTCACTGCAAAACTGAAATATATAATCATTTAAAACTATGATTCTATTCAATAATTCCACTTATTTGCGTCAAAACTTGAAGAAAATTCCAGCTTCCATCTTAATAAACTTGACCATGGTAACATTGGGTTAAAATAATATATTAAAAGTTAATGGACTCATAGGTTGTCTTCAAATGGATTTAGTAGCATTGAATTAACAGATGCTGCTCTACAGAACTCATTTTGGTATCAGAAATATACCCCCTCTTTTTTGATAGTCTCGTGGTAATAATAACTCCGAGTGCTTAGTAAAGTGATCAGATTCTTCCAACTCTATATTTCTAATGAAGGTGACAGAGGGTATACTGGCTGGACCCCCTACTCGACAAAAATATCAGTCTTCGGTGAATAATTCGATTCCTCGAACTAGACATCTTGAAAACTTTGTTGCTGAACTGGTCAAGATGGAGTTAAAATTGGATTGAATATACTTGGTAATGCAACTATTTCTGAAGGCATTATTAATGGTACACCAATGGAGCAGTATACTAAGTTGGGTCTGGATTTAGATTACAGAGTTGATAGATGTATGATATATTGACTAAACTGATGACTTACTTCTAATAGGGGCTGTCATAAGAAGTGAAATGACAAGCTGTAGGTGATCTGTTTAGTAGGATGAGACCAATTTTTTTTTTGATTGGTTTATTTCTCTCAAGAGCTTGTTTTCTATTGACTAGATTTCGATGGTATTTTTGGAAATACAAACAAGCCTCGACCGACACCATTTCTGTATAGATAATTATCACTTTTCTTTTTTCTTTGTATTTATTTAACTCCACATTCTAGAGTGTGAAGTAAAACTGAAACAAGGATTACTTATTAAATTATTTTTTTTAAAAAAAATTGATAGTCTCCCATATGCAAGATAAAAATACCCCACCCCCTTATTAAAAGAATAAAGAAAGATTAATATATACATTGTTCAAAGAATTCTATGTGTAACCTTGCTGGAGCTGAATTCTTGGTAATGAAAAGTTGTAAAGGAGAGAGTAAGGAGGGGACAGTAATGGGAGATTAAATCTGAGTATTTTCCGTTTATTGTATTACTGCAGATTTATTTATTGTTCATTGGTGAAAAAAATAACAAAAAGCACAAAACACAAAAATACACACCCACGGAGATAATAATTATAATTTTGAAGGTTAACAAGTTGATATGTATATGGAAATTGTGGTGAAACGGATAGTGTTGTTATATTCCAATGAATTAGTTATCAAGATATATACACCCCCACCCCACCTCCTCATTGGACCCTGGGTTAGTAAAGTACGCCGTTTTCAGTACAGATTAAAGCTCCGAACCACCGATACCAGTATATTCCAGTATGTAAAAATTGCATAGATTAATCCATGGAACGATATATACAAAATACAAGCATACAATATTGTATAGTTGATTGCTATTTATTAAATAAACAACAAAAAAAAAAAGATACAACTAATTCATAAACTAACACACACACACTCTCTCTTACATAAGAATGAGTAAAGTAAAACAAAGGCACACACGAAAGGAAAACCCAAAAAAAGCCTAATCATATGCTGCCCCATATATATGTTATTTATGAAATTAGCTTGAATTACTTAATTTGTCATTCGACTCGGCGAAAAAATTTTTTTTTTGTTCGTTTCACCAAAAAGGTGGTGCTACCTAGTTGTTGTTTACGCTGTACCTATCCACGGCTTGCATTCTTTGTTTTCCATCTAATGTAAGGCTTTACGTTAGATAATCTTTTAATGATCCGTTTCAATAACATTAATTTATCTAACGCATGATTTTATTGATTCAAAATTGAAGGGCTGGAGTCGGTTGTTGAAGGAATAATACTGAATGTTACAAAACCTAAAAACTCAAAGTAGTTTGTTATTGTTCTTTTATTTTTTTTTTAAAAAAAAATCATGGTTGTATTGTAGAATGTATTTATTCATAATTAACAAAGGTTGAGAGCAGAAAAGAGGATATTTGATGAATATTAAATGGGGGGTATATATACCCCATAATGATAGTGGTGCATAATCCAGGGTAGTAAAATCACATGTGTGTATCATTCTGCCACCATTTAAATGTACGTTCTGTATAATTTGTAATTAGTAGTAGCCCATGATAAGTGCCACGGAGTATTCATAAATAATTATTTTGTTTTTCCAACCACTGGGAGTATTCCGTACACAAATCACACTAATTTGTAACTTTAGTTTGAAAGTTAATAGTTAATGGCCAGTTGTTTATAGGGCTATTAACGGATAGTTCGGAATATTGCAATAAATGTTAACTAATGATAACGCGCAATGTTCCATACCCACAGTTAGCGCGAAGGTATTCCCGATTATCTCCAGAAATTATGGGGCTTTCTATTATGGATACCTTCTAAATGGAGTTAACAATGTTTTTTTGAGATACTTCGATTAATTAAGCAGGGAATAGCTTAAATAACGAAAACGTGAAACAATGTAGACAACTAATAGTCAACTTATAGTGGAATATATAAAAGACTGTATACACATAAGTAGTAGACCCCCCCCCTGTGCTTTCCCGTATTCCTCCCCCTATAACTCCCTTTTTGAAATTTTTTTTAATCTAGGTCCCAGATTCAATAATATTAAATACAACAGTTTTAAACTAATAACTATTCATATTATTTAAATTATTTACGAGCCTCAAGGGGCTCACCGAAGATATCCCCAGCTGGTATATGGCATTTTACCTTTTCTTTTTATAATACTGCATCTATTTTTCTTTTTGGCACCGGGGGGTCCATTTTTAACACTCCCCCAAAAAACCATATGAAAATATTTCATTTATGTAATGTGTGCTAGCTAGATGGATGAACTCAAAATCTTAGTTTTATATATAAATCCATTTGGTGACCCACCCTTTTTTTCTCCCCTATTCTTTATATATATATATATATTTATATATATAAGGTACTTTCCAAATTTTCTTATTTCATTGACTTTTTAATTTCAATTTCTCAAAACATATCCATTTTCTTAAATTTATAATTTTCCCCCTTCCTCTTCTTCTCCCCCCTCTTCTCATCTCTTTCCTAAAATGGGCCAATACCCTTACAATAGAGGTTACATTCAATCTCCAACTCAAGATTCATTAGCTTTCAATAAATCTCCCTCGATGACAGCTTTAAATTATACTAGTAATGGGTTAACGATAGAGAACTCTCACTCTACTAGTGATCAGCAACAGGCACCCCCACAAGCTTTACCGCCCCCACAACAACAACAACATCCATATTACTCCAATAATTACTATAATAACATGGATTACACCATATACCCAAAGTATACTCCACAAGTTCAACCTCAACAACAGATAGTGCTTCCGAGCTCTCCATCTGATAAGCAACCATCACAGCCACAACAGCAACAACAATATCAACAATTGCAACCAAACATGCTTCCTCCCTTATCCACCCTCTCAGTTCTCTCGCAATACCAACAACAACCACAAACTCAAGCCGATCAACCAGTTACCACCTCAACTACAAAACAGAGTCAATATAATTCATACACTGAGTTATCACAATTAGGTCAAACTTATTCTCTATTAGGTTATCCAACAACTACAACTAATACCACCACATCCGATGGTACCGCACAACAACATATACTTCCTCAAGCTCCTAATTCATACCGTACTTTATCTGCACCTGCTGCATCATTAAATGATTTATACTTGGATTATCAAACTACTGGACAGCCGGCTTCCAATGCTTCCACCACCACTTCAACCAGTGTTTCAAAGAAGAAATCCAATATTAACTCAGGTAAAGTCACTAGAATTAAAAAAGCTTGTGATATGTGTAACCAAAAAAGAACAAAATGTTCAGGTGAACATCCACGTTGCAGTCAATGTATTAGAACCAATTCTGAATGTACATATTTAAGACAAGAGAAAAAACGTGGACGTGCAAGTGTTAATTACCCAAAAGTCATAGTTAGACGTAAACCAACAAAGAAACAACTTCGTTTAGCTCTCCAAAAGGAACAACAACAATTTCAATTAGCAATGGCTCCTGGGCAAACATCATCTTCTAATAAGACTAATAATATAGATGATAACCCGGAAGACATGAAGTCCTCAATGATTGCTGGTGATGGGGACTTCAATAATGATTCATCACCAGCGAGTTGTTGCATTTCATCAGTTTCACCTGAATCATTAGATTATAATAGTGATGGAACTACTACTACTAGTTTAGATTCTAAATTAGATCGTACTACTATTATGATTGATTATAATGCAATTATGGATTCAATTCAAGGTCCAAGTATGAATAATCCAGTTCCGGTTAACTGCAATCCATACAATTTGAATTATGGTATCAATAATAATAATAATAGTAATAGTGGGTACTTAAATTCAATGGTTAATTGAAAAAAAAAATTGACTTTCTCTTACACATTCTTTACTCTGTTTTTCTATATTTCAAACTTTACTACCTCTCTTCTCTTCTATACTGTTTTGTAAATACTTAGTTGTTTTTGCTTTCGTTTTTCTGCTTTTTTATTTTATTTACATATTTAGTGCTATTGGAAAAATAGCCGGAAATAAATTTTTTGTTCTATCAAACTAAACAGCAGTTTCAATAAAAGCATTGTTACTAACTCCAACGGATTAATACGGTCAAATGAATTTGAAATAATAATAATATATGTATATATACAATACCGTAACAACCCATGAAACTTACGTCGAAATAAAGGGAGTTTAAAAAAATTCATTTATGCTTTATTAAATAATAACTACTAAAATGTAACATCAGCAGAGCATATGATCGGTGTATCAAACCTATGCGTTATGTTTTTTTTGCCTAAATGAGATAAACGTAGGTCTATATGTAACACATTTAATTGATCCGTAATCTCCTAATTAATCGGTTTTCTTCTATTTCATTTCTTATTAAGTCTTTACTTACCTAACCATGGGGCATTATTATAATTAGTAACATGTTATTAATATTTCGTTATTAAAGTATATTTTTATATATATGGCAGAAAACTAATGATTTTTGGGGCTTATATCCACTAGGAAGATCTTCCAAATTTTACGAGGAGGAGGAGAGGAATGAAGAGAAAAATGGAGAGAAGAAGATAAGTACTAATTCAATATGTAACAATTTGAATAATCTCGATTTTTATTTCTCCATATTTAATTCTTCTTAAGTGCAAACCGACTAGTGAATCCACTTTGAGTTGGAACATTACTTGCTTTAGTTGGTGAAGTATGCGAAGAAGTCGTCTCTGGAGGTCTAGTTGGACGACCCGGGAATGGTCTAGCTGTAGTGTTAGTCGTTGAAGGATATGCATTGGTTGCTGGTCCAGGTGATGTCGCACTTGAACGAGCAGCAGAGAATCTTGATATAGTTGTCGCTTTCACCGGTTGGAATCTGGAATGAGGAGCGGAAGTGGTGGTTGATGTAGTAGTAGTGGTTGTAGTAGTAGTGGATGTTTGATGTTGACGAGATTGATGCTGTGTTGTTTGCTGTGTTGCTTTTTGATGTGCAACACCCTCATGGTGGAGTATATGATGCGATCTATGCTGTTGTTGGGATTGTGGTTGTGGTTCTGAATTTGTATTAGTGAACCGGCTAGTTCTAGGTTTGAATTGACCATTATTCTCAGATGTTGTATTAGAAATTGTTTCTTGTAATTCACCAGTACTTTTATTACTTCTTGTGTAGGTTAATTTGTTTAATCCTAACTTAGATGCCTTCAACCGTTGTAATTCAGATTCCTTAACGGGCAACCAATCCGGGAATGGTTCCTCTCTATGTTTGTAATACCTCACTAAGGCCTTATTGACAACTGTATCATCTTCTTGTTTACCATCCTTTTCCTCTTTTGAGATCACAGTAGCATTCACGTTAGTCTTAATCTCTGATGAGAAGTCTTTTATTTCCTCTTTAAACCTTCTAAACATTGTTGCAATGGTGGACGTGCAATGAGAAGTATACTTTATACATTAGCAAAACGAAAATGATTTTTTTTATGTGGTGGTGAAATCAGAAAATTAGGCATTTTTTACAGGGCTGTGTATGTTTAACGGTAATTTGTCCGGTCTTAGTTAAGTTAAAAAACCATATTCAATTAAAAAAATGTTATGTCAATGTATATAAAAAGAAAAACATCTACACTTATAAAGTCTTTTCAGTCAAGTAGATGTCGTGGTCATCCTTCAACACCTTTAACAATGGTTCACTGACATCTGGAGTCAATGGAGCATATAAACCTGGGGTACCAAAGGCACCGGTCTTAGCTAAAACTTGCTTAACAGCAACGGCACATGGAACACCAACCAACTTAGCCATGGAGGAGTAACCACCTGGGACACCGTAATCGACTAAAGTGGAAGTTCTGGTCTCGGTCTTACCGTCAGCCCATTCAATACCAAACTTGTGTTGTAAGATAACTAAATCTCTTTCACCATCTTCGTATTGCATCAATTGTTCTAAAGTGGCACACAAAGTATCTAATGGATTACCTCTTGGAGTGATTGGAGTTTCAGAGAATAAGCCTAACCACTTGAAACCGGATAAGATTCTTTCTCTATCAGCGGCATCCTTGAACTTGGTCAAGGTGTCAATCTTAGCAGTAATATCCTTCTCGGAGCTAGAAGCGGCACCGATGTAGGTAGCGAGGGCATCCTTCCAGGCGACAGGCTTGGAGAACACTTCGACAGGGTCTTCCTTCAAGAAACCCAAGTCGACCAAAACCTTGATGAACTCTGGGAAACCTTGGAATCTCAAAGTACCTCTGATAACGGTTTCAGCTTCTGGGATGTTATATAACTCCTTGTAAGTGGTGGAGTCTCTGTTTGGGTAAGCAACCAAGGCGTAACCTGGGTAGATGAAGTATGGCTTAGCGGAGTTCATCAAATCTTCAGAAGCGATGGATTCAACCTTACCTTCCTTCCAGTACTTGGCAGAGTTTCTCAAGGCTAATAAGACACCTCTTGAAGACCAAGAGAACTTGTAACCTAATGGATTGTCAGAATCTTCTGGAGCTGGTAAACCACCACAGTAGGAAAGGAAAGACTTAATCTTACCACCAGCCTTGTGGACTTCGTCAATGGTCTTGACAGCGTACAAGTGATCAACACCAGGGTCTAAACCAATTTCGTTCATGACAACAATACCGGCTTCCTTGATAGCTGGTTCCAATTCTCTTAGAGCTGGGGAGATGTAAGAAGTGGTCACAACGTCGGTGTGCTTAGACTTGATGGCAGCCTTGACAACATTAGCGTGGTAGATGTAAGGAATCAAAGAGATAACCAAGTCGTACTTGGTGACTTCGGTATCCAATTGATCTTGGTTGGTGGCATCAATGGAGATAGCCTTAGCGACAGAACCAGCTAATTCCTTGGCCTTAGACAAAGTTCTACACCCGACAGTGACTTCAATGTCGGATTCCTTAGCTAAGATATCAACAGTTGGTTTGGCGACAAAACCAGAACCTAATAATAAAACTTTCTTGACCATTGTATATATATATATGTATTAATTCAAGTATATCCAAAAAAAAACTCAAAAGAAAGAAGTTAACAGATCATAGTGGAGGGGCAGATATCCGTTATATATACCGACCCAATTCGTCCAATTTTGGTGAAATTTTTCAGAAAAAGCTGAAAAATTGCCGCTACTCCGGTGTAATTATCGCATTGATTAATATACCGATATTAACTATATAAAATTATACCGAGATCACGTGCTAAGTGGCGGTCGTAGTCGGGGTAGGGGTTACTAATGATTCTAAGTATTCAGCTTCCCACATATCTCTCTGTTGTATAAACCATTCGGGGAGGTTCTCATCCTTCGGGAGCTTGATCTTAATCGTCGTGTTGATCTTCTTCTTCTTGTCATTGATGATATCGAACGACTGCTGTGCCCTGTAGAATTGATATTGGCCCACCTGGGAGCACACACTACCAGTACGACCAGACTCCAATGAGTTCTCATTCTTGCCGAGAGACCGACCCTGTTTCTGCAACTTCGTATTCGTCGGAGAACCTTTTGTAATCTTCAATTTACAACCAGCCGTAATAGGAGATGGTTCCAATGAATTCGACTTAAATGATATACCACTAGTAGAATCGTAGGAGTTCGTCTCGGGTTTAGGCAGTCTACTAGTAGTGGAAGGCATCTGCTTGTCAAACTTAATACCACCAATAGTTGAATTGCTTCCAGAAGTATTATTACCGTTATTGTTATTTTCATTATTCTCTGTGTATTCCTTGTGTTTCTTTTTCTGCTTTCTCCGTTCAACTAACTTCAACAATTGATGCGGAATCTGTGGTGAAGTAGACATAGATAGTCTAGATGAAAACGAGTTTTGTCTAGGAGATGATTTGGTAAAGCTTACTCTTCTTTTATATGACCCAGAAGTGGCCATATTGACGGCACCTGATTGTTGTTGACTGAATCTTGGACCACCAGCATTCTGGATACTAATGGCAGGAGTAGTATTATGTTCACTTAGATTGTTCTCCTCTGGTTCTTCGTGGATCACATTCTGTGACATCAACAAGGGGGACCGGTCCATCTCTTCTATATTCGGCGTCGTGGACCCAGACACACCTGTAGAGTCTTCACCGGTAACAGTTGCCCTAGCAGCAGCCTCAACGGCTTCCTCTATGGCCTCTTCTTCCTCTTGTTCAGTGGTGAGCTCATCTTCTTCGTCTTCAGAATACTGGAACGTTTCATGTGGAATCAATTCAATGTTGACTAACTCTAAGAAATTCTCAACCAAGTAACTCACCTTGTAATTGGCATACAATCTATATTCATTGGATATGCTGGAATAGCTCCATCTCTGTATATGTCTCAATATGGCAATCACAACGTCTGTGGTATCTACTAATAGCAGGTTATGGTTTTTAGAATCTAACAAAAATCTGAAAATCTTGGACACAATCACTGGTTTCAACACCATCCATTCTTGAAATTTCACGTTGGCTATGTTGTCATCTTCCTCTGGAAGATTCTTCAAATGGAATAACTGTAAGTTGTTTAACTCAATGTAATTACGAATCTGTCTAGATGGCTTCTCCTCATCTAACCACAGAATCGATTTCAATTTGAGTGTATCTAAAAATGAATGATTAATGGGATCCAATCTGGAACATCTATTTATACCATTCTCCACTATGGCAAAATTATCTGGTGGCACTAGCATTGTTGATTGATTGGGGGTAGTATAACTGATAGCTTGTTTGTACCTGTGCTGTCAGTATATCATAATAACTTACAAAATTGCACGTTTCAAAAAATGCGAGACAGCTCGCTTTAAACCACAACTAACACCACCATCATCTCCACTGTAATTACTACATTCTACCATTTCAGTTAAACCAATGTCACAAAACACAAAGAGGCCACTTAATGTTGCTGTGATCCATCCAGACTTGGGGATTGGTGGTGCAGAGAGACTGATTGTTGATCTAGCGCTTTCTCTGAAATCTATCAACCAGAACAAGATCACTATTTACACTTCCCACTGTGATCCGACTCATTGCTTCGATGAGGTTCACCCAGAACGAGGCCAATTGAAAGTCAAGGTGTATGGTGATTTCTTGCCTAGACTATTTCTGGGAAAATTTGCCATTGTGTTGGCATTCCTTAAACAATTATATTTAGTTTTAAAGATGATCATCCTTGGTGAACTCGGTGAGTACGATATAGTTGTCTTAGATCAATTATCATATTGTATACCTCTAGTACATTTCTTTAAACGGTCTGACTGCAGAATCTTGTTTTACTGCCATTTCCCAGATAAATTATTGGCCTCCCATACAGGTCTTATCAGAGGTATTTACCGTTACGTATTCGATAAGATCGAAGAATGGACCACGGCGTGCTCTGACAAAATCGTGGTGAACTCTAGATTTACGAAACAGACAGTGAAAAGAACCATGCCTTTGCTGTGTAACGAAGATGTTGGTGTGGTCTATCCTTGTGTTCCAGAAAAGTTGGATATCAGCGATGAGGCCGTGGCCGAAGTGATTGGATTCCTAGGGGATTCCAGTACTTTTATGTCGATCAATAGATTCGACAGAAAAAAAAAGATTGATGTGGCAATCAGTGCATTTGCTAGGTATGTCTCGCAGACTAACGATAACAAACAGAAATTAATAGTGGCAGGAGGTTACGATTCTAGAGTCGAAGAGAACGCTATAACGTTGACCGAGTTACAGTCTCTTTGTGATTCTCTTCAGTTGAAACATACCACCATAACCGGATCAGTTCCTGATTCCTGTTCGGCCCATGATGTATTCTTCTTTCCTTCCATCTCTACCAAACTCAAGAATGCCTTCCTCTCTAAAACCGATATGTTACTATATACCCCCGATAATGAGCATTTCGGTATTGTGCCATTGGAAGCCATGGTTTTAGGTAAACCAGTATTAGCACATAATTCTGGTGGCCCTCTAGAAACTATTGTGAACTATTTTGATGATAAGAAAAACTTCACTGGCTTCAATGTGGAACACGATGCTGAAAAATGGAGTGACGTGTTGGAATTAATCAAAAGTTTATCTGATTCAGAATTAGATCAACTTCATACTAGATCTAGGAAAAGAATTGATGATCATTTCTCTTTCCAAAGTATGACTTTGGTGTTGGATAGAGAAATACAAGCCATGCAACCAAGAGTGTTTGCCTTCGAAACTTCACTTCATTACTCTTTAATGATTATACCTGTTCTATTTATAGCCAAGTTATTATTCTAATTTGCCTATATACATACTTTCTTTCCTTAATTTTCTATAAAAAAAGACATGATCTCTAAAAATACATTAAAAATAGCGTTACCAAAAAATAAAAATAAATAAATAAATAAAATCGTTACGTAAAAATTGCGTTCATGTCATCAAAAATATGGTATCATTCGGTATCTGAAGCAATTGCTTCTTCTCCTCCTCTCTTGGATTTTTTGAAATCTTCTAGGACCTTCTTCAGTTTCTCCATTGTGACTGGGTATTCCAAGACATAATCAAAAATACCAGTCTTCTTGGTATCTTGAGCGTATGATGTCATGGCAATGATACAAGTGGAACTATTAACAGAGGCTGTGTGTCTGATTAATTTGACTAAGTCAATGCAATCTAATTTATGTAATTCAGTTGAAGTGAAGATCAAATCAAACTTGACATTAGAAGTGGATCTCTTGATTAAATCTGATCCAGTAGCGATAGGCACAACATCACAGCCAAGTTTCCGTAAATTGTTCTCCATAGTGAATCGATGAATTGGAATAGGTTCACAAAGCAACACATCAAAGAAATCAATAATCATTCTCTGGAAACTAGGAACAACGTCATCAGCGATACCAGGATTAGTGGATGCAGAGGAAGAAGCCCTCAGTCTTCTGGTGGATCTTCTCTTCTGAATTCTCGAGATGGCAGCTGAAGTAGATTCATTATCGGAAGACGATGGAGAGAAGTCACTCATTGGTCTAGACAACGATTTATTCAACAGTCTTATAGCAGGTGAAGATGAGGACTCTGATGAAATGGAAGCTTTCTTCATGTGACTCAAAGAAATTGGAGAGCCAAATCTAGCTGGATTCATAGTCTGTGCGCTGAATGATGAATGATGCACTGGTTGTTGGTTATAATCATCACTGGAGGAGCTAAATTCGGGAACCAAGGATGGATTTCTTAAAAGAGGAGACGATAGCGAAGGCTGAGGCTTGTTTGAAGTTTGCAATGACAAATTTGCTTGTGGAAGTATAGGTGACTGTTTCAATGGAGTTCCGGCTTGTCCGGATCCACTCAGTTTTGATCTAGGAACAGCACCAGGAGTGGCAGGTGTTGAACTGTTATTGCTACTGGTAGATTGACTGTATGTAATTCCAAAGGCATTACCAGAGTTTCCAGTAGAAGTAGGAACCAGAGGACACATGACACCTTCAGATGAATTGGTAGATGACATACTGTTTCTATGTTCCAAATGTTCACTCTTCAACCTATTGATAGCATCCTTATTTTGTTTCTCTAAAACAGACAAGTTTCTAAATTGGAACAAACCAAATTCCGAACCAGCATCACTCAACTTCGATCCTCTACGTTCCCTCTGACTCAATAGTTGTGGTTGAGTCAGCAGTGACTTCCCAGAGAAACTTGGTCTAGGAGAATCCAAGGTAGCAGAGGATGAACTTGAATTTGATCTGATATTTTTGGAAGAAGATGAAGACAAGCGAACATTTGTCTCTGTTTGATCATCGCCGATAGCGGTCTCATCATCAGCATCAGCATTGGCAGCTTCATACTCGGCATTTTCTTCTTTATCAATAGGAAAGAGATTCATAGATGCACCTCTATCATCAAAGTAATCAGTAGATTCAGGGTCATCAACCTCAGGAACAAACGAAGCTTCTTCATCAAACAGGGTTGACCAATTAATACCATGGAAGTATGGATGATCCATAATTTCCTTGGATCCACCATACCCCAATCTACTCTCGGGATCCTTAATCAACAATTTTTTAATCAAGTCCTTAGCTGAGTCGGAGCAAATTTCCTTGAATTCAGATTCCGACATCTTAGGCCAATCAATCTCAGAATGTAAGATATGTTCAAACACTTTCTCTGGTGAATCAGCATGAAATGGAGGATATCCAAACAAAAACTCGAACAAAATACAACCAATAGACCACCAATCTGATGCTTCATCTTGAGATAAACCAGCGACAGTCTCGGGGGCCAAGTAATCAGGAGTACCAACGAACTTTCTGGTCTGAACAGATGTTTTAGGATCAAACAATGCGTAATTAACTTCTTGGGTAAGCCCGACTTCATCATTAGCAGGGTACACAAAGGATGATTGGGAGTTAGTTCTAGGTAGCAAAGGTCTAAGCAAAGGAGATGTAGATGGGTTACTACTTGCATTGGAAATTGTTCTAGATCTGCGTGGTGGGAACAGTTCCTGTGTGACACCATCTTGATCCAAGTAGTCATCAAAGTTTGTACCGATATTGCTAGAACTAATTGGAGTGACCAATGGTGATGCAGGACTCAAAGAGAAGGGGGTTACACTTAACATCTTCTTCTGTCTACCTATCTGATTAGGAATAGCAATAGAACTACCTGCGGATGATGTACCCGAAGCCACAAAAGGATCTTCCAACATCGAACTAGTGATTGATCCCATATTTGGGTCTCTAGCCTCATTTTGTCTTCTAATCAAACCCATACGACTCAATCCAAAATCGGTTAATTTCACATGACCGTTGTAGTCAATTAACAAATTATCAGGCTTCAAATCTCTATGTACTATACCTCTTGAATGTAAATCATCAACACCGGCAATGACTTCGGCGATATACCGTCTAGCCCAGGCATCAGGTAAAAATCCCATGTTTTTAAGCAAAGTAGATAAATCACCACCATTCAAGTACTCCATAACCAAATACAAGTAGTTCTGACTTTGGAAACTGGAAACTAATTGCACAACATATGCACAGTCCGATTGGGCCATCATAATTGCTCTTTCAGCTTTAACATTAGTGACTTGATTCTTCGCCACCATATCTGATTTCTTTAAAACCTTCATTGCATAATATTCACCCGTCATTTTTTTCTTCACTAAAAAGACACTACCAAATGCACCTTTACTGATGGGTTTGATCACTTCATAATCTTTGATGGATGGTAACACCGGTTTAGATGACTGAGGCACCAATAATGGTGACAATTGAGGTCTGTCCACTATAGATGGATTATGGTTCATAGGAGTATTAGACTGAGTCATTTCATTGAACAACAATAAAGGTGATGGCACAGGGGTATTACTACCCGAATTATTGCTGGATTTGACACTGGCCTTAGAATTCCGTTGGATTGAAGTCAATGGTACATTATATGATGGAGACAATGGTCGTCTTGGAGAATTGTAATTGGGCGTGGAACTAGTGGATTTCCGGTCATCCAATGGGAAATTAATAAGAGGAGTATGTCTGCTGACCCCACTTCTTGGAGTCGAAGAACCTGAAGAATACCGTTCCTCGTTCATTGCAGATGACAAGGAGAGATGTTTAGATCCCGACAGTCTTGGATTTCCCAAGGCCATAAGATCTGAATCCATATACATACCACCAAATAGGACAGAGTCTTGAATAGATGACTGCGGTTGCGGAGCCTGAATATTCAGAGGACGAGGTGAATGAATAGCCACTGGTTGCTGAATCTCTGTCGTGGTAGAATGTCCAGTCGTGTCGTTTTCTTCGGTTGATTCGGTGACACTGTATACTTGATCTTTAATTTTCGAGACCGTATCATGAACAGCAGATAGAATCATTTCATCTGTTTCTCTAGTGATTCTATCAACATATTGTAAAATATGAGAGTATCTATCCATGGCATCCATTTTGATAGTGACCAATTCCTCTGTATCTTTAGTCATGAGACGTATAGCGGAATCACTCGAGTCTGGAAGCACAATTTCATTCAAATGGGCAATAGCACGACTTGAAGCTGGTGAAAATGAAATCTCATAATCCTCATTATCACTGGCACCACTCTTGTTACTATTGATCACACCGGGGTTAATCTTGATTGCCTCTTCACAGTACTCCATGATTTTTTCCAAGTTCTTGAAAGGGAATCTCTTTGATGGTAATAATGAGCCAAGTGATTTCCGTCTAGTTGACATTCCTTGATCCTGGGATGAGTGAGCCAATGGAATGGGTAATCCCTTGTATTCATTAATACTTATTATACTGCTAGTGGATGAATTAGTTGAGTTGTTAGAGGATGAACTAGATGATGACAATGGGACTGACATAGGTGTAGATGATCCTGAGGGGGAACTTATTGATTCCTTTTTGTTAATTGTGTCTATTATACCTTGCACCAATTTCCGGTGTTCCACTAGAGCCTCTTGTTTGATATGGACTTGATCTTCTGCTCTATGTTCAATAACACATAACCCTGTATGTTTTTCCAACCACCAGTTGGGAACCATTTGTTCACAAATTCTACATATTTCATGTGGTGGTGGAGGAATGCTATCCTCGTCAACGATGGTTAGATCCATTAAGTGAAGTAAGTAAGATTCAAATAAGTTAACACCAAATCCTAAATTAGACACCAATTCTTCAGGTAATTCAAGTGAGATATCCTTCAATGGAACAAATGGCTTCAAAATCCACATGGAATGTGTTGGTTCTCTTGATTTCTGTTCATGAATGATGATTCCCTGCGCTTCTAATTCTATAAAGTTACCATCCGTGGATAGTGTAGAAGCTGTGGATACCTGACTATAGGTATCACTATCGCCTTCATCCTCATCAATACTTGTGGAGTCATTTAATTGAGAAGACGGGTGTCGACTTTTCACCCCTGGAGATTCAAATATATTGCTGTTGCTAGTGGTATCATTATTGTTATTATTTTCATCTCCCAGGTTAGTTTGCACTATGAATTTCACCCTATAGCTTTCATCATCAGCCATCATGATTGAAGTAGCCTTATTAAACACTTGTTTATCGGCGGTATCACCCACAATGAGGTTACTTATCGGATTACCCCTAATTTTCGATATTTTAGTCCCCACAATGGACTCCCAAGCTTTACTGAGGAATTGCACATTACAATCCAAATCGAGTTCAAGCAATATCGTAGGGTTCTGAGAACTAGCATTTATCAAATCATTCTGTGCACCGAATTCTTCATCACTTTGTTCGCCTTCTTGTTGCTGTTCTTGCTGTTGTAGTGTTGGTGTTTGCTGTTTTCCAGTGTCATCCTGTTCTTGGTGTTGTGATGTCGCCGATTGCGGCCGTGATAGTCTAGGTATACTATTGGTACTCGACTTCGGGCTGATGGCATTGACAAGATTTTCCAATCTTCTTTTATTGACATCACAGGGGGAAACGGATCTTGATGGAACAATGGCGGTCGGCGAGAGCGGTCTTGTGAATGAAGTTAATCTAGCAGGAGATCTTCCGGGAGACGGCGATGTTAATTTGAATGATGAATTTATAGGGGAATCAAAATGGGGTGATATGAATTTGCTGTGATTGCTGTCATTAGGGCTGGTGCCCTTGTTAATGTTGTTGTTGTTGTTTGTGGGAGTCTCACTATTAGGTATACTGTTTGATATCGTTTTCGCACTTTGATTATCTGATAAATCGGGATCTGATCCACTTAGTGGACTATGAGATCCGGCAGACATTGAGTTTATATGTAAAGTTGGTTCCCCACTCTCGAATTGTATATGCGAAACTGTTCTAAGATAAGCAGGTTATAAGATTGTGATATAGGTTTTTTTTTGGACTTTTTTTTTTGGACTTTATCTTTTTGGTTGTTGTATTATTAAAAAGACCAATTGTGAATATTAGATCACTAGAATCGAATCCAAATTCAATTGATGATCGATGACCTGTTAAGATTCTCTCTTTACGATTCTAAGCTATATAGTGTTTGAACCACCTATATAAGGTCGCTTTTAAACAAAGTTTGACATCCCATTATTACACTGGTGTAGAGATGTATGTTGCTATTATTATTTATTATTTAGTGCCACTGTTTTTATAGATCAGATGAGCTATAGTGTCTTCTTTTACTTATCCCCTCTATAATGGACTTCATATTCACTAACAATGTCATATCACAGTTGGATGCACTCACAGAACCTTACTTTTCTTTAGTGAGGCCGTATTTACCCACATGTCTACCCAAACCGGTGGCTCACTTTATAATAAATCAATTTGGATACTCCACGTACTCCGAATTACTTCAATTAAGATCATTGAAACCAGGGAATGAATACTTACTTAGAAGAGTATGTAGTCGATTAATCAGTCTCAATTTACTCAGTGTCTCTAGTTTGTTTTATCTACCGCAGATCCTGGGACTATTATATGCAGGACGGAATGGTGGTGGCGGTGGCGGTGGTAGTGTTCTCAGTTATCTTATTGAATGTATCACTAACCTGGTCTCCATGGTGTACTACATCAAATACATGTGGGCTTTCACTGGTGGTGATACTAATGTATACCCATATTGGTCCAACCTAATCAATTCTGGGTTGGTGGTTCTACAAACGGCCATATTGATATTTCTTTGGTTATTGTACAAGAACCAGACAAGGTTAATGCAATTACTCAAGATCGTGGTGCCCATACTTTGTTTATTAGTGTTCCCTTTACAACAGTTCTTAGGTATCTCTTTGTTGTACAAATTGATGGCGTGCTTGAAACCATTAAGTTTGGTGGCCAATTTAATATTCATGATGAACAACTTGTTAAATTATGGGGGCAGTAAAAGATCACGTCGTAATTACCAGAGAAGTTATGGATCTACCTTGAGTTATATTGGCGCCTTTGTGGACTCAGTGATGAAGTCCAAGGACACATTTATCTCATTACTATTTGACAGTCCCTTGTTCAGTTGGGGGGTTGTCTTCTTAACCATTGGATTGGGATTCATATATACATCCTTCCGGAGAGTGGAGGAACAAAAGAAGAAATACAGACGGTAGAAAATGTATATTTGTTTTATAGAAAGATATAGAAATAAAAATGAAAAGCACAAATGTATATAGTTCACCTTATTGGCAAACATGCAATGCCATCAAGTAATCCTTTTCTCTAATCACTTTCAAATATTGTTGTAGTTGTGGGTCTGTCACCCATTGTTTAACGTACAAATGGTCCACCAAGGGTTGTTGCTTTCTGATCAATCTTCTTTCGTACCATTTATGGCCAAGAACTTTTTTCAATTTGAGCTGGAGTTGTCTAGTCTTAGTTGGAGTTGTATTTATTATCGGTTCTATATTGTATGTAGAATCTTCCTCTGGCACAGGAGTGTTCGGTGGTGTACCCGTTGGGTTATTATAGTCCGGCAATTCATAAAACATTGGGTAATCTCTTAGAACAAGAAGTCTTTTTAAGTCATCCCTAGTGTATGTAGTTTCTATGATGTTTGGTTTGATTTTAATCACCATTGGTTCAGAAATAATAAGGGATTCCTCCATTGAGAGTGTATCTGGAGTAGGAGTCGCCGGATTGCAATTTGCAGAAAATGTAGGGGACAGTGAGTCCTGTGATGTCGTCGATGAGCATACCATGAGCGTGTCTTATTTGATATGTACCAGTTAGTCGAGAAGATACAAACTATACAAGAGGTAAAGTCATACTAGTACTAATTACAAATGTATATAATTTTTTTTTTCACTGCTCTGTATTATCTGCTACCAAAAAAAAATGTTAACTGTTTAACTGTTCGTTACAAATAAAGTTTTTCACCCTTAAATAGGTATATCAACAGATAAAAAATATAATCAATGCTTAATTGTTTTAAAGAAATATAAAAGCATATAAATATAGGGTATAGCCACTTTACTAACTCATTGTTATTAAACACACGTTTTAATCATTTTTTTTACTAAAACGCGTCTTATTTTAAACCCAGCCAAGTTCTATTTACTCAAGCCATTCGCGTGTGCTGTCCATTAAACCTCTCTATTGTATACATTGGAAAAAATTTGATAAATTTCATTTTAAACTATAATTTCAGAAAGCCATGGTGTTCTTTTTTTTAATAGTTTTGTTAATTTGTATTCTTATTTAACTTGTTCTTAATATAATACTTTTTAGTTATTAAACAACTTATAAAAAAATAGAAAATGTCCTTCACTGATAGAGAATCTCCAAAGACCCTTGTTTTATTCGACGTTGATGGTACCTTGACACCAGCTAGATTAGGGGTTTCTGATGAAATGAAGAAAACCTTAGCTGCCCTAAGAAAGAAGGCCGTCATTGGGTTCGTCGGTGGGTCTGACTTATCAAAGCAACTTGAACAATTAGGTCCAAACGTTTTACAAGATTTCGATTACTGTTTCTCCGAAAATGGGTTAACCGCTTACAAGTCCGGTAAAAAATTGGCTTCTCAATCTTTCATTTCATGGATCGGTGAAGAACAATACAACAAACTTGTTGTGTTCATCTTAAAGTATCTCTCTGAAATTGAATTACCAGTTAGAAGAGGTACCTTTGTGGAATTCAGAAATGGTATGATTAACGTCTCCCCAGTTGGTAGAAATGCTTCTACTCAAGAAAGAAATGACTTTGAAAAATTTGACAAGAAGGCTGGTATCAGAACTACCATGGTTGCTGCCTTGAAGAAGGAATTCCCACACTTGAAGATGACTTACTCCATCGGTGGTCAAATCTCATTCGATGTCTTCCCAACCGGGTGGGATAAGACTTACTGTTTGAGACATGTTGAAGATGAAGGTTTCACTGAGATCCACTTCTTCGGTGACAAGGCTTACCAAGGTGGTAATGATTGGGAAATCTACAGTGATGACAGAACCATCGGTCACGCTGTTAACTCTCCAGCTGATACCATCAGAATCTTAAACGAACTCTTTGACTTGTAATTCACTCTTTCTTTCAATCTTTTATCACTTTATATCCAACTCTCTTAAACTTTGAACACACTCTTTTTTTTTTCTAATTCAGATTCATTCTGTCCATTCTTTAATACGAACAATTTTAATTCTTCGAACTATCTAACACGTACTACTAACTCATATATAGTCCCTATCCTCATTTTCGGTCTCCACATGCATTACTCCGAATATTCCCCTTCCCTTAATTGTCCCCTTGTTCTATCAAACTCATTGACTTATACAAGGGGTCCACCCGAAATTTTAACCAAAAAATATTTTTTTCTTATTTCCGTCTGGTGCACACTGTAAAGTTCAGATTTATTACCGAATTTCCAGCTCTATAACATGGATTTTCATTTTTTTTTTGTATATTTTGTTATAGCCTTAGATCCCTTATATTATGTTGGCTTCGCAAACTAAATTAACAAAATACACATTCGAAATGTATATATATATGTATATTCTACAATCCGCTACTTTACATATTATATCCACCTCTTAAATAGTCATTTTTAAAGATAACACCAAATTAACTATGAATGACGACATCAAAGATCATACACACTCTACAATAGAGGAATCACAACCTTCGGATTTCATTCCCCAGAAAAGACTCCTTTCGTTCATGTTCTCTAAGAATATTCCGCCTGTCCCAACAGAGGAAGAACGTATTAGAAACCCCATGAAGAGCTCCAATTGGATCTCTAGAATTTTCTTTTGGTGGTTGACTCCATTGTTATGGACAGGTTACAAAAGAACACTGCAACCTAATGACTTCTACAAAGTTGAAAAAAGTTATGAGATCGATATCATGTATGATAGATTTATGTCAATTTACTTACCAGCTCTACAAGAAGCCAAGGAGAAACATATAGCTAATAAGCGTAAACAACGCGATGATGAGAAACCATCCAATGACATAGATGACCTCTCAGATTTTGTGTTTCCCTTCAAATCAATGTTCATAGTGTTATACAAAGTTCACTTCTATGACACTACAAAGGCTGTCTTACAAAATATTCTTCACTCTGTGATCTCTTGTATCACCCCAATATTGCAAAAGAGATTGATCAACTTTGTGCAACACAAGTCTGAACACGGTAATGCTCATAACGGTAAGGGTGTCGGTTACTCCATCGGTGTATCCTTATTCATATTACTATATGGGATCGTCAATGCTCGGTCTTGGTATCATTTACAAGTGATTGGTGGTTCATATAGAGCCATCCTCTCAAAGGCATTGTTAAATAAGAGCTTAGTGTTAGATGTAAAGGGTCATCACAACTTCCCCGATGGTAAATTAAACTCTATCATGACTACAGATTTGAATAAGATCGACTTTGCCACTGCACATGCCCCATATGCCCTTGGTGGTGTTGTCGCATTCGCTATCTCAGTTGGATTGTTAATCGATAATATTGGTGCTGTTGCATTGATCGGTATTGCATTATTCTTTGTCGCTACTGTGCTCTTAATCTTGTTGCTCAAGAAGTTCTTCGATGCCCGTAATGTGGCTACAAAGGCTACCGATAAGAGAATCAATATGATGAAGGACATATTGAAGAATTTCAAAATGGTTAAATACTATGGATGGGAAGATGCATTCTTCTCTAGAATTGTATCCTTTAGAACAATAGAAACAGACCAAATGTATCAGATTCAATTCTACAGAGGAATCTTTGAGGCATACACATTGTGCTTACCTCAGTTATCTGCCATGCTTGCCTTTTGTGTGTTGTATGCTGTCAATTATGTTCCATCCGTGGGGTCAGTGTTTGGATCTCTTTCATTGTTTTCCACTGTGGCTATGGCATTCATGATGGTTCCCGTTGCTGCTGCTACTAGTGTGGATGCCATTATTGCCATGAAGAGGGTTTGTGAAGTTATGTCAGCCGGTGAGATCACTTCTGAGAATAAGTATATTACTAGAGATGACTTAGATGGTGCTGCTATCAAAATCACTAATGGAGAATTTGAATGGGAAAACTTTGGATTAGAAGACCAAAATGAAGAAGATGAAAGCAAGAGTTCTGATACTGAGATTAGTGAAATTAAAAGTGGTGAAGAAGAAGATGACACCTATATGAAGAAAATTTTCCCTGGGTTACATGATATCAATTTGGAGATTAAACAAGGAAGTTTTGTGGTTATTACCGGTGCCATTGGATCTGGTAAGTCCTCATTATTGAGTGCCATAGCTGGTAGTATGCCTATAGCCAGTGGGAAGGCCGAGAGCGCAGTTGAAGTTGTCGGGTCAATGCTATTATGTGGTTACCCGTGGGTGCAGAATGCCACCGTGAGAGAGAACATCTTGTTTGGTTCACCATTTGATGAACAAAAGTATAACAAAGTGGTTCGTGCATGTTGCTTGGTTGATGATTTTAAACAATTACCTGGTGGTGACATGACAGAAGTCGGTGAACGTGGATTGACATTGTCTGGTGGTCAAAAGGCTAGAATCAATTTAGCCAGAGCTGTTTACGCTGATACTGATATTCTTTTAATGGATGATGTGTTGAGTGCAGTTGATGCTAAGGTTGGGAAACACATTGTGGAATCTTGTATTTGGGGGGTTCTCAAGGGAAAAACAAGGGTGTTGGCTACCCATCAATTGTCTTTGATTAGTTCTGCTGATCAAGTTGTGTATTTGAATGGTGATGGTACCATTGATGTGGGATCATTAGAAGAATTAATTAAACGTAATGAAGACTTCAATAAATTAATGATGAATTCTATGGAGACTACTCAGAAGAAGGACGAAGACGACCCAAGAGAGATTACCATGGTCAATAAGGATCAATCAATCGCACAGGGTAAGGAATTTAATATTGTGGATGATGAGGAGAAGGCTGTTAACAGATTACAATGGAATATCTACTATATGTATATTCGGTTAGCATCTGGAAAGTTTAAATGGACTTTGTTACCTACTTACATTATGTTGTGTACTTTGATGATCTTCTGCAGTATCTTCACAAACAATTGGTTGTCCTTTTGGGTGACAAAGAAATTCCCCGGTCGGTCCGATCATTTCTACATTGGTTTGTATGTCATGTTTACATTATTATCTTTGGTGTTTTCCACTTTGAGTGTTTTCTGCCTTTGCTATGGTTGCATTACGTCAAGTAAATCTCTCAATTTGTTGGCATGTCAACATTTATTGCATGCGCCTACATCATTCACAGATGTGACACCCACTGGTAGAATATTGAACCGGTTTACCAAGGATACTGATGTTTTGGATAACGAGATTGCCCAACAGATTCAACAATTTGCCTATCATTTTTCTTACATCGTTGGTGCTCTCATCATGTGTATAATTTATTTGCCGTGGTTTGCAATATCTGTTCCGTTTGTGCTTGGTGTAATGTATCTGGCATCTGATCTTTATCAGGCAAGTGCTAGAGAGATTAAACGGTGGGAAGCTGTGCAAAGGTCCTATGTATACTCCCATTTCAATGAGGTGTTAGGTGGTATGGACACCATCAGAGCATTCCATCATCAGAGCCGGTTTTCTCAGAGTGCTAATGTATTAATTGATCACATGGATGAGTCCTTCTTCTTGACATCGGCTAATCAAAGATGGTTTCAATTGAATTTGACATTATTGACTACCGCTTTTGCCTTATTGATCTCTCTTCTATGTTGCTTCAGGGTGTTTGGAATCAGTGCTGCATCTACTGGGTTGTTGTTGACTTATATTATTTCGTTATCGAATTCTTTGGTGTTTATGTTCCGTACGATGAATCAAGTGGAGAATGAGATGAATTCCGTGGAGAGATTGAAGTATTATATTGATGGGTTACCACAGGAAGCTGCTTACGATATTCCAGAGAATGATCCAGAGTCAGAATGGCCACGATTAGGTGGTATCAAATTTGATAATGTCTCCTTACGGTATAGAGATAACTTGCCATACTCATTGAAGGGCGCCAGCTTTGAAGTGAAACCAAATGAAAGGGTTGGTATCTGTGGTAGAACAGGTGCTGGGAAGTCCACTTTGATGACGTGTATATACAGATTGGTGGAACCTGAGGGGGTGATCACCATTGATGGTGTTGATATTGGTAAATTGGGGTTGGGTAAATTGAGATCAAAGTTGTGTATCATTCCACAGGATCCTGTGTTGTTCAGTGGTACTATCAAGGAGAATTTGGATCCATTTGGTGAAAGTGGTGACGAAACACTGTGGGATGCCATGTGTAGAGCCAATTTAATTGAAAGAAGTGTTATTGATAGGGTGAAATCACAAACCACTAGGGATGAGAAAATGCACAAATTCCACTTAGATCAATTAGTTGAAGATGACGGTACAAATTTTTCATTGGGAGAACGTCAATTGTTGGCATTAGCAAGGGCATTAGTGAGATCATCGAAAATATTAATTATGGATGAGGCCACGTCTAGTGTGGATTACTCTACCGACGCCAAGATTCAACAAACTATTGCTACAGAATTTTCGGGGTGTACTATTCTATGTATTGCACATCGTTTAAAGACTATATTGAATTACGATAGAATCATGGTTTTGGATCAGGGTGAAGTCAAGGAGTTTGATACTCCATGGAATTTGTTTAAACAACAAGATAGTATCTTTAGATCAATGTGTGATCAATCGCATTTATCTGCTGATGATTTTCAATCAGACACTTAGTACTTTTGTTTTTCAAATTTAAGTATACGTATTATATTTGCATTTTTATTATGGAATTCCTAATTACCTGTAATAGACACGTAAAACACATGTAACCCAACAATTAGCAGCAAACAAACAGGTAAAAATATACTTAAAAAAAAATAGACCCCGGTCCCTCGGAATTCTCTCCGCGCGCTGGAGGACCCATTGACCAATCAGAGCAGTTTGCGGTCGGCCAAAATGCCGGCCCCCCTCCTCAAGGTTGCCACTATTTGGGGGAGAGGGGGTGCAACGGGGCACGCTATGGACCAATCAGAGTCCCCAAATCATCTTAAGAGGGATTTAAATCTCTAAATCTAGGCTCAGATCTGTTTTCTAAGTAGCTGTTTGGGCTCTTGTGTTGTTGTTTGTTGTATTCTCCCCCTTCCTTGTTTCACCCCCCTCTCTCTATTTTGTGGAATATAAATACCCTCCCTGATTCCCCATTTTCTGTTACAATTTTCGTGTCCTTTCTTTCTTTCTTTTCTTCTTCTCTTTCTTCATCAAATTATATACTTCTTATTCATATATACTACTTGATACACATATACAATGACTGTTCAATTCATTCCTAAGGTTAATGTTCACACTGAAAATGCTAAGTACAACGGCCACGAGTTGGTCTCCAAGTACACTTACAAGAACAACATTGTTGAAGAGGAAAATGGTAACTACTTTGTCAAGCCATTCACTGAGGATTACGAATTCAAGGTTGACTTGAAGGTTCCAAAGGTTGGTGTCTTGTTAGTTGGGTTAGGTGGTAACAACGGTTCAACGTTTACCGCTGCCGTGTTAGCTAACAGACAAAACTTGACCTTCAACACTAAGACTGGTCCAGTGCAAGCTAACTACTACGGTTCCGTGACTCAATCATCCACCATCAAGTTGGGTGTCGATGTCGAGGGTGAAGATGTTTACGCTCCCTTCTCTGCTATGTTACCATTGGTGTCCCCTAACGACTTTGTCGTGTCAGGTTGGGATATCTCAGGTGCTAACTTATATGAAGCCATGAAGAGATCCGAAGTTTTGGAATACGACTTGCAACAGAAGTTGAAGGATGAAATGGAAGCCATCAAGCCATTGCCATCTATTTACTATCCAGATTTTATTGCCGCTAATCAAGATGAAAGAGCTGACAACTGTTACAACAGAAATGGTTCTGAAATCTCCACCAAAGGTAAATGGTCTCATGTTGAACAAATTAGAAAGGATATCAGAGACTTCAAGGAAAAGAATGAATTGGATTCTGTTATCGTTTTGTGGACTGCCAATACTGAAAGATACTCTGATTTGATCACTGGTATCAACGATACTGCTGATAACTTAATTGCTGCTATCAAGGCTGACCACGAGGAAGTCTCCCCATCTACCGTTTTCGCTGTTGCTTCCATCTTGGAAGGTGTTCCATACATTAATGGTTCCCCACAAAACACTTTCGTGCCTGGTGCCGTTCAATTGGCTGAACGTGAAAAGACTTTCATTGGTGGTGACGATTTCAAGTCTGGTCAAACTAAGATGAAGTCCGTGTTAGCACAATTCTTGGTCGATGCTGGTATCAAGCCTGTCTCTATTGCTTCTTACAACCACTTAGGTAACAACGATGGGTACAACTTGTCATCTCCAAGACAATTCAGATCTAAGGAAATCTCTAAGGCTTCCGTCGTCGATGATGTTATTGCCTCTAACCACTTGTTGTACAACAAGAAATCCGGTGATAAGGTTGATCACTGTATTGTCATCAAGTACATGAATGCTGTTGGTGATTCCAAGGTTGCCATGGATGAATACTACTCTGAATTGATGTTAGGTGGTCACAACAGAATCTCTCTTCACAATGTTTGTGAGGATTCCTTATTGGCTACTCCATTGATCATTGATTTGATTGTGATGACTGAATTCTTATCAAGAGTGACTTACAAAAAGGCTAACGCTCCAGAAACCCACAGTTACGAAAACTTATACTCAGTGTTGTCCTTCCTTTCTTACTGGTTGAAGGCTCCATTGACTAGACCAGGTTACAAGCCAATCAACAGTTTGAACAAGCAAAGAGCTGGTTTAGATAACTTCTTAAGAATCTTGGTTGGTTTGGAGCCATTGGATGAATTGAGATTCGAAGAAAGATTGGTTTAATTTATTTATTTATTCTGCTTCCTTTACTCCTTTTAAATACACATTCAAGTTGCATGGTCTAAGTATTGGTTCTGATCATCCATTATATATTCATCTTACTTAATACATAATAATTATATTTTACACAAAAATAAATTAATCTCTATAAAAAATTATCATTGACATGGTTTGATACTTTGATCTACCTGTAGAATCCCCGGAAAGGACCTTAGGTTATGAAAATTACAACCCTTCGCATGTTTACTGAGTATTCAATGGTTAAACCCCTGGTGTATCATGGGTGGTCACTGGTACTCCACTTCACTTCATGAGAAATTGTATAGTGAATACATGATCCAGTTTTCGAAGTGTACATACAATGTCCACAATAAATATCTATAATATAGTAAAGACTGTTCTTTCTTTCTTTCTTTCTTTCTTTCTTTCAATCACTCAGTGAATAATTCATCTTCTAAACCATCAAAATTTTCAATAACTTCAACAACTGTTTTCAAATTTTCAATAATATTATTAGCAGCCACTCGTATGACTCTATCGGATGCTCCATCAAATTCAATCACAAGGTTATTCCCAGAGGTAGAATAATTCACTTGTAACACATCAGGTTTCAATATTGGATCAGGGGATAATGATCCATGAGCTATCTTGGCTTGTCTTGGAGTCTCAAATGGAACTTCAAATTTTCTGTTTTATCAAGAGGTTGTTAGTATTCAAAGTACAAGGATGGTGAAATTAGGGCGGCGGCACATACAAAGAATGTGTGAATTCCATTATGGATCGTGGATCAATTATGAAACACTATTTGTAACTCTACAAGAAAGGAAAAGGCAATTATGGTTGTTTGTCAAATCTTTTTCTTTTTTGTTGAAGAAAAAAAAAATCGGATAAGTTTCATGGCGGTGAATAGTACATTGAGTTAGTTAGCATAATTAATTAATAAAATAAGATTGATAAAAGTGACAAAATTAGTAATTAGAAATAAACAAACAAATGAAATAAAGGATACTTAGGAAAGCCTCAAAATAAAAAAGCAAACAAAAAATAAGTTTTCTCTAACACCAAAAGGCGTAAACTCTGTAATACCAAGGTCTGGAAGCCAAATAAGCCTTTCTATCGGCGATATCTTGTCTAATATAAGACAAGTCATCGTAACGTCTACCAGAATTCAAATCAATCTTATTCAATGGAATAGCGATTCTATTCCAGGAACGGGTCAAAGTCTTGTGAGTAATGTAAACAGCAATCATAATTGGAATGGAAAGACAGTATTCAAAGAAACCTTTAGCAGTAGTGGAGTAACCTAATGGGAAAAGAGACACATAAATTTCACCAGCGATTAATAACCCAGTCAATAAACAACCTAAGTAAGAACCCCAGATACCCAATTGAGAGGTGTAAGGAACTTCATCGGTGGATCTACCTTGAGCCTTCAATGCAAATCTGAATCTAATATGAGAGAAACAAATACAGAACCAGGTGAAGAAAGAAGAAATAGAACACAAGGCGAATAACCAAGTGAACACATCAGATTCATTAGAGGAATCCACTAAGAAACATAATAACCCGACGAGACCGGCAGTGAGAATTCCAACTAACGGTCTTCCCTCTTGATCGATGTAACCGAAAATTTTTGGTAAATCACCAACGGCACCTAAAGATTGCATAACTCTTGAAGAGGCATACACACAAGAGTTAGCCACAGAAGTCACAGCAATCAAAATCACTGCATTCATGAAATCGGAAACTCTATCAGCGAAGGCACCTCCGACATTACTCAGGGCGATAACGAATGGAGAAGCAGTGATATCTTCATCACTGTCACCACCTAATAATCTTTCATCATTATATGGCACTAAACAACCAATGATAACCACTGTTGAAATATAGAAAAGAGCAATTCTCCAGAACACTTGCTTTGTAGCTCTAGAGATGGCCATGATATCTTTTGATTCAGCAGCAGCAAGAACAACCAATTCGGTACCACCATATGAGAAAGCAGCAGACACAAAAGTATTACAGATAGATTTGAAAACTGGTTTCACAAATGCACCAGGGTCATGCCAGTAATGGGTACCCTTATATGAATTATCACCTGGACCACCACCACAGATTAACACAATACCGATAACTATGAAAATGAACACTGAGCAGACTTTCACTATAGAGAATAAAAATTCGGATTCACCATACCATCTAACACCTAATAAGTTTAGAACCATTATGAATACCCACCAAATGGCAACCCACACAGCTGGATCCACTGAATCGTTCCAATAACGAATAGTCATAGAGATACCGATTAATTCGCTGGGGAATGAAATTAACCAAGCTAAACAATAATTAGTAGAGATAGTGAACCCTAATGAAGGTTCCACGAAACGAGAGATATGACTAGCGAAAGAACCAGTCACGGGATAAGTCACAGATAATTCAGCTGCAGCTTGACAAACGCAATAAATTGCAACACCAACCATGAAAAATCCAATTAATAGAGCACCAGGACCAGAAGCTAAGCTGTAATAAAAATAAAAAAAAAGATAGATGTTAGTATAATTGTTTTCAATTGTTTCATATTATAATAATCACTTACGAATATCCTAAACCAATGAAAAGACCTGAACCGATGGTCCCCCCAATGGCAATCATTTGTAAAATTCTACCATCTAATGATTTTTTATAAGGTTGCTTTGCTAAAATCAAATGTTTCCGTTCTTCAGCTTCCATTGCATCTAAATCATATTCTGATAAATCAATTTCTTGTTTTTTGAACGAATGAATCATTCTTTGACCTAGGTTTCCCCAAGATTCATTTGTTGAACGAGATCCAGTTGAACTTGCTGAATTAGAATTGGACCTACTAATCGGGGTCTCCTGATATTTGTTATAAGTGTCGTATTGTTCAGACATCTAGAGAGAAAAAAGTTTTCCTTTCAATATTTATATCGATAATATCTTGTGAATTCTATTAAATTGGAAAGTTTTGTTGATAGAAAACTGATGGATATTTATTTTAACAGAATTAACAATTTAATTTTCTTTCTATTGAATAATGAAAAAAAAAAAAAGAAAAATGTAATGTGCGCCCGGTGTGGCTTATTAACAGAATAAAAAAAGAAACTTAGGCTATTTGACTAGACGTGGGTCACACAGCAGTTAAAAGTAGTAAAAACAGTGATATAAGCATTATATATATTTAAATTGTGTTATGAGTAAGTGAATATAACTGCATGAGTTTATCTGAAGATATCTTTAGTTGAGATAAGTGTGGATGAGATATTGTAAATTACATTTACTCATCTCTTCAAAAGCGCTAAAGAGATTGACTTTTTTGTGTGTCTTTTTTGAATGTTAAATCGCGGAAAAACTATTTTTCCCTGCTTACAAAAAAAATGCAGGGCTGTGTGTAATTTGTAGCTAAAACGGAGAATTCCTTGTACGGCTTTGATATTAAATGGTGTTGCAATACACCACAATAATTTAAGTGGTATTATTATTTGAGTGCTTGATTAAATTACTTTGAGTATGTCGCCATCGACTCAATAATAGACAATATCTTATTCAACTCCTTGAACAAGAATTCTCTTAGAAAGTAGACCAGATTATCAAAAAGGGAAAGCATCCAGAAGACATGTGATAGTGAGAGTTATATATAACTCCCATAATGGAATCCTTTAACAGAAACAGAAATTCAATTCAATTGACATATGAGAACAAAAAACACATCTCTCAGCTTTGCTTTGACATAGAAGTTGCTAGGTTAGATGAAAAGGACTTGATTTTATCAGAAATCCTTTTAATTAATGATAAATAATAACTAATGATCACCAATGCCCATCATATTGGATGAACTCTTCTAATACCTGCTTCTATCTTAAACTGATACAGAGATGATAATTATGAGTATCTCTCATCATTGTATTTGACTTCTTTTATTCTAAATTCAGATATAAATAAGAAAAGAAGTTAAATTTAATATCTTTTAAGACAACCAGCGGGAAACACTTGATAAATTTATGGGAAAAAAAAAACAGTAAAAAGATCTCGATTGTCGGAATCGGAACTTTATACAATTTTGGTATCAGCAGCCAAAGATTACTTAATTTGTTTTTCTCTGTTTAAGTTAGAAACCAAAACAATTGAACCCCAGAAAATGGACAGCACTGGAATGATAGAAAAGCCATAACAAGCTTTAGAATTGAAAATTAAACTACGGATAAAATAAGATCGACACTCAATGTCCCCCGTACCTTATTTGTTTGAGTCTATTATTTTACAATTACTATATAAACAAAACCAATACTCGTGTATTATTATTTAGTACTGTAATTAATTCATCACAATTACATGAAACAAGCCTAAAAGAATAATAATACAAGGGGGGTAAGGAAACTGGCACAATGATGAAGTTTGTATATATATCTATTGTTTTAGTAAGAAGAGAATTGAAGTTATTCTCCTCTTTCATGTGAAATATATGTGTTTCATTGTTTTATTTTTCTTTGTACAATTGAAAGGGAAGCATGATTGACTCCATTCTTAATTGATTAAAGATCTCAAATTATGATGTGTGCATGTGTATATATGTAAACAGAAAATTGAAAATTTACGAGATAGTTAGTTCCATGATTAAAGAGACAAACACAGTGACTAAAAAAACAACAGAAGGAACATTTATTTATACACACGCTCAAGCCTTTTAATTAGAATTATTAAGTTTGACAGTAGTCAAATTGACATATAATTTTTTTTTCTAATTTATTAACTACCTTCGGGTTCTGATTTTTTAAGTTGAGTAACACTCCAAAGTAAGTTCAAGTGCTTCACTCAATCATCACAGGATCACAAGAAGTAAGCAAAGTTTACTTCACTTGTCCGGATTTGAGAGACCTGTTAGCATGTGTATATATTTAAAAAAAGTAATTCACGTGGAGGGGTCGTTTCTTTTTTTCTAGCTTTCTGTGCTACGTAATACTACCAGTGTGCTTACTTCAACTTTTAATGTTAGGGTGTCCTCGGCTAATACGTTTACTACCAGTTATAACTAGTATTTTGATTGGTCTTGTATAATTGTTATAAACAAAGAAAGATTAGAGAAATGGTTTCAATTTATCACTGTGTTTACATTTTATAGCTGTAATACAACAACAAACAACCAATTCATTAAACATATTGTAGCGGACACTTCTCTCACACAAAGAGATGTACATATGAAGGGGGGAGGGGGCGGTTTTTTTTGGTTAGCGGCTTATTGGGTGGGTAGTTTTTACACAACAAGTTTTTGACTCTTAACAAGGATGCAATTGATAGGATATATCACATCTATAAAGCCCTGGTTCTTGTTGGATGTTGTTTGTTGTTAAATTAAGGTAGCAACTAATCATAAACTTTTCTAACTCATTTGATAAAAATAGATTTCTTGTGGCTGTAAATGATTACTCGAGATTTAAGTAATCATTACTGTACGATGTATATTGACAAACGATTTACTACATACCATTGCATACATTTTTTTTTAATAGCAAATCCAAACACATCACATCATGTCTGGCACAAAAAAAAAAGTAGCCCCGTAAAATCCACAAGAATTGATGGATTGTGAATGATGCGTTTAAAGACAATACGAGTTTATAGTGTTGATATATATTTTTTTTCTTATATGTGCACTTAAAATTATTTTTGAAACTTAAGTTAAAATACAACTTTTTTTTTATTTATACATTATAAATATATATATATATATATTAATATATATTCCCTTTTAATGGTTAAAGGGAATTGAGGTATATATTAGATGAAACGATACAATAATTTACCTTTCCAGAGAGTCGTTCAACTTTTCATCTCCTTTTCTTTTTTTACCAACTATGCACCTCTTTTTCTTTGAATTATTTTAATTCAACGAAACTCCTTAGTACCCTTAGAATTGAGTCCCCCTCCACTATCGTAAATGCCTAAATCAGACTAAAGCAAAATAAAGTAAAACCCAGAAGTTAGAAAGGGAGAAATTAAGAAAACTTTAACACTGTAATTCACCAAAAAGCTTTTGGTATGTTACCCCAAACCCGGATTACGGTAAATGCAAAATTAGGATTAACATCAGGAAGAAAAAAGAAATTATGCAACTCCCCAAACTTTATCTGATCTTGTGTTTCAAATTGAAAGTAATTCAGTGGTATGTTTCTTTTCTCTACACTGGCAATTGGAATACTGTAGATGGACCCCTGCCCTGCCTTTCTAGTTTACTAAATCAATAGATATCTGGCTTATCAGTAATTTTAATATATACATGAGTACAATCCATAATTGTGTAATAAAAAAATTAAAATATATTTCTTATTGTAATTTCTGGTCACTAATTATAAAACTTACATAACAATACAATGAAATCGATGGATAGAGTGTATTCGAATAAGTAAGATTAAAGTTCATATAAATATGATGCTACAGTTTAATTGATAATTATAAAAATTTTTGAGAAAGACAAGAGAAGGTACAAGGTGCGTTGTACGTGTCTACATATCGTCGTATCGTAATGAATCAAGCTAGTTCTAATTCCTTTGGTTGGGGGGAGGGCACACTGGAACCAACCACGTTTGAATTAAATTAAGTTTTGTAAGCTGGAAGTAGTTTTCCGAGTGGTAATACTTATATATATATATAAATTCAATTTATTTGAAGCATTAAATATCTTGAAAGTATATATATGATTTACATGTTTACTTGAAGTAGTAATAATAAGTTAAAAACAAAATAAGTAAAACAACCAAGAGTTATGTAGTTGTAATTCTGCGAAATGCCGGTGGTTTTAGAAACATTGAATTAAGGAATTTGTTTTATTTTCAAGAAACAATAAGAGTTTCTATAGTGTTAAGTAATTGATATAATAGTAAAGTTACCATCGGGTACATATTTTTATATATATATATTCAGCCATACTAGGTATCCCAGATGTATTCATCGATAAATTACTTTACAATTTAAACAAAATACTTCTAAACTTAGACATTCTCTCTCTTTTTGTATGAAAAACTGGTGATTTAATTTGACTATTGAAATTTCATACAAACTATTTTTATCTAGTTATTCCAGTTAGTATGACATAGATTAATATATATATATATACGTAATTTAAATAACAAATTCGGAAAAGCAAAAATTCAATTCAATTAAATGTTCGGTCTGCGATTATTTTTAATTTCTTTATATATATATTTTTGCATACATTCTTAAACCCCGTTATTTAATTGAAAAAAATAGTCAACGTAATTTTTAAGTGATCCATAACACTCAATTGTATTCCATTTGGTAGTCTTTCACCATAATTGAGAGATCAATTTTAATATTAAGAATTACTAAATATTAATTTAAGCATAAGGTCCTAGATCTCAGTCCACTTGTCTCTTAAAATCATATCATTTAATTAATTATGTTATCAGTTTTAAACAGAAGTTAAATTTTTAATATTTTCCGACAAATATTACCAAAAGTAAACCAAAATACGATGTAATTATTATTATTATAATAAAAATAAAATCCTTAGTATAACGCCTATTTTTAATTAGTCCTGGTTGTATCTATTTCATCTATACATCATCTTTACATGTTTCAACTTGAAATCACATAAAAGTAAAAGAAAGCAAAATAAAAACACTAAAGTATATGTATATATCCATTTTTATAAGTGACTTCTTCATACATCGATTGACAATAGAAAGGGGCCTCACAGTTTACAAAAGTTTACTGTATTCTTTTATTATGGATGCAGATCTTAAATAAATATTGATGCTAAGTAATCCTTAGAAAAACATGAAATTCCCCTTAGATATTAAATCCCTAGCTCCAGCCCTTTCTTTCCCCACCACACTATACCATTACAATACATCATTCTACTTGCTTATAAAACATAGTATTAACATATATCGTACTTAATTTAACATTAACGTACGTATATACACTCTACGCAGGTTAATTTAATTATTATTTTTTCTTAACCAGGGGGCGACGTACGTTCAGAAGTGGTTTATTAAGTACGTGGTACCCTATTGAAAAAAAAAGTAATTTTAGTTTAATTCAACCTCTTATTTATTTATTAAAGTTTTAATATTTAAACAATGAACAATGAATTAAAATGTAAATTCAATATTACACGGGCCAGCATTACGTACATATATATGTATATTTTATTTATTTATTTATTTATTTATTTATTTACTTATTTATACGATTAATGGTGGAGAATATATGTTTAGCGCTTGTTGTCTTTAATGGAAGCAAATTAACTAATTGAGCTTCCCAATTCCAGACTCCCATGTGAGAAAACCAAAATGTGGTTTCGCTTTTGTCCTTTTATAGACTATTATTATTCTTTTATTCTCTGGTTAAACTTTATTCATATATAATTACACACTGTAACTCCCTGCCCTAGTTTTATTAATCTACTGCGAATAAATCAATTGTCCCAGAGATTTAATTAATTAAAAATAATAGCAGACCAATGCATTCATTATGTTAAGCAGAGACCAATTCATTGAAAAAAAAACAATGTCCCCATCATAGTAAAATAACATGCAAATGAATGAATAGAAGAAAAACTAAACATTATTAAAGATGAAAATACATAGTAGATTAGAGTATTAGACATACTCATTCATACATGGTATTAACGAGCTTAAAATAGATCAATATACAACAATCACTAAAGATTATAAAAATATACCCAATATATATTTTAAAATATTGTAAAACAAATAAGATAGTAGAGGAATAGATATATAAAGAAGAAGAAGAAAACAAGCAAATTATATAGAGATGAAAAGGATGCATCATTTGCTTAAATTTATAAGATATAAAAGGAAATCAGCATTGTTAGAAAGGAGTGAATAAAAGGTAAGTAAGTAATAATAAAAAGGAGAGAGAAATGTGTATAATGATAAAACAAAAAAAGCAGCCTGTAAAAAGATATAAGAAAAATTAAAGCTAAGAAATAGAACAAGAAAACGGAAACAACGACAGATCATCAAACAATCTCCCATTTAGAAGGTGAAAATAATAAAAATACAGATCTCTATAACTGATAAATGATGGAAGAAAAGTGAAAAAAAAAAAGGAGGATGAGGATGGAGAGTCAATATCATTGAACTTATGAACCATTCTTTTGATTCATGTTCAATGGAGGCAATGACAAGTTGTTAATGGATGGTAATGGTTGAGTTGATTGAGTTTGTGATTGAGTAGTAGATTGAACTTGTTGACTTTGTTGTTGAAAGTCATAACCGTACATAGCTGGACTCATGTAAGACATCTGTTGTTGTTGCTGTTGCTGTTGTTGTTGTTGTTGTTGTTGTTGTTGTTGTTGTTGTTGTTGTTGTTGTTGTCTAGATTGTTGACCTTGACCTTGAGATCTACCAACAGAAGAATATAATTGAGAAGGATCAACTTGTAAGTACATTTGTTGTTGATAAATTTGTGATTGATCAACAACTTTTTGCACTGGAGTTTGACGACCTTGCACTGGAGGAGTTTGTTGATTCACAGATGTAGCATTACTATATCTCAAATTTGGAGATCCATTGACTTGAGAATAGTAAGAAACGTATTGTGATTGATCATTGACGTGGGCCTGTTGTTGTGCCATGTTTGGAGAGTTTGATGGCTTTCCATTAGTAGCCCCATTCATGGACATCACCGATGATGTCGCATTAGTGGAGGAAACACCTGAAGGATTAGCGGTGTAAGCACTTTGAGAGGCAAGAGATGGGTAAAGATCTTCAGTCTTGAATTGTTGAGTCTGAGTGTTAGCAACTTGTTGTTGAGGTTGTTGTTGTAAACCGACATTTGGTTGATAATAAACAGCTTGATGAACCTGGTTTGAAGATTGAGTAGTACCATTAGTAGATTGTGGATAGTATCTGTTACCAGCAGATGGTAACCCGAAAACATAAGATTGAGTTGGATATTGAGCAACATAAGATTGAACAGCTAAGTTATGGTTTCTGATAGCTTGTTTAGCACTACAGTGGGGACAATTCTTCTTATTGTTTCTTCTTGGGGTGTACTTATAACCAGGGTACTTTTCAGCGTGTCTCTTTTTTTCCTCGGCAGCTTGTTTATTCCAGTAATCCTTCTCTTCTGGAGACAAATTTCTCCAACGACGACCCAATTCTCTAGAAACATCTGGGTTAGTTCTGATAACGTTGCCCTCTTCTAATAGAGCCTGGTGATGCTTTTGTCTGAAAAGAATGAATGCATTTCTTGGTCTTGGAATTCTATTACCTTCTTGTTTGCAAGTACATTTTTCAAATAATTTTGAAGAATCAACATTTGGAGGTGGAGGTGGTGGGGGGATCTGAGTTGGTAATGGTTGCATTACGTATTGTTGTGATAATTGTTGATTGTACTGTGGTGAAGGTGGTGCCATTTGAACTGATTGCATGCCTAATTGTGGATAGGAGGTTTGTTGATACTGAATTGGAGTAGTAGATGCGGTAGCTATTGATTCCAATTTTTCGGATTTATCACTCGTAGAACTAACTGGAGACTGTTGATCTGGAATGATATGAGATAACGGTGATAAGTATCTTTTTCCTGATGGGTCTTGATGAGATTGGTAAATGTTCATAAGAAGCTTCAAGGAAGGTATGAAATCTCTATTAACTTTAATAAAAGAAAAAAAGGTTTTAAGAGAGAAATCTAAGGTAAGTTTTCTTATATGAGAATATTCCGGTAGTTGATTTTATAAGATGAAAAGTCTATATATAAATTCAACAGAGTAGATCGGGGATCAAGTTAGAAAATGTCTTTTTGTAATAGATGAAAAAAAAAAGATGAGTAGTAACAAGGGAGAAAAAGAAAAGTAGAATCAAAAAAAAAAAAATTTTGGACAAAGAAGTAAAAGGAAATCAGGGGATTGTGAAGACAATATAAAGGAAAGCAGGTTTACACAAAACTCAGAGTTATTCTGTTGTTGATGAATAAGTGAATTGTCATTAGAAGTGAGATTCGAGATTATTTTGGCCAATAGACGCATAGAGCCCGGGTCATAAATAGGATTAAAAACCTTTTAAATTTCTTATTTTTGTCGTGTTTCATAGACAGATATTTCCAAATTAGGCATTCGCTTAGGAAATCCCTAGGGAAAAAGAAACGAGACCAGAAATTTTATTTAAAGCTTAATAAAACCGGATCATTCTTTTCTTATCTATTTTACGATGAATAAAACTAAACTGGGAATGCTAAAAAGAAATATACCTCTTCAATCAGGATGATGTAAGACGTGAATTACCAAAAAAAAAATTTTTGCAAAATCAAAATTTCTTTTAATCTCTAAAACCTTAAATCTGAACCCGCGTTTTTTTGGAGCCGCAGGGGGTGGAGAGACTGAATATGCGAGAATGCACCCCCACTACGCCACTATCTCTCTTTCCGGTCTTGCCTGCCTACTCAGTTTTGGGTTTTTTTTTTAGAAACCTCTATAATCTGTACATTACTAATCTTATCCAGCCAGAGGCTAGATATTATTATTTCAAAAAGAAATTTATCTAGTTTAGTAAATTATTAGGATTTTCCATTTGCCATTTTATTTTTCTGTGTCTCCTTGACCTTTAGAGTAACAATTCTGTCCATACACAAATTTTACGATAGAAATTGAATAATAAGAAATTAAAAAAAAAAAAGAACATGTTTTGGAATCGTAAAATGTGGAAAGAGAGATGTTGTGTTGTGTTGTCATACTAAACAGGTAAACAAATAGATCCCCAGATATAATATTGTTTAGCCCTGTTGATAATTCAATATCTCTATTCCCCGTTAATGCATACTTATTCATATTAAAAGCTCAACTATTCAACCCTGCTTCTATGTTTAATTGAAAGTTAAAGCTAGAACACAATGTTTAAATAATATATACCCAGATTTCTCACAATTAAAGATCTGTATAATAGGCAACAACAAATTGTTAATAAGTAATATATAATGTGCCCTCTTAGTACAATAGTACAGCTTAACATACTTTTTTTTTCAGCCACAAGGAGTTCTTGTTCTTCTCTTAATTTATTATAATCGGAATTTCTTATAGAGAGAAGAAAAAATTAATTCATCTCGGTTGACATGGGTATATTCAGATCAGTTTCTAAACAGATTACATCAGTGTACTTATTCATTTAATGTGTTAATATGTCATTCGTTGTCTCTTGCTTGGCTACAATATTTAATTTTTCATACATCTATTCAATTTTGCAGGGGAAGGAGAAGCGAAGTTTCCTTTATGGAATTAAGTGAAGCCCTTGTTTATTGGGAGTATAATTTTAATTAATTTAATTAATTTAATTTATATATAACTCGGTTCTTGCAATAAAGAAAGTTTGAATTTAGTTTGTTCGGCCTTATTAAATCTGTCTCGGAAGCGACTTCGGTTGGGTAGATCATATTTTAAATAGATTGGGGACGTATCATATGTGTATGCTTATTATTGATTAATGTAAAGGATAAATATATTATAACATAGAACAGGGGTAATTAAAATCAAATTTTTCATCTATTGTGAGTGAATAATAAACCGGTTTTCAAAATTGAATTGTTGTCAATTTTTTTCGAAATGATACGTACATACAAACAATATTATTAATTTTCTCTAAGGGAAAGATGACATTTAAAAAATATACATATATACACAATAAGTATAAACTTCATAGACTAAGTAACAGCTAACGTACCAATCATTTCGTCATCCGAAAAATAAAAATAATAAAAAAGAGAGAGAACCAAATAGTTACACCCAATCCAATAAGCAAGCGTACATACATTACACACCTTTTGACATACTTGGTTACCAAAATATTATTTATTGTATTTTTCGTCTAGACAAACAAGTAAAAACCCTTTAGAATGTGAATAACAAAGAAGATCTCAAGTTTTCGACTCACTAAAAGAACGCAAATCGTGTTATCTAAAGAGTTCTCTGGAATATCTCTTTCTTACTTAATGTAAAAGAAATATATTTGTAGATAAATAGATTGTTATTGTTTCACATTACAATTTTTTGTTCTTTACATAATTATACAACCAGTGTTAAAGTGGTCCGATTCATCAGATAATCCAGTATTATTATTACCCATATCACTTGAATTTTTTGGCTCATCGTTGTCATCATCCACTAATTGTTTAATATTGGAGATCTCATAATTTAGCATCACTCTATCAGAGTCATAAATCATATCGATTCTTTTATTATTGTTATCAAATTTTAGATCCAATTTGGTGAATTCAGGATCGACTAATTCAATTTTAATCCAATTCTCTCTAGTTTGTCTTATAGTGAAATAATCTATCCACCCTCTTATAGGTTCACTCTTATTAATGTAAATTTTATCACAACTTATATCTTCAGAGAATTCTAAAGTCATCATTAAATTATCAATGAATTCTGGGATTTTAATTCCAAACATTTTATTCCCATTGGATATGAGTCTATGATCATCAACCTCATCTATTTCGTGGTATTCCAAGTTGAGTCGACTAATGGTTTTAGGAATTCTATCCCAGATTTGACAGTCATCCTCGTGTACCGTATTACCATTTTGATTTGTTACCACTAAATTCAATGTCGATATATGTTCATATTGATGGAAATCACAATTGGCAAGTAGGGAAGGTGAACATTTGAACGTCTGTAAGTATTTAGGAAGTTCTAATGTTACGGTCGATGGTAATGGCTGCTTAAGATTTAATTCCAAATTGGTGACATTATTAGGGATAGATGATAGAGTCTCTCTGGTTAACCTTTTGGATATATTGAATGATAATTTCTCTAACTTGTGGAGTTCACTTAGATCCATATCACAGATTGCGGTCTTCAGTATTAATTCTCTTAAATGATCAGATTTCAAGAATGTAGGGGTCTGTAATTCAGGTATATCTATAGTTAAAGATTTGATAAGCTTAAATTTAGAGAATTTAGTGAAATCACAAATGAATTTATTGTAATCGTGGGTTCCATCATAGTAATCTGTATCAATGAATTTAGAAGGTCTAGCCTGTATGGCAGTGTAATGTTGTATTCTACCTGATAGTGCTAGAATGGGGATCCCCGTGTGATCGAATGGAGTCGTCACAGATTTTAATTGAAATTCAATTTTGGATCTATTTTCAGCTACAAATTTGAGTAACAATTTATCAACATCATACCGTTGGTACACTCTTAGTTTAATAATAAGTTTTTGTTTCACTAATGGCAGTAATTTGGTGAATTCATTCAAGTATTTGAACCGTTCAGCCATGGCTGGTAGCATGTTTATCGTTAGTTTTTCAATTCCAGTGAATTTGGTGCTATTTTGATGAAGCGTGGCAAGTAATGGGATAGGAAAGTCGTCAAATGCAGTAATATGATGGGTCCAGTTATCATACTCCTCTGAATTCATGAAATCGGTTGTAGTTGAATCATTAAAATCTGTCACAGTGAAGTTATTCAATTGTGGAAATTTATGAATCAGGCCATCTACCAGTCCTGATACCAATGAGCATGATTCTTTGTTGGTATCCAGTGCATGCATTGATAAGGTCAACTTGTTTAATTGAAATTGGGAGATGTGATTAAACCAATCTTCATCTAAACAATGATAATGTTGTTCGTATTCTATTTTCAAAGTTGGTGTCAGTCTCAGCGTAACACTTGTTAAGTATCTGTAAATGGTGATCTCCATGGAAGGCCTTTGATTGATAAACTTGATGACATCTAAATATTGGAGCCATTCCGATTTCAGATCTGTGTAAGTGTTCTCAGACACTGGTAATTGGCGTAACAATTCTGCCAGGATTTCTTGTTGTAACTCTGTACTAAGTGATGATACTAGTTTTGTGTATTGATCTATCATTTTTTGCGATAGGTTTCTCTTATAGATCGATGAAGAATAGTTAGTTAACAATTACATATGAAAATGACAAGCATTTAGAGATGTAAAGTAAAGAGAAAAAAATTGTTAGATAAAAAAATGGGTTCCTAATCGGGAAATATAGACAACAAATCTCCATATCGGGTTAAATTGTGAGGCTCTGTGGAGAGATCAAACAAGGTGTATTTGATCGTAAATCATTTAAGAGTGATGAAGACAAGGGGGTTCATTGTAATTCAACAATAAATTGTATGGTTGATAGAATGTAGGTAGATTACGAGGATAACTAGGAATCTTACCCCAGAAAAGATCTCCATAAGCGTTATTAATTTTTTTTTATCCTGCCTAACCATAACATAGTTACTAGTGAATCCAGTGTCATAGTATCATCAATACCCTCTATGGTTGTATTATCTACCATCTACAAACACAACCCCTCTCGTACCTCCATCTCGTGCTCCCAATATCCACACCATCTCTTCCCGGCTGCACCGGTCCCCCCATGTATTACCCGATTAGGATATCCCTCACAATTTTTTTCTTATCTCTCCACCTTTGGATCAATGACCAATAGGTTTAAACCCTTAATTAATAAGATATACCTAGATAGATGTAATAAATCATTAAATAACGTTATTTAAGATGAAAATTTTTATATTGTGTAATATTTGAACTCATCTCTATCTTTTTTTTTGCAATTCGGTCCTTTTTCCTTTTACATCTATTCTTCATTATACTTATCTATTTTATTTCATTATACTTTATACATTTAAGCCTCGATAAGCATGCCACCAGTTCCAATAGATACCCTTAGCTTGGATGAAAAGGTGGAGCCCGATATCACTGTATTACACAAAGATGTCAGCCATATCCCATTTACATCAACTTTACAATTTTATTTAAATGGTGAATTACAAGTGGTGAGAAACCCAAACCCTGAAAATAGACTCATCGATTATATAAGAGATGATGCAGGTTTAAAAGGTACCAAAGAAGCCTGTTCTGAATCCGGTTGTAACGCTTGTTCAGTCACAGTGGCTTCCCTAATCAAATCACCAGGTGATCCAACTAAAAGAGAAATCAAATATACAGCCGTCAACTCTTGTGTTACCCCACTGGTGTTGGTCGAAGGTAAACATGTTATCACCACAGAGGGAATAGGATCAGTCGAAAACCCACATCCTGTGCAAGAACGGATTGCCAAATTCCATGGTTCTCAATGTGGGTTCTGTACCCCAGGTTTCGTGATGGCTTTATACGCTTTACTAAGACAAAAGGAAGGTCACGTCTCCATAGAAGATATTGATGAATCTTTGGAATCCAACTTATGTAGATGTACAGGTTATATGCCTATCGCAGATGCTGCTTACTCTTTCGCTTACGATTCTGATAATTATAATCAAGAGAAAATTAGACCATTCTTGAAAATGCATAGACAACAAAATGGTAATGGTACCACTAACGATTGTGGGTCTAACAGCAATGGTGGTGCATGTGCTATGGGTGATAAATGTTGCAGAAATAAGAAGAAGGCCCCAGTGGCTACCGCCGATGATTCTACTAACTTGGTTGGACCAACCACAGAATTCCCGGATTCTGAAATCGATATGAACACTTTATTCACACCTAATGGAATCGCCCTTAAGGCTTATAACCCTGCTAATGACTTACAATTCCCATTGAAATTAGCTAAATACTCTAAGAAGCCAATCTTCTATGGTAATGAAAGAAAAGTGTGGTTCCGTCCTACTTCTAAATTGGAACTACTAGAGATTTACCATTCATACCCTGATGCTAAATTGGTTGCCGGTGCCTCTGAAGTGTTAATCGAAGTGAAATTCAAATTCTCTAATTATAAAATTAACATCTACTGTAATGACGTTGATGAGTTGAAAACTTGGGAATACATTGAGGGGAAAGGTTTATTAATCGGTGCTAATTTACCATTAATTGAACTAGAAGCAGTTTGTGAAAATTTGGCTCATAAATTGGGGAAAACAACTAGAGGTCAAGTGTTCCATTCCATTGATCAACAATTGAAATTGTTTGCATCTAAGGCTGTCAGAAATGTTGCCACCTCTGCGGGGAACATTGTGACTGCTTCTCCTATTGCTGATTTGAATCCAATCTTGGTCGCCTGTGGTGCTATTGTGACCGCTGAAAAAATTAATGATCAAGGTGAATTGGAAAGTGTAGATTTGAATATGAGAGACGATTACTTCACCGGTTACAGAAAGACTAAATTACCTACAGGTGCTATCGTTTCCACAGTGTTCATTCCTGAAACCCAAGATAATGAATTCATTCATGCTTATAAGCAATCCAAAAGAAAGGATGATGATATATCCATTGTGACTGCCTGTCTGAGAGCTCAATTGGACTCTGATGGTAAAGTACAGGAATCCACTTTAGTTTATGGTGGTATGGCTCCTATGACTGTGCAATCTAAGAAGGCTCAAGCTTATATGAAGGGAAAATTCATCATAGATGATGATTTCCTTGATAAAACAATTGATGAATTGTCATTAGATTATCCATTGAGTTATAACGTGCCTGGTGGTATGGCCACTTATAGAAGATCATTAACATTGTCCTTCTTCTACAAGTTTTGGCAATACATGGTCGCAAATTTTGCTGCCATTTCAAAAGACACTAGAAAAGGTTTAGTCGATGTTGATTCGTTGTCTCAAGTGACTAGAAACCAAAAGCATGGATATAGAAAATTGGCTCCTGAAAACAATAACACTAATAAGAACGGTAAATTGGTTGGTAAGAACGTGGTTCACGTTAATGCATTCAAACAAGCTGTCGGTGAAGCAGAGTATACCGATGATTTGCCTCCTCAACATCGTGAATTGTTTGGTGCTCAAGTGTATTCATCAAAGGCGCATGCTAAAATCATCTCTGTGGATTACTCCAAGGCATTGGAAGTTGACACAGTTGTTGGGTATACCGATGTCAACGATGTTCACTCCAAAGAGGCTAACTTGTGGGGTGTGTTACCATTTGGTAAAGAACCATTCTTTGCTGTTGATAATGAGGTGTTCTTTGTTGGTCAAACCATTGCTGTAATTCTCGCTACTGATAAGGAAAGAGCATATGAGGCCTCCAGATTGGTCAAGGTGGAATACGAGGAGTTGCCAGCTATCATTTCTGTGGAAGACGGTATCGCTCAAAAATCATTCTGGCCTGATAGTGAAAACCCAGATATTAGAAGAACAGAGAAGGGTGATTGGGAAAAAGCATTCAAGGAATCAGATTATTTCATTGAAGGTCAATGTAGATTATCTGCTCAAGAACATTTCTATTTCGAACCTCAAAATTGTTTAGTTATTCCTGAAGAAGGTGGTGAATTGAAGGTTTACGCATCTACTCAGAACCCTGCTGAAACTCAAGAATTCTGTGCTGAAATCACTGGTGTTCCATCTAATAGAGTCATGGTTAGAGTTAAGAGATTAGGTGGTGGATTCGGTGGTAAGGAAACCAGAGCTATTCAACTTTCTGGATTAGCTTCATTGTCCGCTAAGAAGTTCAAGAGACCAGTCAGAATGCAATTAAATAGATCTGAAGATATGTTGATCACCGGTCAAAGACATCCATTCTTAGTTAAGTACAGAGCCTCAATGAACAAGGATTTGAAGTTCACTGGTTGTGATATCACTTTATATGCCAATAGTGGTTGGTCAATGGATTTGACAAGAGGTGTGATTGATCGTTCCGTGTTACACTCTACGAATTCATATTATTTCCCTAATGCTAGAGTTACAGGTATCCCAGTGAGATCCAATATCGCTTCCAACACTGCTTATAGATCATTCGGTGCTCAAGCTGGTTTCTACGCTGCTGAGACTATCGTTAATAGATTCGCTGAAGATTTGGGAATCGATGCTGAAGTAATTAGACAACAAAATTACTATCAAGATGGTTTAGGACAGAAATTCCATTACCACCAAGACGTTACTGATGATATCACCATTAAGGAGCTTGTCAGACAAAACTTGGAGGAATCTAAGTATGAACAATTGAAGAAGGATGTCGATGAATTCAATAGTAAGTCTAAATGGATCAAGAGAGGTGTCGCTCACATTCCTGCTTGTTTTGGTGTGTCTTTTGGTGTGTTGTTCTTGAATCAAGGTACTGCCTTGGTTAACATATACATGGATGGATCAGTTCTTATTGCTACTGGTGGTGTTGAAATTGGTCAAGGTTTAACTACCGTTTTGAGAATGATCGCTTCTCAAAGATTGGGTTGTCCATTGGAGAGAGTTTTCTTATCTGAAACGTCTACCCAGGTTACTCCTAATGGTTCAGCCACTGCTGCCTCTGCTGGTTCTGATTTGAATGGTGCTGCCCTTGATATTGCCTGTCAAAAGTTATTCAAGAGATTGGAGCCAATTAAGAAATTGTTTAAGGATCAGGGTAAAGAGGATTACTCATGGAATGAATTAATCCAAACGGCTTACTTGGAGAGAACAGAATTGATTGCCAGTGGGTTCTACAAAACCCCTGATATTGGTTTCTTGTTTGAGGATGGTGAAAATGCTAAACCAGCTTTCTTCTACCACACTCAAGGGTCTGCAGTGTCTCTAGTTGAGGTTGATACTCTCACTGGTGACTGGGCTGTTCTGGAATCACACATCAAGGTTGATTGTGGTAAGCCATTGAATGAGGCTATTATCTATGGTCAAATTGAAGGTGCCTTTGTGCAAGGTATGGGTTACTTCACTATGGAACAATCTCTTTGGTTTAGGCATAATGGATCCTTGTTCACTAGGGGTCCAGGTAATTATAAGATTCCAGGGTTCAGAGATATTCCTCAAAGATTTAATTTGTCTATGTTCCAAAAGGATTTCAAGAAATTGAGAACTATTCATTCTTCTAAAGGTGTTGGTGAACCACCATTTTTCTTAGGTTCTAGTGTTCAATTTGCTATTAGAAACGCCATTGCTGCTGCTAGAAAAGAACACGGTATTGCAGAGGGTGCTAGAGGTTTGAAGTTCCAGACTCCATTGACTACTGAGAGAATCAGAATAGATTGTGGTGATCCACTTGCTAGTAAGGCTACAGTGGTTCCAAAGAATGAGAATGAACATGATTTCTTCATTGAAGCTTAAGACTTGGTAAGGCTTAAGCATGGTTTTATATTATTTTTTTTCTTGTATTTATTTTTTTTCTTTATATATTTATTGCGTTTTTACGTGTTTAAGACGGTTTTCTTAAATTTTACAATTAATAAGAATATAGTATAGTAGTTCTTGATGTTATGGATATTGAGTATAATATCTCCGGTGCTATAAAAAATAGAATTATTCAACTGCAAGAACCTATAAACGAGAAATTAAAATGGCTCCCACTAATTTGCTCGTTTCTAGTATATATTCTGGAACGGTATTTTTTTCAACAAATCACTCCGATAAGTAGTAGTACATTAGAAAATATGCTTAATTAAGAGTTCTCTGTGTAGAATTGGAAAAGATCATTGATGGCAAAACCAAAGAGGTGATATTTTACTTAAACTGACCACCCATGGAATACCGAAAAGTACCGGCTGAAGAGCCGACGCATCATAGTAAGAGGAATCATTCAATTGACTTAACATCCGAGTTGGGAGATGATGATAATGATAATGATACACTTGGACAAGATGAGCTTGCTAAACCTATTGAACTTGGTTGTTGCCATTCCAAATACGTCATTTATGATGACGAGAATGCAGATTACTATAGAAAAGTTCATGAATTGGAAGACGAATGGTTTGAACAAACTCAAAGAAAGATCAAAGATACCTTCTGGATATTCAGACCCAGTAAATGGTTCCTATACTTAGTCTTATTTATTCATACACTCTCATTCACTATATTGATGTCTCCACTTATGGTATTGATGCTTGATAGTATCTGCTCAGTGGACCCCGATGGACAATCTCAAAAAACTGGGTCCACTACTCCACATTTATTAAGACGTATGGACATGGGTGAAACAACTTGTAAGAACAAGAATTCACAGAAAGTGTTGTCTGATGTGCAAACTATTGTGGGTGCTGTTACTGGTATATTGGGGTTTCTATTGTCAGGTAAGTTTGGTCAAATGAGTGACAAATATGGGAGAGTCCTTATGTTCAAATTGTTTAGTGTCCTAAATCTACTTCAAACCCTTGGATTGATATACTATTTTGAGATTAGACATAAATATAATGAATTCTGGATGATTTTCTTTGCCTCTTTTGGGGGGTTATCGGGTGGTATTATGACATTAGTTGCCAATAGTAATGGATATCTCAGTGATATAGTTTATCCTGCAGATAGAACAGTTTCAATCAGTCATCTTATGAGTTTTGTGTACTCTGCTGTGGCAGTTGGCCCTTTTCTTTCATCTTTAATCATCACCACAACTGGAAGTGAGGCAGCCACGTTGTACGTCTCCCTTGGATTTGCATCTTTAAGCACACTGTTAGTTTTCATCTTCATGACTGAAACCAAACATCCCGAATCTATGAAATTATCCAAGGAGACATTTGATAAGAATAACCAGATACAGCTACATGATAATGTCATTGTTAACTTTTTACTTAGGAGGGCTAATGACATTGCTCAATTCTTTAGACCAATGAAAAGGCTGTGGTTGCCTAGAACAGCACATGGTTCTATTGTTCCGAGAAGAAACTTGATCATCCTTGTTGTTATAGACATTGTCAGTATGGGTGCTACTGTAGGTGTTATAAATGTAATGAGTCAATACTGTATTTTGAAATTTGGTTGGACTGGTGTGGAAATCGGCTACTACATGAGTCTAGGTGGTGCTGGTAAAAGTATTGTGCTATTAGTACTTGCACCTTTATTTTTAACTCTACTTGAGAAGCAATTAGGGTTCACCGTGATGGAAGATTCGGTTGATCAACTAGATAGAACGTGTATCGCCTTTTCCTTGGTGTTCATGTTAGCCTCTACTCTCGCCTCAATTTTGGCCAAAAACAGTGCTGGGATCTACTGGAGTTGTGTTTTACAATCTCTTGGTGGAGTTATATCCCCCACTATTCAAGCTGCTGTCGTGAAATATAGTGGTAAGACTACATCAGGTGAGATGTTTGGTGCTATGGCATTGGTCAGACATTTAGCTATGCTTGTCATTCCGGCATTCTTCCTACAAGTTTTCAAACTAACCATAGACAAATATCCAAGCTCATTTATGTACATACCCTTGGGTGCAGGTGTCATATGTTTAGTGTTGGCTGTTGGCTGCCTAAATATCTTCCACGATGAAGATGACATCGAGATGAATAATGAAGGTGAGATAATAACTCCATAATAGTTATAGATTTTGTGTATTTTATCAATTAATTGTTCTTATTTTAGTATAATATGTATTCTTTTAGTATTTAAGTAGCAAATTTCTTTTTCCAGCAACAAAGAGATCACCCTCATCGGTGACTACAAAATCGTTCACTGCATCGTCATATCCGACAAACATTGTTTTCAGGGCACCCGTGTTCAAGATCAGGCTAAATAAATTGTTAGTACCACTAGAGTGGAGATACACTTTTCCATTGTTGATTTGGATCTTGGTAATCTCTTCAGAGTGGTTAACGGAAGTAGACCATAATAATTCTTGTGTATTGGTATCAAAACATTTGATCTTGTCATCTTCATTGAATCCAACAACCAATTTGTCTTCATATACGGCCAATGATGCCAATGATGCATTACCAACCGAAAATTCTTTCAAGAAGCTTCTAGATGACAAATCCCATACACTAACCACCCCAGATTCGTGACCCGCATACAATAATTTACCCTCAGTTTCGAAGAAGTTATCCTGGGTCACTTGAGGCTGTCCATGATTATGTTTCCCACTAGTTATTATGTCAATACAGGTGACACCGTCATTGACGTTTTTAACTCTTCTGAGAGTGTAAATATTCGAACCAGATCCGCATTCCCACACACAACATGACCCATCAAGGGAAGACGTTACAAAGTTTCTTCCCTTACCAATCAATTTAATAGCCGTGATACGTTTCGTTTGTTTTCCCTTGAACACTCTAGGATTGTCCCCGTTCTCCAATGACCAGATCTTGGTGGTGTAATCTAATGATGCACTCAGTAGAACCTTATTACTAGGAAATACTTGTAAATGGGTGACATCCAAGAAATGGGCCCCCGGTATAGTTAATTTTGTGGTCAGGTTATTTCCATTAGATAGTGCCTCAAATTTAGTGATGGAACCATTGGAGTCCCCTACCACTATCACGTTTGTCTCTGATTGTGAGATGACGGCCAGCGATGTGATGGTTTTTGCCTTTGCATCACCAGTGTAGTATAACTTGGGCACAGATAATTCAAGCTCATCATCACCATTACCTAAGGATAGTTCAAAATTATGTCCACTGGTTTGTTTCAACTGCAACCCACTATTTGTGGCACACTCCGTCTTCATAGTTTCTCCATCTTTGATAATCTTGATTGTATATGATTTGTTATCAATTCGTAACCAGACAGATTCCTCCTTCACACATCCCAAACTAACATCAGTGAAGACTTCAAAGAAGTCATGCTGGATCTGAATATCATGAATCATTGTATAATTTCACGGTACTGTAGTACTTCAAAGACATGAGTAGACAGATCTAAAGATTGAAATTTCCAGAACTACACCAAAAAAAAATTTGAAAGAAACAGACAGCTGTTAACCGTTCCTTTGCCAGATTCACCCGCAGACAGCAATACACACACAACAATGGATTCCAATACAGTGTCATCCAAGGAGAATGAGGTTCTCTCCATGTTCTTTGATGAAAATTTTGTCCCACATGATTATCTAGATGCCTTGTTCACATCGTCTTTACAACTACCAAAGAATTCATCAACAAATCAAATGGCCAATAAATCAATGGAATTCTCCAGTTTAGGTAGTTTGAAATCACTTCAGAATAAATGTTCATCGTTGTTAACCCATCTTGATTATTATACTAATGAACTCACCCGTGAATTTGAAAAGAATCTCACTGAACTACAAAACTCCAACACTATCATATCATACTCCACTACTAGATCGGACTCGACTAGGCCAAGATCCCAGAGTACAAGTAACGGTACGGACTCTGAAGGCCGTGTTGTGGGGATAATGAGATTAGAATATTACATCGAGAATCTCTCGTCTTCTATCAATTCATTGAATAGGGATTTGGTGGAAGTCAATAAGGAAATTGAAGGTCTTGCACAGACAGAAACTGCTACTGATGAGACCGGATCTAAACCAGAAGACGAATCAACCAATATTAAGGAAGACCCAATTGAAGATCTTCAGAACTTACTCAAGGTTAAAAACAGAATTCAGGAAGTGATAACCACTTGTCAAACCATGAAAATGATAGTAGCCTCTGGGATCAAAGACGATCCTAGCTCCAGAATGACTTCACCAGCTCCCAAGGATGACTTATTACAAGAAGGGTTGGCCCCAACTACAGGAACACATGATGATGATGGTATCTTGGATGTTGACTCAGATCAATTTGCCATGTTCACTGTAGATGATTTCCAATCTGCATTGAATATATTAGAAGAGATTATCATGGAACAAGTTAGTATGGAAAGAAAGAAACTCAGAGAGGAGGAAGAACAGAACGATGGTAAGCGTATAACAAAGGAGCCAACTCAATCTTATCTGTTGACCTTACAGAAAATGATTGACCTTTTACCTGTGTTTAAGAATTTCCATTCCTTTTATTCAGTGTATGGTCATTTTGTGAGTTTCGTGGAAAATGAAAGAAAGAGATATATAGACCTCTTTGAAAGTTAGATGTTTTTTTTTACCATTGTACCATTAATATACCAGAAGTTAAAGTAAATATATGTATGTAGCAGAGTTTTATTAATATACAAAGGCAGTTCTTTAAACAAAGAACTTAGAAAAGAAAAAACCAAAAAAAACCAGAAAAACGAAAGAATGAATATAAATAATGACCCTATTGTAGAGCAAAATCGTTTTTTTTTTGGATTAAGTGGAATAAGAATGTTTTAAGAGTTAATGTTTCTGTAAGGAATCTTCATTTTCACTAGAATAAGCAGTGGTACCAGTCATTTCAGAATTACTAGCAGAAGTAGATCTGTTAATCTTCATTCTTTCAACTGTTAAGGTGTTCTTCTCGTGAGGGAAATCATTGCCAGAATCTTCAGTATTGTTCTCTAAATCAGCATCGGATTCTTCTTCATGTTTCTTACCAAAAGTAAAGATCTTCTTGAAGTATTTTGCACACCATTCAAATGAAAGAATGTACATTAGATGGTTGAAGGCTTTAGTTGGGAAGTGTTTCTCAACCCAAATATCTGGAACAATTCTGATAATAAGACCAACGGGGAAAGAAAGTAAACCACAAATGATTGCAGTAGCCCACATAGGGCCAGTTTGACGAGCAATGGAAAAGGCAGCACCACCAACAAACATAATCAAGATTTGGAATCCACCAATGATAGCAGCAATGATAATGAAGTACCAGTTTCTGAAGAAGTGTTCAAGAAACCACAAGTTAGATTTGGAGATTCTCTCTCTAACCTTAGTCAATCCATCACCTTCATCTAGTTTTCTAGTGACAAACAATTTGAAGAATTGCAACCAAACGAATGTGTTAAAAGTCAAGGCATTGATTTGTTGACTGTGATGGGATGAAACAACTCTGTGACCAAAAAAGATCTGATCACCTGCAAAGTGAAGGACAAAAGTTACAACCAATTGCATACTAGATTGACCTAAAATCATCTTCCACATGGAAGTGGAAATCAAAGGAGCAGTTCTTCCCATTGGTTTTCTATCCAGGACAGCATCATCTGGTTTATCAGTAGCCAAGGCCAAAGCAGCTAAAGTATCCATGATCAAGTTAACCCAAAGTAATTGCACAGCGGTTAACACAGAACTATTATCACTAGAGGCAACAGATGAAACGAAAGTCAAAACAACAGCGGTCACATTAACGGTCAACTGGAATTGCACAAACTTTCTCACAGAAGTGGACACAGTACGCCCCCATTTAATGGCATTCACAATAGAAGTGAAGTCATCAGTCATCAAAATAATATCAGAGGCTTCTCTAGCAACTTCAGTACCTGAGATACCCATGGAAAACCCAACATCAGCCAATTTCAAAGCAGGAGCATCATTGGTACCATCACCAGTCACAGCGACAACCTCACCCAATTTCTTCAAGGTATCAACCAAGATTCTCTTATCATCAGGGGAAGATCTAGCTAACACACAAAGTTTTGGAACAACAGCAAATCTCTCTTCTTGAGATAACTTACGGAACACTGGACCTTCCATGGATCCATGAGGATCTTGAGCAGATTCTTCAGTGAGGATACCACAGTTCTTGGAGATAGCTCTAGCTGTTAAAATGTTATCACCGGTAACCATTCTGACTCTAACACCAGCCTTTTGACACTGTGCAATAGCTTCCTTGACACCAACTCTCAATGGATCTTGGATACCGACAAGACAATCCAACACTAAACCTTCATTAGCAGATGTGGTATCATTACTGATGACAATACTTGGGAGACCAGTAGGAGATGGAGCATTACTAGATGAAGAAGAGCTAGTAATTGTGACAGGCTCACCAAACAACTTATCAACATCAGCGAGAGATGGATCATCGTCTGATTGTAATTCCTTTGGAGGCCAAGAAGAAATGTTGTTGAAATCACGGTGAGCTAAGGACAATGTTCTTAAGGCATTTTCAGCCAATTCAGTGATGTGTTCATTGACAACAGTTTGCATTTCGACAGTTATTTCATCAACTTCACCGTTAGCCAATTCCTTGAATTTACATCTGGAGAAAACCAATTCAGAAGCACCCTTAATGTAGAACCGGAACCCGGTTTCGGTTTGTTGCACAAATCCACCCCATTTACGAGAGGATTCGAAAGGTATCACTTGGACAATGGATGGTTTAGCCTTAGTTCTAATCATTTCTAATGGTTCATCGATACAATTGAATTTCTCTTGAGCCAAGATCAATAAAGCACATTCAGTCTTAGAACCGACAAATGGTTCTTTCTCTTGTTCAGGATTGAATTGACTTTCCTTAGAGGCAAACCATTTCTTGTAAAATGGCATTTTAGTTTCAGCTTTAGTTTCGATGTCAGTGTCTTCTCCCTCTCTGTTTTCGAATGCCGTAGAGTTCAATAGGATATTTGTAGTGATATTCTTAGATAATGATGGGTTTAAAGAACCGATGACTTCAAGTGTACTTTGATGTTTACCCTCAACAGTGTCATCAAAAGGAAGGCCACCGAGGAATCCCTTGACGACTTTCATTTTGTTTTCTGTTAGGGTACCAGTTTTATCGGAGCAAACAGCAGTGGCACCACCCATGGTTTCACAACTTTTCAACACTCTCACCAAGTTACCATCTTGGGTCATTCTAGTGGTAGCAAATGCCAAAGCCAACGTCACGGCCAATGGTAAACCTTCAGGGATGGCCACCACGACAATGGTGATAGCGACAATTAAGATGTTCAAGAATTTGGTACCCTTTTCAGAACTGGAGAGGTCAGAGTAACTACCATTTAAGTCAGCGCAGAATTTGAAGAATAACACAAAGAATAACACGGCAGCTATCAAGATACCATATTTGGAGATACCATCAGCCAATCCATCTAATCTTTCTTGTAAGGGAGTCACTTCTGGTTCATGAGACAATGAAAGCATAATCTTTCCGTGCATGGAGTTAGGTCCCACTGCAGTCACAATGGCCTTCCCCTGTCCACTTAACAATTTGGAACCAGAGATCATCATAGGATCCAGCACTCTCTTATTAAGACCAATATCGGCATCTGGTAGATCAGTTGGGAATTGTTCTAGAGCCAATTCAGCAGCGAATTTCTTAATTGTATCTGTTTCACCAGTCAATGAGGATTCATCAACTTCACAAGCACCCGACACCAACACAGAATCTGCAGGCACAATGTCACCTGTTTCAACGTAAATCAAGTCCCCAACTAGTAAATCATTGATGGAGATGAAATGCTTTTCACCTGATCTATACACGATAATTTGACGATCATTTTTCTTTGTATTTAATTTCACAAATTGACGTTCTTTGTTGTAGTCATTAACGGCACCCACAAGCACGACAATTAAGATGGCGACAATAATGGCAACACCTTCGACCCATTCAACTTTAGGTTCAGCCTTACCTTCATCATCGTATTCAGTTGGTTGGCCAAATGTTTCATAAAGACCCAATGCTAAGGACACGATGGCTGCCACGGATAAGATAATCAAAGTTTTATCTTGCATTGCTTCAAAGCAAAGCCTTATGAATGATTTGGGCACTTTTTCTGGTAGAGAATTCTTACCATATATTTCTTGTCTATGTGTTAAATCTGGTAACCCCACTGGGAGCCCATTAATGGTGTCTGTGTTTAAATCTTGTGCTAGCGCGGTTATACCGTGAAGTGATTGTAAATGTTTCAATGATTTAGGGTCATGAAGTTCACTTAATTGGTCTAGCGTGTATTTGAAGTGGCCATTGGGAACCACGTTAGCTTCTAAATCCATTTCAGTAGTTTCAGTCATCTATATAAAGGGACGGATTTGAATGTATAGTAAAAAAAAATAGTAGTAATAGTAATGAGCAAATGGTTCTATTTTTGTTGGTATAAATGTGATAATTTTTTTAGATAACTATTTAAAAGATGGAAACCATAAATGTGCAAAATGAATCTTAAGAAATTTAAATAAACTTAAAACAAGGTATATATAAATGAATCAAGTGGGCTGTAACTAGAAATGAAAAAACTGACACACTTTGATCATTCTATTCTACTTTTCTTAATGAAATTACCGCCTTTCACGGCAGTGCTATTTTCTTTAATAATGTGAGTACACTCAGCCTCGATTAATAGCTTGCCAGGTTGTTACACGGGAGCTACAGTTTTTTTACTAATTTCTACCATAATAGGAAACTGTTATTGTTACATTTTATAGGGAAAGGGGACTGGGACCCTGAGGAAAAGGTACCGTGTTAACCGAAAGAATTAGTAATTTGGTAAAGATAGAGATATAGAATACTTGGTATATCTTTTCATATGGGCTCAGTCGTCAATTCATAGATAAGAACTTGGAAAATTTGATACTTTGCCTTCCTTTAGTTCCAAGACTTTGTAATTTAGTCTACCTAGGCGATTGATGGAAAAAATCCATTGCAAAATACCCAATTTCTCTTGGAACTTGTATAAATTTCTATATCTTTTCACATGTGTTCACAGTATGACTACGATATCCGCAGTATCATCTAGTGTCGTCACTATCATTACAGAAATTTGTAAAACACAAGGCTAAGTTTATTCCAGTTCTGTATATGCTATGCTCAAGTGATCAACTTGTTTTAGATTAATGGTCACTTCAGACTAGTCTCTAAGCCTTGAGAAATTTGGAAACGACGATCTTCTTGTCACGTGTTGGTAGACGCGTCTCAACATCTATCGACTCGAGACGCGTTATAAAAAACGCGTTTTTCTTTCAAAGCTCACATTGAAGTATTTGCCATTAAAACAAACCAAACCTTTTATATACGAGCTAATACTATACAGCAACCATAAACCAAACATGGATAGATTAAGACCAGGTCAACTATTGGAAGTGTGCCAAGATGGTGCCATCTTTCCTGATGAAATTTACTTACAAGCTCATCAATCTAAAACTATGCCAGACCCCCAGGGAGAAAGATTAAGATTGATGTTGAATGATGGTAAATATACAATTAACGGTATCTTTAAACCCTCCGAGCAAACTCCTTCATTGGAGAACTTTCAAAGATACTGCGTGTTGAAGATTACTACCTACGAAATTGCTCCAACCCAAAATGGGAAGGTGTTTTTGGTAATCGAGGGTGCCCAAGTTGTGGGTCCAGGTGAAAAGCCAACAATTGATTTCGAATCAGTCGAGAAACAAGGCTCTAGAGGGGTCGCCGTTGCTGCATCTGCCACTGCATCCTTCGATAAGGATTCCAAATCTAATTCCCCAGTGCCTACTACTGCCTCTAATGGTAATGGTAAATCATCCTCCTCTGCCCCATCTAAAAAATATAATAACATATACACCATCGATCAATTATCCCCATACCAAAATAATTGGACTATCAAGGCTAGAGTCTCCTTCAAGGGTGACATTAGAACTTGGCATAATCAAAGAGGTGAGGGTAAATTGTTTAACGTTAATCTGTTAGATGAAACTGGAGAAATTAGAGCTACCGGATTTAATCAAAATGTTGACAAATTTTATGATATGCTTCAAGAAAACAAGGTTTTCTATATCTCTAAGTGTTCCATGCAAATGGCAAAGCCTCAATACTCTAACTTGAAACATCAATATGAATTACAATTCGATAGAGATACCGTTATTGAACCAGCTGATATGGATGATGAGGGTGACATTCCTAAATTAAGATTCGACTTTGTCAAATTAGATCAAGTCGAAAACTTACAATCTAATGCTATCATTGATTGTATTGGTGTCTTAAAGGAAGTTCAAGATTGTAGAGAAATTGTGGCTAAATCAACAGGAAAACCATTCGATAGACGTGATATCGTCATTGTGGATGATTCCCATTTTGCTATTAGTGTTGGTTTATGGAACAAACAAGCTAAGGAATTTGATATACCAGTGGGATCCGTGTTAGCATTCAAAGGTTGTAAAATCCATGAATACAATAACTCTAAGAGTTTATCATTGACTTCTTCAGCAGTTATCACAAGAGATCCGGACATGCCAGAGGCATTCAAATTGAAAGGTTGGTACAATAATGAAGGTAGCAAGGAAACTTTTAAATCTTTGAAATCTGTTGAATCTGGTCCTGCCAATTTGAATTCTAAGCAAACTATCTTAGAACGTAAAACCATTCAACAAGTGGTGGATGGTAAATTGGGATTCAATGAGAAGCCAGATTACTTCTCCCTGAAGGCCACCATTACATTTATCAAAACTGATAACTTTTCATACCCTGCATGTCAAAATGATGGTTGTAACAGAAAAGTTCTTGAACAAAGTGATGGTTCTTGGAGATGTGAAAAATGTGATAAGAATTTCGAATCTCCATTACATAGATATATCTTGACTATATCCGTGGTGGATTCCACGGGGCAATTATGGATGACCTTGTTCAATGATGAGGCTCAACAATTAATGGGTTGTAGTGCTGATGAATTGATGAATTTGAAGGAATGTGATGATGAAAATAAATTAAAGAATTTTGTCAACGAAAATATTAGTTTCAATGAATTCAGTTTCAGAATTAGAGCTAGATTAGATTCTTATCAAGGAATTGATAGAGCTAGATTTAATGTTGTCGGTTTAGCCAAGATTGATTACAGTGTGGAGGCCGATGCCTTGGTTGATATCTTGGATAAAATGAATGTTTAATTTGCTTGTTTATTGTTCTTATTGCTCCCTTCGTCCTTTTTTTTCGTCTAATGCGTCTTTTATGTGTTTTTTTACTTTATATCTTGCTTGCCTCCATCCTCTCTTTTCGACTTTAATCGTTGTTTCATTCCCACTTGATTTTTTTGACTAATACAAATTTTTAGTCTTCACTTTTTTGTATAAAATATATACCTATGAATTAACAGATACAAAAAAAAATAGATACTTCTTAGTAAAGTTTATTATAATACAATATGTAGATAGGGGGGTCATTAACGTATTGGTTTATTGTAATCAACCAATCCATTCACTTCTAACCAGAAATCCTTTGTGACATTCTTACATGCTCTATTTCCCCTAGTTAACACCAACTTCTTAACAAAGATTTCATAATTTGCAATTGGCTTTTGACCATCATTAAGTCTCTCAGTATTCAATGCAGTGAAAGTCTCTTCTAACCACCGTTTCACCATGTCTGGATATTTCACAAGAATCAATTTCAAAATGTTAATGAAATATTCTAAATTAGATCTAGTTGTGCAAATCATGTATTTAATCAAATTGAAAGTCAAAATGTATCCCAGTTTGGTTTCATTGAATAATCTTTGTATAATCATATGATCTTGTCTTGAACCTTTACGAAGATTAATCAATTTCACCCAAAATGATTCCAATGCCTTCAACACAAACTTTTCATTTTGTGAGAAATTTGAAATAGTGAAGTCCATGATACTAATCAACAATTGTTGATCTTCAGATTGTTGTGCTATTATTAAACTTGGCTTTATAGTCAATATAGAACTAAACAAATTAATCGTAGATTGAATCATGTCGGGATCCTCCTTGATGACATCCAATTTACCAAAGAAAATTAAATTCAATGTATCGGGAATAGAATCCATCATTTCATTATAATGAGCCATGATTAATGATTCATATAAGTTATACAATAATGGATAAGTGTTATAATTGCCTTTCCCAAAATTAGTCAAAATGAAATTCAAAATGGAATCTTGATGAAATACAAAGGCACCTTTAATAGATTCTGTCAATCCACTTTTGAAAATATTAGTGATTTGTTCCATTATAGTCATATTATTGATCAAACTATTATTAGATTCAAATATTTCAATGATGTGTAAAATCTTTTCTCTAATCTTCAATGGATCCATAGTCCAATATTCTCTCACAGTCATCAGTTCTTGAGCTGTGTAAAACTCCTCTAATTCATCTGGCACTTGCATTCCCTTACCAATGGATGCCACAGATGATATTAAACTAGTCAGATAATCCATTAACAGTTCGCCATTTCCCGTATTATTATTTAATTGTATGGTCACTTGGAGAGACTTCTCATCGATGACATTTAACACCTTGATCAAATTCTCACCCTGTACAGAAGGAACCTTGACACCCTGAATGATTGAAGCATATGAATTAATAATTCTTTCTCTAATTAATGGTTCAATCTCTATACTGTTTATCATGTCATATATGATTTTCTCAAAATTAGGTAAAAACCCGTCCAGTTCAGACCGACAATCGTCACATATTAACGATATAGCCTTGGAACTTGTCAGTTGGAATTTCGTATTGAACATACAACTAAATAAGAAATTCAAAATTTGTGGTAGGTATTGAGAGTTTGCTTTGTAAAACCAATCGATGGATGATAAAAGTTGGATGCTTGTTTGAATCAAATAGAGAAATTGTGGATCGTTCACATTTGGTAGAATTGATTCTAAATAATTAGTGTTCAAAATGTTGGTAATACTATTGATCAATTCTGGGCTGGCATTACCTGAATTGAAATTGGTTATTATTGAGTTAAACAAAAACAAAGAACTTTCGATATCTTTGACTTGATTGTTTTGCATCGCCGTGATGATGTCTGTCGTTAAATTTTCCACCAATTGGGTCTTCATTATTGGGAAAACAGTTTCAAATAAATCACCAACATCTCTTCTAAAAATTTTAAACTCAGCTCTATAATCTGCTATGTTCTGTGGAATGTGAATCTTTTGCCAATACAATTTGGTTACCTGAGTGAATAAATCTTTACTTTTCTGTTTCAATGTATTGATTTTCTCTGGATCATCTTTCAATATTGATGCGATACTATCTTCATCTTCCACAAATGCCTCAGCTAATTGAAACCAAAATTCAACAAAATCCTTAGAAAGTAATTCTTCCTCGATTGGAATACCGGGGAAATTCGTCAAATTTAATAAGAATTGAAATTTTGAGTCGTTAGATGGGTCCAATAAATTCTTAGCCAGATAAATGATATCAATCTGTAAGAATAAAGTAACTAACTGACCAAATTGTCTAATCAATTCCGTATCTTCCCTATTGTTATAAATAAAGCTTAATCCCCAATCACCAAAAATTAAATTTTTCAATGCATCTTTCAAGATAGGCTTAAAGAAGGCTGGATTTGTGTCTAATGTCTCTATAAGTAATTCCATTGCCTTCTCATTATTATCTGCTTGCATTATAGATATCACTATTCCTAATAGGGGCACTAAATTGTATCTCTCGGAAGAGTCTAACTCGGCCTTTGAGGCGTAGATGACCCAACTTGTAAGACAATCTAGCCAAACAACTATTAGATCCTGAACAGATTTCGTTTGAACTAGTATTGTTTGAGTTGTGGAGAATAAATTATCGTGAACAGATTTATGAAGTTCAGCCTTGTTCACGTTGGAGATCTCCTTCTTCATTATTTCTTCCACGATGATCTCCGAGAATATTATAGTTAAACCAATGAATGGTTGTGGAACTTGCCCCAAGAATACTAGGAGCTGGTCTTCCATTAAGGGTTGAGTTGGGTATTGCACTTGTTTCATGGCCAGGGTTTGTAGGAGTGTCACTAGAGGGTCCTGCCACATAGTTGGATGTTTGATGTATAATAGGGCCAAATTGGACATCAATTTTTTGATCACAAAGAGCCCACCAGTGTTCAATATGCTATCTGTGGAATTGACCAAGTTATTCAAATGGTTAAGCAATTTCTGGGTGGTATCGAAAGTTTCATCGGCGGTGAACTCTGCATTGTTTAATCTAACAGTGTAAGTCAGTGCTCCAAAAAATTTACAATTCAATGAATTATGGGAAAGCAATTGATCAGCCACTTGGAAACTGTTATCTAATTTCTGGATATCCTGTAGATTCTTTTGGATTTCAGAGACCCTGGATGGATTATTTGAGGGATCATACAATGATTCAACCAACTATATAAATTTGTGTTTCGAATTGTTAGTAAGCAAACATTAAACAACAGAAGAAGTGTTCATCTAAAAGTTTCAATGGTTTTCCATAACATACGTATACCACTTGGTCGATCGAGATGTTTGACATTTAAATAATGGTTTATGTTGTTTCTATAGATTTGAATAAGTAAGAAAAGCATGCAGCTTTAAATCTGATCGTCAGAAAAACAACGGTTACTAGAATGACAAAAAAAAATTTTTTGTTCATCATGGTAATTATACTACTTTTGACAAGTACTTCATACTCCCATAATTAGGGTACAACAAATGCCAGAGACAAAGTTAGAGGCGCTGCTCGACTGGGCTACTAGTCATGGTTCCCAGATTAATTCTAAGATCGAATTCGAAAGAGTCCCATCGAGGGGCGTCATTGCCAAATTGACCGATGACCTCAGTGGCACCGAACAACAAGGGTTGATTAGGGTGTCCAAGGAAGTCTTATTGACTCCGGAGTTAGCTGAGGGTCACTTCAATACTGAATTCAAGAATTTAGATTCCTATAATGAACCGTTGATGTTGTTATTAGCAAAACTCAAATTTGACAAGTCCGGTGCCATTCATATCGGAGAAGCCAATTTATCTGAAAAATTCAAACCATACATTGATTATTTACCTGACACTGGTAAGGAGATCGGTTCACCATACTTCTGGACTATTGAAGAATTAGAATTATTGCATGGCACGGATGCACACATTTTCATATTCAGAAACTTGCGTAAAATAATCAAGGAGTGGAAAAATGTGGTGACCCAAGTTGACCCCAAGGTTGACCTCAAAGTATACAACTCATACACATCAGATAATCAATATTTGCACTCCATTGAATTTAACAAGACTCTGTCGGAGGTTAAATCTTGGACAAGTTTCTCAGCTTACCTATGGGCATACTGCATTTTTGCCTCCAGATCTTTCCCTTATTTTGTCGTTGATAGTACTATGAAAAACAAGAAATTGGCATTCTTATTGCCTATAGTGGATTTACTCAATCACGATAATGGAAGAAAAGTGTTGTGGACATTTGAAAATGGTTGTTTTGTTTTCAATTCCAAGGATACCTCTGGTAATTTAAGCAAGGGTAACGAATTGTTCAACAATTATGGTGATTTATCCAATATTGACTTGTTATTGGGGTATGGGTTTGTTCTTGAAAGAAATGAGTTTGATAAAACAAGTTTAAGTTTAAGAGTTGATCAAACTGCTTTGGATAATGCCACCAGTCTTGGAATCAAGCTACCAGATGATGCAAGTGAACAAGGAATCAATTTTGAAATTACTAGTGAAACACCATTATCAGATTCATTGGTTGATTTCTTTGCATCATTAGTTCAATTAAAGAGTGAAAAGGGGCAATATACTTTAAGAATGAAACTTGATGGTATTGCCCAATTGAGGCAAGTGTTGGAATCCAAGATAACCCTATTTAAGAATTTCCAAGTGCCAGCCAATAATCAAAATATTTCAAATGGTGTTGTGAAAATCGTGAAATCATATAGAAATTCACAGAAATCATTATTCCAGAGAACCATTGATGATTTGAATAGGATGGAGAAGGATCTATTGAAGAAGTATAAACCATTGTCATTCAAGAGTGTCATGAAATCGGATCAGCGGTTTGCCACTTCTTGGTTATTAACTTTCGGTATCACATCGTATGACGATTTGATCAGAAAGGGTATTCTCGATCATGCTGCTCTTCTTTGGATCATCAGAAATGTCAATAAGGATCAATATGATAATGTGGATAAGTCAATTTTCCCTAACTACATTGCAGACACTTTTGAAGAGGTGAAAAATACAATCACCATCACTAAGGAGGACGTTCTCGAATACAGAGACGTTTACAATAGTTTATTCCCAACTATGAGTGATAAAATTCCTGAGATATACGGGAAGGGTATCTGGTCTGCTAAGTACTTGATCATAGCTGGTACAGTACTAGATAGACTAGGATATACCAGGCTCTCCAGTAATGAGCTATTCCTCATGGAGAAGACCCTCCTAAAGTAACCCGTCTGCCAATTTATAGACACGTGTAAATGGATTTCGTCGTTTTTTTTTTCGTCATTTTTGTGAAAGAAACATTACTTATTTCCTAGTAAATATTAACATTAAAGGGTAATCCTCGTAGATCAACAGATAAAGAGGAAAACATTAATCAAGATGGCGCCTAATAATTCTGCAAATGCCAATGTGGCTAAGACTCCAACATCACACACATTATGGTCACCACATGACACCATCAAGGATGCCGCCGAGTCATTAGGTATCTCCAATCAACTGCCTGAGGAAGTGTCCAAGAACTTAGCCATGGATGTTGAATATCGTATCCACGAAATCTTAGAACAAGCCTTGAAATTCATGAGACACGGGAAACGGAAAACACTTACTGTGCAGGATATTGATAGAGCCATGAAAGTGTTAAACTTGGAACCACTCTATGGATACGATGTGTCAAGAGCATTGGTGTTCAAGGAGGCCATGGTTGGTGCTGGGCAAACATTATACTACGTAGATGATGATGATATGGACTTTGAGAAAATAATAAACCGTCCATTACCTAAGGTTCCCCGGTTTACATCCTTCACGGCTCACTGGTTAGCCATCGAGGGTGTTCAACCAACAATTCCACAAAATCCTAACCCTAATGAGATAAAGCAATTACCACCTACTCAAAGAGGATCTATCGAAAATATGCTCAACTTGAATAATGATGATTTTACCCTATCTACTAATCCAGCTACCGGTATAACTACGGTGGAGCAATCAACACAAAACTCTAAGAAGGAATTGGAAGTGAAACCATTAGTGAAACATATGTTATCCAAGGAATTACAATTATACTTTGATAAGGCCATAGCTGCACTCATGGATGACACTAATGAATCATTAAGAGCTGCCACTTTTGAATCTATTAAATCTGATCCAGGTCTTCATCAATTAGTTCCATACTTTATTGAATTCATCGCTGAGACAATTACACATAATTTGAAAAATATTGACTTATTGACTACAATGCTCATGGTTATCAATTCATTACTGTTAAATAAATCATTATTCTTAGATCCATATATTCATGCCTTGATGCCATGTGTGTTGACTTTACTTTTAGCCAAAAAAATTGGTCCAGCTCAGGGAACCCCAGAGGAAGTCTCTGGTCATTTAGCTATTAGAATGTTTGCCGCTGAATTACTTCAAAGATTGATGACTGAATATGGATCCTCTTATAATACATTAAAACCAAGAATCACGAGAACTCTGTTGAGAGCGTTCTTGGGGAACTCCACAAAGAGTGCGTTGGGTACTCAATTTGGTGCCATCAAAGGTATGCAATCTTTAGGTTCTGAAGTGATTAGAATTATCATGGTGGGGAATTTGAAGAGCTGGTCCACTGCCGTGTTAGAACCATTGGAAGATGGTAACGAGAATAAGAAAATCTTAATGAACGTGATTTATGATTGCTTGAACGTGTTAACCAAGGATGGTGAGCTATTAGAAGAAGAGGAAGCCACCAAAAAGAGAAAATTGAATTCGGAGGATGCCATGGAAGTTGATTCTGAATTGACTTCAGAACAAAAGGAGAAATTGGCAGAGAGAATCGGTGAAATTCTAGCTGATGAATTGGCTAGCAAGTCGAATGCTCTATTAATTTACAAGGGTATCTTCTTTGGGGAAACGTAAGAGTGTTATGTAATTAAGTGTTTTTACTGTATATTATGAAAAAAATAAAATAGTTTATAAAAATTATTAATTTTGTAGGTAGCAAAGTGATTTTAAAAGAGACGTCTACTGACATCTTGCGGGGTAGTTTTATTCTCGGTATCACTCTCGTAAGCCGGTGGTGATGATGGAGGTTCAACTTGTGGAGTCACAGTTGGCTTAACAGGAGAAGATGAGTTCACAACAAGTGGAGTTCTAAACACGGTTGCAAGTGGACGTTTCTGAGGAGTTTCAAAAATGGGAGAGGGAGGAATAAGTGAATTGTTATCGTTTTTCTTGGAGAAGACTGGAGAGGGCGGAATGAGTGAATGGGTGTCCTTCTTGGTAAACACGGGAGATGGAGGAATGAGTGTATCTCTCTTGGGCATCTTTCTTGAAGGTTCCACAAATGGTGATGACGATATCGTGATTTCCCTATTTTGTTGACGTTGTCTATTCTTAGATGGTGTAGCCATAACTAATGTCTTAATAGGAGATTTGTCCATTCTCAGAGGAGATCTATCACGTTTATGGTGGCCTAACATAGGAGATGGCTTAAGAGGTGTAGCTTCAACTTCAGTGATCACTTCACGTTTATGTTTAACTGCAACTGGCTTGGAGACCCCCAGCTTCCGTTTCCGTTTTTGAGTGAAAATACCTCCAGAGTCTGCACGAGAGTCCAAGAGAGATTGTGATAACACCACGGAATCAGAAGCCTGAGAGTCTTGTAATTGTAATGATGTAGTCTGTGAGAATGATGTTGTGCTAACCATGTCAAAGGTCTTCTTAGCAAGGTCAGTTTTATGGCTAATACTTGATGTTGTACGTTTGATCTTAATAGGAGATAATTCTAAAGTACCAGAAGCCTTTCTACCTCTGCTACTGGTACTAGATGTTGATAACTTTCTATCTTTTCTTTTCAATTTAACCTCTTGTTGTTTCTTCTTGATCTCCTTGTCCTTCTGTGTAGTAGATGGTCCCCTGGACTTGTTTAATAGTTCTTTTAATAATTTGTGGTGTTCTTTTTGATAGTATGGTACCGTACAACTAATCAAGAATCCATATGCCGAATTATCATCCTTCGCAGAAACACCAGAGATGGCATCCCAAAGGCACAGTCTGTCAAATAAGGATCTCACGTTAGCGTGTAATTGGGGTTTCGTAAGCACCGTGGAACCCAATAGCGTTGTATCCTTACTTGTATCTCTTAGATCGGTAGTGAACTGAGTTTGGGAGGTCACTGCTGTCCCCACAAATGTTGGAATCAATCTTTTCTTACGTCCTACTAATCTCTTCTTCTTGGGGACAACCGGGGTGGGCTGCGGTAATGATGGTGGTGGTGCCAACTTCTGTGGTGATTTCTCAGTTTCCATTTGGTTTTGAAGAATTTTCAATAGTTCCAGTGATAATAAAATCTGTAGTTTGGCTTCCCGTATCTTGACCTTGTCGAACAATTTCTCAATGTCTTCCACTTGTAGATTGGATTTATAAAAGAGATCGGACTCCTCCAGGAATGCTCTCTTGTATTTCAATTCTGATGGATTCAGGGCAGTAGATTCATTCAGAAAGTGGTCTTTCAATGATGACTGTTCTATATCAGAGGCTATCGTGTGACGGGCATTGAATGCGGTCATCGATTTGATTATATATTTGGTGAGACTCTGTTTGACTAGTTCGATGTTATTGTGTGCCAAGATGTTGACTCTTGGTAGGGTAGTCTTTGTGAAATATTGGATGGGGATACCGATTTTATATAAGGAGGAGAAGTATCTATCTCCGAGGAATTCCTCTGGGTCTATATGGGTCAATTCTATCTTGGTAGGTGTAGGCATTAGAGCAGTCGGTGGAGTCAAACATAATTTGTATGATGAGGAGGGTGGATGTCTTTTTAAGTTAAGTGACATCGACAAGCACTGTTCTAGGAAATCGGATTTCTTGAATGCATTGGAGATTAATTTACTAGTGGGTTTTTCACTAGTGGTCCCCTTGAACTCACCGAAGAAGATTGACCAAATTGATGATTCTCCCACTGTTGGGATGAGTATTCCTAATTTCGATACCACTGTGCCATTAATGGATTGATCCACCTTCACATTAAACCCTGTAGCATCAATAGTTAAGTTTTGTAGTGTTATAAGCAAATTCTTGCTGGGTATGAAGGTTATAGGTGTACTCTCAGGTGATATTAGATCGTGTGGGCTCCTATTATATCTTGAAATTGGAGACACTTTTATGTCCGAATCAGAACCAAGTTTGGAGTTCCTGTTTTGTATCACAAAAGACTCCACTAGGGTATCAGATGTGGACATTGGAAGGAGAATGAATGGACAGGTGTAGAGGATGTGGTGGTGAAAAATGGACAAGTCTTCCACTATACTAGGTACTCTGAAAATCTTCAGTCGCCAAAACCGTTAACGCGTATTCCTTGGCTATACCAGTATAAGAAGAGTCTCCCCACCTAGCATCTCCGGTGGAGATCCCTGTTGATACTAACGTTTACTTATTCTACTCTACACTATTAATCTACACTACTCCATATTCCAATCTACCCCCTACTACTCCCTCCATTCACCAATTCACCATTAAATACGGCCAAATATCCAAAAAGAGCGTACTTCACCGCAATTTCACAAAAAAATTCTGTAACAAAAGAAAAGTAATTTAAGAGGCCAATTTAAAACACTAAAACTTAAACATTGCTCTTATAAAGTTCAAGTGTATTAACATATCAAATACATTATAAGAAAAGAAAGTCAAATACTCATTCTACTATTGCCTGGGTTTTTTTTTTGTCTCTTTTGCCAATTTAGTGTATTTTGTTTCAGTGTTTCTTTTATATTTTAACCAAATTGCTAAGCATCTTATCGAAAGGTATTTCTTTCTAAAGGGAACCTCTTCTACCACTATTTATCTTCTTATTGGCCACTATTGACATATATTTCCAGTTACATCACAAACAGGTCAATTACCATTCAAACACGCCCTCTCGTTACACGGAATATACTGAAAATCCCTCTTCTATAGATTTAGCGTCCCCTTTTTTCAAGTCATTCCACTAAAAAAATGACTGATCCAATCGTCCACACCACAGGTAATACAAAGATATTTACTCTTCAGCCGGCTCCTCCACCTGAGGTAAACCCCTGGAATTTGAATGACACTAGTGCTTCACCTGCTCCTCCTTCTGCAACTAATCCCGCTACCAGTGTTTCTAAAGAATCTGAATTACCAACAACAACTTCACACAAAAAGATGGTTTCACCTTCTCTCCCTGCTACTTCTCCTCCCAAATCCAAGAAAGCAACTGGGAAGGAAAAATGGGTCCCCTTCAAGGCTGACATTGTGGTCTCCCCCACTGAAAAGAAACAACAACAAACTAGATACAGTCATTCGAAGTCTGATTCCAAGAAGTCCGGGTCTAAAGATACCAAGAGACAAAATAATAGAAGAAATGGATCCCATCAGGGAAGAGGTAAAGATGAATCGAAGAATAAAGAAAAGCAAACAGAAAGTGAGCCAGACCTAGTGAAAGAACCTACGGAAACTCCAATGGTGGACCCCCCAGTGGAGTTAGAATTATCCGCAGAGACAAACAGTGATATCACTGAGGCAATCGATGCTCTCAAGGATATCACAATTAAAGATACACAAGATGAGAATTCCCACACTTTGGGTTCTTCCACGCCGAAGAAGGAATTCACTCCTGAACCAGAGACCGTTGCTATCATTGAACAAGATTTAAAAATAGAAAATTCCTCTACAACTACAACCCATAGAAATAATAATGCCCATAATCATAGAAACAGAAATGGTGATCCATATAGATCGAATCGTCATCAAAATAATAATAATAATAATAATAACGGCCACAGACATAGTTATAACAGAGGTTCTCAACAACACTATCAATATAACCAGGGTTCCGGGATGCCCTACTATAATGGACCTCCTAGTGGACCAGCTATCCCTTCACAATATCAAGTTATCAATAATCCTTATTATATGCCATATTTTTTGCCTCCACATACTCCAATAATGAATCATTCTCATGGAGGCAGTAGACCTGGATCCTCTGCTACGTCATCTAGGGGTTCCCCAATAATAGATTCAGCATATTTGGCCTCACCACCTCCACCATATATAGATCCATATCAGGGATCTCCACCTATTGGTGTTATGAAGTCTCCTTCTTTTCCTCCACCTTTACCTATGATGCCTCAACAACAATATTATCAAGCTAATTGGGGGTCACCACCACCACCACCACCACCACTATCATTACCACAATATTCTAATTATTCTCCCAATTCACAACAATCAATTGAATTAGATCCGCAAGAGTATGCATTAATTAGACAAATTCAATATTATTTTTCAATTGAAAATCTTTGTAAAGATGTTTATCTTCGGAAACATATGAATTCTGAAGGATTTGTTGATTTAGAATTTATATCTAATTTTTCAAGAGTTAAATCATTATCTAGTGGTAATATTGAAGTTGTTTGGGATGCAGTTAATAGAATATTAGAAATTGAAACTGATGATGATGGTGATCATAGATCATTAAGATTAAGAAATGGATGGGATAAATGGATTATGAAAAGCTAATTTTACTTGCTTATATGAGAAATACTTTAAATTAATATATATACTATTTAGTAAAACATGTTTTTTTTTTTTTAAAAGATAGTTTTATTGAAAAATCCTAAATCTGATAATCTTTTTAAATTAAATTCTTGAAATTCATTTGATTTAACTATATTTAAATTTTCTTTATTTTCAACTTGAATTGGTTGTTTATTATTTTGTTTTAATGAATTTTTAAAATCAATTAAATTTTGATTAATTATAATTTTTGAATCATAATTACCATCAAGTTTTTTAAATAATTCTAATGAATTTGAATTACATAAAATTTTAAATTCTAAATTTTGGTAAAATTGTAATGATTTTGAATTATCATTAATTGAATTAATTAATTGATTATTAATTATTAATGATAAATTTTGTAATCCATAATAATTTATTAAAATTTCTTTAAATAAAATTGAATAAATTTTATTAATTTCAAATTGAATTAAATCTTGGAATTCTTCATTAAAATCATTAATTAAACAATTAATGAAACAATGAGTAGCCACTGAAGGTGAACCAGTCATATTAAGTATACTAATAAATCTTTTAAAATTTGAATTATGAAATTTGACAAGTGATTTATTTAAATTTATTATTAATATTGAATATGAAGTATTTTGAAGTTTATCTAATAATGTTAAATTTAATGTATATATTAATTTTAATTTTTGTTCGTATAATTGAATTATTGCTGTTATTGATGATCCAGGATTTATAGTTGGAGTGCTACGAGGAACACTTATGTGAGAATCATTTGAGTAAGTCTTTAAACTAGGTGGTATAGATTCAATAATAGACATATTTTTAATGTTTGTTGAATAAGAAGAAGAAGACAGTGGTTAGTAAAACAAATATATAACTGAGTCATCTTGTTTCTTTTAATTTTGTTTTTTTTCTTCACTCCACAATCTCGGTTATTGAAGGATAAAATTTTTGTACCGGAATACCGATATAAATTGAGTCGATTTGAAATTAAGACGACGCGTCGATTTTCTTTTTTTCTTTTTTTCGATCACGTGCAGATAACTTTATCTGTTGATTATGGCACTACCTGCTTCTATTTACTTATTCTCCACGTGGAGTGCGCACACAAGATGACATATAACTTCATCATAAGACAGAGTATATACCACGATGGGAGGGGAGGGGGGGACCTAGAATTTCATATTACAGTTTTCCTGCATCAATTATTAACCTGTCGTATGCTTACTTATAATTATCGTTTTTATGTTCCCAATGTCAGATATTAATTAGTACAAAAACATAGAATATATAGATAGATCTGTACTATTAGAGATAAGACTCAATACTCCATTGAATGAGCAACCATGTAATATCAGTTGATGAATACAGTTGGCCAATTAAAGTACTAAAGATTTATACAATAGTTAGTACCTATCAATTGAAAGCTCGTGTGCCACTGTATATATATTGAATATCTTTTAGTAAGACCGCGTGGGACAAGACTACCCACGTGTATGAAGATTTAAAATTTAATGGTCTTGTGACTGGAGGTTTTTAATTTTTCTTATTTGACTGAGTACACATGGATACCATATTTAAATGAATTTAAAAATATGGTAAACATTATTAAATTATGGACACTCGAGACACCTATAGTCATCTCATTCATCTTATAATGAAAAGCAATATATCAAGTTAATAATGAAAACTTCGAAGACGTAGTTTCGAAAAAAAAAAAGACTTCAAAGCCGCATAAAGAAGCACCACATGCACCCTATTTTTGAAAACAAGCAAGACCTTGATAGTTAATCTCAAACTGTGTGGGCAGGAGGTGGGTGTGTGGTGGGTAATTTATCTTTGGGGAGATAGAGAACATGGGTGTGGGTGTGGGTGGATATTGATTGTGTGTTTGTGTGTATATCTTTAATCCCCCCCCCTTCATGGTCCTCCCAGATTTATGTCTATATATATATATATACATATATATATACTCACAATTACGTCGTCCTCTTTTAATCAATTCAACACCTGTTCCCGTATATCATATTCTATTATCTACCCATTTTTAATTACATGGTATAGAAAAAGATCTAATTCTAAATTGAATCCTTCTATATAGAGATTTCTTTACTACTATTCCACCCTCCCCCCGGTCCTTTCCTACCCCTTCACTATGTCAGGTACTCAATCAAATAGATCCTCCACTGGGATCTTAAATTCTATGCTTCCTCCTCCTCCAATCTTTAAACCAACTTTCATTCAAATGCAAAGATCTAATGGTTCATTATCTTGCGGCTCTAATTCAATATCAATGAATCCAAATTTAAATTCTAATAACATCTCTCCATCAATTACAACATCAAATTCAAATTATTTAACTTCATCATTTATACCTAATGAAGAATATAATAATAGAATCATTCAACATTCTCCATCTATATCTCCAATGACTCATTATAATGATCCACCGTTACCATCTGGTAGTAATACTCCCTTATTGCAACCTCAAAAATCTTCCCTCAATGGATCAACAACTCCAAATAGTAGGAAAAGACGTAGATCATCTTCAATTACAAATAAAGAAGAATTAGAAAGAAAGAAAAAAGAATTGAAAACTCAACATTCAATTATTGAAAAGAAAAGAAGAATTAAAATGAATCGTGAATTTGAAGCTTTAAAATTTATGGTTCCAGCTTGTCGTTTAAATATTTTAGGTGGTTACACAGAGAATAACTTTGATAATTCAAATATGATGCATAAATTGACTATATTACAATCAACAGTGGAATACATTAAATATCTTCACTTGGTTATTAAATTATTAAAATTACAAATGTTAAATCCAAAAGATACAAGACAATATTTCAAAAATTGGTTAAAGAAAAATGATAACTTAAAATTTGTCGATTTCGATTTAGATCTTCAACAATATAGAAACATAGAAGAAGATTATGATTTCGATAAATTATTTATGAAAGTATTCAAAAATGATGGTTGTATATTGGATTCCGATTTAGATCCATTGGCTAAAGAAATTTTATTAATGATGGATGAAAATGATGATAGCAGTATGGATGAAGAATCTGAAGATGAAGATACTAAACTCCAAAAGTCTCAACAACAACAACAACAACAGCAGCAGCAGCAGCAGCAACAACTTCGTCAACCACTTCATCATCATCACCATCATCACCATCATCAACAACAACCACAAAAATTAATTCAACCAAAGCAATTCCATCCATTCTCTATTCCAATGGATAACAAAATGGTGTTACGAAAATTCTCTAATCAACTGCCTACCCCCTTGATCACCCCAGATTTATCACAAAGAACAACCCTCGATGGGATGCGTATATCTCAATCACAATCATCAACTAGATCTAAATCAACTTCTATGATAGGGAATTATTATAACCCTACTGCTAGTCCAGTCAGAGATTCCACCGCTGTCAATACTACTTGGGGATCTCCAACTACTCAATTACCACCATTAACATCAAATGGTACTTCTGCTCGGTATACATCACCTCAAATTCCAAATAGGGGTACCCCAACTGCTATAACTCAAACTATTCAACAAGATTCTCCTTCATTTTCATCACCGGATCAATCTTCTAAGTTTAAATTACCTTTACCTGCTATAGTGGATACAGTTGTACTTGACCGGAAATCGGGATCTCCGGAGGTTACAATCCCCATGAAAACTGAAGATTCACGTAAACCAAGTTCTTCTTATACTACAAGTACTACTAATGCTGCCTCCACTTCCACCACTGATACAATAACTAAAGAAGTGTCTCCGTCCCCGGTGGATATTAATGCTGCTTCAAAAGTGTTGATGATGTTGAAAGGTGGTAATGAAGGATGTAAGACTAGTATTGAGAGTATTCTGAATTGAATTGGTTCTTGGGGTGTGTTTTTTATTATTTTGCTTTATGGCGGGTGTCCTTATATTTCTTAAAAATAATTTGTTTAATACTCTTTTCCTCCTTTTTTTTTTACTATTCTTCATTGTATTTGTTTTGTCTCTCTTTTATTTTCCTTTGCTTATGTTAATTAGGTTTACGGTTTTAATTCCTTTGAAAATGAATTAATTAATTGTGTAAAAGTAGGATACATCACGAATCACCATATCATCCTCCTAAAAAATTCTAGAAATTCCGGATTCAATTTAGGATCTTCCACTATTAAATTCGAGAAATTTCTCGAAATTCGTTCCTTGTTTTTCCGTACGGGAGCCTCAATTTTCTTTTTTTCTCTTGAATTTACTAGACATTTCTTTATAACGTTACCATATTTCTCTCATTGCACTATTTAAGGAACCAAAGTTCCAATCTTTTAGAGGTTGTTAGAATTAGTTCCTTGTGTTCTTCTTTCATCACCAAGTTTAATTAATACTTATACTTATACATTACATTTACAAATACAAATTATTATATCATGTCAAGATCATCATACTACAACGATCCATTCTTTAGTTTCTTCCAAAACATCAATGACGAAGTCTCTAATATGAACAGCATCTTTGATTCTCATCCATTCTTCAGATATCAACAACAGCAACAACAACCAAAGCAAATTGCTTCTGAGAACAAACCTGCTACTACTGCTGCTACAACAACCGAAAAGCCAGCTGCTACTACAACTCCAACAACTGAAGTTGCAAAGACCACTCAACCTGAGTCTTCATTAGTTTCCCCATTTGCTTCATTCTTTAATAAGGATCCATTCTTCTCTGCTTTATCCACTTTCCCAACAATTAGTCCACCAGTGGATATCCATGAGAATGATAACTCATATGATTTGAGTATCTCTGTTCCAGGTGCGGATAAGGATAAGATCACTATTGATTACAATAAAGAGACTAATGAGTTAATTGTCAAGGGTGAAATCCCTGAACCACCAGCTGATAAGAAATTACTTTACTCTGAGAGATCAGTTGGTAAATTTGAAAGAGTTTTAAGATTACCAAATACAATTGATGGTTCTAAGATTAAGGCTAAATTTGAAAATGGTGTCTTAAATTTAAATGTTCCAAAGACTGATGGTGGTGATAACTTACATAGAATCGAAATCAGTTCATCTGAATCATGGGAAACCGTGGATGATAACAAGGATGAAGCTGATGATTCTAAGGTTGAAGAAACCAAGGAATAAGCAATATATATTGCCTTTAACTCTTTAATTTTTCAATTCTGTTGAAATTTTTATTCTTTTTAATATTGATTATTATCAAAATGAATTTTTCGATCTTTTTTTGATCTTTCAATAATCAATAAAGATCTTTTATTTTATGGATTTCAAATTGTTTATTTTTTTATTATATATCTTTTTTTTATAGTTATGGGAATTTAAAAAACTAATTATTTTATTAATTATAAACTTATTTGGTGTAGGTAATGTTTATGTTTAATTAAATTATTGTATAATTTACAAAACTGTACAAAAAAAAAGTCAGGTCCAGCTAGTTTTATCTATCTATCAAATGAAGGGACAATATAACTCTGGGGTACAAAAAATAAAAAAAAGAGAATGATGCCTGCACTCGGAGTTGAACCGAGGATCGCCACATTACTAGTGTGGTGCCTTACCAACTTGGCCATACGGGCTTTTCTTGTTCGGGAATTTTTAAATTTTTAAATCAAGTTTTTGGATTATGTAATAAATACGGTAAAAAGTAATATTCTTATGTAATATATATGTAATCTATTACCTAAGAAATTTATTTTAGAGAGAATTCTTTTAATTTCTTAAATCCTTTAAATCCTTTTAAAATGAGTATAAATGGCAAGATATTGTTCTGATTACCAGTGCTACATTAATATATTGATCTAAAATTTCATAATGTCTAATTTAAATTGTGATTTTTGTTATTTTCAGTATAAATGAATTGATTTTATTAGTTTTTCTTAATTTTTTGAATTGGTTTCTTAATATTTTTCCAATTCCATTGATGTTACCCCATTGTTTTGATAATCTTTCAACTTTATCAATGGTTATGATCTAAACTGTTAGCATACTTGGTTTTCATTCAATAATCGAGATGCGAGTGATAATTGTATGGCCATTCGAAGTGCTACTAATAGAACATTTGGTTTGTCCTTGTTTTATTAGAGGGAGTAAGTAGAGGCTTTAGTCGGTTTAGTTTTTGTTTCAAGACATTAAAAATTAAGTGATATTAAAATAATAATAAAAAAAGACAAGAATCAAAGGGCTATACAGGGAAGAAGGGGTTTATCTAAGTTGGATAAGAAAAAAAAGGAATGAAATTGAAATATTACATGCAACACTTTGGTGTCTCGGCTTCCTCTATCTTAGAACAACCAACTTGACAAAGAGGTTTGTAGGCAAAGAAAAAGTGACCAAACAAGGCACCAAGCATACATGAGATAATGATGTACCCATTATAGTACATGAACAAAAGCATGATTATATAACTCAAGAACCATTGCATCATGAAGAAGAAACTCTTGATAATGTGATCCAATGAATTTGGATACACGTCACCTGTGGTTGCCTTGTGTAAGTAACTGAAGTACCAAGAATGAGAGAAGGTTTCTAAGATTGGTTTAAGAGTTTTCATAAAGTAGCTGTCAGTAGAGGCACCATTGACAGTTTCATCAGCAGAAGAGGCATCGGTATACCCCACAACAGCGATAGCTTCTGCTCTTCTATCTTTAGCAAGAGCTCTATTGTATTCAATATCAATACGGTGTAACCATTGAGCAATCATCACTAATAAAAACACACCAATACAGGACCCAGCAAAGTGACCTCTGGTGTGAACGTGCCAACCCTTAGCGATGAAACAGGCATCGATAGTATACCAATTCCACAACATAGAAATCTTACATGCAACAGCTGTAGTTGTTGCGGCAGCCGATGAGGTGGCCGTGGCCGTGGCCGTAGTAGCGGTAGTCATATCCATATCCATTTTTAGGTAATCACAAAAATAAGTTAAAATTAATTTGTTTACCCAAGGAGAAAAGAAAGAAAGAAAACTATAGATTACAAAAAAAACAACGGATAACTTCTAATATATAACAAAACCAATGAATTCATCAACTAATAAGATGAAAAAATAGTTAAAAATAATAAAAAAATGAGCAAATTATTAATTGTTGATGAAAACAGCTCGTTTTAATTAACTCGTTTTTCCTCTCTGGTTTCTTATCTGTTTTATTGTATATATATATTCTACTGATATAAGAACCGTTTAACTATTACATAGATTATTTAACAAATTACTAGTGTATAGTGTATATGTAGTATTGTCATCTATTATCTTTTACTAAAGGAATTCTCGCTTCCCCATAGTTTCTCTCTAAAATAACAATAAACAATTAAAAGCACAAAAGCCCCATCCATCTGGAGCCCAAAAAATTTTTTCATTTTTTTTTTTCGATAACTTAAATTTCCGTATAGAATCCGGGAAAATATCTTTTTTATTAAGTAAAGAACGGTGGTGGGTAGCTTGCTTGTTTGTATGTATGTAATGTGGTATACCCCACTTATACATACATAAACAAAGGCCAAGATTCAATAATAGTCGTTTGATTGTTTATATTGCTCATGATACTGGCAAAACCGGGGTTGCTTTCATAAAACATAAACATAAGATATAATACGATTGGTTGGTCCCTTCAATGCAACCAGTCATAAGTAAGATAAGGTTCAAAGTAGTTTTACCTATAGAAATGTTGCAATTACTTTGGAGCTTGGTGTTGAATTTATAACAAAAATACAACATGTATTGTGGTATCGATGAATAGACTTCGTTATCCCATATACGTTATGAACTTTAGAGGCTAGTCTAGGGTCCCTAGGCTAGAAATATTAAGAGTATAAAGAGAGTAAACTAATCAAAAAGATCTAATAAGAACGGCAACTCATGATTACCTAATAATTTGGTAATCACGTAGACATGTTACACAATATCAATAGTTAAATACTTTTCTCTGCTTCAAAAACTCAGACAAAACATGGTTTACAGACACACTATCAAACTCCATTTCATAGCATACCCATACTATACGAAACCATGATATCTGTGCTGATTAACAATGACTCATTAAATCAGCTACCTATCAGATGCTACGTGCGTTAACATTTCCCAGGTTACAACCTCATCTTGATACACATCATCCTACACACTTTCATTGGTTTTTCATACCAATGGATAGATCCAATCGACTCTGATTTATTGAAATACGATTGAGGCTGTGAAGATGAATAGCGAGTTATCTGTGAATCGAGAAACCAAGCTGAGACATGGGTTTGCTCTAATATGAGACCTCACCAATACATTATCATTCCAGAAGGTGCTGATACGATCAGATCCTCTTTGTAGGTTTCACCAAGCTAATAATCAATCTGGGTTTATCATGCATCTTAAGTTCAATAAACCTTGCCAATACAACTCAAGAGAAAAGAGCAAACTCCTACCTACTAAACGTATTAAGGAACTTAGCAAACAACAGAGAAAATCATATAGTCTACAAAAGATCCGAAGTTTTTGCTAGTCCATCAATCATTTGAGCAAAAGAATCTAAAGTCGATGCAAGAATAAAAACTTAACAAGGTATCTTCTATTGGAATCTATCATTAAGATTTCAAGCCGATGAAAGACAGCAACGTTGCATACTAGATTTTTGACAGATAACTTTTAATTCATCAACCTCAAAACCCTAAATTCGTCCATTACCCCTTTCTTTAAACTAGAAATATATGACTCTCCTTTAAACCAATTGTGCTTTTGTAGTTTTAAATCACAAGCTAAAAAAATGTGCCTTTAGATTACAATTATGCGGCGATCATTTTATCAAAATTTGGGTATATTAATATACCCAATTAGTGCTCAATTTTATATTAACTACCAAAGGTTGATCCATTTATTCAAGGTTTACTTTTAATATGCATATGCATTTAGTAAAAAAACAAAAACCATATATGGTCCAGACTTGACGAAAAAATTGGTTGTCCTTAGAAGTACCTGCATGCCAATACTGCTTAGCAGAGTTTCTTTGAAAAGCTTTTTATCTGATTTTTTTCCTGATCTGGAGAGGTGATCAAGATTAGGGAAGCAATTAGACAAGATCAACAGTGTAATTAGAGAGAAACATACACGTGAATAAGTTCATTTATAACTTACTTTAACACTCAATTGAACGGCAGCAGTGATATGTGCTTAGATAAGGCTAAAAAAAACTGAAACAGAGCCGAGCTATATTGCGGACATTTTTTACTCCAGAAATACCCGTCACACGATCTGTCAAAAACAATGGAAAACTCAACCTTAAAGTTCCTGAAAATGTCCAGATTAAGTAAATTAATCAACCTATATGTAAGAATGAATGAATCTAGTAATTTAATTGAAAAAAAAGCATGCATTCTCTTTGTTTTTGTCTGCATCAACAAAATTTTAAAAATTCAGTTACTGTACTACGTTCCAATTCTGGATAAACGAATTAGTTTACTTCCATAAAGAGGAGATCTTCGTAATAATAGGTGAATTTAGCAACCACCGGAAAATTGCAATATAAGTATCAACTGGGGCCCCATCTTCCCTAGATCTTGAAAGAGAAATATATTATAGCTATTCTTCTTCTCCTTCTCCCTCCCCCCATCTACAATGGTTTCTCTTGCTAGCCTCACCACAATCGCTTTAACTGGGCTAGTTTCCTATTGCTCTGCCTATAAAGCTGTTGCCGGACATGCCGGTACTTACACAGCTTTGACTGGATTCTTTAAACAGTCTGCTAATAGTACTAATTACTTAACGTTCGATTACACCGATAATCTCGGGTTATATAAGAATATTTCATGGTCAGAATTCGAAGAAACAATTAACGACTTGAATGAAAAAGCACCATTGAATGTCACTTACAAAGTTATCTATTTCGGTAGACATGCACAAGCTGTGCATAATGTTGCTTCCGAGTATTATGGTGATGATATTTTCTTCTGTTACTACTCTCATTTCTACGGTAATGGTACTGTTCAATGGGGGCCTGACGCTTACCTAACTGAAAAAGGTGTCAAAACTGCTCAAAATAACTCTGATTTGATTAAATCCTTGATCCCTAAGGGATTCCCAATGCCTCAATCATTCTATTGCTCTCCATTCACTAGATGCGCTGATACTTTGATCAATACATGGAATGATACCATTTTGAAACCGGGTTATGCTACACCAATCTTCAAGGAATCCATTAGGGAACAAATTGGTGTTGACACCTGTGATGAAAGACGTGATAGGGATTACTTAGCTAACAGATTCCCACAATTCGAATTCGAAGCGGGTTTCCAAAATGAGGATGTTCTATGGAAGGCAGACCAAAAGGAAAATGATGTGCACATGACATGGAGAGCCAAACAGTTTTTGGATGACATTTTCACCTCTGATGAAAACACTTTCATTTCTGTTACCTCTCATGGGGCCATAGCTAGAGGGTTTTTAGATGCAATTGGTCATAGAGCATTCACCTTGACTAATGGTGCCATTATTCCATTAGTGATTAAAAGAGAATCTAGATTAGATTTCTTCCCAGACCCTCATTTGAATGTGACTGTGCCACCATTAGATAAACCTTCTACTTGTCCATCTGGTGTTTCCTTTACTACCATTCCATCTTCTATCGCATGGAAAACTACTAAGGTTGATGAGGGTCATAGTACTTATACCTTGACCTCTGTCTCCACCGTTACTAAGACTGTATCATCTTGAATAGATTGATTAACTTATAGATACCAAAATTTTGTACCCTTTCTTGTTCGTTTATATCTTTTATATTTTTTATTATTAGTTTTTAACATTAAATTAAATTAAACTATATTATTAAAAATCATGAAATTAAATTACAAATAGGGATAGAAAGGAGAAATAGTGATGGGGGTATTTACATGCAACAACATCTAGCATCAGTTTTGTCCTCTATGGAAGAATCCGCAATACAACACAGTGGTTTGTATTGGAAAAAGTAGTGACCAAAGAGAGCACCGAGCATACAAGAGATGATAAGGTACCCATTGAAATACATGAAGAACAACATGATGAAATGGTCTAAGAAGAATTGCACCATGTAATAGAAACTCAATAAGATGTGATCAAGTAAGGATGGATAAATTTCTCCGGTATTCTTTTTACTTAAGAAACTGAAGAACCATGAATGAGAGAGTGTATGTAAGAGTGTCTTAGTGGTGTTACCAACGAGGGTACCCTGGGAAGCCAAGGTAGTGGAATCACTATCGTCATCATTGATAACTGGGGATTTATTGGTAGCATAATATTCAGCGGTTCTTCTCTTAGTGATGTTAGCTAACCATTCAACTAAGAAACGACGCATCCATTGTTCAATCATAACCAATAAGAACACACCAATACAGGTCCCTGTGAAGTGACCTCTAGTTTTGATATGCCAAGAATTAGAAATCACACATAAATCGATGGTATACCAATTCCAAAGCATGGACATCTTACATGACATTGTCATAGATGACATATCCATAGAAGACATATCCATAGATTCTGATGCCATAGACATAGCAGAGGTTGCTGTGCCAGACATGTCCATAGCCATAGTGGCAGTACCAGAAGCACTAGACATATCCATACCTGACATATCCATAGCCATTGTGGAGGAAGCAGAGGATGCCATATCCATGGCCATTGATGTAGCTGAAGACACAGCAGATGCGACTGAAGACATAGCCATAGACATGGCGGAGGTCACTGTTGATGATGAACCACCCATATCCATATCCATACTAGACATATCAGACATATCCATTCGTCTTAAGATTTCTATTGGTAAAGCTGCATCCATTTTGTGGGTTTAATAAAAAGTAATATAAAAAGTAATTACATAGAAGCAAAAGAAAGAGAAACCATTAGAAGAAAAAAAAAGTCAGGCAGACCCATGACATTTTATAAAACAGTTTTAAGTAAATTGAAAGTAAATAACAAAAAAACATAGTGGAATATAAAAAATATGAGCAAATTAAAAAAAAAAAAAAGAGTAAGTTATCAACGTGTGTTTAATTAGGAATCCGGATTACACAACCAAATATCCAACTTTTTTTTTTTTAAAAATAAAACAACAATACACAACTCTACACCACAAACTACACTTACGTAATCCACCATCCAATTAAAACACCTTTACCCCATTAAATTATTGCTGCTCTTCTTGTCACACATATTCATATCGAGAAAAATGTAATCTCTTATATAAAACCCTTTGTATATACTTTCACTTATACATTACAGCAAAAACAAAAATGTCAAGCAACCGTAGAAAGACAATATTGAAAGTGATCATCTTAGGTGATTCAGGAGTGGGTAAAACTTCTCTTATGCAACAATTTATTAATGGGAAATTCTCTCAACAATATAAGGCCACCATTGGGGCAGATTTCTTACCAAAGGATATGGTTATAGATGATAAACAAGTTACAATGCAAATATGGGATACAGCCGGTCAAGAACGGTTTCAATCGTTAGGAGTGGCGTTCTATAGAGGTTCTGATTGTTGTGTATTAGTGTATGATGTTACTAATACTAAATCATTTGAGAATTTACAAAGTTGGAGAGATGAATTCTTAATTCAAGCTAATATAAAGGATCCAGATAATTTCCCATTTGTGGTTATCGGTAATAAGATTGATGTGGAAGAAAGTAAAAGACTTATATCATCAAAGAAGGCTCAATCATTATGTGGATCACTAGGTAATTTACCATATTTTGAAACAAGTGCTAAGGAAGCCGTTAACGTTGAACAGGCATTCGACGTTGTGGCTAGAAATGCTTTACAACAAGAAGAAAGTTTGGAATTCAATGATGATTACACAGATGCTGTCAATATTCATGTGGATGGCGATAACTATAATTCTTGTGCTTGTTAATCCTCCCAATCTCTCTTTCCCTCTCTCTCCCTACAGGTGCTAATCTTCTTCTTCTTTTTATTCTTATAGTTTAACTTAACTTACTACTTACTACTTACTTACCTATCTCTCTGTAGTAACCCCCACTGCCCAGTAGTTAACATAAAACACGGTCTCCCTAACTACCCCTGCGCGCCTCTCCCCCCCCACTAATTCTTCTCTACACAGCTAAAAATAATTTTTTTTTTCTTGTTCATTGTCAGAAAAAGTGAATTTAGAATAAGCCCTTTTACCATTTCAACAAAAATAAAAACAAAGCAAAGCACAATTAAAACATATACAAGCCCTGCTTATTGAAGACCCTTTGTCAATTCCCAGAAAACAAAGAAACCTATTTTACTTATCACTGGTAGCAAGATACTTGACATCTCTAGTCTCAATATACATACTCTTTTTAAATACAACTCAAAACAATTTGCGAATAAATCATCAGGCCCTTTTATTGTTTATTTTTGCCCCTTTGTTCCGCATACCTGCTTAGCTAGACTCCACTCGCTTTATCCTCATCTATACAACTGATATCCAACTCTACGGATTCACTTCTACTTTTGTTTTTATTTGACTGGTTCATCATTAACAAGTCCCTCCCTCTCAACTGAGATCAACAAACAACGCATCACTCCCCCCCTCAATAACACACCTCTGCATTCCACTTTGTTTAAGTCAATACAGACAACACATTCCGCATACATACATACATACATATATATAAATACCCTTACACTATGAAGTTCACTACAAGTTCATTACTTTTTACTCTATTGCTCAGCTTGAGCTTGGTATCAGCTGACCCCGTCGCTGCCGCTGTCACTACTGCCACGACTCCTACCACTACTGCCGCTGCTGCCGCTGCTGCCACTACTGCTACTACAGCAGTCGCCAATGCTGCTGCTGCTACAACAGCTACTGCTGCCACTACTTCAACTACGGCAGCAGCAGTCGCCAACGCAGCCGCCGCTACAACAGCTACAACAGCTACTACCCCTACTACAACTGCTGTTGCAGCAGCAGCCACCACTGCAACTGCCGCTACTACTGCTACAACTCCAACTACATCAGTGACCGCTAACGCTGCTACCACTGCTAAGACTACCACCGCTAAGACTATCACCGATACCGATGACACCGACACAGATGCTACTACCAAGACTACTGCCAAAACTACTACTCTTCCTTCCGGTCTGACACTTACCACTAGCACGGATGCCACTGGTGGGATCAACACAATCACAATATCTTCTAGTACCATGGCCAATGGTGGGATCTCTCTGATTGCCCTGGGGGTCACCACCACCTCTACCACTGATACTGCTGCTCTCGCTGCTGCCGCTGCCACTGCCACTGCTCTATCAACGACCGTTCTCGCCAATGGGAAAACCTCCGTGGTGACTCTCACAGGGACTGTTGCACTCAGTTACAATAACGCTCTCACTGCTGTGACTGCCACCACCTCTTCCAGTACTAGTGGTGTCACTGTGTTAACCAAAACGTTGGCTAACGGTGCTATAAGTCAGTACACCACCACACTCACCACCTCACTCACCTCAGCCACTTCAAGTTCAACAGGTACTGAAGTGTATCCAACTACAATCTCATCCAAATTCACCACCGTCTGGGTTACTTCAAAGAATGCCGCTGGACTGGCTATCACTACTATGGCATCTCTTTACACACAACAATTTTCTACAATGTATTCTTCCCTAGCTAGTCCATCCAGTGGTGAAATTGGTCTAGGTAGCTTGTCAGGTACCGTCGGAACTACCAGAAGTTATAGAACGATTACGGTGTCTACTGTGACTAACTGATTCTGAAATTCAATTTCAATTTCAAAAAAAAAAATCCTCTTTCTTGTAGATTAGTTTTCGGGAATAGGTCCCCTACCTTAGGACGTTTTAGGAGGCCATATTTTGTTGTTTTTACATTATATTCTTTGTTTGTCATTTTCTTGCGTTTTCTTATAACAACACTAAACTGCAAAAAAACAAAAATTGCATTATTATTATATACCTGTTTGGCTGATTATTTATCTTATTTTTTTGTTCTTGTGTTTTTTCCTTTTGCTATATTCTGTTTACTTGTATTTCCCAAATTTACTTTTATTTGTGTTTCTTTTTTTGTAATATAAATCATATAACCTATAATTTAAATAAAGATTGATTATAAAAGAAAGAATAGAAAAAAAAACAAATAATATATATCTCCACATAAGTGACAAAAAGATCATATATGAGTAACCAAAAGAACATAAAGGGGTAGCAGATAATAATACCCCGATGTTTCATAGTTAATGTCATGAAACTAAGGCAAAAAGAGCGAATAAAAAGGATGGATAAGATACAAGGGGGGATTGTGTTGGGTTATTAGTATTATATGTGTTTTTTTTGTTATTTTCTTAATTGCGTAGCATTTTTTAAGGGATTCCATGTTTTATTGTATCATCATTTATTTAAACGACAATCAATGCCTTGGCGTTTCTATCAGTTTCCTTGTGACTGAAGAATTCAATGGTTTCACCCTCATTTAATTTCAAAACCTTCTTCAATTTTTCACCAATTGGCTTTAATGAAGATTCATTACAAGTTTTAGTCCATAAACCAACTCTGTAAGCACCCTTTCTAACATTTAAAACGACACCATTCACTTCACTTTCATCATCTTCGATAGTTTCACCGATGACACTTAATAAAGCTCTAGTCCAAATTTCATTAATTTCACTCTTTCTGTTTCTGAATTGGAATGACCATTTACCACCATCAGAGTTAGCACTATCTTCCCATTCTGGTTTAATGTCATCTCTGAATAAATGATAATCAGACTTCATTGGTAATTCGTTAGCCTTTGGAACGGCATTAAAGATCCCCCAGAATTCCTCCACGGTATCAAATGAAACCACTGGTCTAAGTAAATCGGACCAACTTTCATTCTTATCAACAGCTGGCTTGGTGTACCATAGAGTCCATTTAGAGTTCAATGGATGCTTCACAGTGAATTCTTCCTTGGATTCTAAAACGGTCACATCATCCTTCTTGGTTTCTTCTAAAGATAGATCCTTAGTGGCTTGGCTTAATTCTTCAGACATATCTGGATTAAAAAGAGGGGCTCGAGTAGGGTGTTAGTATACAAAAGTTGGGTTGAATAGTAGTTTTTGGGTGTGTCATTGGGAAAGGCAATAGGGAACACAGTTTCAAGTATCCAATTTTCAGTCTTGTTGGGAAACGAGATGACAGAGGCCCCTATCTCCTTATAGGTCCTCCATCCCAGTGTTCTCCTTCTCCACACATGTGACACATCACATCATATAAATATATTATTCTAATAATACATACCGTATTGCACACAGAAGTTTGTTGATCAACTATGAAGAGCTCTTAGATCTACTAATATTAATATACCTTTTGTTCAACTTTTTTTTTTCTTTTCTCTTTGACGTTCTCTAAATTTGAGCTTTCAAAAAAAAATTTTTTTTCATTTTTTAATTACTACACGACTATACAGTGGTAGCATATTTAATTTACTGGATCAATTATCGACATCACAGAGATTCTACCGAATAGAGTTAATGGCTTACTCTGTGTTGCACTAGCTCTATTGAAGAATTGCACTTTAGCTTCTTCCCATTGAGAAAAGTTCACCTTATCCCATGTTGGATCCATATGGATACCTAACTTCGCCAATTTAGGTGACCCTAATTCTTCTGGATCAATAAAGGTGTCCTGCCTTGGGTTACAAAAATAGATAATAGTGGCCCTCTTATGACCTCTTTGATCCTCAGGAGCGGTAACCACTCTATGGATGGATGATCTGAAGTAACCCCCGGTGAGGTGTTGCAGGGCATCACCGACGTTAACCACAAGCGCACCAGGCGTGTGATCCACATAATTCCATTTCTTGGTTTCATAATCTTGGATTTGTAAAGACAAGATTGGTTGTGATGCAATGAAGGTTAACCCAGTACCATCTGAATGGCCCCTCATCCATGTATTACTAGTCTTACGATCATACTCAGGTGTGGTCTCGTGATACATCAATAACCGGGCATTACCGCTACCGGATTTCAACAAATCATTGGGGTACACCTTGAAATACCTTTCAAATAATGTACCCTCTGGTAATTCCAAGATTAGATCAAATAAATTGAGTACCTTAGTAAGTACCTTGAAATGTAAGAATTGGAAATATTCCTTGATATCATCCATGTGATATTTCACAAACTCCGGGTATTCCACAGTGGGGAAAATATCATCATGTAAGAAATGACGGAAATTCAAAAATTCAACATTATCCTTAGCATCTCCAACATAAGTCCAATACCCTTTAGGTTTAAATCCAGACCCACGAACAACACCCATTTGTTTACCGGCCTCCTGTGGGTGAATCACCGTTGGTGCTAAATAAGCTTGCTTCACTGATTCCGGTAATTCAAAAACGGATTGAGCTATCGATTTGAGTAAATCGAATTGAGATTCCGGAATCCCATGTCCAACAACTTTGAAAAACCCATAATGGGTTAATGATGATTCCAATTGTTGTGATAGTTTGAGTCTCGAGTCTAGCCCTTCTGGACCTGGCTTGAATGTAGATAAATCAATTGATTCTAAGTGCACTACATTTGATGGTGGATGTGCACTCGGTGGAGCATCAATAAATGGCCGTAAATTGTATTTCTTATCTATATCTTCCTTGGTAGGCATGATGAATGATGGCAAACCATCATCAAATTGGAAATTCGAAACGATAATGTCTTTACGGGATTCAACGGAGTATATATAAACTAGTTGTGTGTGGCATATATAGAGATTTCCCGCCTGTACACCGAAAGCCACCACAATAAAAAAAAATATATACTACTAGTAACGGTAGGTTAACGGCAGTTATAACGGGCTCTTTTCTTATCTTATCAATATATACATTTAAAAATATGACATCCAAGGCAAGAGACATGTCTATTACGGTGGATAGAGGGTTGGCATCATCTGGCAGGGGTAAGGTGCACGGTGTGAACCCTGTGTTTCTCATGGAGAAGATCATTAGAGAAAGAGTGTTAGACTCTTTGTATTGGAAAAAGGACTGCCACCATTGCAATACATTGTCGATGTTAGATCAAGCCACTCAGATAAGACTCATAGGGACATACTCAAATGCTAATAAGACTAGACCCACAAAATTTATTTGTTTGTTATTGAAATTACTTCAATTACAACCTCCACGGGAAATTGTGATTTACTTGCTCAGAGAACAACACGATTTCAAGTACTTAACTGCCCTTATGGCACTCTTCGTGAGACTCACGTTTGATTCAACAGAAGTATACACAACGTTGGAACCGTTACTCAATGATAGGCGTAAATTGATCATCAGAGACAATCTCACCCCTGAACCCCGGATCACGTTTATGGATGAATTCATAGATGGACTCTTGGGGACACCTAAATTCTGTGATTTGATGTTACCTCGGCTAGTCAGTAGGTTACAATTGGAAGACCAAGACTTATTGGAACCAAGAGAAAGTGAGATCCAAAGTGAATTCGAAGACATGATCGAAGATGATGAATAATAAAACTTTACTATAGAAAAGAAATAATTAAAATTTAATTTTGTATATATATATATATAGATGTATTAAGACTAAAGTACAATTTCTAGAAGGCCCTAGCTCTTCCTCTACCTCTACCACGACCACCTCTGGAACCACCACGACCACCTCTACCACTTGTGGCCGCTGCCGTCTTGATAACGGGAGGTACCGTTGAGAGTGACTTCTTAGGTTTGCCCACGGCATCCTGTAGCACGTTATCCAAATTCAAATCATCGGGTAGTATCACTAGTCTAACTTGATTACCTCTCACGTTAACATATTCTAATTGTTGAGCTGCTCTATGTTTCACCGTCATCTTGACGTTTTTCAAATTTATATTCATAGTTGGTGACACAGAAATTATTTGACCAGCTATCACTGTACCATTCTTCAATTCAACTTGAACTTTTTCATTTTCTAATTTCATCAAGAATCTTATGAGTTTCATGTTGAATGTATAATTTGGTGTAAAGTTAAAATAACAAACAAGTTATAAGTTATATATATATACTTAAATAGAAAATTCTCTTATATTTAATAACAGAAGTATGTGGTTACGCAGCACTGTTCCATCTCACGCGCAATGAAAATTATAGTGTGTACCGTAGATGAAATAGGAACGGAAGTTACAGCGTCTTTTATATATTAAATTTGTTATATCAATTGTCCACTTGAAATCAATTATAATGACTAATATCATAATCATTCCTAGATCTAAGACATTAAAGAAGATTATCTGTGATACGGATCCAAACACCAAGTTACAGAAGATCATTGATGAGTATTCTAGAGTGAACAGCGGGATTGATCCAAACAGAGTGAGATTCTCTTACATTCCAGGTGAATCTGACAAGTCTGATCCTTCTTCAGATAAGAAACAAGCGTTTAAGGCATTAAACAACAGGGCTACCTTGTTTGATAATGGATTGACTTTTGAGAATACCGATGTTTACACTGTTTACGCTAAGGATGTCGGTAAGCAGATTGGTTGGAAGACAGTGTACTTCATTGAGTACTTGGGCCCATTGTTAATCCATGCTATCTTCTACTTCGTCTATTATGATCCAATGTATAACCTTACTACCCAAATTGTCGCCTTCAACATGGTTTTATTACATTTCCTAAAGCGTGAATTTGAAACTCTCTTCATTCACACCTTCTCAAATGAAACCATGCCATTGAATTATTTGTTCAGAAACTGTGGTCACTACTGGATCTTCTCTGGAATATTCCTGGCTTACAGTGTTTATGCTCCTCAAAATGTGGACTACACAGAGAAATGGCAACAAATCGTGTTCCATGTGGAAGACCGTCCAGGTGATCAATTGATTTTCTTCATTCTATTGTGGGTGTTATTCCAATTCTGCAACTTTTACTGTCACTACATTTTGAAGAATCTGAGAGCTGATGGATCCCGTGAACATAAGATCCCATTCGGATTCACTTTCAACCTCGTCTCATTCCCAAACTACTTCTATGAAAGTTTGGGATGGATTGTGTTCGCCGTTATGGTGAATAACTGGGCCGCCTACTTGTTCTTCTTTGTCGGTACCTTAACCATGCTGATGTGGGCCAAACACAAGCACCAAAGATACAAGAAACTGTTCGGTGATAAGTATCCACGTAAGAGAAGAGCCATGGTTCCATTCATCTTCTAGATAGCTCTTTGACTTCTCTCTATTCTCCACTACTCATCTCTGTATGCCGTGTATACCACATGTATATCTAAAGTATCATCTCCAATATATATTAAGTACCCTTAGCACCTTCCTAATTTTACTGCCATCACCTGTGTACGGGTCACCGTAGGAGCGCCGCGTACAATAAACCAATTCAAATTACGTTTTTTTGTTATTTATCATACTTACGGGTTATTCCTTTTTTTTATCCATTGTAACCTGTCATAATACCACCAGAGAAAAAGGAAATCTATAATAAAGTTATTCAGGATTCACATTGTAAGTTCCTGTTTCAATTGTGCTCACCTTTTTCTTTTTGATACCACACTTAAACTATGTCTGGTTCGAAACAAATCGAGTCCCAAGATGGGCCTGGCACTTCTAATTCTATATCTTCATCTCAAAACTCTATAAGATCACAATCAACAAGCTCATACAACCCAGTGGTGGAAACTACGTCAAAAACTACAACAGGTTCTACAAAGCAACAACAACCTAGTAATGTGCCCCCACTCAAGTCTAAAACAGTGGTTCACAAGGCTTCCTCACTTAATAAAGGCGGAGTTAGTACCGCTACCTCTGCCACGGGTACTGCTAGAACAAGTACAGGAGTCAGACCAACTCCATTACCACCTAGTCATAACTTAGCACACCATCCAACAGGAATTGCTCCCCATCATAGACAATATATCCTACTGAGAGACAAAAACTCTCCCTCGTTGTCTCCCACGATCAATCAATCCATAGCAGCGGCAGCACCGGGGTCCCCACAATTAACACCATCATCTAGTAACACAAGTAACCAATTGAGTGTCAATAAACCAAAGCCTCCATTTCTCAAGAAGCAACCATCATCGCGGTACATTTTCTCCGTGGATGATCAAGAAGACGAAATCGAGGAAGATCTCAATAGAGAATACTTAGAAGGTTACAATGATGCACTCAGACATCGGTTCCGCAAGACAGTTGGTGGAGTCAGTGCGGCACCCAGTGTGCACCCTTCATATAACCTTTCCGCTACGGGGGCCACTGCAAGTGGTGCCACTGCCAATACTGATGAATACAGTACCATATCTGCTGCTGAACTCAGAAATAGAAAAACGGCAGATTTGGAGGCAGAGATAGCTAATAATTTAATGATTGCCACCAAGGATTTGAATGCATTAAAAGACAGACAAGATGACACCGTCCACAATGATAGTGGATTGGGTGACCTTGAAGCAGAACAACATAGTATTGCAACAGTGCGTGAAATGGTTAGTGGTAGTAATGTTGGCGCTCCTGGTGGAAATGGCGCTGGAAATGCCAGTGTTGTAGATGAAGACACTGGTGGTGATAATGAATCCATCTCCTCGTTAGAGAGTTTCACTTTAAGAGAAAGACAAGATGCCATTAACGAGACCCATCCTTTTGGTATCCGTATTTGGAAGCCAGCTATTTATAAGAAAAACAGATCCGTGGAGATTGAAGCAGAAAATGATATCCATTCGACTCCACAATCAGCAAGAAAGATCACAGGTGTTGTGCTCTTCTTCAATTTATTATGGTCTTGCACGTTTGGGTTCATGTTGCTCATTGTGTGTTACATCTTGGGTGCTATCACAACCATGCTGACAATCTTCACTAACCCAAAGAAGAGTGAATCTTTGAAGTATGGGAGACTATTCTTCAAATTGGGGTTCTATTTCTTCATCCCATTTGGTAGAATAGTGTTATTGAAAACAGAAAAGCATTACCTCACAGAAGACGCTAATGTCGGGAGTTCATTATCCGAATTCAGTAGATGGAGAAGCCAAGAATCTAATAAAATGTTTTTCTCTGCCCCATCTAATTCAATATCAACTGAATCCACACCTTTGAATGTCAGCGCAGGATCCAATACAAATTACTCTGGTGCGAATGAGAGTAGTAGTACTAGCCGCAATCCTGCAGCGGCTGCCGCCGCCGCTGTTGCTGCTACTACTATTCCTGCTACTGCCTCTGGTGGTAACGAGGAGTATGATGAATCCAGCTACGATGATGACACCAATGAAACTTTTTATAAACAGAGATTCTTCGGAAGAGGTCAATGGAATATTGGACGTGTGGTGTTCTTCTTATTCTACTACATTGTGGGTGTTCCATTGATCTCCGTGATATCAATGGCTGCCTGGTTACTTGTCTTTACGATTCCTATGGCCAAGACTTTAATAATTGTGTCTTCCCATGTGAGACGTCACCCGTTGGCTTTATCTTTTGAAGTGGAGAAAGACTATTACTCAAAAAGATTGAGTAACAACCCAGGCAATGAATCGGTTTTAATTTGTACATACAGATCATTTGGGTTTCATTATTACAAATATACTGTTGACGGTACCAACATTTATTTCATCAATTTGTTGTTCTTAGTGGTGTTCACCATTTTTGATTTCTTCTTCCTCAAGGAATTCCTCAAAGTGGAGAACTTCATCACAGATTCATCCTTCATTTTCTTGCTTTGTTTGATTTCCATTATTCCATTGGCTTACTTTATTGGTCAAGCTGTTGCATCTATCTCTGCTCAAACGTCTATGGGTGTGGGTGCTGTGATCAACGCATTTTTCTCCACCATTGTGGAAATTTACTTGTATTGTATTGCTCTAGACCAGTCCAAGGGGAAATTAGTTGAAGGTTCGATGATTGGGTCAGTGCTAGGTGGTGTTTTGCTTTTACCGGGTACATCAATGTGTGGTGGTGCCATCAAGAGAAAAACTCAAAGATACAATCCTGCATCTGCTGGTGTGTCGTCCACAATGTTGCTATATTCCATGTTGGCAATGATGTCGCCTACCATATTGTATGAAATTTATGGACAATATGAAGTGCAATGTTTTGCCTGTTCACCTGAAGACAGTGGCCAGGATTGTCGGAAATGTCATTTCTTCCAACCATCAATTGTCATTGATACTTTGTATTTGAATTACTTGAAGCCATTCACAATCATTTGCGCTATTGGATTGTTCTTGGCTTACTGTATTGGGTTATTATTCACTTTGAAGACGCACGCTGCATTGATTTGGAGTACACCTGTTCAGTCTGAGAAAGAAAAGAAGCTCGAGCTTTCCACTCCAATGATTGAAAACCAAAGTATTAAGTCATTGAGTCTCGACAGACGTCCTGGTTTAAAGAAGGTTCCTTCATTGACTGGCCACCCTCCACCATCCCATCAACCATCTACAATTCATGACGATCCCGCTGGTGCCGCTGGTGCCGCTGGTGGTGGTGGTCATGATGCACCAAATTGGTCAAGAATTAAGTCCACCACGATCTTGCTCTCTTCAACATTGTTTTATGCTACCATTGCTGAAATTTTGGTTGATGTTGTTGATGATGTGTTAAGTGAGTTCCCTATCCATCCTAAATTCTTAGGGTTAACCGTGTTTGCCTTGGTCCCATCGACCACCGAATTTGTGAATGCCATCTCGTTTGCCATGCACGGTAACGTTGCCTTGTCCATGGAGATTGGTTCTGCTTATGCTCTTCAAGTGTGTCTCTTACAGATCCCTGTTGTGGTTCTTTATTCCTGTTGGAAGAATTCCAATTTAAGTGCTGCTAGTATTGAGAACATGTTCACTTTGATTTTCCCTCGGTGGGATTTCTTTGCCACAATCATGGCTGTTTACATGTTCACTTATATCTATGCTGAGGGGAAATCTAATTACTTCAAGGGGAGTATTTTGATTCTTCTATATATTTGTATTATGTCTGGTTACTTTTACTCCATTGAGATTGATTCCACAGTGTTGCAATTAATGAAAGGCTATGTCGTTTACAATGGGTATCAACTAGCCTGAACTTTTCTTTAATTAACCTTTTTTTTCATTTCTATATCTTTGTCATTATTTTTTCATTATTTGTTGTTCAATGACAAAGAAAACGCATTTTTATTCCCATTCTTTTGTTCTTTTGATATCTATTTATTATCCGTGCATTACAGTTTTTTTTCTTTACTCATAATTACATCTTACACTTATAATATGAAATGGAGATAGTTAAAATCATAAATTAAAAAAATAAACAAGAAGAAAAGTTGTATAAGGAAATGTCTGCTTTTTTGGAGGTAGGGTCTATAAAACTAATCAGATTTCTTGAACACCTCAGTAAAGGCAGATTCAAGGATAGATAACCCATCTATTATAACGTCATCCTTGATGTTAAGGGCAGGGGCGAATCTGATAACGTTACCACCAGCTGTTATAACGATCAAACCGAGATCTCTGGCCTTGACAACAACAGGGGTTGGATCACTGTTTAATTCAATACCTAACAATAAACCTTCACCTCTGACTTCTTTAATTTGGTCAGGGAATTTCTCTTTCAATTCATTTAATTTAACTTTGAATAGTTCAGATTTTTGGTTCACTGATGATAAGAACTTAGGATCTGACACTTGACTTAACACGTATAAACCGATTCTGGATCCCAATGGGTTCCCCCCATAGGTGGTTCCATGGTCACCAACAGCTAATGCAGCTTCAACTTTTTCGGTGATCATAGTAGCACCAATTGGGAACCCATTACCTAGAGCCTTAGCCATGGTTAAGATATCCGGGTGGGCTTCCTTAGGGAATTTAGAGTGAGTCCAAAGGTCACCGGATCTCCCCAACCCACATTGAATTTCATCGTAGATCAAAAGAGCCCCATTCTTGTCACAGAGTTCTCTCAATTTGATCAAGAATTCTTGCTTGATAGGTCTGACACCACCTTCACCTTGAATAGGTTCAATGATGACACCACAGGTATTCTCAGAGATGAGTTCTTCAACGGAGTTGATGTCATTAGGTTTGGCCACCTTGACACCTGGAATTAATGGAGCAAATGGCTTTTGATATTTAGGATTAGGAGTCACAGAGAGAGCCCCCATGGATCTCCCATGGAATGAAGTTTCAAAAGTGATAAATTCAATTTTGTCCTTGTTGATCTTAGTTCCGTGCTTTCTAGCGAATTTCAGAGCTGCCTCATTGGCTTCAGTACCGGAATTTGCAAGGAAAACTCTAGAGGCATCATGCATACCACCAGATTCTTTAGTTTTTTCAACTAATTGCTTACTCAATTCACCGGTATACAAATTGTGAAATAAATTAGAGGAATGCACAAGGGTGTTAGCTTGATCAAACATGATTTTAGCGACCTCTGGATTGGAATGACCCAAAGCGGTCACAGCGATCCCGGCAGAGAAATCGATGTACTTGTTACCTTCAATATCCCAGAGGTAAGCCTCTTGACCCTTTTCGAAGACGATATTTGGTCTAGAATAAGTAGTAGCCATGAAATGGTCTCTTTCCTTGACATATTCAGTTGATTTAGCATGGTCTTTGAATAATGAACTGGAAGAGGACAGAAGTCTCTTGGAAGTGAGAGATCTTGAAGAAGTTCTCAAAGCAGTAGCTAATGATCTTCTTAACATTGTTGGATAGTTGATATGGGGATAGAACTAAAAGAGGAAGAATTAATACAATCTTAAATTAGTTTTTCAGTAATGAGTCAAATTTTTTTTTCAAATTGACGTTGAATACAAAAATGATGCTTTCCTAAAGAGGTAATCGAAATTAAGCGCGCTAGGAGAGAGTGATATTCGGATGAGGGGGACGGATTAGTTTGTGGTGAGAGTATGTGTTAGTATAATAAAGTTGCAATGCGGTAATAGGATTTGTCCTATTTTGTGGGTTATGATCAAGATAAGAGTTGGATTAACAGTTAGCTTTGTGTGTAATTACCACAGTGATTGTGACACAACATAGATTCACTCGTATGGCACTAGCTGTAACAGTTAGGGAACCATATTGATTCGTTTAGCAGTGGAAACTCACAAAATTATGTACCCGCTGAGGCATGATCTGTGAGACGTGATTCAGATTTGTTTACACTCTTCACACACACCACCTACCACTTAACACTCACCACCAGAGTAAGTAGAACCCCCTTCTCCCCGACTGCTCCTTTAACCAACCAACCATCAAACTCTCCTACTCCCCAACTCCACCCCACTCCCCTACACTTCCATCATCCACTCTGTGTCACACACTACCTTTCTCATTTTTCAAATTTTCGTTCACAAAAATTTGGACATTTTTCCAAATACAAGGAAGACAGAAGAATACTAACTAAACAACCTATCAACAGAACAACAACATCATGTCTGCTCCTAAGTTATTCAGTCTCACATCTCAGGATGCTTTCAAAAAGCTTCCCCACAAGCTTCAGAACTTTTTCACTAGATATCCACCAACTTCTTTGAAACAATACTCTGCAAAGCCAACTTTGACGACAGCAGAGAATGCTAACCCATTCTTACCAAATATTCATCCGGTGACAAATAAAATTCAAGAACCTGTGTATTCACTTAGAAGACAATCTGATTTATATAAACTTGCTTATAAATTTGGGATCGCTGATTTAATGCCAACTTTACAAAATAATAAGAAATTCTTTGCCGAAAAGCAAGAGAATAAGGCTCTTCTACGTGGTGTGGAAAGACCTAAAGGTCATAAATGGGAGAGAACATATGCTGATAGAAAGCAAAAAGTGGTTGATGCCTTGGCTAAGGTTGATGATGTGTTAATTGAACATAGAGGTACTAAGTACAGAAAGAGATTGGAGAGAAGAGCCAATGAAAAGAAGACTTGGTATTAAGTCTTTCTATTATTATTTCATTTTAATATTCTGTAAATATATATATATATTATACCGTTGTATATAACGCATACATAGCACACAATACATACATGTTTTTTTTAAAAAAAAATGTTGATTTACGTTTATAGTATTTTAATCGTAATTTAATGGAATTATGAATACACGTGAATATATATATATGACTAGGAACAAGAAAAAAGAGAGACCACAAGTGTAAACTTATTCTTCCTTTTCATTCCCAACAGATTCTAACAGTAAATCTTCATTGAACACATCTTCTTCATCAATTTCATCAATTTCTCCAGATGAACTACCAGCCATGGAAGCTAATTTAGCCTTCATTAATTCGGTTTCACGAAGAGCATCTTCCTTCCATTCACTAACTATTTGTTGTTCTTTGTTGAATCCGTATTCAACTAGAGATTGATCATAAACTGCACCAAACATTTCAGATTCTTCTCTAGTCACATTCAAATCGATTTCATCTTCAATTTTCAATCTATAATATTCAAATTTAGCTTGTTCATATGCATCAAGCATATTCTTTTCAGGATTTTCACGAGATATGTATAGAGTTCTTTGCACAACTGATTCACCATCTAATTTTTTACCAAATTGTCTCAATGTAGTCCAATCAAATTTAGTTAAATCAATGGTATGTTCATTTTCAATTAATGATTTTGGATCAGCTAATTCCCATGGATGTTGCTTATAAAATAAATTTCTGATTTCATCTTCAATATATTGTAATTTTTGTGGTTTGTATAATGTATCTTTGAATGAACTTGGTTTCAATCTAGTCACATAAAAATCACCATTTTTTTCAGTGGCATCAGATAATTGTTTGATTTCATCCTTCTTAAGAGATTTCAAGTTATCTTGTCTTATAGTTTTAGCAAAATTATATTCAGGTGGATGGTAAGCTAACACTTTATACCAAGCTGGTTGTTTAGTGACAAATCCAGATTTCAAGTAATCTGAAGTTCTTCTTAACACTTCAGTGGCACCTTTACTGGTATTCATTGTTAAGTATGACTTGATGAGTGCTTATTTGTTATTGTACTCTCTCTAGTTCTATAGGTTAACCGAAATGAAAGTTTTTCATCCTTTCTCCATTCAGCGTTGGAAAAATTGGGAAAAAGAGAAAGGTCGTGTAAAACACATAATAAACGTCGATAGACTTAAATAGACCTTTTAAAAAATTCGATGGGAGCGAAGCTTTAACTTTGAAACTATTTGAGTTTTTTGACTGTAGAAACACACTAAACAACTTGATCAGGATTAAAATACCTAAAATTCTCACTGATAAATTATCAAGGAAATATTTGGAGTCTGTAGCTATTTTCAACCAATTCATTGGGAACGGAAGAGCCTAGATCATAGAATGACAGTCATAAGCAATGCTAAGAACGAGGAAAGGTCTGTTCGTACAAATCTGTGTAGATGGTTCCCGGATAGCATTAGCCAGACACTCAATATCATTTTAAATTAAAGTTCCTACTTATCACTACTTAGACGTAATAGATAATTAATTATATTAACAGTGTAGATATTTACATATTAAGTATGAAAACTGGATTACTCTTCATCAACTTCAACCTCGGAACCGACTTCACTAATTGGGGTCTCATTGAAATCACCTAACCAATATCTAAGTAACACCAAGAAACAACAAGACACAATGGAGAAACCCAACATCAACACAAGCATCATGTTAGAGTATTTATATAGTCTTGCAGCATCGGCTGGCCACCCACTGTATAAGGCGTATGTCCCCACAACGGAACCTAGGTTACCTAAACCAGACACGATGGCAGCAGCAACAGCACATCCAATATCACCATATCTGACAACCATGATTTCATTAGATAATGTCATACAGATAGGCACAGTTGGACCCAAACCGAATCCAGCAATTAATAACCCGGCATATTTGTTCCATGGACCATGAGCGTAAGTGGTCACCAACATACCGACAATAATGATCAAAGTGGAGAAACAGAAGATCACTGGTCTCCATTTCTTGAATCTATCAGCAAATGGAGTCACAATGATAATAGAAGCAGCATCGAATAACCAAATAGGAGCGTATAACAAGGAAACATCAATACCAGTCAAGGCAGAGTTATTAGTCTTGATTAAGGTAGTAGCGAACACGGCTAACCCAAACCCAGTACCGACGACACCGAAGTACATCATAATCAATGGCCAAGTTCTTGGGTCAGTGATAACCTTGACAACATCACTCCAACTCCAGCTGAGATCCTTGTATCTACCTTCCATGTTAGCACTGTGCATGTCTCTTTCCTCCTCAGTGAGTGGTTGTGGAGACTTCAAATATTTAGTGATACTTTCAGGTAATAACTTATCAATAGTGGACTTGTAGTCATCTTGGTTAATTAAATGTTGAGGTCTATCAGGTAACCACCAGATTAAGGTGATCCCGACAAACACCGTGATGGATCCATAGACAATGTAATACCATTTCCAACCTTCATAACCACGGGTCATATCCATTTTCTGGAACCCAGCGGCGACCAACCCAGCGGCGGCAGCGGAGAATTGAGCAGCAGTGAAGTAGTAACCAATACGTTTAGCAGTTCTGTGAGATGGGTACCACAATGAGATGTAGTATGCCATACCTGGCCAAGTACCTGCACCACACACACCACTGATAAATCTAATGGCGATGATACCACCGGCATTGTGTAATGCAGCGTAACAAGTGTACACCAACCCAATACTGATGATAATTCTGGAAAGCCAGACTTGAGGAGAGACTTTAGTCATGACCAAGTTCATAGGTAAATCAAAAATAATATAACCGACATAATAAAGAGCAGAAGCAGTGGAAGTATCGTGCGATGTCAAATTAAGGGACAACTTTAAGGAATGACCAGTTTCGAAGTTCATAGTAAGAGTGTTACCGTAAGCCGAAGACCCAAAGGAACTCAAAAAGTATAAGCACCATAAAGCAGGAATAATACGGTAGTCTAAGTGTCGATACACCTTGTCTAATTGGTGTTCAGTTGGTTCAACCTTTTCAGTGGACTCCCCAGATGACAATCTGGATTCCAAATCGGTGATATCTTCTGGCTTGCTAGCGTCTGTTTGAATCTTAATAGAAGAAATTTCACTCATCGTAGCAACAGTAGTTAATGAATAGTGAAGTTATGAGATAAATATATAGAAAAGTGACTTAATTAAGTGGAAATACACCCCCTTATATAGGAAAAACTGGGGGGGCATCAGATAATGGAAAATTGGTCAATTTTTTTTTATAATTGTTCTGAATCATCTTGAATCATCCTTAACTATGAGCTTAGTGTTGAAAAAAAAAATTTCGGTTGGCCGTACTATTATAATGAAGAGGGGCCCAACAGTATCTTGTGATTCAGATGATTCCAGAGACCTAGTCACCTTGCATAAATACAGTAAGATAAACAATAGATACAGCTTTTATCAATTAATCCTTGTGAAATTGCTCAAATCAGAGTCAACTTATTACAACGCCCAACATCCAACATATGTCCATGATTCAGATGATTCAATGAATTTCTTCTAATAACTACTAGGTCACACGTTAATATGAGAATAGGGGTCACAGTGATGCCCACCTCCTTTGTAAATTGTAGATTTCATATCTATTTTTAATATGCATATATATATATATATATATAGTTTATGGTTTTTCAACTTCGACCGGCTTACCACCGTGCTCGTTACTCTCTAAGGAAGCAGCTATGATGGCTAAATGATGGAAGGCCACCTCTGGAGTGGAGATGATTTTACTCTTGTCACCTAAAGTTAGAGCCTCACCTAACACAGCGAATTCCTTTTCGGTAGATCTGTACTCATTTTCGATTTCGATCTCCTCGGTAGTATTTTCACTATCAGCAGTTAATCCACCAATTCTCACTGTGATTTTTTCATTATGACCAGGACCAAAATCTAAGTACACTGAACCATTGTCACCCAAGATTTGCAAGAAACACGTCTTAGAAGTGTTACCAAAGGATGACCCATAGGTGAATGTACCAATAACACCGGACTCCAACTCCGCTAAGGAATAAAGCATATCGACATCCCCGCTTTGCTCTCTGACTTGCTTCGCATGCGCGGAGATTGACTTCACGTTACCGAGAACCCCAGTAAGCAAGGCAAGTTGATGGACACCACCATCCGATAAGAACCCCCCAATGTGTTCGGGATGTTGTCTCCAGGTAGTAGCCAAGTACTTGTTGTTAAAATTGAATGCACCTGTGGCATGGTAAGTGAATGAGTACACCTTACCAATCTTAGCGAGAGCGGATTTCGCAGCTTGTATAGTCTTGAAATAACACCAATGTTCAGCGACAAATACAGTGATATCAGGGTTAGCCCTAGAAAGCTTGACGATTTCCTTAGCTTGATCTAAAGTAGCAGCAATTGGCTTCTCTAAACTGATGTTCTTTTTATTCTTGACGGCCAACTTGACTGCATTCAAGTTATATTGAACAGGCAATAAGGCGTCAACTAAGTCAACTTTAGGATCTTCAAAGACTTCCTCCAAGGTATCATAGATCTTGGTGATCTTTGGTTCCTTAGCGGCAAAAGTCTCTGCCTTAGATTTAGTTCTGTTAAAGCAAGAATACGGAGTGAAATATTCCGATTTTTGTAAAGTTGGCAAGTGTTGATTAGTGGCAAAGATACCTGTACCCACGATAGCGACATTTAATGGCATGATGATAATATTTGAATTGATATAGTGAATTTATGGGGACACACAGAGAGAAAGTAAGGAAGGCAAATGAATATAGAAGAGAGTATATGGTTCTTTTATAAATACTATATATAGATACGTGTTCCGCATTTACACAATGAAAAGTGCGTTTTAGATTAAAGAACAATGAAGATTATAACAAAACACACACGGTTTTTTTCGAAAAGTCACCTTAAATACTCCAAAAGGACACCTCCCAGAACATCTCCAATATGATCCGACAAGGATTCTGATCATTGAGGTACTACAATATAAAACCTTACATTTTGAGGTAGGATAACAATGTATTACAAATCAATTACAAGGAAGTGGACAGCACATCTCATTTTTTTCCAAACTGGGCACCTATATATCGGTTGGATGTGATCCCCTAATATCTTCTTCAATGATCAATTAATATCCCAATGGTTCCTGAGCCGTGAATATGATAGTCACTTTTACAAATGTAGATCTTGCCCTGGTTTGCCTATTGTTATGTTTTTGTAGAGTGATATTTATTATCCATCATAAATACCGAGCATAACACTTTAATAAACGTGCGACAGTAGACCAAACCTTGAACTTAGATATATATATGTCTACTAAATGATCCAATAGTAATAGTTAAGAAATCTATAGATAAGAGAACGTAGCCGAAATGGCTGGTTCCGACGCGAGCGATTATTTCCAAATCGACTCGCATCGGTGACGTCAAAATTTCTTTTTTTTTAATTAAATATCTATTTCAGGCTTAAATTGAAGGTACCGGTTTATTGGGTACCCCGTTCTTCTTCTTGTTCTTATTTATATCATTGCTTATTACCATTCTAACATACAATTAATACTACTATAATTGTTAATACATACATACATAACTCTAATTGTTATTACACACATATCAATATACACACAAAAAATGAGTTCATTCTATCTCTCGGAAGATGAAGATACCGAGAGTACTCGGTCAAGGTCTGCATCTCCCTCTCATAAACGCACAAGAGACTTCTTCTATCAGGAGAAGATACCAGTCTACCATGACCATATTAAACATCAAAAACAGGAAAAGAAAAGACACCCTATGTTCTCTATGAGAGCCCTAGCTTTGACAACCATTCTCTTGTACGGCTCGGCTTTTCTTTTGCAACAGATTAATATATTCCACAAGAACTTGACGACCCAAAACCAACAACAATATCACCCAATAATAGCTAGCATAGACCAACAACAGGGTGAACCATTCAAGCATGGTATGCCACAACAACCTTCACACACCCATGGTCAGCATAAGTTACCCTTGACTTTCAAAGACGCTAGAACAGGGAAGTTCGCCGCTGAACGTAAGCCCCTTCAATGGATTCAAACACCAACCTCCCTCACTAATGATGCCGGTGACTATGTGCTCATCTCAGACTCACAATACATTCTCAAATCTCTCTCGGATAACTCCTCAAGAGTGTTATTTGAGGGTAATGAAATTGCTTACAATAAAATCCAATACAAGGTCGAAGATGTGACATTCAGTGACAACCTCAAATATGCTCTAATAACATCAGGCAAGAAACATAACTGGAGACACTCCTACTTTGCTTCATATTTGGTTGTGGACTTGACTACCGGTCTAATTCAACCATTGTACGACCTGGACATCCGGAAGAATACCAACATTGCATTAGCCAAATGGTCACCCGACTCTTCTAAGATTGCCTTTGTTCTCGAAAACAATTTGTACATCAAGGATGTGTCCGATTTTGCACATCCTAAACTTACCCAAGTGACCTTCGACGGTGGCGCCGAGGTGTTCTATGGGAAACCAGATTGGGTTTACGAGGAGGAAGTCTTTGAAAGTGATTCCGCCATGTGGTGGTCTCCTCAGTCGGATTTTCTTGCAGTGTTGAGATCCAATGACACTGAAGTGCCAGTGTATCCTATTCCATACTTTGTGCAGGACGCATTCGTTAACGATTCTTACCCAGAGTTGAAGAAAATTAAGTATCCTAAGGCTGGTTATGCCAACCCAGTGGTGGATATCGTAATTTACGATCTACTTGATGCAAAATTGAAGAGCTTACCAGAATCAGATGGATTCTACAATGATGCCGACATTGGTAACACAGAGAGACTCATCACTGAAGTGAAATGGGTCGGGGATTCACAATTCCTCACTAAGATCACTAACAGAGTGTCTAATTTAATGAAAATCTTCATTGTAGATGCTAATGGTGAAATGAAGTCAGAGAACTCCAGATTCGAGAATGGTCAAAACTCTAACAGTTGGTTTGAAATTAGTCATAACACTATTTTTGTTCCAAAGTCTGAATCTAGAAAGTACGACGGGTACATTGACTTGATCGACGTTGACGGGTATGACCACATTGGATACTTCTCTCCAGCAAACTCCAAGGAGCCATTGGTGTTAACCTCTGGTGAATGGGAAGTAGATGGTGGTGCCAGTGCATTCGACTTTGTGCAGAATAAATTATACTACATCTCCACGGAGAACGGGTCCACACAGAGACACTTGTACTCTATTAACTTAGATGGGTCCAATAAACAAAACATCACCGACTTGGATTCCGCTGGTTATTACTCTGTGTCATTCTCTAAGGGGTCCAGATACCTCTTGTTGAACTATGATGGCCCTGAAGTGCCATACCAAAAATTGATTGATTTGCATAAGGGATCTAAGGAAGATCTTGTCACTAATGACAAATTAGCTTCTACTTTAGAGCAGTATGATATTCCTGAATCTACCTATGGGGAATTAGATCTCGGTGATGGTGTGAAGGTTAATTATAAGGAAACACTACCATTGAATTTCGATCCATCTAAGAAGTACCCATTGTTGTTCTTCGTTTATGGTGGTCCTGGATCCCAGTTAGTGCAACAAAGATTTGGTGTGTCATTCTCACACATCGTCGCTGCCGAATTGAATAGTGTTGTCGTCACTGTTGATGGTAGAGGTACCGGGTTCAAGGGTAAGAAGTACAGAAACATTGTGTCTCAGAATTTGGGTCATTATGAGGTATTAGATCAAGTGGCTGCCGCTAAGCAATGGATTTCACGTTCATATATCGATTCCGGTAAGACTGCTATTTGGGGTTGGTCCTATGGTGGGTTTATGACTTTGAAGACTCTTGAATACGATCAAGGTACTACTTTCAAGTACGGTATGTCCGTGGCTCCTGTGACTAACTGGTTATTTTATGATTCCATTTACACAGAACGATACATGGATACACCACAGAATAATCCAGGATATCATGGATCCTCTGTTCATGAGATCGAAGGATTCAAGAATGTTTCTCGGTTCTTACTCATGCATGGTACCGGTGATGACAATGTGCACTTCCAAAACTCATTGAAGTTTTTGGATGAATTAGACTTACACGGTGTTGAAAACTATGATCTGCACGTGTTCCCTGACAGCGATCACGGTATCAGTTACCACAATGCCAATTTGATTGTGTACGATAAGTTATTCAACTGGCTGAAGTTAGCATTCGGTGGTGCATTTGAGGAGAACTTTGTGGCTTTCTCTGAATTCGATGATGATGTTGATCTTTATGGTTAGGTTTTTTGTAACAACATTTTTAATTTTTATATACACTAGATGGAGGGTCCCGGTTATGTATATTATGGTTTGTTTTTCCAGTGACCCCCACTTATTCTTTCTTTTTACTACTAATAATAAAAAACGTTTTTAAATAACTGGTTTTAGAGTAGAAAATATATATATTTTAATCAATCATGAAATACAAAAGGAACAGAACACAGAAAAAGAAAACGTACATACAGAATCATGAATAATACATAAAAACAAAAACTGAAATGGCGTATTTCAATTGGAAGAACCTTGAAAATTGTTGAACCCATCAAGTCCAAATTCCAATTCTCTTTCTAAATCAATACTGGCACCTTGATCATACAACTCCATCTCTTGAGGTCTTGGAGGAATATCGTAATCATTTGTAGAGAAATTAGTTGGCGTAGTCAACATTCCCACCATTTGTTGCTGTTCAGATGAAGATTGTGATAATTCAGGTGGTTGTTGTTGATCTTGTGAGATTTGTTGAGTCATATTATTATCACTGACGATTTCTTGTTCTTCTAATGGTTTACGAACATATTCTCTAAATCCTTGCACTTCATCAATGATCATCTGTCTCATTGCAGCCATGTCATTGACCTCCTCAAATGAGAAATCAAATTTTGAGGTACACACTGGTTCATCATTAGGATCATGCCAGATTTCCAAGTATGGATGTTCTAGAGCTTCCTCGACACTAATTCTGTGACGTGGATCTAGGGTGAGCATTTTGGATAACAAGTCGACAGCCATTGGAGTGGCATTAGGGAATTTAGATTGGAAGGGCACAGGTGGCATATAGGAGAGTGATCTGACGTAGGATTGTGCTCTTTGGGATTTAATACTTTGAAGAGTTTCCTCGGAGGGGGTCCCCAACACTTTCAAGATTTCATTTAATTGATCAACGTAATCTCTTCCCTTAAACAACGTACATCCACCAAGCAGTTCAGCAAGGATACAACCAATAGACCACATATCAATTGCCTTAGTGTATCCCTGGAAGGATAGGATGATCTCTGGAGCTCTATACCAACGGGTCGCCACGTATTCAGTAAGGAATCCTTGATTCTTCTCTGGGTCACTAGAGTAACCTCTAGCCAATCCAAAATCACAAATTTTCAATTCACAATCAGCATTCACTAGAAGGTTACCTGGTTTCAAGTCTCTATGAAGCACATCAGCAGAGTGAATATATTTCAGCCCACAGAGGATTTGATAGATGAAGGATTGATAATGAGAATCGGTCAATGGTTGATTTGATCTGATGATTTGGTGCATATCACATTCCATTAATTCTTCATATAAGTAAATTTCATTGAAATTTCCACTAGCATCGGCGGGCACGATATCTAAATCGTATAGACAAGTGATATTTTTGTGTCCTCTAAAATGTCTCAGTAATTTTAGTTCCCGCAATGCTCTTTTACAAAGGATTTTCTTGGAGAAAATGTTAGTGACTTTTTTGATAGCAACATTACCCTCATCTGGGTTATCTGGTGCATCTGGTTCGATGTATTTAGCTGAACACACTATCCCGTATGCACCTTGGCCCAACCCCTTGATGAGTTGGAACCTCTTGTCCACGACAAAGTTTTGTTGAAACACACGAAACACGTGATATTGATCCATTGGGCTAGTCATATTTAGAGAGAGAGCGAGAGTAGAGAGACAGATAAACTTGAATGATGTTGATCAAGGTACACAAGTGATTATAAATTATATGAACAGAAAAGTGTGAAACTTTGATAATTGATATGTCTATTTTATTTTTGGGATTAGTAATATAAATTAGAATAATAAAGGATAATCAATGTCGTCCCCAATAACAATTGATATATTTATATATATATATATGATTGATTAATCTATTGTTAAATTAAGTGGGACCAAAGTGTCTTGAAGTACGTGCTCTCTCTTTTGATCTAGCTCTTCGTGTTTCCGAGATGTTGCTTCTAATAATAGAGAAGGTTCAATAGAAGATGGTGTAAAGGTTAGATCACAGACGATCGACTCAAACAAAATTTATAAAATCGACGCAACATGTATTTTTTAAAAATGAAAATGAAGAAAGGGAATTGCATTACGGGGACAAGTTCTTCTATTGAAAACCCAATATACACATGTCACAACCATCTAATACAATGTCACCAGTGTCTGTGGTATCCACTCCAAAGACAGTCCACTCTAGTTTGGCTACAAATAATAATAATACCACCGCTAACAACAATAACTCCAGTGGGAGTTCCACTCCGTTGATAAAGTCTTCATTGAAGCAGTCCGTGTCGTCTGCTAACCTGCTGGGTAAATCAGGATCAGCTGGTTCAAATACATCCACTGCATCCAAGGATGGGTCCAGCAAGAGACTAGAAATCGATTCACTTGTGATAGATTTCCAAAAAAAATTGGGTGGTAACTGGGATAAATATCAAATCGCCGTGTCAATGTTCTTAGTCGGGAAACTTTCCAGACAAGAATTGATGTCTGAACTGAATACCATCTTAGATAGATCTACCATCAGACTCCATAACCAATTGCTCTTAGCTAACTTGGCAAACTCCCTAAGAGATGAACCTCAAGATGGACAAATGTCTACAGCAGGGTTTGGTAACCAACAACAACAGAACAAAAAGAGAAAGCAAACTAATAAGTCGTCCCAATATGAACTTTTGAAGAAGGATATCCTTTCATTGTCCATTAGAGAACGGAAAAGATTGAAGGGTATCACACGGGAATCAGGTAAAAAGGGAATGATCAATTCGATGATCTCCATCACTCGTCAAGCCATAGTGCCTCGTGTGCCGATCATCACTAACTCCTCTGAACATGCCCACTTAATACCTCCTAACACAAACCCAATAACGCTGTCATCCCAATGGGGACAAGATATTCTCACGGGAATAAATACCCCATTATGTAGTGAAAGTTTTGAGTTACCAGATAAAACTAATTTTAAGAACAGGATCACGGGGATCGCCAGGGAACACGGGTTAGTTGGCGCTGTCTCCGATAATGTGGCCAGCGTATTAAACCATGGGCTGGAATTCCACTTGAAGGGGCTCATAGAAAATGCGCTAGACGTGATCAGATTGAAGAAGGAAGAAGATAACTTACCACAAACGACGCCTATTAGCACTGACGTCTCCAGCAATACAGCTATCACCAATGGTGGAAATGCCAATGATATCTCTACTTCAGCTACGAATAAGAAAAAGAGAAAGCGGATTACTTTGACCATCGAGGATCTCTTTGACACTTTAGAGAGCTCACCAAGTTTGGTGGAACCATCGGGTCCACTATTACGGTTATACGATGTACAACTCAGAAATGATAATGATATAGATGTACAAAGAAGACTAGAACAGGCTACCACCGGTAATGCAACTAATACAACCGACATGTCAAAGAAGGGGAAATCTAATATTGCGTACTTATTGAAGTCTCCAACTGATGACACCAAGAAAAAGAAGCAACCTCAAATTAATTCAGGTGCTGCCGGTGCAGTGTATGTGCCACCACCTAATTTAGCATTGACTGATCCTAACTTGGGTGATCCAAATGAATTGAATTGGTTGATTGATGATTTACTTATGGAGTACTAATTTACTAACTTTGATTTTTTTTTCAAATATTTCTTTTATCTGTGTATTCTAATTGCCCCAAATAACTATTATTATTGTTTAAGACTATATATTATGCAAATGACTATAAATAAAAAAAGACTAAATAAAAAGCACCTAGAAAAACCGACCATCCTTGAGCAAACTCTCATAACTGATACAAGTACAATCCTTACTGATTCTTGCCCGTCCAGTTGGATCATTCTCATAACCTGTCATAGGAGGACCAAATCCTAATGGGGATGGACCCCATAATGGGATAAAACATATTTCGTTATACCCACATGCTTGCTTACATCTATACATTATAGCCCAATTCAATTCATTAAGTAATGATTGTAAATTGGTTTGAATTTGGGTAATCTCAAGTTCAACATCTTCAGGAATATCCTCATCGACATAATAACGTAGCAATTTCTTAGCTAATGTAAATGCAGCATATATTTGTTCCACAATGGCTGTTTGCACAACACTCACTGAACTCCAAATTAAGTAATCAGCTTCTGTCTTTATTGGTTTATTTGGGTGTGCATAATCCCACACAGCTAGTTTCTTTAAATCTGAAGTCAATTCATAAGTTGGATCATCTAAGTATCTCCGAATGTAATTAAAAGTGAAAGTCGTGAGATTCTTAGCCAATATCGTTTTATCTTGATGATAATTGTATAATCCAAATGAATTATTAAGACTCATCAAAATTGGACCGAATTTTTGTTCAATATTTGTGGTAAGAGATCTCCAGTTTGTGGTACCATATGGATCACTTGGAGATTCAAAATAAGTAGATATATCTGAGATCAAATCATCTCTGAGTTCATCAGATATGTTGTAGATTCTACGAAGGTATGGATCTGGATTCACCCATGTTCTATTCAATGGTGTCACCATCTTGGAGAAGTCAAGTAAGATTCTGTTATCATCGTTGTACACTCTGTAGCCAGCCTGATATAGTTCATAACCGGACATCGTTCTTAACACATCGATAATGGAAGATCTTTCCTTCACAAATGGATCATCAACTTCTTCTTCCTCCTCCCACTCTTCCTCCTCCTCTTCTCTTTTAGCCATGGCGACGCCACCAATGATAGGAGTCAAAGGTTGTTCCGGCAGCGCTGGCTCGTGATCCTCCTTTTCTTCCTTTTCTCTTTCTTCTTCCTCGAGTTCTTTGAATCTAGACTCCATATCCTCCATAGGGAAGCCTAGCATACTGGTGACATTGGACATGGTGTTATTACCGACTAATTCTAACTTTGTATGGAAATCACAGAGAACAATTTCAAACCCAGCCTCATGTCTGATATACCCGTCCAATCCAAACTTTTTCCCCCAGTCACAGATAACCTCTGCAGCATCTCTTTCATAGAAAGAACCATCGGTAGAGTTTGCCTTAGAGAGAATATATTCTCTATCAGCTTCACCTTTGGTACTCTTAGCAGCAGATGCACCACTGAGGTAGATCAATTTGTCTAGAGGTTTTGTCACTTGGAATGTGTATAAGTTGACTCGACTACCATTATGAGTTGGATCAGGACGCCATGCTTTATTCCAACCACCAGGACCTCCGTTACTGTGATTACCATGTCTACCACCACCTGGACCCCATCTGTTTGCTGATGCATCTCCATCTTCCTCGTCATCTTCGGTTGTTGAGTTTAATGCATGAGGATGATGCATTCCACCCGGACCACCATGGTGTCCCCAAGGACCTCCTCCTCCTGGACCTCCTGGACCTCCTGGACCATTTCCTGCCCTGTTGAATCCAATGAAATCGTAACTGTATTCGTAATCCATGGCGACCCATTCATATGACTTAGGGATCCCGTCTTCCGTTCTAGTGGAGTGGTATAGAAGGGTACCCTCTGGAATATAAGCTGGGATGAATGTCACACCTATTGGATTTAGCTCAGCGTTTTTCATTTTTAAAGCATTGTTGACTTCACCAAAGATAGCTGTTGCATTAGTGAAATCCAAAGGATTATCAGCTAGTTTGGACTCATAATTGTTTATAGTAACCTTATATTTTTCATCATTAGCAGTTGTCTGATGAGTTGAGTAATGTACAGCCTCAGTGAATTCGGACTTACTTATGGTTAAATCAATTGTGGGTAGGTCTGAATAACTTAAACGCAGGGCCACTAGGATAAGTCCGGTGATTATGATCACCGATATGTGTTTCTTATTAATTTTGAAGAGTCTCGACTCCATGGTTCTGGCAAGACTCATTCTAACTTTCTCCAACATTGTAGACAGTTGATATGACTTAGTTACAAGAGAAAGAGAAAGAGTATATTTTAATTAAAAGTAGAACAGACAGACTCAAAGAGAAAAACAAAGAAAAGAAAAAAATTAAAAAAAATGCTTAGAATACTAAAGAGAGGCGGCTTATCAATAAGATTATTGTACTAAGGATCTCAGCTTAGGTTCGGTGTGACCGATTTCTCGGTGTATTTGATCTATTGAGGTATACCATTACGTGGGTTGACAAATATACAGTAATTAATTTAAGAAAGCTTAAAAATACATCATACCTACAGATGATAAGCGTAGTCAGCCAGTGCAACCAAAATGTGCCAAACAGCATAAATGACACATAACCATAAATTAACAGAACCCATCAATATCTGCCAATTTCCATTACTGTGTTATTAGTACAGTACACGACCATATTAGTTTTGTCTATTTTCGAAATCGAAATCGATGAAAACATTAGTGTTTTGCCATCCTTATAAGGGATCAATTTGAAGTTAGAATTCCCTTGAAAGTACCTTATATTTGCGAATACTCAATCAATTGAAACAATAATGGCTCCAGCAAAGGATACTGAAGAGAAATCTCAACCTATTATCAGTGAAACTGATAAGAAGGATAAGAAGGATGCCGGCAAGGACGCCACCAACAGTAAGAAGAAGAAGGACACCCCCGAAGAGGAAGAACTCAGTGAAGAAGACCAACAATTGAAATCTGAATTGGAGATGCTCGTGGAGAGACTCCTAGAACCTAATAAGGATCTATATCAAGCGTCATTGGATCACTTGAAGAAATTCATTAGAGAATCCACTTCATCCATGACGGCTGTGCCTAAACCTTTGAAGTTCTTGAGACCTTTATACCCTTCCTTGATTGAATTACACACACAGTGGACCGATGCTACCTTGAGGAGTGAATTGGCTGATGTGTTATCCATCTTGGGTATGACTTACTCAGAGAGTGATGGTGAACAATATAAACACGAATCATTGAAATATAGATTACAAAGTAACGTGGATTCATCGATCGCAGATTGGGGTCACGAATACTTGAAACATTTATCATTGGAAATCGGTGAAGAATATCAAGATAACTTAGATAGTGGTCTAAACAAGGAAGACACTAACACCAATGAATTGATCAAGTTGAGTTTAGAAATTGTTCCATATTTCTTGAAACATAACGCCGAGGCCGAAGCTGTTGATTTACTCTTGGAAATCGAGGAAGTTGAAAAATTACCACAATTCGTTGATAAGAACTCCTTTAATAGAGTCTGTTTATACATGGTGTCATGTGTGCCATTATTGGCTCCACCAGATGATTTAGCATTCTTGAATACTGCATTTAGTATCTACTTGGCTAACGATCAACTTCCTCAAGCATTAAGTTTGGCTATCAAATTGGATGACGAATCCCTAATCAAATCCGTCTTTGATTCCACTGATGATGTTCTCGTTCACAAACAATTGGGATTCATCTTGGGGAGACAAAATTCATGCTTCAAGTCTGACGATGAGGGAGTTCAAGAATGCATTTCCAACTTGAAATTGAGCGAATACTACAAATACTTGGTGAGTGAATTAAACTTGTTACAACCAAAGGTTCCAGAAGATATTTATAAGTCTCACTTAGAAACAAACTCATTTGTGTCTTCATCTAGATTAGAAAGTGCAAAGCAAAACTTGGCTGCCTCATTTGTCAGCGCCTTCTTGAATGCTGGCTATGGTACCGAAAAATTGATCACCGATGAAAAATGGATTTACAGAACTAAAGGTGAGGGTATGCTCTCATCTACAGCATCACTTGGGCTGGTCAACCTTTGGGATACCAATGAGGGTTTGCAAATCTTGGATAACTACTTATACTCTGACCAAACTGAGATCAAGGCTGGTGCCTTATTAGGTATGGGTCTTTCAACCACTTCTGTCCACGATGAAGTTGAACCTGCCCTCTTATTATTACAGGATTACATACACAGTGACATTAAACAAGATTCAAAATTAATCACATCAGCTATCACCGGTGTCGGTATCGCCTTTGCCGGTTCCGAAAATGAAGAAGTGTTAAACCTATTGCTACCCCTCATCTCTGAACCAAGTGTCTCTTTAGAGATTCAAGCACTATCTGCCTTGGCATTAGGTCACGTCTACGTCGGTACATGTAATGGTGACATCACATCCACCATATTACAAACTTTACTTGAAAAGGAATTCAACGATTTGACTTCTAAATGGATCAGATTCATCTCTCTAGGTTTAGGGTTGTTATACATGGGCAAATATGACCAAGTGGATGATGTTTTAGAGACTATAGATGCCATTGATCATCCAATTTCCAAGACCTTGAAGGTGTTGGTCAGTATATGTTCATATGCAGGTACTGGTAATGTCTTACAAATCCAATCTCTATTACAAATGTGTACTACTTCTCAAAAGGATACAGAAGAGGATGAAGATGAAGATGCCGAGGATGAAACAAAGCCAACTGAAGACGACACTGAAGCCACTGCTACTGCTACTACCACAGCCACAGCTACTGGCGATGCTGATGCTGCTGCTGCTGCCGCCCCTACAGAGGAAAAGCCAGAAACTACCGAGGAAGACCAAAAGGAAGATGAGACATACCAGGGTTACGCCGTGTTAGGTTTGGCATTGATTGCCATGGGTGAAGAGATTGGTCAAGAGATGTCTCTACGTCACTTTGATCACTTGATGCATTATGGTACTCCATTGATTAAGAGAGCTGTTCCATTGGCCATGGGGTTGGTGTCCGCATCCTCTGCTCAAATGAAGGCATACGAAACACTATCTAGATACTCCCATGATCAGGATTTGGAAGTTGCTTATAATGCCATTTTCGGATTGGGTTTAGTTGGTGCCGGTACAAACAATGCCAGATTAGCTCAATTATTAAGACAATTAGCTTCCTACTACGTCAATGATCAAAACGGGTTATTCATTTCTAGAATCGCTCAAGGTTTAATTTACCTAGGTAAGGGTACTCTCACATTAAACCCATTCAGCATAGATAAATTGATTCTCTCTAAGGTTGCCTTGGCTTCCTTGTTGACCGTCAGTATTGCCCTATTGGATCCATCATCGTTCATATTAGATCAAAATTCTAACTTGTTATACTACTTGACTCCAGCTATCAAACCAAGAATGCTGGTGACGGTTGACGAAGAATTAAACCCAATTAAGGTGAACGTTAGAGTTGGTCAAGCTGTTGATGTTGTTGGTCAAGCAGGTAAGCCTAAGACTATCACTGGTTGGGTCACCCACTCTACTCCAGTGTTGTTAGGTCACGGTGAGAGAGCCGAATTAGAGAATGACGAATATTTACCATTGGCATCTGCCTTGGAAGGTGTCGTTATTTTGAAAAAGAACCCTGATTTCGTCGATGTCGACGCTTAATCATCTTTATAAACATCCAATCCCTCTCCATTTTTTTCTCTTTATATTCCAATATATATTAATGTTTGTTTTAAAACCATCCATTGATGTAGCTCGATTTAGTAATTTTTTTCAATCTGAAAATCCGCTAGGATAAATCAATTTTTCAGATCTCTCTTCCTAAAGTCACTGTTCTCTCTGTTTCCCTTCTCCAGAACCATATGAATTTACAAGTACAGAGAAGTATAACACACAGTGTATTAATTTCACTGACATACGTGTTCAGTTTATACTTCAGACAACCGAAAGGTGACAGAAATGACCCCACAGTGGTCAAATTTAGACTCATAAGAGTGTCATCATTCACCATAGTTACTATTATAACATTACCCTTTGTGATGATCCTTTGGATAGGTAGCATCAACTCGACATCTCAATTCTGGAAGATATCATCATTAATCAATTTGAATTTGAATAAATTATTTAACGTTTTCCAATTATTCACTGTATTATTCATAGATCCAGTGATAGATAGGTTATTCGAGTATGATTCGTTCAGTGACATCTGGGAAGACTTGAAAGAGTCATGGAGTGGCACTGAGTGGTTATATACATTACGGGACCTTGTCATAGCACCATTGACGGAGGAATTGATCTTCACTATGTCCATAATGACTTTATTCATACCCTTCATGCCATTAGTTGATCCATTTCAGAATCAAGAATTCCAATTGACCCCCGAGGAGTCATGGAGAGTGATCAATTACACACCACTGTTATTTGGGTTTGCTCACCTTCATCATGGATTTGGGTTATACAAAACTGGTGTGTCCTTGCCCACAGTGATTATCACTATTTTATTCCAAATTACTTATACTACATTATTCGGTATACTGACTAATCTAATTTGGGTCTACACTAATTCATTATGGTGTTGTTTCTTAGCTCACTCTTTCTGTAACTTCATGGGATTCCCCCAGTTTTTGTTCAGTGGTGAACCATGGTATTCTCAATTGAGACACTACACTTTATTGGTATTCGGTGCATGGTATTTCAAATACAAGTTTTGGGACTTGTTAATAGTCGATGGTGGTGGATCCGATGCTATCATTGATTTAACCAAGATTTACAAAAAAATGAATTAAATATTTATAATTTTTTGTATTTAATGAAATAGACAATGATGATATAAAGATAAAAAAAAACATCGAATATATCATCAAAATCATGCAAAAAAAACAAAATGGATATAGCAAAATGTAAATGAAAAGAGAAAATAAAACAAAGGATAGTTAAAGAAAAGACAAGCGAACCCAATGGATGTAATAAGAAGTATATAAAATAACACATGACAAAAACATAAAAAAGGAAAGAAAAAAAAGGAGGTATAAACAAGAAAAGAAAAGAAAGGGAAAGTATTATCGTTAAATTAAAAAAATAAAATGTGAATTCAAGAGTTTTCATGCACCATAAATCTCTTCATCATGGTAGTACCCTGAACCACCACTAGCTTTCAACCCGCTTGAAACATCACTAGTGCCGTATTCCTCGTAGTTTCCATCATAATCCCTGAATTCGGTAGCAGCACTACAAGATTGTTGTCTACCCGAAATATCAGTAGAATCATCAATGAGCCTCTCTTCATCAGCATACACACTGTCATTAGCATCATCAATTAACATGGCACCACTATCGGAAGTACCAACGATACCAGGATCCAGCGTATGTTGCTGTTGACCCTCACCAATTTCAGCACTTCCATTAGCAGGATACAATTCTTCCTGTTGTTGTTGCAAAAACAATGTGTGATTCACCAAGTTCAAATAAGCATACATGAAATTACTCAACAGAACCTGTTGACACAGAGGTCTCTTAGGATCAGCCAATTTCAAATGAGACAATCTGTAAATGGCTCTCTCAACGTGCACCGGGTATCTATAATCCAGCATGATAACAGTAGAATGCGACACCGGTGGTAGTGGGAAACCGAATGCAGAGTCAGTCATTTGAAGTGGTTGATTAGGTCTGTGGTTACCAAGGATCTTAGTCGTACGTTCAAGTTCGAGCTGTTGTTTGAGTGATTCAGAGGATGCTTTGTGTAGAGGTTGACGTTGAACTTGAGGTTGAGTAGTTGGTTGGATTCCAGCTTGAGGAGTCGGAAGTGATTGTTGTTGCTTCTGCTGTTGTTGTTGCTGAGCTTGCCTAGATTGTTTAAATGGTTTCTGACGAGGTGGAGATTTCTGTTGAGACTTCACAGACATTTGAGCCTGTTGCAACTGTTCATTAGATATGGAGGATGTTGAGTTCTGTCTAGAATGAGAACGTTGGCCTTGTTTCTTGAATCTTGATCTAGGCTTCTTACCATTCATCACAGGACCATCCCCATCTCTCTTGGAGAAACTATTTTCCTGAGATCTCAATGGTAAACCCTTAGACATGGAATCCTTAAATTTCTGAGTAGTAGACAATGGAGGAGTACCGGCAGAGGAACGCTGTCTCGAATGGTGTTGGTATTTTTGCTTTGGTTGTTGTTGTTTATGTTGTTGTTGTTGCTGTTGTTGTTGCTGTTGTTGTTGCTGTTGTTGTTGTTGTCTGTGTAGAGCAGGACGCTGTTGCTGTTGTTGTGGGAGCGGAGGAAGTTCTTGGGCCTGGTGTGAACCTTTCTGTTGCTGTATTTGTTGTTGCTGTAATTGCTGCTGTTGCAATTGCTGCTGTTGTAATTTCTGCTGCTGTTGTAATTGTTGTTGATGTAATTGCTCTTTCTTTTGTTGTTGTTGAATTTGCTGTAGACGTTCCTGTTCAAGTTGTTGTTGATGAAGAAGTTTTTGTTCTTGTTCTTGCTGTTGCAACTGCAACTGATGCTCCACTTGAGGTCTCATTTCATCATTACTGGAGGACAATTTTGGACCTGTATTGAGAACTTCGAATGAACTAGGAGGATGAGCATTATTATTGTTACTACCACTCTTCTTTCGGAACCGCAATCTTCTCTTACCACCACTGATACTTTCCGTATCAGAATCAGATCCACCCATGCTTTCATTACTGAATGATCTATTTCTTTCCTTCTTCAATTTGAAAAAATTAGCAAAATGAATCTTATTGTCTTTCCCGGAGAATCCAGGGTTCTCCTTCTCCAGCATGGAGGTATCTTGCACCAGTGTTTGATCTGGATCAACTTCCTTGTCTACAGCAGGTTGCTTTGCCTTATGAGGAGAAGTTGGTCTAACCTTATTAACATGTAACTCTTGTTGTGAGGAAGCGTCAACAGTTTGACCACTGAGGTCTTCTTGTGATGAATGCTGAGACTTATCCTTAGTCAGCCAATTCCAACTTGATTTTCTAGGTTTATCGGAGACATTGTTATTTGCGACGCCATTAGGTTGGTGAGACGAGGATCCTAGAATGTTATAAGATTTCTTTTTCACCAACTTTCTAGCAGTGTTAGCAAGTGATTCAGATGGCGATTGAGAAGGCAATGCAGGAAGAGTGTCCTTCGGTGGAGGTGCCTGGCGTTGATTATACTGTTGTTGTTTTTGTTGCTGTTGATGATGTTGTCTCTGGTGTTGTTTGTGGTGTTGTTGCTGTTCATGAGGTAAAAGAGGTAAATTACTTGTAGGCGTAGTTGGAGATTTCTTCTTCAGAAGAGGAGATTTGGATTGTTCAATTTGTTGATCAATTTGTTTTCTATCAACTGAAGCAAAATTAGTCGTAATTTTATCCAAGTTTCTCTTACTATCATCATAATTCTTAGCATTAACTGAAGGTTCCTTCTTAAGCAAGTTTTGAGACATTTCCTCACTCTTCTCTCCTCTGGATGCATCACTGACGACTCTACCGGATTTCCGGGACCCAGATTTTCTATATGTGGTCCATCTTGATCTTCTCAATTGGGTGTCCTGACCCAGGAGTGGGATAGGCAAATCCTCCTCGTTGGTGGTCCCCGTTAACTGTTCATCATCCGCGTCTTCATATGCAGCACTAGACTCTAAATTATGGATGGCCTTTTTTTCAACTTGCGTGAAACCCAAGGATGATGTAGATAACGTTCTTGCCAATGTGACAGCATCAGTGGAACTGAGTCCCGCCATCTGCGAGAGGTTTTGCAATTCCATGGAGAGTTCTTTCAAGGAGGGTTTCCTACTCGCGTGAGTAGACAACATGGATGCATTACTTTTCTTAGAATTCAAGTCCAATTTTGAGACAGCCTTAGAGCCATCATCATCATCACCCCCAGTGCTGGTGGATTCTGTAGATAGGCTAGACTTGACAGAACTTGATCTTTTCAATTTCGAGGAGATATCATTAACTGTTTGTTGGACGTGTCTTCTAAAGTTTTCTGGCGCCAAATTTGGGTGCACGTTAGCAGGAACCCACATCAACTTACTGGAGTCCTCCATGGCCCCCTCAGAGTCATAGAAGATCTCATCTGAGTCGTCTGAATCGTTAGGGGGTTCCTTCATTAGACTAGCCAGAGTTTTAGTATCATGAGATGTAGAGGAATGAGACGATGTAGGTGAAGAGGGTCCATCAAGGACGTGTTGCATATCTATGTAATTGTTTAAATCTGAGCCATCTGATGGTAAATCTGGATCAAAGTTGAGGCTGTTCCCCATAGACAACCGTTTTAAGGCCTTCACGGCGTGTAATTCTTGTTCAACTGCCTGTGAAGCCGCCAGGAGTTCTTCATGAGTAGATTTTCTTGATGGTCTTCTGGGTGAATCATTACCCGATGTAGTAGTATCATGTATTCTAACAGTAGCCATTTTATGTAATTTAATAATAAGAAAAGATTAATGCAAACTAGGGGAAAAAACAAGAAAAGAAAAAAAAAGACTATTGATCTGAGAGGGAATGACAAATGTTGAGCAAAGTATATAAAGTTAGGAATGATTATCTCTAATTTATAGTGACCTTTATGATATGAGTAATTTGGGGTATCAATAAGTGGATAAATTCACTAAGAATAGAGGTATAAAGAGACGTGAATGTGAAAGGAATGGATGAATAAAATGTTGTTATATATATCAGGGAATGTGGGGGGAAAGAAAGGGATTCAATAGAAAAAAATGAATGGAATGATAGAATTAGATATATTATATTCTCTATTTTAAATTCCCCTTATTTTCTAAACTATGATTTGTGTATTATAGGTTATTTAAAGAAGGTAATAATAAGTGGGCCCTTTTTTCCCCTTGATCTTTTATAAAATCGATTTTTGTCCAAAATTTCATATTTTGTTGAAGCGCGTTTTTATTAAAGTAGGTTAAGTAAAGTACGTGTTAGTGTGGTTGCTTTTTTGTATTATTGTAGGTTTTTGATTATGGAACGGAAGTAAAGGTTTGCCGTTTACTAGTTACATTAGTAATTGACTAGTTAACACATTTAATCCATCAATAATCTCATCGAAATACACGTAAATAACATAAACTCTCAAATTCTATACTTAGATTCGTCGATAGTCCTATCGACCTCACATATTTTTGAAAATTTTTTCGATAAAAACTGAAGAAAACGGTCAATTCAATCATAAAGAACAGACAACTCTTTGATTAATATCACCATAAATCTATCATATATATTCTAAATCATGTCTAGAGAATTCATCATCAAAGTTCCTGCATCCTCTGCCAATATTGGTCCAGGGTTTGACGTCCTTGGGATCGGTTTAAACCTATACTTGACTATCAATGTGAAAGTTGGTTCTGGATCCACGGAGGACCCACACGGTTGTGAATTGACTTACGAGGGAGAAGGTGCTCATAATGTTCCATTACAATCAGATAAAAACTTAGTCACTAAAGTGGCACTATATGTGCTTCTTGCTAACAACATTCAAGCATTCCCATCGGGTACTAAAGTGCACGTGAACAACTTGATTCCATTGGGGAGAGGATTAGGATCATCAGGGGCAGCCGTCGTCGGTGGTGTCCTCTTAGCTAACGCTGTTGGAGAACTCGGATTCAACAAGCAAAGATGTTTGGATTACTGTTTGATGATTGAGAGACACCCAGATAATATCACTGCAGCCATGATGGGAGGATTTGTCGGATCATACTTGAGAACACTAACAGAAGCTGAATATAATACAGTGCATCAACCATTGGATGATGTGCTGCCACATCCAGATTCTGATCACTCTGTGGCTACCCCAGATGCTCCACTAGATATTGGTAGACACGTGAGTTACCCTTGGAACCACAAGATTAGATGTATCGCTATCATCCCACAATTTGAAGTGTCGACGGAGAAATCTAGATCAGTGTTACCTGATAAATATGAAAAACATGATGTCATTTTCAACTTACAAAGATTAGCCGTGCTCACGAGTGCAGTGGGGACCCCAGGTGAACCAAATTCTGAATTGATTTATAACTCTATGCAAGATAAACTCCATCAACCATACAGAAAAGTGTTAATCCCAGGTTTAACCGAGATCTTGACTGAATTCACTCCAGAGACTCACCCAGGTTTGTTAGGTATCTGTCTTTCAGGTGCTGGACCAACTATCCTAGTGTTGGCTAATAAGAATTACGATGAGATTTCATCATCCATCATTAAGAGATTCAAACACGAACAAGTGGATTGTAAGTGGTTACTCTTAGATCCAGCAGATGATGGTGCTGTCGTTGAAGAAGTCAGTAAGCTATAATACAAAAAAAAACTTATCATTTTTGTTACACTACACACCACAATAGAACGGTGCTAGACGCTTCTCTTTTTTATTTCTTTACGTTATTCTTTCTTACTCTTATTTACGATGATTATGCATTCAAAGGAGGCCTTTAATGTTTGCATGGAATAAACTATTCAGCCTCCTTTATATACAGAGACCCTCAAAAAAGGTTTGTACTATATTATTGTCAAAGTAAAAATGTAAAAATAATATAATGAATTGTAGATATATATATTTTTTTGGCTAGCTATAAAAGTTAATAAAGATATGATGGATGGATGGAGGGAGGGAGAGAGGGAAGGGTTTTTTATAAGTAAAGTAGAGTACACGAAATCATCATTCTTGAGCTACAAGTTCAAAAATAATGCTATTCTAAAAAGAGGTTCATTTTTTTATATTGTTATTGTTTTTCTGTATAATTATTGTTGGGTTTCCTTCTTTTATTTGAATTCACCAGCTTTACCAGCCATCAACAACCCCACAATCAATCCGAACAACCCCAACACGGACCCGAAAATTTCGATAACCAAGATCTTCACAAATAATGAGGAATCAGCGGCATCAGAGATAGCAGCGGTAGACCCAGTGACACCAACGGCGATACCACAAATCAAATTACTGAGTCCCACAGTGAGCCCAGCCCAAAATAGGGAATACCCAGTGTACAGATTCTCCTTAGTTAAAATGGATGAGGAATCCACTGATGTCAATTTAGATGAAAACACAATAGACATGATAAGACCATAAATGGCCACAACTTCACAGAAAATAATGGAGATCAAGTTCTTAGTGGTAATTCTTGGAGCCTTCACACCGGCACCTAACACTGAAGATCCCGTCACGAAGATCCCCCAAGCTGCACCAATAACTGAGAATCCAATACATGAGACAATTCCTAAGTTGGCCCACATGTATGGAGAAGTAGTTTCTAAAAATTCACCAAAGTTGAAAGTTTCACCAGAATCATTGAAAAGCATGTCTGTAATTGAAAGTTAGTTAGTAATTCTTATATCAATTGTATAAATAGGCAGGTCCAAAAACCCTTTAGTTTTAAACCAGTTGTCTCGATAAGTGAAACCGTAAAAAAATGGATACATACAACCTCCCACCACTGCAGCAGCAGTTAAAGCCAAATATGATGTAGTACTCATTGGAATTGATGGATATAATGATTATTCAGTTTAGAAATAGAACTTTTAATGAAAACTTAATCTATATTTACAAGTAATTATATATAATACAACAGAATTTCGTCTGTCTTTAATTTTTTTTTTTGGTTGCAAAAGTGAACAGTTCACAAAAGTTGCGCGTGTAAAGGTTTTAACTTATTTACCGCTTATTATATGACCACGGAGGTACCACACTGATACAATAACCATGAATGCTAATGCACCTGAACCAATGGTGATTGGAGTGATAACCGGTTCTAATTCTTGGGGTTCTTGTTCTAAACCTGGTGTACACACACGAGGATTGCAAGCAGAGTCAACCAAGTGAGATAACAATTCAGATAAACTGGTTGCCCAAGAAGATGATATATGCATAGGTGGTTGTAGGAAAAGTTGTCTAGTGAATGGTTCAGGTTGTTGATCAGATCTTTGTTGTTGTCTGTCCAAATCGGCCTTCAATGCAACAAAGACCACGGGTAAATCATAGATCCCCTCATATTTATTCATTAAATCAATTAAATGTTGGAATGACTCTGGATCAGATGAATCATATGCCAAACATAACACATCACATGTTTCCAGTTTAGTCTTATTCTCCAATATGGCACCTTCTAATTCGCCTAATTCCTCTAAAATCAAATAACATTGTTTGCCACCGGTTAATTCAACAGAGTTAACCACAATATTAGGACGAATAGTAGGAGAATACGATTCACTATATCGTCTACCCAAGAAGGATTCCAATAATGAAGTTTTCCCACATCCAGGTGCACCCACAACTAAACAATTAAACACGGTTCTATCCTTAACTTGGGCTCTAAACAATTTCCCATTCCGCTTTCTAGTCTTTCTGTTCTTCGTCACATGTAGCCCAGTTGTAGTACTGGATCCATTCTTACTATTAATTCTGTCGACGTAACCAAAATACCCTAAATATTCCAATGTTGTTTTATAGTCCAAATAAGTAGTCATAGCCCACTGAGCTAACCATCCTTGCAACGTGACGTATCCCTCTTCATTACACACAACACTTCTAGGGAAGTTGGCATCCTGCCAAGATCTAGGAATTCCCGGTGTAGGGAAAAATGTAGCTTCTAATTCTTTTTCACTGAGACCACCATCGTTATCCTTATCGAAAAGCACAAACAAATCCACCAAAAACTTATAACCTTTAGGAGATAATTCCACACTAGAATTAGATGCGACGTCCATCTTAGGATGTAATATAGTTTCCTCTATAGATAACGAATCGGTATAATGGAATGATCTAAGAATCCCCCAGATGGATTCATGACGTCCCATCTCTGCATATAACTTGTTTAATGCAAGGAATCCCTCACATGATAACCCTCTATGACCGGCAGATTCAGGAAGACTACTATTCAAAGTCTCCTTAAGTTCCTGTAATTCATTAATATCCATTGATTTATGGAAACATTTTTGTTGTAATTGTTGAAGTTCTTCATCACTCAGGTATCCATCTTGGTCTCTATCACATAAATAGAAAATCCTACTTAAGGCAGAAATAGCTAAAGGTTTCAATGAACTATCTTTGTAATCATACAATGGGGCAATAGGATGCGACACTGCTCTTTGACATAAATAGAATGCTTGTGTGACATTGTAATTCTCCTTTGCACAACACCGTATACAAGCTTCTATTTCTTTAAATTCTTTCAATAATGGAACAAATTCATCATGGATCACATTATCCAATTCATCATCTTCAGTGAGTGTATTATCCGGGGATGAAATACCATGTTCTGGACTTTCATCACCGGTGTCTTCTGTTTTGATTATATTATTACACACAACCACTGGTAAGTTGACTCCCATAGATCTAAACATCGGTATCCAATAAAGTGATATTCTTTCATAAGTGTAATGGTCCGAGTAAATCAGCCATATAACATCAGATTGCCGTATTTCATTCTGTAAAGTGGGTATATCAGATGACAATGTATCTATCAATATAGTAGACTTAGGGGAATAAGTAGAAGAGGAAAAGTCTCTTGGTATCGTTATCGGTGGCAAAACATGTTCAATATTGGGCACAAATTTATCTTTAATTAATGATGTGATGATAGATGATTTCCCCACACCTTCATCACCACATATGACAACTTTGATTGTATTCATTATCTTCAATACTGTTTAATTTAAGTAACTTACACTTATACCAACATCTTGACTAGCTCTATTATTCTATTTCACATCCCTCGTTATAGACCCGTATCGACAATTTGACAGACAAACATATCTCGTCTCTTCTCACCAACGAAAAAACGGAGAGTGGCAAAACAGGAACCATCAACACCAATAAGTTTTCTTTTAGACGACTATAACTATATCAGATTATAAATCAAACAGAAATGGTATGTCAATTGCAATGAATAAGATAACTATCAATTGAATCATCTACTAACAGTCCGGTTTTTTTGTTTTTTTTTTGTTGTACAGACTTCTATCGGTACTGGTTACGATCTATCCAATTCTATTTTCTCTCCAGATGGGAGAAATTTCCAAGTGGAATACGCCTCCAAGGCAGTCGAGAATGCAGGAACTTCCTTAGGTATTAGATGTAAAGATGGTGTTGTGTTAGCAACTGAAAAAATCATTAATTCAAAACTTTTAGCACAAGGTAAAAATAAAAGAATTCAAACGATAGATAAACATATTGGTGTTGTGTATTCTGGTTTAATACCCGACGGAAGACACTTTGTTAACAGAGGTAGAGATGAGGCCAATTCATTTAGATCATTATACAAGGAAGCCATTGGTGTGCCTGGATTATTAGGAAGATTAGGGTATTATGTCCAAGCGTACACCTGTTATAACTCTGTGAGACCATTCGGGATCAATGCAATTGTGGGTGGGATCGATGATGAAGGTCCTCATTTATATATGGTGGAACCAAGTGGTGTGTACTGGGGTTACTATGCTGCTGCTGCTGGTAAGGGTAGACAATCTGCTAAGGCTGAATTAGAGAAACTCGATTTACCTAATATTTCAGCTAGAGATGCTGTTAAAGAAGCTGCTCGGATTATATATTTAGCCCACGAGGATAACAAAGATAAAGAATTTGAATTGGAAGTCACTTGGATAAGTACGAGTGAAACTAAGGGGTTACACAAATTTGTTCCAAAGGATTTACTAGAAGAAGCCATTAAGTATGCTGAAGAAGAAGGTGACGATGAAGGTAGCGATGAAAGTAGTAGTGATGATGATATGGAAGATTAAAAATCTATTAGATGTATTTTTATAATTTTTAAAGCAAATCATATATATATTATTACAAAAATAAAAAAAAAAAACATGAACCTATATATAAAAGTTAACTCTGTTGTTTCTTGAGTGCTGCCGCCAATTGAGCTCTCAATTTGACATTTTGTAATTCCAATTCATCAATTTTACGTTTCCCCTGTTTACGTTCAAATGCTAATGCCTCCTCGGCAGCTTTCCATCGTTTCACAACTTCTTCTAGACGTAATTTAGACCGAGGGCTCTCTTGTGAGTCAACAACAACAGCAGGTTCATCTGTGGTATCATTAATTGGTGTACTGCTCTGTGGTTGCTGTTGTTGCTGCTGCTGCTGCTGCTGTTGTTGTTGTTGCTGCTCTAGTTCATTAGCCAACTGGGAATGATCGTAGATGATCGTATCAATGGCAGCCAGGTCATATTGATAAATCGCAGCATGAATACTCAACACGGTATTCGGATTCAATTGAAGTTTTTCACGATTAGCTAATTGTAAAATCTTCTCTGCAGCTTCCTTAACCGATTGTGTATCAAGAATACCACTCAATAATTTGATTAAATGAGTTTGGAAATTTATATCTGTGGTCATGAGAGAATCCAAGTGAGATTGTAAGATATCTAATGATTCATTAGAATTAGATGATTGAGTTTCTAGTTTATCTTGTAATCCTGCCACTTTATTATTTAATGTCTGAATACTCAATTGGAATCCTCTACGAGACTCCACTAACTTCTTCACACGTGTCACGAGTTCTTGGTTTTCTCTAGTGATTGACTTCACTAGTGAATTTTTTTCCTCGACGAGTTTCTCCAAACTCATTTCTCGTTCATTAGATTCTTGAATTTGTTGTTGTAATCCAGTGAGTTCTTTAGTATTCTGAGTGGCTTTCCTGAAATTCTCAATTTCTTGTTGTTTCTGTTTCAATTGAGTCGCCTGCGTATCAATTAAAGCATCAACCGTATTCAATTTATCACGTTGTTGTTTAAAACTTGTAAGTAAATCTTCGAGTTTCTTATGTAATGTTTGGACTTCCTCCTTGGAGTCCAATTGATCATTAATTAAGGTTTCCATGATGTATCCTAATACTTGTAATTTCTGAGTGAGCCCAGTACATCCACGACAGGCATCAATAGCAGTTTTCAAATCAGTATCGGAGTCAACGGTTTCAACCACTTCCAATATTTGTTGTACAGTGGTTTGACTCTGTGCATGATCATCTTGGAGAGTGTCTAATTGGGTATCCAATTGTTGGAAGGCATCTAATAATTCTTGAATTTGTGATTGTAATTCTATAATTTCACGTTTATCTTGAGTACCAGAAGCTATCAATGTTTGAATACCATCTTGTTGATTAAATTTATCAGCTAATAAATCTTTTTGTAATTTCAATTGGATTTTACAATCCGTGAGCTCTTTTGTGAGTTTAATTATTTCATCCTGTGAGTTTCTGTATTTAAATGTCATTGGGGCTGCCTTTATTGTATCCCTGAGTATACTAGGAAGAGATATACGAGTTATGGTAGACGGTAATGGTGGTGACGGTGGGGAGCCATCATGGGAGCTAGAATCGGAGAGGTAATCACCACCCGTATCAGTGATGAGTTTCCTACTTATGCTATCCAATCTGGAGAGCCGTTTTCTTCTATTAATCTTGCGTGGTGATGGGCCAGTAGTAGTTAGTGATTCATCTATGAGGTTACCAGCAGCTTGACTAGAGTTTGTATCGATGGAAGATTCAATAGACGCGTCATCAACGGTTAAATGAGCCATTTCAGTAGTGAGATCACCATCGAGGCTGACTTCATTCGAAGAGAGTTCTATGCTTCTTTCTATCAATTTGGAGACAGTTCTAGGGTGGAATTCCTGCGGGGAATCGTGGGGGTATTGAGATATATCGAAACTGGAGAATTCCATTGTAGTTGGAGTGATATTAGGGGATGTAAGCTTCCCCTTAGACAACGTTTGGTGGTTGTCTATGTTTTCTTTATCCTGAGATTCAGAAGTGTCTATAGATGCCATAGTGTATGTGTTTCAAGTTATGCCACTATGATAAGTCAATTCAATACGTTAATTAACTAATTATTTGAAATGTAAACAAATAAAAATATCCAATGAGATTACGTAATCAACAAAAACTATATTAGTTGTAGATCTGGGTCGCGGTGTATTCGGTGAACCGAATGCCGATGTGATTGATTAGAGAATGGAGGTTGAAGAGCAAGAGTACAGTAGAGGTACAATAGAGTAAATTGGAGCAATAGTAGAGTAAATGAGACTGGGTAGAGTAATGTAGTTATCTAAATTTCATAAGTTCACGTGTATTGTATTATAAGCAATACACAGCCCAGTAATGTCTATCGGTATCAGTTCTAATTCTGATACGTCATTGGATAGAAACTTTTTAACTGATCATCGGAAACAAAGACTCTATTAAGAGTAATATATAGATATAGGTATAGATATAATACTATAAGCTACTACTGGTATATATATATACATATATATACATATCCATAGAGTGGTCATAAGATAAATAGCGGGTTAATATAAATTATACGACAAAATCACGTCGTCCGCCATCGGACAATTGTACCACAACTAATTAACGAACACGCACGCACTTAGTTAACTCTGTAACACTTACTACCACTCACTATCTATCTACTCTACTATACTCTACTTTAATATACTATCATCACTCCCCTCTCCTCCCCCATCGGTAATCCAAGCCGTGTCCGTATCCGTCTCTTATAATCCCCCCCTAACCCCCCCCCCTGAAAATTTTTCCAATTCCCTCCCGTGTATGCCTCCCACTCACTGTGCGCTTGTCCAATTTCACCTTTTCTTTGAAAAATTTCTCCTTCCCAATTGTCCGCCGTTTTTTCCAACCACCGTTTCGTTTCCCGATCTCTCCCACAGCTTCTCTCTATTCCTAATCTAATTATATTCTTATTAATCTTTCATTTATTATCTACTTTATCTAACTTCATCTCACTACTTCACCACTAACATCTACTCACTTCATTATTCAAACACTTCACCATGGAATCACCAAGGCTAAATCAATATGCCTGTGTTAGATGCCGGAGATTGAAGAAACGATGCTCAAAGCAATTACCAAAATGTGCCAACTGCACTAGACAACATTCAGAATGTGAATACATCGAACGTAAAAATAAAAGAAGACTCAGTGATGACCTCAAACAACTCCCTGGTGGATCAATAACCTCTGTGCTTAATCCAAACCAAATTACCGTGGACGCAACTGCAACGCCCGCTTCTTCGACGTCCAATAACAACAACAGCTCATCAACTGCTGCATCCACTAATGCCAATAATACAACTTCCACTGCTACTACCACACCATCCCCATTCTCTTCTACAACAATCATTCCTCCTATTAAATCAGAATACACCTCCCCAGCCTACCCTTACACCTCATCATTCACCACCAAACCTAATGGTACCACCACTTCGTCCACTTCCACTTCCACACCGGCAAAGACTACGCCTTCAGAGAAGACAAATACTACCCCACCAGCGGCTACTTCTTTCACTAACGGTAATGGAAGACAAGATTATGTGTTTGCCTCTGCTGCTGAAGAGTCAGTCGTGAATTCACTTTGCTCTCTACAACAACAATCCTCTATGAGAGCATTCAGACCTATACCACCACCACCTCCTCCTCCACCCCCTGTCGCTGCTGCCGTTCCACAGCCACCACCACCTCAGACCAATGGGTCATACTACCCTGCCTCCTACCCACCTCCTCCTCTCACTCACGAAAACCATTTCGCCTTCCCCGCCCCAGGTGCCCCCGTTACGTCTACTTTTAAACCCTTCCTTGACCCTTCCAAGAGAATCAAACTCTCTGAACCTTCTTCCACCATCAACTTAGCGCACTCGAACCTGGTCAATGAACTCTTGGGCCAACAGCAACCATCCTTGGTGTCACCACTTAAGTTTGAAAAAAGAGAATTACTCTCCTTCATTGACACTTACCTTCAATACAACCAACGGTCTTATCCCTTCCTCAATGAGGAAGAATTCAAAAATTCATTGAATTCTATTAACTTGGATACTTTCTTCAACGAGGAACCACCTTCTCCATCTCCAGCGCTCTCATTAGACTCACAGTTCGAATTAACCATCATTGTTGCTATTGGTTGCATCACCCAAGAAAACCTTAAACAATTAGACAAACAACGTGGTTGCTCAGCATTCTTTGCTACAAGGGCATTCAACTTGTTAAATAAGATGCACAAACTAACTGATATCCAATCAGTGCGTGCTCTTATCTTATTATGCATGTATTCCTTCTTCAACGCTAACATCACTTATGCTTGGAATATTGTCGGATTACTAACCCGGATATGCATATCTATCGGATTAAACAGACACGTTCGTAAAAGAGATGCGCAAAGAATCCCACCATCAGAGATCGAACTTCGTTACAGACTCTTCTGGTCTATTTATAACTTAGATAGATTGATTTCTATCTCATTGGGGAGACCAGTGGCCATTCAAGATGATGACATCAATGTTCCGCTTCCTGAACCACTCTCTATACACGAGGAGCAAACTTTATTGATCACTCGTAATATCATTGAATTAAGACGTTTAGAAGGGCTGATCATATCTAACGTGCACTGTATGCGTGCCAGTGATAAATTTAACAATACCATAGAACGGGAAAACATCTTGATAAGTCTTCGTCAAGGAATCGAAAAATGGTATAACAACTCAGGTTTACTTTCTGCATCACTCACAGTGCATCCAACGGCTACCCCGACAACCCCATTATCGGATCCTAAAGTGGTCACCTCATCATTCCACTTGTCTACAGCTTGGGTGTCATCTCGGTATTACCATTTGCTCATGCTCTTGTATAAGCCATCTTACTTGTTCCCTAACCCACCTATGTCTCATTTAGAAATATTAGGAAAATCGTGTCTCCAGAATCTGTCATTCACCTACAATTTGTACACCTCTCACATCTTGCCAACCAATTGGATCACACTATATCGGTTCTTGATCACTTGTTCAACGGTACTGTATGGTCTTTCTCAATGGGTGATTAATCCAGTGACTGCTAAAACTGATTTACAATTATGTATTGAAATATTAAATGGTGGTTACAATTCACCTGTTTTAGATGATAATTGGCAATTCGTGAAAGATTGTGCTAAAGTATTCAAACATATTGATACAGTGTTTGAAATGACATTGAAAACCGGTAACACTGGTAACAACAATCTTAAAGGTGCTATGGAACCTGAAGCCAATCGTCAATTAGCTGATGATTTAATTGGTGCTTTGAAGACTTATTTGGATATCTTACATGATAATTCAATCAATATTTGGTATGACGAAGAAATTTATGATTTATAAGTTTCTTTTCTACAAAATAAAACAAATTTATTATTATTATTATTATCACTCTTTTGTTTTTTTATCTTTTACTTCTTGAATTCTGTTTACAGTTTTGTTATTATTATCCTTTCTCCTTTTTATTCTCTTCCTTCTTTTGTTTGCCTTTTTTTATCTCTTTTCTTTCAAGTCTCCTTTGCTTACATCATGTATAATCGTATAAAAAAATTCAATACGTTTTCTGCTTTCTGTTTTAAAATAATAAATGAATAAAATTAAAGTAAAAGTGAAAGTATATAAAAAAAAGATAGACTTGCTCCCATGAATAATATGTAAAAAAATTCATAAAACAGTAATTGGTAAATTAGCACTGACAGATTTAGCCACTTTACTTTTCAATTTACTTCCACTAGTGAAGTCCAACCTGACAGCATAAAATCTACCTAACAAACACGTTTGAAATGACGGAATAATACTATAACCTTGTCTAATGGCTTTTTCGTTGATTTTCAAATGAATTGGGAATTCGGCATGATAAACACCAGTATTATCATTCAATTTCCAATCAATTGATTTCATTTGAACTGGATCAAATATTGGCAATTCACGACTAGTAAAGGATAATTTAGATAAGGACTGCAGATCATTGTATAAACTCTTAGGAACAGTTAAATTGTTTTTCTTCGTAGCATCTTGCATTTTCAATAATTTTCCAAGTACAGTTTTCTTCAATTGGTTAACCTTAACATAAATGGATTCCACAGATGATGATTCCATGAAAAATTTGCCATCAACCGTGATTGGAATAGGTAACTGTGATTGCACGTTCATCACTTGCAAGAGTGGACTTATAGTGATAGATTCCGGTGGTTGTGAACCATTCTTTGGATTAAACGTTAACACCACATTCACTGGATCAGAAGTCTCAGTGGGACAACTGTATTCATGACACAACTGTGACTCTGAAGAAGATGCTTTACTTGAAGCCGACCCAAATCTGGTACCACCACTACCTTGTCTACTAAATGACGAATTTGTGATCATCGTTTGCATAGAATCGAATATACTGTCTGTTCTTTTGCTCCGCGAGGTTGTATCAGTTGATTTCATAGATGCAGACTTTGATGCCGTTGATGGTTGTCTAGATGACCGAGAGGAACCTGTTGATACCGATTTGGATTCCGTTGCCGTAGTGGAGAAGGACATACGTTGAAGTATTTCTGGAGTGATAGAATCCAACGTATTGTTCTTACTAGTGGAAATTTCAATGGATAAGTCACCTTCAAACTTGGAAAACAACGATTTTGATAGGCTACCAGAAGTCACATTCTCAATGATGTCTTGTTTGGCATCACTGGCTTCATCCTTCTTAGCAACATACACAGGGGTGGACTCTTGAAGCTTAAGTTGTTCCATTTTCTTTGTATCAGACCGTTCACCGATAATACTGTCTTGCTGTTCGGTATCTAATACACCACATTCAATTAATTCGCTTCTCAATTCGAGTTCTTCGATCCTATCATCAGCCATCTTCAACAAATGACTGATCATTTGATCTGCAGTGAAATTAGACTTGAAATACCAACCAGAATCATGGTCTGAACTTTGTTGATTTTCGGAACCAACAGAGGACACTCTAATATAATGTTGCATGTTTCTAATGATAATAAAATCATAGTTGTGGGTCGTAACATCAGTATAATACTTCTTATAGAAATCCAATCTTCTACCTAAGAATTTCACATTGATAGAATACGAAATTGATTGCCCCGGATCAGCCAAATCAAATGTTTTGATAGGAGACCCCGCATCACTCAAGTGACCGTACCCAAACATTTTGTTGACTTCTATTTTCCTAGCTCTTCCCTCGAATGCTTCACTATCTACACCAAATGATGATGGAATACCCATGTGTTCTGGTGATTGGTGCTCGCAAACGGTGTCCAGTAAAGTCTGTGGTAATCTAAATGTGAAGATCTTTTTGTACTTTTCACCAGGTTGTAGCATCTTATCATCGAAAAACCCAAAATGAGCACCAGTCTCTGGGCATCTCTTACCACATATATCAGCAGATGGGGTAGCATGAATTATCCCATAGTGGTGGCAAGCACATAGGTCGTACATATTCAAGAAGTTGTCCCTCGTCAAGGGTTTAGGAGTGGTTGATAAAGAATTAGTTGGGCGGGTAGTCACTGTACCTTCAAGAGAGACCAAGAACATCTCAAATGGAATTCTTTCTTCGGAGATGTTCTCCACCATTACATAACCAGTGATGATATCACCGGGCTTGTATTCTTTAAGAGGGGACTCTCTTTCTGTTTTTTTACCTAAGACAAATGGTTCACGCGTTAAAACTATGGATACTTTAATTGGAAGTTTAATAGTTTGTAGGCTTTTTAAATTATTTAACACCAACATATCAGGGTTCAGCGTTGGATCCACAAATTGGTTACTATCAATAGGATTATCTGAGTGAGCTGGGGTGTTAAAGTTTTCTTCATAGGTAGGTGGAGCATCTTCAACTCTGACGTATTCCGTGTCCATCAATGTTCTATTGAACATGAAGTTATGCATGTCGAATGATGGTAAGACATCTTCCAAAATCAGGTCTCTGTTATTAATTACTAATTGAGAAGAATCTGTGCTGCCACTACTTCTAGTACCTGAGATGTCCAGTGGATCAATTGATTGCATTGTTGGTTGTGTGGTAAATTAATGAACGAATGACTTGAAGAAAAAACGAAGTATAAGAAAGTTAAAATTAGCAAAGAAGGTAATTAGTAATATATATATATATATTTAATTTATATAGAAGTATTTTTATTTAGGCACATTCATGCTCTACCGTCTACAGATCTATTGTGAGAATGAGTCAAACTTAGGGAAGTGCTAGTTAAGCCAGTTAAGCCTCCCCCTGAAAACTTAAATCTCGTATCAAAATGCCGTTCGTTTTTTTTATTATTAATATAATCAGTAGACGTTACTGGAGAAAGGTGATTTGCCTGATTGACTAATGTATGGAATATATTATTTCTTGGTAGTATACCGTGTAATCCGACCTAGTTGAACCAATAGTGTAACGTAATGCTCATGTCTTCTCGAATATTCTCATTGTCTTGTATATAATATAGCAAAAAAGCTATTGAAGAGTGTTTTTATTTTTTACTATTTCCGTCTATAACCAGAAGTTAAAACTATTGAACGGATGAATAGACCATATGTATTGTTCTATAATATTCTATTTAGAAATATTATTATTCATAAAGTAAAATCAATTACAGATAACGCATGTACAGCCATTAAGTTGTTGACTCATCCGTTTTCCCCAGAAAATTAACACCGAATTTTATTTTTATTTTCGGGGTTTATTATATCCAAAATTTAAAAGTATATTAACATTATCAGTCATACTTGATTCATTTTTCAATTTGTTGCCATTAGTGGGATTCAACTTAACCGGGTAGAATCTTCTTAGAAGGTCTAGCAATCAGGAATAATATTCAGTACCTGTTTAACAGAAGTCTGACTAATTCATTCTTCTTGGTGTCATTTCTACATCTTACATTTACAGAATGTGTATCCCCAACATTTATAGATTTTAATCTGAATAGTCTCTATAGTATATGCCATCTACAAAAAACTCACAATATATAGTATCATTATATACATAAACCTGTTTGCTAAGTATTAGTAAATAAAAATCTGAAATCTCCGAGAAAAGTCCCGATAAAAATTTTGGAGAATTACTATTACATATACAATGTACTTTCTTTTTGTTTAGTTTAGCAATTAATCCTGTTAATTGAAATTAAGAAGCTATATATATATATAAGTATATGAATTGAGTTTTATAGGATTTTTGGAATTGGTGAGAAGGTTGGTTTGTGAACTTTTTTTTATTTATTTGATTTATTCATCCTTCTTGGTGTAGAAGAAGTAACCATAAGCACCTTCACCTTCAGACTTGAAAGTGATAGTAGTACCCTTTGGGAAGTAGTACACATCACCGACCTTTGGGTGAGTCACATTACCGGCATCATCAGAGATAGTGAAGTCACCCTTCACATCTAAGACAACTTTAACTTCATCGTATGTGTATGGGAAGACCAATGCTTCACCAGGAACGTGCTTGAAGAACCCAGAGGTGATAGTACCTCTTGGGTTAGTCTTATCAGAAGTAAAGACATCACCTAAGAAGGAAGTTGGGGCAATCTTTGGTGGTAGGACATCGTAACCTTGGTCCTTTGGCTTGTAAAACATAGGCATCTTGAATGAAATAAAATATAAATTAGTATTGGGTTATAAAGAATTAATCTTATAAGAGAAAGAAGGTTGTAAAAAAAAAAAAGTAACTACTGTATAACTCTGTATATTGAAGAGAAGATACCTTTTATATATACATCTTAATTGAATATGAGATTAATCAAGGAATCAATGGATCAATTTACTTCAAGATATAAAAATGAGAAAATTTCCTAATGCGGTATGGAATTCCCATGGCGGCCCCACCTCTATATACTTTTCAATTTTTCATTTCTAGATCCTAGATTTACCTGATTTAGCGTCTAGTCTTTCTTCTCTGAGATTCATTGAGAGTAAATCCGCCAATAGACATTCCCTTCCTACATTAGTAATCGTAATCTGTTCAGGTAATTGAACTCGCTAAACTTGATATTAATTAATATTGAATTTTTTTCTTTCTCCGCTTGATCTTGTTAGATAAAGACAACCAATTTGATATACGCAATAGCAATAGCAATCTTAATCATCATCAGTTAGTGTATTATATGAAGGCTATCAATTGGCTAATCAATCAGATAATGATAGATCTACTATGCAACCAAATTTTTGTTTTCCGTTAACTGTATTGCATGCTCCCCAGATTTGATTTCAAATAAAAAATTCTTTTTTAGCGGAGCATGGATTTTTTGTCTGAATTAGGAAATTTACAATTGTCCGTTTCTTACACCCTAGTATAGTATATCTATATTTCTAATCTATTTTAATTGATTAGATGTATATAAATAACAAGAATTCCATAGTATCTGAAATATAGAGTAAGATCAATTAAAAGAGAAGAAAAAAAAAGATTAAGATCAAAACTCTTTTTTACTTATACTAATACAATGGCTTTAACTTACATCCCAGCTTCTGAGAACGGTTACACTATTAAACCATCTCCAATCCCAGCTCCAGGTAACAACTCTTTCTTATCTGACACTGTCACTTCTAACGTTGCTGACAAGGATAAGCAAATCTCTTGTGGGTTTTACAAGCAAGAAGCCGGTGAAGAATTAGTTTACACATATGATTATGAAGAAATGAAGGTCACCTTGCAGGTTCACGGTAAGTTTACCATCACCGATGAAGAAGGTTTATCTAGAGTTGTTCAACCAGGTGACACCTTCTACTTCAAGGATGGTTGTACTATCACTTTCAAGGTTGAAGGTACCGCCACCGTTCCAGAGGAAGAAGCTTACGCTTTGAACTTCTTCTGTGGTTTAAGACCAACTATGTAGACACATACACATTTTAATAGTTTTATATTTCCACTCAAAAGAAAAAGGTTTTAGTCAAATTTATTAATTTGAGTTCAATTCAAACTTGGAGTATGTTTGCTGGAACATTCAATTCTCCTCAAGTATATCTTCTATTTAACTACTCTTTATATAGTTTTACTATCTCTTTTTTTTTTTTGAAAACCACAAAAACAATACAAATTCTTATATATATATTGATTAACACTGAGCTACCACGATCTAATCTCGTATTTGCTGATAAAATTTTTTTTTATTTTTTGTTCTTTATACCCTAATAATAAGAAGATTAGTCGTTAATTAAACTAATCCCTCCGTCTATCACTATTAACGTTTATTCTCTTTAATGGTATTTGCAGAGAAGGCTGAACCCAAAGTGGGTGCATTGAAATTGTCACAACTTTGTAAATTGAAATGTATGCAAAATGCTCATTTAATAAATAATATAGGAACAACTCCATATCATTTAGTGGAACCAATATTGAAAAAGAAAACAGCTAAATCGTTAAAGCAAATAGAATTAAATTCACCTCATATTATTCCACATTCGGATCCATTATGGAGATCATTAATTAAAAGAGATTTCAATGATAGACCATCTGATAAGGTTACCATCAAGAATGGTACTAAGATGAGAGTACCAGCTAGAGATTTATATGATATGTATTATAAAGAAAGAGAACTTCAAAGGGCAAAGGCTGCAGAGAATTTGAAAATATTGACAAAGAATTTGACTATAGAGAAAAACAAAAATAAAGTCAAGGCATTGAATCATGTTATCGTTCCAAATATTAAGAAACGAACTTTCCCCGTGACCACTCAATCTTCTACTGGATTCAAAAGTTCACTACTTCAAAAGGCTAAACATCAAAATAGATTGAGAGCTCAATTTTTGACTCAAAATGTTAAACACAAACAACCAATACTTAAACAAGTTACCACTTCGGCCCCCAATTCATTAAAGCAAATAACTAGAATAACTCCAAACCAATTATCTTCAAATAATTTGAGGAAACCTCCACCACCGATGAAACCGATTGCTAATTCCCCTATAAAACGTAAAGTTGATATATCAGATAATCAAGATGGGTCATCACCGAAACGGAAATCATCAAGTAAATCAGATATTTACATTTACAAACATTAATCCTTTACTACACAACCATTTTTTTGTTTACTAAATAATATAATAATAAATTCTAATATACAAGGAATAAAGTAATTTATAACGTTTTAAGTCTTTTAATGTCTCTATGATCGTCTCCACCACCACTTCTTTTCTTAATGTAACCAGATGCATCCATTTTAATATTATTTTTTTTATCTTTGGAATTCTTTAATTCAAGTGAATTATCAATTAATCCATCATCACCGGCAACCACAATTGTTTGTTTAAATGATTTTATACGTAATCTACCATTTAATAAAACTTTAACACTCCAATCTTTGAAAACTTGTGTTGCTCTTGAATGATCAAATCCGATTAAACATAATAAATTAACAATGTCATTAAAATTTCTAATATAATGTAATGTATCTGTAGTGATACCACTACCACATGCAATACCTCTTGACCTACTTGCTCTGATTAATTGTTTAATATTTGATATAGCCATAATTCTTGATCCATTATTAATTAAATCAGTGTATTTAAATTCAAAATAAATTCCCTTTTCAATACTTGAACAAACAGTTTTATGTTTTAAATAACATGGTAATTTATTAGCTAAATTCATTGAAATTAAATCAATATCTAAATTTGATATAGCTAATTGTAAAGTTTTTTCATTTGTTGGTTCAATTGCAATTAAATCAAAAATTTGTTGAAATTTAGCTATATTCTGAAATTGTGAAGCATCATTAACTATAACAGTTATTCTAGTGAAAATCTTTAATCTTTTTTCAAATTCTTTAAAATCATTTAAATTTATTGGATTTAATGAATTAATGTTATTACCATTATTTGGTAATTTCTTAATCAATTCTGGATTATATCTAAAATTTAATGCAATATGAGTATAACCAAATTGTTCTAATGTTGCTAATATTGATTTTAATTTAATTAATTCCTTTTCATTAATTGGAGTATCAAAATCTTTAACTGGATATATAACATTCAAATCACAAATCATGATTACTAATGGAGAAGAATTAACTAGAAGAAAGTAGTTAAAAGTGAATCTTGTTTTAAGAAAATTTTTTTTTTACAGTGGCGATTATAAAAACATCAATGTTTTGCCGTTATCATGGGGGAATTAATTATTATTAATTTCTAATATCAAAATTATACCATGACTACAGTTAAAAACACAGATGAATCATTAATGGAAATAGGATCTCATTGTACAGTGTGTAGGAAATTAGATTTCTTACCATTTACATGTCAAATTTGCCATTTATCATTTTGTTCAGATCATAGATTAGATTTTAATGAACACCAATGTAAAGATAAACAGGACAACACCATAGTCAAACGACAACAACATGATATATCTAAATTACCTTCATCATCAAGTGTTTTCCCAAATTTGAATGAAATTAGAAGGCAAGCACAATTGGAGCAATCAATGAAATCTACTAAATTATTTGATGATAAACCACAAAAGCTAGCGTCTACATTAATTAATAAGGCTGCAATAGATGTATCTGCTAATCAGGCATTAGAAAAATTGAAGAATTTTATAAAGAGGAAGACTTCCAATAAGTCATCAAAATATGTTGTCACATTTGGTAAATCAAAGAAATCCAAATCGGCAGCTCAAAAAATGATTGAATTATCAAAACTTAAACAACAAGCTAAGGGGGACCCCCAAATTGGGGTTACCCAAAGGGTATACATTTATTGTCAATATATACCTGAAGAAATCAATGTTACAAGTATAAAGGGAGATCCACAACCTATTTATGTTAGTAAGATGTGGCCAATTGGTAGATTATTAGATAATGTTGCTGATTTAATGAAAATTCAAAATATTAATAATAAATCATCAACTACTAAAACAGAGAAATTATATGTATTTAGACAATTACGTGATGATGAACAGGGGGTTGAACCATTTATATTTATACCATTTGCTGGTAGAGTCATTAAGGAAGTTCAAGATGGTGACCATATTTATATAGTTAGAGGTGCAAGTGTATAAAAGATTTATTTATTTACTTGTCAATATTAAAATTCCATTAGATTTTTTATCAACTTTGATTAAACCTAAAGATGCAATTTTGAATAATGTAGATTTTAACCATTTAATTTCATTATCATTAATTTTAATTGATGAATCATTAATTTGATTTAATATAGGGAATCTTGGAATATTCAATGAACAACAATTAATTTTAAATTTATTAATGAATTCTGATTCAAATAATTCGAAAAATGATAAACTTGTTTTAATGTGATTTTCAGTTAAATTAATAATTATGGAATCACCATTATTGGGGGTACCAAAATATTTTTCAATTAAATCATTTCTTGAAATTATATTATAATCTACTAATAATGGTATTTCATTTGGATCAACATTTTTATTATTATTAATTATATTAATTTTTTCTAATTCATCTATAATTTTTTTAAATTGTAATGTTGTACCTGAAGATTTAGATGTTAATATAATGGAAATTGGATATCTATTTAAATATGTAATAAATTTTTCATAATCATTATTAATTATTTGCCTTTGTGGTGATCTAGTTTTCTTATTAGTTAATGAATCTATAAATTTTCCTGTTGTTGGATCGTGGTTATATCTGATAGGTGGATTATCAATTGGAGGTGATCTTCTTGTCGGTTTATGGTAACTCCATTTTTTGAATAATTTATTAGAGTTAGGTATTTTAATCGGTGTTAAATGTGGTTTTGTTGTATAAGATGTATATCTGACTGAGAGGGGCACCCTAAGGGGAACCCCAAGGGCCATCCTAAGTTTATTCAATGTGGGTATCATGTGTGTTTATGATAGGAATAGTCAAATACTTTGTCTTTAGTGGAGTCAACTTTTTTTTTTAATTTTTTTTTGTACTTCCAAGATCTGTCAGAACAGGAGTACGTGTAAATAGCATATACAAATTTAGATAGGCGAGTTAAGGTGTATTGAGTAATAGTTGAATCAGAATTTATTAAATTTAATATTAATTGTTATTGATTAATAGCTAAGTATAGATTATTTGATATAATGGAGTTGAGTCACAAGTTAGTTAATTTAGTGTAATTTAATGAGTTAATTTAATGAGTTAATTTAGTGTAATTTAATGAAATTTAAAGAGTTAATTAAGTGTAATATAATTTAATTATTTCACTGTCCCTTGAATATAAGATAAATTTGTAAAACTTTACAATGGTAAGTAAATATCCCGGTATACCGTTAACAATATATATATTAAACTGAATGTTTATTCAATAACAAAACAAATTAGAATAACTAAAAATAAACTTTAAATTTATTAAACGGCTTAACGGTGTACCGAATAAAACGGTTTAAATTTTAGCACTACTAATTCTAGAAATTCTTTGTTATTTAAATTAGTTTTATGTCATAATGATGAGTATCATTTAGTTTAGTTTATGTCATAATTATGAGTATCATTTAGTTTAGTGTAGTAATTACTTATAGTATTTGTTGTATACTACTTTCTAGAAATTTCAATTTCAAAAAAGAAATTTATAGTACAATGGTAAAGTGAAATTTTTTTCTTTAAAACAATAGACGTGTTAAGTATGAAACACGTAAATATGAAATATGAGTCAATGATTCAGTATTACTATTTTCTTAAATAGCACGTTGTACTAATGTTTTATAAAAATCAAAAACTTTTTTTTTATTAATGCAAATATGAAAAGTATGAAAAGAATGCAAATATATATAAGTAATTTTTTTTTTTTATTCTATTTTATATAGAATAAACCCAAATAAAGTAACCCAAAAATGAAAAAAAATAAGTAGAAAAAGAGGAAAGGTATTGAAATTTTAATTATGAGACAACCATTTTTTATAATTTTCTGAAGCACAATTTGATAATGCTAAAACATCTGAAACATTTGTTAATGAAGTTGAATCATTTTGAAAATATTTTGAAGTTGTAACTAATTTAGTATAATCAGAGCAAGCATTTAAATCTAATCTATTTGTATCTAAATCATTTGTTTGATTATTTGAACTACACATTAACATTGGTGATTCATAAGATAAATCTTTATATTGAGGTGATTTCATTAATAATGGATTATAAGAATAATTTGAATTATGTGTAATATTTTGTTTATTAAATTGGGGAGTTAATAAAGGTGAAATTATTGTTGAATGTTGTTGTTGTTGAATTGAATGTGATAAAGTTGAACAAGAAGATAAAGTTGGTGAATTTGTTTGTTCTTGATCTTGTAATTTACAATTTTCACAACAATAAATTTGATTTGATGGACAAATCTTTTCACAAACTAAACAATAATCGTTAAATGCAGTCATTTGATTTAAAGTAAAATGAACATAAATTTAAGTATACTTTAATTTTAAAACTTTTTAATAAGGAAACAGTAACTAATTTATATATTATTAAACGCCACATTAAAAGAAAATTTTTTCTTTTATAAAACGTGTACACGTACACCGGGCACTGCTCCCCGATGTACCCGAATACTCAACGCGCGTTATTAAAATTTACTGGTTAATTTCATCTCATCGATTACTGCGGGGATACTAAATTATCTGTTAAATCAATAGTCTACTCCACTTCAGAAATTTTTTTATATCAACTGATTTATAAAATTTAGTTTAATTCCTTCTATTCTTCCCCTCATTACTCATAATGTCATTCTCATTAAACTATATTTTCATTAAACTATTAAATTCTTAAATTACTACTCATAATGTCATTTTCATTAAACTATTAATAAAAGGTACAGTTTAATATTCGGAGTTTTCAAATAATGTAATAGCCGTATAGTGGAATGACAAAGATCTAGTAACTGTATTTATATAATTAACTCAACTTAGCCTACCACTGTACATTCCCTGATTAAATTTACTCATTATAGTATTCTAGAATTTTTTAAAAATGACACATTTTTGAAATCACGTGAGAAGTAGAGATCACGTGCCTTCCCGTCTATCTTTGACTTTTTTTTTCTTTGAAAAAAATGAATCACATTTACTATTTACCTTTTTCTTATTAAATTCACCAACCTCCCATGTCAAATAAAGATCCATCAACATTACAATTCTCGGATTTATACATCCGTCATCTACGTGATGATATATTACAAAATTTAAAATTAATGTATTTCGATTCATTAACTTTTGAAGAAAAATCTGAATTAGATTATTTGCAAAGTACTCCAATAACTTTAGAAAATTTAAGATTACACGATACTGTCTCACCAACACCACGCAAGATCCCAAAGGCTAAACCAGCATTGGATAAAACTTCAGATTTTGATAGATACAATGAGAAAAGAATATCAAATGGTTCCAATCCTATCACTGAAGAAGAATTCGAACAACAAGCTGATACATTGAGTATATCAGGATCAGAAGATGAAGACGACAACGACGACATCTATGAAAGAGATTCACAAATGGAATCCATTAGAGAACCCCAAGATTCCACAGAATCATCTATCAGTTTCCTTTACACTAGATCTCCATTTATTTTATTTAGATCACCTATATTACCACAAGATAAATGCTTCGCCGCTTATAAAACTACCCTCAGGGCAACCACTTTGGATTCCCACCCAGATAAATACATCCAATCATTGCAAACCTCATTAACTAAACAATCAGCCCTATTCATGTTAGGCGGTGGCCACTTTGCTGGTGCCATCATATCTCATCAACCAATAATCACTAAGGGTAACCAGGGAACCCCACAGGAACTCCAATTACAATCAGTCAAATTACTCCACCATAAAACATTCCATAGATACACCACAAGACGTAAACAAGGTGGATCACAATCCACAATGGATAACGCTAAGGGGAAGGCTAACTCTGCAGGTTCAAACTTGAGACGTTACAATGAACAAGCACTCCAACAAGAAGTTCGTGAATTGTTAAACACTTGGAAACCCGAATTAGATAAATGTGAAGATATATTCATCAGAGCTAATGGCGCTACAAGCCATAAATCATTAGTGGGGTACCAGGGGGCCCCCATACCACAGGGAGACCACCGTGTCAAATTATTCCCATTCACTACAAAGCGTCCTACAACATCTGAATTGAAAAGAGCTTGGATTGAAATGAATTATTTAAAAATTCAAGATATCCCAGTCTCAAATAAATCAATTTTAGAAAGACAAGAAAGACAACGTGAATTATTAGAAAAATCTAAACAACGTAATTCTAAATCACCAACACCAATAGAAGAACCAATAGAAATCAAAACAACTAAAGAATTAATTAATTTATTGAAGGGCAAGGCACCAGCACTCGTGACTTATATTAAAAAAAATAAGATTGACATCAATTTTAAATTATCACCAGAATTGAAATATGCAAATACTCCAACGCTACTCCATTTAGCTTCCCATAACGGTGCAAATCATATGGTTCAAATTTTATTAAATAATTTGAAGGCTAACCCCACAATTAAAAATAAACACGGTAAAGTTGCAGCAGAATTAGCTCACGATGAACAAACTATGTACCAATTTGAAATAGCTAGATTTCAATTAGGTGAAGATTATTGTGATTGGAATAATTTAGCTAAAGTGGTACACTCTAGAAGTAAAGAAGAAATTGAATTAATTAATAAATTACAACAAGAAAGACAATCCGAATTAACTAAAAAATTACATGAACAAGAATTAGAAAAATTTAGAAAAGAAGAAATTGATCGTCATAATAATAAATTCGGTAAGGGTAAATCGATGACTCCATCAACTTTAAGAATCAATAATGAAGAACAAAATTTAAATTCATTAACTCCAGAACAAAAATTGAAAATTATGAGAGAACAAAGAGCTAGAGCTGCTGAAGCTAGAATGAAAAAACTAAAAAACTAAAAAAGTGATATATAATACTTTTTTTATAGATTTAATTTAATATTTACCAAAAATATATGAAACTAAATGATTATCCAGTAATCTTTGTTCAGATATTAATTCATTAATAACTTCATCATTAGAATTAACTTTAATTTTTGCAAATGGATCAATATGTCTATAATCAATTAAACATTTTTTAATTTGCTTTCTTTGCTTTTCAAATAATTCAATTGAATTATCATATTTTTGTGAAAAATCTAATGCAGACATAAAATTGGGAGTTTTCTTTGTAGATGCAACTTCTATTAAACCATTTTCCTCTTCTTCTTCTTCAAATGATTCCCCCATACCATCACATTGACAATTCATTAAATCATGGGTATTAGATTTAACATCTCCATTAACACTAAATAAATCTTTTAAATCTGAATAATTAAAAAAATCTTCATTTGAATTATTTGAATCATCTAAAAATTTATCACTTAAATTTGTTTTAATTAATTGTCTTTGGAAAATCTTTTCATCAATGCAACCAGTAGTCAATAATCTATAAATAAATACATCTCTCTTTTGTCCATCACGATGAATTCTAGCCATTGCCTGTAAATCAATTGATGGATTCCAATCATTATCAAATAAAATTAATCTTGATGCTCCAATTAAATTTAATCCACAACCACCAGATTTTGATGATAATAAAAAGGCAAAGAAATCTTCTCTAGATGATTTATTAAATGTATTAACTATTTGATCTCTATCTTTAGATGGAGTGGAACCATCTAATCTAAGATATGAGACATTCAGTGATTCTAATAATCCTTGTAAGACATCTAAAGTTTGTGTAAAATTTGAAATTATGACAACTTTTTCATCTGGTAAATGACTTATATTAGTTAATAAATTAATTAATAAATTGATTTTACCACTTCGAATTTTTTTACCTAATCCAATTCTAAATTGTTTATCTTGATCAGAATTTTTATCACACAATTCAAGAAAACATGAATCATCCTTGAGTAAACAAGGTGAATTACAAATTTTCCTAAATGTAGTTATCAATTTTAATGAATCATTCATATTATTATTTGAAACAATGTTACCAAATTTATTAGTATCAATAATTGCCCTAAATAATTGAATTTGTAAATTAGTTGGTGGAGCAAATAAAATGTAATCAGATCTTTTAGTTAAAAATTTGGATATTTCATCATTGGTTCTTCTTAAAATGAATAATTTAGTCAATTTAATTAATTCCCTTGATTTAATTTCCCCCTGATCTATATATAATTGATTAATACAATTAGCCTCACGAGAACGTAATATTGGTTTCATAAAATCTCTTTGAAATGTTTTAAAATCACCAATGACTCCAGGATTAATAAAATTGATAATATTATAAAATTCAATTAAATCATTTTGAATTGGAGTACCAGATAAAACAATTCGTCTTTTAATATTAAAACTTTCTAAAGTTTTGAGTACTTTATTTGAATTATTTTTCAATCTATGACCTTCATCACAAATGACTAAATCGAAATTAACATCTTGTAATTCCTTCCCCATAGAATGCATTTTCTCATAACCTATCACCAAAACTTGATGAACTTTAGTAGTAGCAAATCCTTTAACTTCTTGTTTATCATTTTGATACTTATTACCACCATCTATAGCTAATACATTAATTCTATTCATGCCTAACCATTTCTTAAATTCTCGTTTCCAATTATTGACTAATGTGACTGGACAACAAATTAAAATCTTCTGAGCCACTGGAGGATGACCAATATCTGGATTTTGTCTTGCCAAAGTCCACACTAATGTAATAGTTTGTAAAGTTTTACCTAACCCCATTTCATCAGCTAAAATAGCACCATGACCTGAATATGAACGGAACCCCATCACACATTCATACAAGAATTTGACTCCCTCTCGTTGATGGGGTCTCAAATTTTCCACGAGGTATGGATCAACAACAACGGCACGTGTAGAATCAGGTTGACTATTAGGTGGATTCGGTAGCACGAGGGCATTCTCAGCTAGAGGATCATATAAAGGTTCGGATTTCTTCTTTGTAGGTTTCAACAATGATGAATTTTTGAATGGTAATTGGAATGGTTTGTTCACGGGTGTCGGTTTCTTTATGGATGCCGGCGTCGGGGTCTCAATGGGTCTTTTCGTGGTGACGACAGGTGAGGGAGTAACAATTGGGGGTTGCAATTGTCTAATAGGTTTCTTGATCATCGGATTCACGTACTGCTTGATGATCTGGGGTGGTGACGAGGACACCATCGATGGTCTCTCCTTGACATCCGTGATTATCACACTGGTATCCGCTTCACCATCTAATTCACATTCGATGTGCCCCACGGAGAACACCCCCCGCGTGAAGATTCGTTTAGATGCATTAGATAGTTTACCTATCACATTGCCATCTTCATCCTTTATCACGGCTGTATCACTATGAGTATCCAATCGGAGAGTTCCATCACCATCCCAGGTTTTATTTTTCTTTTGGGTATACTTTCTCCAGAGAATGTTGTATGATTTATATTTGGCGTTGTTATTGTTATTATTCTTTGGTGTAGGCATCACCACCGTTGGTGAAGATGATGACGCGCCAGAACTTTTAAGAGTACCCTGGGATCGTCTCCCATGAGACTTGAATGGCGTATTCAGATTCAGCATGTCTGTGATTACTGGGAAATAACCATAATAATTAGTTCTAAAATACATGTCGCCAATCTTTTTTTTGTCTTTTATATTTGATCCGCGTTACCGGAATAATTGTATTAAAAGAGGAACATAGTTCATCTATAGAGATAACCATAGACGATGTCCGATAATACTAGTATATTCCCAGAGAGACCACCATTGCCGAGTGTTCAACAACAACATAAACACATAAGGGAAACCATCGAGGTGGCCCACAGGGCGAAACAGTTTGGGAAACACCCCTTCGGTTCAATCTTAGTCGGTCCTGATAACGAGACGGTGTTGATCCAACAGGGGAACGTGAACACTTTAAATCACGCTGAGTGTACTTTGTGCCGGTCCGCATTTGATCAGTACCCTCCGGACTACCTCTGGAGATGTACTCTGTATACCAATTTCGAACCTTGCGTTATGTGTATGGGATCAATTTATTGGTGCAACATTGGTAGAGTAGTTTATGGTTTAGAGGAATCCAAATTACTTGAACTCACTGGTAATGACAAGGATAATATGACATTACAATTGAGTGCTAAGGAGGTTATCGCTGCAGGTCAAAAGGATATCCAAATCATTGGTCCAATCAGGGATCTATGGGAAGAAATCGTGGCAGACCATGTTGATTTCTGGAATGGTGATTGATTAGTTAAATATAGACAATATAGAATTTAAAGTTATGAAAAAAATGAATAAAAAGCCAAAAAAGAAAGATAATGTAACCCAAGGGTATTTAAATAAAACAAAAAAAAAAAGAAGAAAGAAAGAAGGAAGTAGAACAAAGAATGCTATATAATTAAATTTACAAATATGGAGAGAAAAGAGAGATGCCAATTATTGGAGTTTAGTGTTATCCTCCGTCATCTTCACCACCAATTCATCCAATGGACCATAATCATTGTGAGATAACAAATTGAATTCATTACAGAAAAGCACAAAATGTTTTAAAGATGTATTTAAATGAGTTTGTAATCCTAATTCATTAATTTCATCAAAATGGTGACAGTAAATATGAGCGTAAACTCTGAATAATCTCTTCATGATAGTTCTCACCAATGCTGGGAATTGCTTTGGGAAGGGCACCCCCATTTTTGTTGGGAAAATTGAATCATCATCTAAGAATCCTTGAATCCACACCATAAGTGATTCGACATAACCTGGAGCAGACATTGACACAGGTTGCTTGTTATTTCTGTTCATTGGGTCCTGCCAGAGGTACTCATATTCCTGTGTAGCAATCATTCTTGGACACGTCACAGGGGAGCAAAATTCGGTGATGGTACCGTATAACATGTTGATTTGATTATAGAAATCCACAACATGAACAGCTAGCCATTCATTGATGTCTTCATCTTTAGGTAACTTCACAGCTTGAGCTAATGCAGAACCGGATCCTAAAGTTTGCTCAGCATAGGTCCGTATATCCTTGTGATTGCCTACCTGTTGTTGTGGAACAGAATTGGATTGTTGTTGTTGTTGCTGTTGTTGGTAGTAATATTGTTGTTTACCAACCGGAGAGGATGGCTGAGAATCAGGGTTTCTCTTGAATGCCCTAGTGGATCTGATCGTAGGTATCGATGATGGATTAAAGTGGTTCTGTAGAAACGAGGACATGGATATTTGATTTGATGATTAAGAGGGAATAAAGAAAGCAATAGAAACAGAAGAGAAGAACAAGAAAACTAGTAATTTCAGTAAAGAACCCAAATTCTTCGTACACACAAAGCGAAGCAAAAAAAAAAAATTGTGTTTACATATTGCCTAATTGGGGAATTATTAGATTAAACGATTAGCAATGGATGAGTTTAATTTGAGGTACATGGATGTAGTAAAGGTGGTTGGTGGTGATAGTGGATTTGGGATTCGATTGTGTGGGTGGATGCACACAGGAATAGAGTGGAATTAAATGAAATGGAGTGGTGATGACCGACATGGAAGTTGTGATGAGATGGATTTGCTATCCTCTACAAATACACTACACAGCAAACGTGGAAATCCCCTCCACATCACTAACTATGGCACATCCATCTTCCACTCACTACCTCTTCCTCAGTGACACATATTAACCATGTAATCATTTGATCTATGTAGTGATGTCAAAACTTTCTTTTTCCATATTTAATTGCGGAGACGGACACCTCAATTTTTTTAAAAAAATTGTCATTTCTGCAAACGTGGAGTTCCATTATTAATTACCCTTATTCTTACCATGGGTAAACTGAATAAACTACAGATAAATCATTTAAATATAGCAAAACATCAAATGTCTGATTTAATTAAATTAAATGCATGCGATGTCGAAGATGCCCATGGAGAAGTCCATTTAAGAGCAGATTATCTTAAATTAATCACGCCCAAGAGATCGGAGAGAGATACCAAAACTGGTAAATTAGTCAGACCATGGAAATTCACTGTGGTGGATGGATTCTTCAAACAATCATCTGATGCCACTGATGATTCGAATTTTGATTTCATTAATGAACATTTCGGGTTGGCTAAATCATCATGGGCCACCCTAGTCAAAGATCTCCACGAATTGAACTCTAAGGCTGCCGCCAATGAAAAGTACAAGTTGATTTTCTGTGCAAGACACGGGCAAGGGTTCCATAACTTAGCTGTGGAAATGTTTGGGTTGGATGCTTGGAATTCTCATTGGTCTAAGATCGAGGGAACCACTCTAGAAGACGGTACCAAAATGACTTGGGGGCCAGACCCATTCTTATCACCTCGTGGTGAAAAGCAAGCCGAGTTACTTAACTCTGTGTGGAAGAAGGAAATCAAAGAACACGGTGTTCCTATTCCTGCTAAATTCTTCAGTTCTCCATTCACAAGATCTTCCACAACACTTATCAAGACTTGGTCTGGTATCACTATCTGCAAAGATGGTGAAGAATCTAGCTTATCAGAGGAACGTAAATTCCCATACATCACCGAGAACATTAGAGAAACCATTGGGGAACACTTATGTGATAAACGGTCTCCAAAATCTGTGATCACTAGCAGATTAGCACCATACGGATTCAAGATTGAATCCGGGTTCCCAGAGGAAGACATTTACTACAAGGACGATTGGAGGGAATCCCATGCTGAACAAGCAGTGAGAACCGATTTGTTCTTCCAAGAATTGTTCTCTGGTGATTATGGTGAAGATGAAATCGTGTTCACCTCCACTCACGCTGGTGAAATAAAGGCAATCTTGACGGTGTTCGATCATAGACCATTCAGTATCCCAACCGCTGGTATGATCCCTGTGGTTATTAAGGCAACTAAATTAGAATAGACACTAGATACACATTTATACATTTCTTTAGAAAAAAAAAATAATAATTAAATATATGATTCAACTTAGAAAGAAAAGATTGTAGATATAAATGACAAGCAAAGAAGCATAAAAAGAAAAAAATAATAATAAAAAATAGATAAATAATGGTAACAAAGGTATAATACAAATTAGTTAAGTGATGATGGTAGTAGCAGTAGCGATGGGGTGTGTGATAGAATAGTAACAACTCTGACATGTTTATTCTTTTGTTTCTTCTTTTGGTTTGGTAGTTTGATCTACAGAGCCATGAGACTTTCTGATCTCCTTATACCAAGCAGCACCGATATCTTCACCACAAGTTCCCGGCTCATGATCAATGTAACCTTCAACACGGCAATCGTTCAACCAGTAATGGTTGGACAACCCAGCGGCATCCATTCTTTTCTTTGGATCTGTGGTGAGCATTCCGACGAGGAAATCATTAATCTCATGAGAATCAGTCTCACTAAATTTATACTTCTCCATCAATACATTTTCCAGAGGCCATGGCTTAAGATTTTTGATTTGTCTAAGAGTTTTCAAATCAGAATGGAAATATCGTTTGCCGTGGTACCCCTGTTCAATTACTCTTTTAGGAATAGCACCAACTAATTCAATGATCTGTGCCAAGTGATCATCATTCTTCGAGAAAGTTGGCCCCTCTGTTGGATCAAACAAGTAATCTCCCGTGAGTAACTCAAAGATCAGACATCCGACAGACCACACATCTGAGGAACACCCCCAGTTTCCACCTAATATAACTTCAGGTGCTCTATACTGTCTTGTTTGAATGTCATCAGTGAAATGGCGATACACCCAACAGGCATTACCCAAATCAGCAATCTTCACCTTGATGATGTCATCCTCTTCGATTTCGTCTTCCTTTGGTGGGTCTAATGAGAAAAGATTTTTCTCAGAATCACTGTTCTTAGCCATCAGTGATTTAATGTCTTGATATGAAGCCCTAGTAGGGATTGTCGTGGTTTCACCAGCAACACTGTTATTCAGATTATTCAATAAGGATGATTTATGGTATGGTGATTGATAGAAAGAATTCGATCTAGACCGGAGTGGTGATGGGAGCGGCTGTGATCCAGTGATCAAGGGCATCTTACGGGCGTACCGGCTCTTTCTGAATGGGATATTCTCTTGTGTTAACTCGATTGGAGTATTCAAATTGTAAGTACCGTTTTGAATTCTGGAAGACACCCGACGGAGAAGTCTCCGTTCTTGTTGTGATTGTTCAAGATAATTGACCAATTTTTCGACATCTTCAATTTCAAGTAAAATGTTTTCCGGTTTAATATCTGTATGGATGATACCACACTGTCTATGTAGGAAATCCATAGAGAGCAAAATCTGTTTAGCTATTTGTTTAACGAATCTTATTGGCAGCCCTTTATGTTTGTACCGTCTAATTAAACTCAATAAATTTTCACCCAACACTTCAAACACCATACAAATATGCACACCATTGACTCCATGATGGTCGAAATAGTCAAGTAATTTAATCAAATGGGCATGCCCCGGGTGATCCGGATCACTGTGGTTAATCTTGGATAATAATTTAATCTCATCGATGGCGGTTTCTCTATAATTCTTTGCACTTCTGACAATCTTCATGGCAACGTGTTTATTCTCGTGTAAGTCCTTGGCTAGCCACACAGTAGAGAAGTGGCCCCATCCTAGTTTTCTCACCAAGATATACTTCTTATCTTTGTAGAACTCTCCCACAAAGGCAGGGTGGTATCCACCTGGGAGGTAATCCTCTTGGTCTTCCTCATTGTTAGGATCAATCTCGTCATCTGTGTCTATCACATCTTCATCACTGAGTATTTCATTGCTATCCGTATTGCTACAACTTAATTTTTTGTTGTGGTCCAGGGCCGACCCTTGATGAATATGAAGATCGTCCACTTCAGAAATGGAGAGCCGTTTCACAGCACTACCGATAGCCATGGAGGTCAACGATGGTTGTGGGATATAGTTCTTATTTATAGTGGATCCATCAGCAGATCCCCTTATCAAGTCATCTGCAGATAAATTGCTGGTCAATTTCGAATCAACCTCTTTCAATATCTCTGCCTCTTGAGCTGCATATAAATGTTCGTGAGGGTCCACTTGGGCTTCATTGACTTTCTTGAATGCCAGAGATAACTTGGATTTCATCATTCCCTTAGACTGTGCCGTACTAGTGGCGCCAGAACCGATACCAGAAGCAGCTGCTAGTATACTTTCAGGGTCTAGTGCTTTAGTCTTAATCGGTGTGATCGCCGTCTTCGGTTCAAACGCGGACGTCTTTTGGAATCCAGGCATGGAAGAAGGAGAAGAGACTGGATTACTCACTTGGTGTTCATTTATTGGTGTTATATTTTCGTTGTCATCTTTGTGATTACCAGTGGATAAGGTACTTTGCACCTTATCGTCTGGCATTATTATAGGTGAAACGGTTGACTTTTTGGTTTATAGAAAAAAACAGGGTCTCAGGAGAGGAGGGGTGGTGGTTGTAATTATAGAATGTGGGGACGCTGTAATTTATGTTGCAAATATAAGAATGTCTCCCTCTATTTAATGGCTTGAGATTGTTGTATATTGAATCTAAGTTGTTAAGTTTAACAATTAAAGTGGTATATATAACATACCATTGTAAAGCAAACATATCAAAAAAAAATATTTTTTTTGAACGACACAAAAAAAAGTTGTGTTGAAGATCGAGATTACAATACTAAAGGGATGATTTGAGGTAAAGATAATAAAACAATTAATAAATGATAAAGAAATATACAGAAAAAGTGGATAGACAGTAGAAACACTAATTATTAGATGATTGCGACTTGGTTGACAGTTTAGCCAATCTTTGGTCTAATATTGAAAGATCATCATCAGTTGCGGCCTGCTCCCCTGATGTTTGATTGGACAACGTTCTGGATGGTAATAGAGTTGGTCCCTTACCAGAGTTTGAAGGAACCCTTGGAATTCCTCTTGCCTTTTGGTAATTGTCGTAGACAGCGTTTCTAGCATTCATTCTCGAGTTATAGTTAGGTTTAGGAACGGCCCCAGTAGTAACGGGTATTCCAGATGGTGGAGACTCAATTGTAGCTAACAAGGAACTTCTGACATGGGATGCGTATGATGCATTACGAGCAGTAGATGAATGTCTCTTTGGAGCGGTAGGCACCACAGAATACTTTCTTTCTCTAAAGGTGACACCGACCTGTTTAACCTTCTTGGCATTCTCCAGGCTTTCTGGGTTGACCTCCTTAAACCAATTAGCCTTCTCATCAAATTCGTACAGCTTCCAATCAACACCGAATGGTTTGGGTTCAAACATGTACACTGTGTGTAGAGGCACATCTAATTCACCAATAGATTCTCTCTTCAAATTTAAGAAATATGCTAGCAACACACGAGACACCACCCTATGCGAGATCAATAACAAATGGTTTCTAGTTCTCTCTAATTCAGTGATCAATGGTTTCAATCTGTTGATCACATCCAAATAAGATTCACCTCCGACACCAGGGTATCTGTAACTCATCTTATTACTCAATCTGGCAAAGAATTCATCAGGGTATTGATCATGGATTTCTTGGTAAGTCATCGAATCAAATTTACCACTTCCCAATTCATCTAGCATTCTCATTTCCTTAACGTCGAATTGTTGTTCATTGAAATATTGGGCGGTTTGCACTGATCTTTTCAACATCGAGGAAAACACAGTGAAAGGTGGTTCCTCTGGGGGTTGCTTAGTCCGGCCTTGGAAATGTTTCAATGACATCTTTTCATCATATTCTTTCAATTGACGTTCTCTGAATTCCGCCTTCTTGAATTCCATGAATTTGGCTAATGCCTTAGCGAACTTCAATCCACGGGCAGTCAAATTGGAGTCACCCCCAATTCTACCAGCCACATTATCGACAGATTCACCATGTCTAGTAATGAAGATCAATCTATCCTGTAAATTGAAGTTTAAGAAGTAATAAATAATTTGTGATGCCAAGAACCCCTTGATATTACAAGTGATCATCTTCCGACCGACATCAATCATTTGAATATATTGGAAATCCGTATTACGTTCTTCCTCATCTGAGATGGTTTGATATGCCTTCTCATAGTTTGCCAATCTACCACGGAAATCCTGTAAGGCCTGCTCAGGATCCATGTGCTTGTAATCTGGACCAGATAATTTCAAATGAACATTATCCTCAATTATGGTCTCATCTGTGCAAATGCTCTCTAAGAACAGCACTTTCAATTGTCCCTTGGACCGTTCCATGATAGTGTTGATCACCATTGTACGTCTAGCGATTGTTGAATTGGTGGCATCAAACACACCGACGCAACCTTCACCATTTAATAAATAATCAAGTAAGTTTTCCAAAGTTTCCTTAGCCCATTCTTCACGTAATGCAGTGTTAGCCTTGTTATCTGGGGAGAAGAAACTGGCATCATGGGTAGTCTCTTCATGTTTAGGGGGGGCAGCAACAGCAGCACCTCCAGCGGCATCCTTATCTGGTAATGGTGAGTTTTCGGGTCCGATATCAGAAGATTTAGCTCTCCGAGTGGACCCCACGTTGAATATTCTTGCATTAATTTGAAGCCAGTTCAAGTATCTCACTAGTTTATTACTCAAGAAGGATTTCCCCCGTGCAGGTAATCCTATCATCACAATGACCACCCGTTCACTGGTGTTATTGATAGTACCATCTGGAGATTGTTTGGATGCAGTTTGACCTGGGATATCCAAGGTGGTTTTGTATTTAGCTAATGGAACTTCAGGTTGAGGGAATGGAGTAGCAGGTTCACTTTCCACTGGTGGTATCGTTCTATTTTGGTCAGTGTTGGTTTTAGTTTCCTTATTCAATTGTTTAGCTTCTTCGTCATCTTCGTCATCTTCACCTTCGTGCTCATCTTCACTTAAAACCATCGGAGATGGGTTTTCTGTGTTCACTGGAGAAGTCCCCGCACTCATAATCGGGGTATCACTCAATGGATGATTATTGAATGAGTCTGCATCACTGTCATTTTCATTGGTGTCTTCCTGTTGATCTTCACCATGGGAGTGTTCCCCACCTAGGGAGAATCGTTTGAAACTTGTTTTCACACTTTCGATTTCATTCAATTTATGTTGATGTGGATGCTTTGGCACACTCAAGGTGTTGATATCAGTTTCATCATCCGATACTATGGCTGATTCATCATAATTGTGGATCACTGGCGCATTATTAGTGAATTGTACATATTTGTTGGCCAATTCAGAGTTAGGAGATAGTGATCTCTCTCTGAGTTCAGAATTCGGAGACAGAGATCTCTCTCTAGTGAAATTGATTTCCTGTTGTTCAGAGAATGGAGACAGGGTTCTTTCTAAAGGCATCAAATGAATTGAATTGAATTGAATAAATTAGTTAAATGAAAGTGAGTTTATAGTTAATTTGTCTGTTTCAAAAGACTAAAAGGAAAATGAATTGATGCTGATTGACTTCTTATAATAGTTACAACAAATTAATTTGAAACAATGATAATTTATGATAAAGAACGTTGTTATTTAATGAATTGAATAATAACTAAGAGAAGCACGCGGAATAAAATATTACAGCTCCTTTAAAGATAAGGTGGTATGAGATTGATACTTGGGAAGACTAAAGGGTTCACTATACTTGTTGCTCTGAGTCTCCACTTTATCTGGGGTAATATAGCAAATAATGCCAGATGCATGTACTTTGTATATATATACTACACTTTACTTATATAAAACAATAACAATGGGCTAATGGACTAATGTAAATGAATGGCCTGAACAACACTATTTCTGGGACGTCTATGTGTGTGTGGGTTAACCGCACTTCATCATTCCGGGGCCCGGGCGGTATAGAAATCATGATACGACGGGCTGAAACAACGTGCAGGTAGACAGTGAGATTACGATCAGGTGAAGTTATGTTGAATAAGAGAGTGGACAACATTTTGGTCGACTTCAATTAATTTGATCAACGATCAGTTTTTCAAACATATGGCCATCATAACTACTACGTTTACTCTCCAGTGATCATCCACCAATAATGTCATCTAAAGAACTCACGGCTCTAGAATCAGTAGCCGTGCAATTGAGAGACCCAAGAAATCGGGTGAACCCAGAATACAGAGATTGTCTACCGGGATTCATCACAACCGTGTGTGATTCTTGGGAATTACAAGATCTACCACTATGTGATGCAGCCCTGAGAGTATTAGTCAACTTGATAGCAGAGGTGGAAGCTAACTGCCAGTTGTTATTACACGTACCAAATTTGAATAGATTTGTGGATAGTTTAACCGAGATAATATCCTCCGGTAATGACCAATTGACCTTGAAAGTGATCTACTTCTTACAAAACTGGGTCACTCAAAGTGAATCAATGAGACAAGCCGTGAAAGCGATACCCAACATAGATAGATTACTCTTAAATCTTATTAAATTATTAAATATCATGGGGGAATCATACAGAAGTGATGAAGACGATGATGAACCAGGAATTCTCTTAGAACTTTTAGAAGAACTTGTTGACCATACCGATGTGAAGTTTAATTGGATTGAAATCATGTTAACTAATTTGATATCTTATGGATCCAATATCGTAGATCAAGAATTCCATTATCAAGTTGATTTACAAACTAAAGTACTAGAGCAAGCCACCAAGGATCAAGACTTCAAATTTACTAATGATGAGATTAAACCTTGTATTCCTATAATTCTCCAATTACTTGATCAGTTTGATCTTGGGTCTCAAAATTCTGCATGGTCTGCCTTCTTCAATTTTGCAATGAATATATCATCGAATCCAAATAATGTTAACGATGAAGTTTTCAAGTTGAGCCCACCAATGGCACCTAATTACAGTGCCATGATGATGAGATACATAATGATGAGTAACTTCATCACATCTAAGGAAAACTTAGACTCTGTATGGCAATCATTTAACTTAGAACTTTACCTTTGTCAATTAACTGACGTGTTGACTACTACAAGCATTACCTCTGGTCAACAACGTGCAGTGTTACTTCAGGCTGTTGATCTGCTAAACAAGTTGCTTCGTATTCAAAATGTCATGTTAGCATTCGATATTGAATCATTTTTGGATACTATAATTCCACAACCTGAAATAATTAATGCTCTTACTCTGACTACTGTGACAAAGTATTTACAATCATTACAATTACATAAGCATTTAATCTGTGATTCATTATATTACAAAGTGGTGAAATTATTACAATTACAAGAGATAAATCCTACCAACCATAAACCGATCACAATGGTTGGTTTAAATCTAATAAATTGTATGGTTCTCCGTGGAGGTACTGAATTCACTGAATTAGAAACAATAATTAATATCATCGACTACTCCATGGAACGACTAGATGTGGATCTCATTGTGGAGAAATCGAAAACTATGGGACTATTATTGACGAGCCCCAAAATATTAAATAACGTTTGGTTTAATAAGTCATTAAATGAATTATCTAGTGTTGTTAATAATGAACAATTCCAACAACAAAGTGGGAATCCCATTTTAATCAATAATTATAAGTTCATCAAGACAAAAATAGAACAACTAGAAAACGGTTTTATAGAGTCATAATAATAATAATAAAAAGATTGTATATATATATTTTTTGGAATAAATAATAAACAGGTATATAAATATATCTATGAAAGAGAATGAAATGGAATGAAGTTGGACAAAAATGACAAAAATTGCAAATGAAAATGACAAAGACACGAAAGACCAATAACAAGAAAACAAAGCTAAAAAAAACATAAATAATGACCCAGATAAAGTAGGAGAAAAAAGAATAGTATAAATAAAGGAGTATGGAATGTTATGTAATTGTAATATTTTGGGAGAGTAGAGGTAGGTGTGACGGAGATGAGACAAATCAATCAGCCTTCTTAGGCTTAATTCTGCTCTTCAATTTGACTTCAAGAAGAGGTCCTAAATGAACCAATTCGTATTCATCTTCTTTACCTAACATATAAGTACTCAATAATTGGTTATAAATGATGAAAAAGTAAATCCCCAAACCAGTGAAGATATGCCACCAACCGTGACCTTCAGTTAACACCCCCAATGGGAGACCTAAATATTCTCTTCTGACATTAATCAAATGGGGGCATAACACATTATCACAATTCCAAATGAAGAATCCAAAAATGAAAAGTGAGAATGATAAGATTAATAATTTATATTCCAATTTTCTAATTGCTGGATCTTTAATGATATGTTTAATAGTGGTGGTTGTCTTATAAATCACACCGAAATTTAACATAGCATAAAATAATTGATGAATCACTGGATTTCTGTACACAAAGATGTAAACATATGTGAATAAGGCAGTCACAAATGCAGTACCAAACCACCAAATCTTCTGCACTATGGGCGTTTTCCCCCATCCAAAGACGTAACCGAATGGTAATGCAGTGACGTAAACCATTGGTAATTCATCCATCAATTGATATTCATAAAGTAAAGTCATATGGAAAAGAAATGAACCGATACCGACACTAGCAAATCCTATACCGATATAAATATATAATGGACCGTGTTTATTAACTATAGCTGATCTAATATGTAATGCAGCCAATAAGATGAATGCAAAATTGGTAGTTGAATTAATGAATTCTGCCACATAATGAGAGAAGATATAATTCTCTTCACACCAATCAATGGTAGCTGTAACTGGACCCCAGAATCCAACGTATTCTTCAGGTAATGCTTGTGGATAACTAAACATTATGAAGTGGAATAAACTTATGATATATAAATAAAACTGAAAACCAATAAAACTAAATATCAAGTATAATGGTAATAGAGAAAAATATTTAATAGCAAAGACGGATCAAATGTTTATCAATACGAGTTTATAAAATATAACAAATAATAGTAATAACTGTAAGTTGAATATACGTGTAATAATAGCGTACACGGAGCAGATATTAGTTAAATAAATGTGCGTCGATTTGAATATATCGACGAGTCGATTGCTTCTGTCATCTATTCTCTATGTGTCGATTGTAAAATGATAAAAATCTGAAAAGTTCATCATGAAAAGAAGGGAAGACAAGAAGACTAGGGGGAGAGAAGGATATTTAGTATATTACAGTGATATATCAATGTTTCTAAGAAGATCAATACAAATACAGTCAAAAAGACATTTTGGGTTTGGTGCAAAGAAACCGGATCCCGCTCATTTAAAAGAGTTAAAGAGTAGACTTTATAAGGCACCAGAGGTGGTGAACCAAATGAAGACTATTCATAATATTATAGTGGATAAACAACTTCTCAAAGATAAAGTGTTAGATTCTGGAAATATGTTAACAACGTTTCAACTAATGAAATTATTACTTGATTCCGATATAAGATCAAATTTAGAAAAACTTGGATTAGTCATTAGAGATACCCGTGTGGAGATTCATGAAGAAGATGTTAAATTGGTACTAGAGATATTGAAAAGTAGAATAGAAATGGAGGACAAAGACCAAGATAATGACGATACGATATCTAAAGAATAATCACACTGCATATATATTATTTATTTTTGTACATATAATAATAAAAAGGTTTCATTTTATATTTCCCTATCCTTATAGGAAACCCAACCTACACCTAATAACCCAAGTATTCGATTCTCAGAGAAACTTTCAATGACTTTCCCCTGATCATCTTGTAATGCCTTCTCGTTGAGATGCCAGTTTTTCAAATGACATAGAAATCTAAGATTTCTATTAAACATGTCATTCCCAACAAAGTATAACATAGCGGCACCTAGACTGCTATGACAAACAGATATAATATCCAAACGTCTATTAATAGTGTATTCGCCACCAAGTATTGCTCCCCCCATGAATTTATCCATTCTAGGATTCACATCAACTAAATCGCATTCGATATACCCTGCAGATTTAAGTCGAGTCACTAATTCGAAAAGTTTCCTACTGATTACAGACTCAGAATTTATGTTCTCTTCATAAATTAAGAAATCCATATCACCACATGTTGATTTCCCCCTAATATATGATCCAGCGGGGCATACTTTCAATTTAGGGTCTAATTGAGCAGCTAATGATTTCACGTACTCCACATGGGCAGTTACTTCTTCTCTTGGAATCTTGACATTCCAATCATCATAGTGTTGTAACCCGATTTTCTGTAATCTATTAAGACTACGATACACCTCGGGTTTGTCCCTGATTTCTTCAAATTTGGTCAATTCATGTTTCTTCACAAAGGTGAACGCAGTTGTTTGCCCAAATCCATGAATCCGAGCAACGGCATTGACCAATTTTAATTCTGGATTCTCATTAACTCTCTTTTGTAATGCTTCAAACTTGGGGAATGTTCCTAAATTAATTATATCATCAATGTGTTCACAGATGTTAGCACCCATACCAGATTCATTACGGACATCCCTCGATGACCTTATAGGTGAATCAAAATTCTCAATAACTTTGATAGCATTCCTATACTGTTTAATCTTAAATTCTGTAGTGGGATCAAACAGTTTTTCTTGTTCTAACAGTTCCATCATCGCCTTAAATTTCTCTGCAAGTTTGATATTAACGTCAAACGATTTCGTATTGGATTGTTTATGGTCTCTATTTCTAGTCAATCGTGAGATGATCCCCCTGCATTTCCGTGTATCAGCATCCATTGTCTCCTCTTCCAAATCCTCTGGATCTAACTTACGCTTACGTGGACTAGGAGTCGGACTATTAGTTGGGGTGTAAAGATGATCTGCTAAGTGGTACTCGTAACCCTGGTAGGGTATCAGTTTCCCCGATTCCATGCAATGGGTTAACCATTCTAATTTCACAATGGGGACATGAATATCCTCGATTGAATCCACTTTCAATTGACGTTTGAGGTCAATTGTGTTAATTCGTTTGTATGAGTCATTTATGATCAGGTAATAGCTACCTTTTGTCTGATCAGTGAGGGAACCCCCCACTGAAGCTCCATTGGTTTCCCATAACTTGATCCGTCTATCATCAACTTTCGTTTTATTCTTATGAAACAATATAAACGTCAATCCACTGAATAACTTAGTCATTACTTAAAATTACAACAAATCTTAGGTAGATCTTCTCTTCTCTCCTTAGTTTGCTGAGAATTTTTTTTCTTTTGCTGAAAATAAAAAAAAAACATACTTAAATTCATGTGTTAAAAGAAAGAAATACAGCAATATTATATTAACACAACAGAAATTCCATCAAATATCATGTCTAGTGAGTTAGTGCAGCATTTTTGGAATACCATCTCTCCTGATAATGCAATTAGAAAGACTTCAGAGGCTTTCTTAATTGAAAGTTCAGTTCAGCAGCCTACAATAATTTTAGAATCAATAAACTTATTAAAGCAAAATGATATCCCTGCTCATATTAAATTGATCTCTATAACGTTTGTCAAGAATAGAATAAAGAATTGTTGGTTTATTAAAGAAAATTCACCAAATTCTATTAAGAAATTGTATTTGGGAAATGAATTAAAATCACAAATCAAATTCAATTTATTGGATTCAATGTTATCTGATTCAGGTATCAATTTGACGAACTTGGTGTTACAACAATTATCTAACTCTATCGATTTAATTATTAAATTTGATGACTATGGTATCAATTGGGATCACGAATTAGCTCAAATATGTTACCAAAATTTGACTAGCGATAAGGCCACCAATGAACATTTTGTTTATAAGAATCTATTATTGTTAAGAATAATATGCAAGAAACATAAGTTTGATACCATCGAGGAAAGAAGTTTATTCTTGAATAACTTTGTAGAATTGTTATTCCCAGTGTTGGAACACCTTTTAGAATCAAATATTTTGAAATCTAATTCAATTTATTTACTTTTGAAGATTTACAAATATTGCTCATTCACTTACTTACCACCATACTTGGCAAATCTCTCTAACTTAAACAAATGGGTGAATTTCATGTTGCAATTGATGAATAGAACAGGTGAACACACAGATGAAACTCATAAATGTGTTAAATGGTGTTTAGCAAATTTGTTTAGATTAATTTCAAGACATTTGGCTAACTCTAATGACAAGGAATCATTGATTCAACATTTCATCCCAGCTATTTTACAAAATTACTTCACTTTAGTGTCAGATTCTAAAAAAGTTAGCTTGATGAATGAACCAAGTAAATATTACTTGGTGGCGTTCATCACTGATTCATTGAAAATTGATCAAATTTGGCAAACTTTAATTAGTGGTAATTTAAATTCTATTTTGAATTTCTTGATCATTCCATTCCTAAGTGCAGATGAAGAAATGGTGGATATGTTTGAGGATGATGCACAAGAATATTTAAGAATTTATTACGCTTTGAATCACGATTTCAAAACCGGTTACAATGCATCCATTGAATTTATTTATTTATTGTCAGCAAAGAGATTCCAAGATTCATTCGAGACTATTTCTAGTAATTTGAGTGAAATCTTCTCCAGTAAGGATGTCTATAAACATCAAGCAGGGTTGAAGATCTTAACCAATATCTGGAACAATTTGGTGAGAGTCAATGATGCTTCTCAATTAGATCAAATCATGGAGAATTTCGTGTACCCACAATTAACTGATGAATCGCACAAGTGGTTACAAACAGTGGCATGTGAAACTGTGTCATTAACTTGTAGTTATAAGTTTAATGATTATCAACTGCTGTCTAACATTTACAATGTTGTGTTAAAATGTTTCAACAAGAATCAACCATTACCTTTAAGAATTGAGGCAGCCGATGCATTAAGATTCTTATGTGCTTATGAACCTGTTTCTAAAGATATGAGTGGAAAGATCTCCTTAATAATGGCTGAATTAATGGTATTATCTGGAAGTAATGAATTTGATTTGATTAATGAAATCATGGATGACTTTGTGTTAAAATTTTCTAAAGATTTAGAACCATTTGCCCTACAATTAGCTAAGAATTTGGATTTACAATTCTTGAAAATAGCTGTGGAATTATTAAATATGATGGGGACCGCTACTAATGATGACTCTGGGAAAATATCTAAAGATCAATTGGATAAGGAATTCCAGGCCTCATCCATTTTGGCTAATTTAAATACCATGGTTATCACTATGAACTCTCAAAAGGAATTGACCTATCAATTATTACAAACTATCACTCCTTCAATTCATTTTATTTTGGAGAATTGTATGGCTGGATTCATCACTGAACTAATGGACATCCTAGAGAGTTTCAACTTCACATTGAAAATGGTTATCCCAGATTCGTGGGCTATCTTTGACATGGTTTTAGATAGCTTTGACACATTTGGGTTTGATTATGTTACAGATTACTTGGAATATTTTGAATCCATTGTGACCTACGGGTTTGGTGCAGAGGGGAATAATTCTAAGAAACAACAAAAACTTGTGGCTTTGTTATTGAACTTTCTCAATGAAGATGATTCGTACAATGATGAAGAACTGGTGTCTTTCCTGTTCAGATTGGATGCTTTGATTATCTTGAAGACTGGTGGGCATATTCATGATCTTGTGATGCCTGTTTTGAAGTTTTTCAGTAGAGCTCAGACCGATTTCGAATTGATTGAAGTTTATAATGACACACTTAGAGAATTTTTGAAGATCATCATCAGTGGTATTTATAAGGACTTGAATGGGATGCTCAATTTAGTGGGATCCATTGATGGATTATTGAAGTTGATTGAACTATGGTTTAACAACTCTGATAAGTTCTTGGTGACTGTGTTTGATTTGAAACTCCAGATCCTAGCATTGATTGAATTAATCAAGAATGACCACTTCAAGGACCACTACGAATTCATTCTCAACAAGTTGTTACAGACATTTGATAAACTACCTAAGGCTATTGACCACAGAGTGAATGCCTTGAAGAAGATTGGTATCACTAAGACCATTGAGGAGGTCAATGGTGATGGTGACCTATACGATGATGAAGATGATGATGATCTAGAATTAGATGAATTGAATAAGGATACCCCATTGGATTCTGTCAATGTGATGGATGAATTCAAGAGATTCTTGAATGAGACAAAACTGCCAATCAATAAAGAGGGTCTCCATCAATTTTTGTAATAAACTCTTTTATAATTGTATATATAAAATAAACCAGCCATTTTTTAATTTTAGAGCGGACTTTCAAAAAAAAAATTTGTGATCCATCATCTATTTAGTTATCTGATCAACTTTATCTTTAAATATCAACTGAAATTCTATCGGTTTCTTCTTGTTTATTCTCCTATTTCTTTCTAAGAATTTGAGTAATACAATATAATCAAAAACAGATGACTGATATCACAATAACACCAATTTCAAACGGTTATCTGGAACCACCATTACCATCGCTTCCTAATCAACAAAACGTCATCGCCAATCCATCTAACACTGGTCAAACATTAATTGTAGATGGAACTGGGAACTTGAGACGTATCAGATTTGATACATTACCTATACCGCACGGCAACAATGGACAGGTTATGATGAATCAAGACCAACAGATCAACAGCAACAACAACAACAATTATTCCAACATTGTTCCACCACAGAGTCAACAACAACCTATACTCGATTCTGATCCAAAACAGCCAGCGAAATATTATCAATATACAACAACTACTGATCCTAACCCGGAATATGTTTCTAGTGGATTAGCAGAATCACAATTATTTGTGGAAAGCAATCGGCAGGGTGTGTTGGGATCCATGTTCAGACGTATGTCTTCAAAACGAAAGGGTAAATTGGGAGACTCTAATTATGCTGCTTCACCCACATTGCAACAATCTAATAGTGGTGTCAGTCGTGGTCCCGAACAAGAACAAGTGATGGTCAACGAGGGCGGTGTGTTCGGTGACGATTATAATGATGAAAACCGTAGATCTATTGGGTCCAAGACACGTGGATTATTTAAAGGTATAGCTAGACGGGTTTCATCTTCGGGAAGTGTCAATACCAAAGAGACAGAAGATAAGGAAAAGGAAGTGAAATGGAAAAGGAAGTCTGACAATGATGATGATGACGATGATAGACCAAGTGGAAACACCGAGCATGACGTATTTTTACTTAGGGCTTCTGTTCAAGATCTTGACCAGGAACTTAGAGAACATGCTTATCAGAAGATGCTAGAGTCTAAGGAAGGTGAAGAATGCAAAAGATGCCTTGCCTGGCTCACAAAGGCTGCTGAAAGGGCGGAATTCGAAGAAAATCGAAGACGTGAAGTGCAACGGTTGCCTAATGAATCAGAGGAAATGAGTAAGGTCAATAAAGATCATTTCATGCAGAAATTTATGGATTACAATAAATATGTCTCTGGTGCTCCTACAATAAATTATAATACCAGTCATCATTATTATTTTGCTAATGATCGTCAATCCAGGGATGTCATCGGGAAATCAACAACTAAATTTGAAGAAGATCCAAATGCTAAGATTAACCGCAAAATGTCTAAACTGAACAGAGAACTGAGAGAATTAGATCATAATTCAACTGGTGACCCGGAAATGGATCAAGTTATGCGTGATAAATTGAGACGTAAACTTAATAAACTTCGTGCTAAATTAGTTTCACAATCATATGCTACCAGACAACCCCAATATAGTTCTCTTGATTATAGAACCAAGAATGGGAATATCAATATGTTTGTTAATAGTGTTTTGTCTCCACCGGCAATGCCTCAACTAAATCTCCCTACACCAGGTGAAGAATTTGATAATTCTACTTCATTTAAAGATGCTTTCATGGATAGAGCTATGGGAAGATCAAGTGGATCCAGCAACAATAATAAAAACGCAAAACAGACCACTTCAACGGGATCTACTAATACATTCACTATTCCATTAACAATGAAACCTATGTCTTTATTATTACCATCCAATGAACTTCTTAGAGGTATGATTAACGATTTACAATTGTTCAATGCTTCGTTAGATACTTGGTTAAATAATGTCATTTTGTTTTCTGTGTTATTTCATTTTATAGATTTCACGTTAGATTTAATTGCATCCCTGGTGTTCATTGTATTGCAATTTTTCATGGGGAGAGATCGGAAATCTGACGTTCAAATGTGGACTAGTTGTGGTTGTTTGACTGCTAAGTTTGGGTGTAAATTGGTTGCAGGTTTATACATTAGTAGAATTGTGTATAGGTGTTGGATGACCATCTCTGCTGTGTTATTTGGGTTACAATCGTTTTTGAAAACAATCGGGATATTATAGTTACTTATTTGCTTATATTTGTAAATAAAACTGTCGAAAAAATATATTTGTATATAATAAAACAACAAAATGAGTAGTAATAGTGGTAGTAGAATGCAGGGGGGAAGGGTAATAAATGGAAAAACAAATCGGAGAAAAAAAATAGATCAGAAACTCAATAAACCTGTGAGTTGATAGAAAAAAATGATAAAAAACAATAAAAAGCCCAACTAAATGAAAGAAAAACCAGCCCTCCCGTTACACAAATTATTAAAAAAGCTATCCTTTATATTAATGACTTGGCAGATTCCTCAGAGGTAGAGTTCCAGAAGTCACTAATGTCCTTACCGGCACCGTTAAACACCAAAATGTTTGGAGTACCATCATCTGGGATATCAGTAAGGACATCCTTGGTACCATACTTGATTAAGTTGGCCTTCAAATCAGCTGGGGTCAATTCAGCGGAGGAGAACATGGAATCGGTTTCCGGTTGTAAGGAAAGGAAGTAAGTCAATAGACCACAGACGTGAGGAGAAGCCATAGAGGTACCAGACAACACAGCGGTGGCAGTGTCGGAACCAATGTAGGTAGACAAGATGTTCAAACCTGGGGCAAAGATATCCACACACTTACCGTAGTTAGAGAAGTAAGCTCTAGAGTCGGACAAGGCGGAGGCACCAACGGTGATTGGCTTCTCGGCACCAGCTGGGGAGGTGCTACAAGCATCGTTGTTTTCGTTACCTGCAGCAACGGCAAAGTGGATACCAGCCTTGACGGCAGCATTGACAGCCAATTCCAAAGCTGGTGACTTACCACCACCCAATGACATGTTAGCGGTGGAACCCTTGAAGCCCTTTGGAGCAGCCTTAGCTTCAGCGATGTGAGCGTTAGCAGCAACTTCGACACCCTTGACAACATCAGACATGGTACCAGAACCGTTAGATCTAAGCACCTTGATGGCGACAATCTTAGCGTGCTTGGTGACACCGTAAGTGTCTGATCCGATAGTACCGGCACAGTGAGTCCCGTGACCGTTACCGTCAATGTCTTCATCACCATCTGGGATAGTAGCCCCCCAGACAGCTCTACCAGCGAATTCTTCGTGCTTGATGTTGACACCGGTATCAATCACGTAAGAGGTGACACCCTTACCAGCAACGTCATCGTAGAGGTATTGGTTAAAGTTACCTAAGCCCAACTGTTCTCTGTGGGAGATTCTGGATAACCCCCATGGGGCACCAGTTTGAAGGGTAGCAGCGTTAGTGTGAACTGTGGAGTCCAATTCGATGTGAGCCACATCTGGGTGTCTCAATAGAGTCTTGATGACTTGAGGAGTGAACTTACCTGAGTAACCCATGTTGGTACCGTCAATGTTATAGACGTGTTTCAAACCGCCACCATTTTCGGTGGAGAATTCAGCGATATCATCAGCAGTAGTTAAAGTAGATAAAGATTGAGAGATCAAGTCGTCGACCCATAATTGGTGGAAGGCAAAGGCATCCTCTGAGAGACCTTCCTTGAACATCACAATGTAGGAGTGTGAGATGAAGTTGTCCACAGTAACCAATGGGGCAGCATCTTCTTCTGAAAGCAAGGTGACAGTTGGAGCGGTCTCCTTAGATAATTCAGCAACATCTTCAACGATGTCTTCAGCGGCGGCAAGCACTTCTTGAGCCTTCTTGGAGACTTCCTTCACCAAGTTGAATTCAACTGGAAGGTCATTGAAGGTTGGGATGACCAAGGCGTTAGCGGATAGCGTCAAGACCACTGAAAGTGCGACAGCGTTTGATAATTTCATAGTAGTAGTAGTAAAGAGGAGGAGGGTTGGTGTTAGTTTCAATTGTTTAAAACTAGTGGAAGAGAAGAGAAGAAAAGAGAGTGAAGGTAAAGCAACAAGGGTGGCAAAAAGATAAAAAAAGATTTTTAAAAACCACAGTACGGTGAAACCAGCGATAAAGAGAGAGGGGTTAAAGGCAGTGCTAAAATTAGGATTACACACTACCCGGAGTAAGATTAGATAAGAGATAGATAGATAGGTAGGTCGTGTGTGATTGTTTATGATTGTCCGTGCTTGTCCGTTGGAGGTTATTAAAATGGGTATATGGGTGGGGTGAGTGGATATCACTATGTGGATTGGCAGTGTAAAGTGTAAAGATACCGTTCTCCGGGTTGGAGGAGTATTGCTTTACGTGTTTGTTATTTAAATTATAGTTATAGTTATCTACCTTACTTGAAACACGATTGATTTAATCACTTTTGTTAGATTATTATTATGATTCTTATCTTATTTCATAAATCTTTTCCTCTCTCTACCTCTTCTTCTTCTTCTTCTTCTTCTTTCTCTTCCTTTCAGCACTACACATACACCCACTAATTGTTAAAATCATTTAAATATTCTATTAATTCAAGTGGAAATCATTCCAAAGAAATGTATATAAAAGTATTAATATAATTATCACAACAATCCAGCTTCTTTAAATGCCTTTTCAGTGGAATCTAAACTCTCCAATTCTTTCAATGTTTGTTCTGTTCCAAACCGTTCACCATTGAAGAATAATGTTGGAACCCATTTACGACCACTCAATGCAGTGAATTGCTTTTCTAATTCAAATGCTTCTTTAGTTTCCATTTTATCCAATTCAACTAACTTAACTTTATCTAAAACACCATATTTCTTGAAAATGGCAATGGCGTAATGACAATCTGGACACCATGATTTACTTAACATTAAGTATTTATTAGCATTAACTAATTTCTCTGCTTGATTAACCATTATTGGAATTGTTATATTTTTTGAACAAATATTATGTTTCAATATAATGAAAGAAGAACAGTAATAGTAAGATCAAAAAGACGTTTCACTCTAAACCCCGTCCAAGAGATGGCCGATGTCCACACTACTATTATGTCGTGCTCGCCACAGTTTTTTTTAGATCGACTAATCGACTTAAAAAGAAATTTTGCGTCGAAAAATATTTTTTATCATATTGATATGCACACTAGACTGGCGGTGCCTGGTATATGCTATATAATCTCTTATATACGGTAAATTACCATTATTTTATTATATTACATATTACACATATTTTAGTGTATATCATGTTACCCCGAATACCGTTATATACAATTATAGTATTAGCCCGAAATCTTATACGGGCCTCGAACTTTAACTCAATATATATCCCGAATCTTCATAGAAAAAAAAATCTCTCGGTAGCTCGTCGGCCTAAGTATTCGTTTAAACCGGCAGCGTGTGTTTATGTTTAAAGTATAAATAAAGACATGTGGACGTCTTTTCTGTGGTATCTTTCTAACATTTAGAATTCTTAAAAAAAATGTAGTCTGTGATCAACTATGGCCAGCGATTCAAATACTTTGCAATCTCAGTTGTCATCCCAGTCAGAGGTGACTGGGAATTATTATTCAGCTGAAGAAAATTCCATCGATGGAAACTCTATTGAAGAAATCACAACTACTCATAATAATAAGACAGATAAACCACAAGTTACCGCCCCTACCGATAATGAAAAAAATTACATTACAGTGACAGGTGAAGAAAATGGTGTAACTCAACAAGATTCAGATACCCAATCTGATTATTCATCAGTCTCTAATGATGAAGGTGCTAGTAAATACACTGGAGGTGAATATGATGATGTGAAAACGTTCCAAGATATGATAACTAAACAACGTACAAGACAAGAAATGTATCAAGATGGGATGTATAATGAAGTGGAAAAAATATCCACGAAAATCTCTAAAGTGTTAACTCACCAAGATTTACATCAAGATGAACCAGAAGAGGAAAACGTTTGTGATCCAAGAACGATGGAATGGGATTCCCCCGATGATCCAGATAACCCATTTAATTGGCCAACTTGGAAAAAATGGTATTGTACAATGACTATTGCATTCTTATGTTTAGTTATCACATTGGGGTCATCCATTTATGTTAGTGCATTAGAAGAAATGATGGTTAAATGGAATATATCAGAAACTTTAGGATTAGCAGGATTGACATTTTATTTATTAGGATTGGCTGGAGGACCTACAATTGCTGCTCCAATGTCAGAATTATTTGGTCGGAAAATTGTGTATTGTTCAACTTTACCTGTGTCCATGCTATTCATAATGGGTGTCGGTCTTTCTCAACATATTAGAGAGACCCTGGTGTTACGGTTCTTTGCCGGATTTACTGCCTCTGCAGCTTTAGCTATCGGTGGTGGTACAGTCAGTGATATTTGGCAACCACATGAAATTGGGTTCGCTATGACAATGTTCTGTTTGGCTCCATTGGCTGGTCCCGTTATTGGACCCATCATTGGTGGCTTCACTGCTGAACACAAATATGATAAACATTCATTAACTAGAATCGGTGGATTAAGATGGGTTATGTGGGTTGACTTGTTTTTCGCAGCAACTGTGTTTATCCCATTGTATTTGATGCCAGAGACCTATAAGACTATCATCATGAGAAAGCGGATCAAGAAAAGAGGTCTTAAACAGAAAAAGGGTATGCCTTTATTGACATTCTTAGTGGCCATCGTGTTTATCACATTATTGAAACCACTGAAGATGTTAGCTGTGGAACCTATTGTTTTAGTGTTCTCTGTGTATACTGCCTTCATCTTTGCAGTTTTATTTGGATTCTTTGAGGCATTCCCAGTGATTTTCAGAGGTCAATACGATATGGATTTGGGTATATCTGGGTTGCCCTTCTTGGGGATCGGTGTTGGATTACTAATTGGTGCTGCCACTTATATGTACTTAGATAAATGTGTGTTTTTCCGTAAACACAAAGATGGTTACGTTGGTATGAGAGATAGACACGGGAACCCATTACCACATACACCTGAATCCAGATTACTACCATGTAAGATTGGTTCATTAGCATTAGCACCAGCATTATTTTGGATGGGTTGGACAGGGAGATCATCTGTTCATTGGATGGCCCCCATTGCATCTGCTGTTCCATTTGGATTTGCCCTAATTTTGATTTTCTTCTCCATTTTGACTTACTTCAGTATGGCATATCCACCTTTATCAGTGGCATCAGCTTTAGCGGCTAACAATTTTTTGAGATATGTGGTGTCATCGGTGTTCCCACTATTCACTGTGCAAATGCTTAATAATTTAGGTATAGGTTGGGGGGTCTCAGTGTTTGGATTTATAGCTGTGGCTTTGATCCCGGTTCCATGGATTTTTGATAAATATGGTCCTGCATTAAGAAAGAGATCACAATTTGGTTGGGATGCCTTTATGAAACAACAGCAAGCTGCTGCTGCTGCTTCTGCCGCTGCTGATACATCAGCTTGAATAACCTCTATCTTCTTATATATACAATATTTATAACCCTTTTTAATTTTTTAAAATTACGCGGAGAGAGATCCTGTAAGGCTGTGTACCTATGTAAAATTTGATTTTTCAGCGTACACACACAAAAAAAAACATGTCCAGTTTACATATTATTATATGTTATTATTGTTATATATATTTTGTTTTTCTGTACACCATATCTCTCTATCTCTGTATATAGATCTATATCAATTAAATTAGTCGTTAATTTCCTATTTATACAATAAATCAATCAACAAACATATAAATTTATATCCAAGACTTCCAATATGGCTGATAATAATGCAGATTTATTAAAGACTCCATTGCATGGGTTATACATTCCAGCAGCTTTAATTTTAGTCGGAATGGCCATCATGAATTACCATTACGTGCCTCATACAATTGTTGTAGTGGCAATATTTGTTACTGGACAATTTTTTTACTATTTATCCAAAAGATCAGTGATGAGTTCTGATAAATTCCAAAACTATGAATTATTAGATAAAACGGTGATCTCTAGAAACTCTGCAATTTATAGATTTAAATTGAAAAATGAAGATTCAAGATTAGTCATTCCAATTGGTCAACATTTAGCATGTAGAGTCAATATAGGTGGTGAAGAATTAATTAGATATTACACACCGATCTCTAATCAATTTGATGAAGGATTTTTCGATTTATTAATTAAATCATACCCAGAGGGTAAAGTTTCTAAATATTTTGCATCTTTAGTGCCAGGTCAATTTGTTGAATTTAGAGGACCAGTCGGTAGACTCTCATATCAATCAAATATGGCTGAAGAATTAATTATGATTGCCGGTGGATCAGGGATCACTCCAATGTTACAAGTTGTTGGTGATATTGTGACAACACCTGAAGATCTAACTAAAATGAAATTAATTTACGCTAATGACACAGAAAATGATATTTTATTAAAAGATGAATTGGATGATTTTGCATCCACGTATCCAGGATTTGAAGTGTCTTATGTGTTAAGAGATGTTCCACCTCATTGGAAAGGTTATAATGGATTAATCACAAAGGAATTACTTCATGAATTATTACCTGAACCATCTCCTAGTAAGAAAATATTGGTTTGCGGTCCTTTAGAGATGAAGAAGAGTATTTTACAATTCACTGAAGAATTGGGATGGAATAAAGGTACCCTTAAATCCTCCCAAGATGATCAAGTTTTCTGTTTTTAATAATTTGTTTTTTCTCCAAAATTCTGTTCTTGCTTCTTAATTCCTTTGTAATTTATTTCTACTAACTTTATATATTCTACTTCTTATTCCTGTCTCCCCCCTCCCTCTTTACTCTATACATATATAGTCTCTCTCTCTCTCTCTCCATTTTTAAACTTATTTAAATATTATAACAAAATCTATCCAATTTCCCAATTAACCTTCCATCTTACCAAGCGGCTGCCATTTCAAAAAGAGGCGCATGCATAGCACGCATGCTCAAGGCTGTGCTTACTTGGTCTGTCGACATATCTTGTAAAAACGACGCGTCTATATTTTGTCATACGTCGATAGACGTTTATGAGCCGCACAATCGATTTTTATATCAGATATTGATTCAAGGGACGCGTAGGTATTTATGTTATTAACGTGTAGTGGAATTACCTAATATCAACAAGAATATCTGTTAACCAATCGATATGACATCCACTAGGTTTAAATTTGATCTATCTAGATCATTATTGTTTAATTCTAATGATAAGGAAGAAAACGATTACGATGATGATGGACCAAGTATTATAGAAGACGATGATGAATCTCAAGTTATACCAGGTGGATCATCTCCATTGATTACATCACATGATGATGGCATTGATTCATATACACCGACATCCATGTTCACCACATTGAATAAGGTCAAAGAAGTCACACTTAGTTCAGGTAAAAAGATTTATTTGAAACCAAAAAAGAAATCAATAACAGAGATGATGGATAGGGAAGCCGAATTGGCTCGTGATTTAGATCAATCAGATTTAATTAATATGACTAGATTATATACAAAGTTAGAAATTCAACAGAAACTAAGAGATGAAGAAAGCAAATACACTAAATCTTCATTGACTCCAGTTTTCCAAAGTGGATTGGGGAAACCAAAGAATAGGAAACGACAAGTTGGTCAATTATGGACAGAAAAATATAGACCTCAAAATTTCTTTGATTTGATAGGTAATGAAGGAACAAATAGATACATTCTTCATTGGTTATCGCAATGGAATGAGGTAGCCTTACATAAGTCTAATCCAGAAAGATTTACAAACAATAAACAATTTCAAGATCAAAAACAAGATAATATGGATCCATTGCATAGACCAAGACATAGAATATTATTAATTCATGGTCCACCAGGGATAGGTAAAACGTCTATCGCTCATGCCATAGCAAAGCAATTTGATTACAAAGTTCAAGAAATCAATGCAAGTGATGAAAGAACGGGTTTGAAAGTGAAGGAAAGAATCACTAATAGTTTGAAAAATTCTAATTTAAGTAATAAACCATCATGTTTGATCATTGATGAAATAGATGGTGCTAGTGAATTTGGATTTATCAGATTTTTGAATGAAATCATTTATGAAGATAAACGAGCCACTCAGAAACTGAATAACCTTAATGCTGCCTCTGAGAATAAAAGAGTTGCCAATGCAAAGGAAGTCAAAGGATTATTGAAAAGACCTATCATTGCTATGTGTAATGATGTCTACGCTAGTTGTTTAGATAAATTGAAACCAAATTGTGAATTAGTGCAATTACGGAAATCACCAAGAAGTTTAACATTATCAACATTGAAAACCATTTGTAAGAAGGAGGGAATCCCAGTTAGTGATAATTTCTTAGGATTCTTAATTGATTCTACAGATGGTGATCTAAGAAATTGTATTAATTTCTTACAATTCAATAAAAACAACGGTGAGATGTTCGATAACAATGGTAACAACTTTCAATCATCAGCTAAAGATACTCAAATAAGTTGGTATTTGTTATTAAATGATATCTTCAGTAGATCACATAAAGCCACTAAAAGTGAAACTTTCAATAAAGTTCTTGATGATTTATCATCTGCTCCATCATCTATTGATAAAGTAAATAGTGGGTGTTTCAATGTGATGTTGGATTTAGAAACAGCTACAGTGGATAAATTGAATGACACTCAAGATTGGATTTACTTTAATGATTTAATGAGTACCAAATTCATGGATTTTGAAAGAGATGATTTAACTTATTATAATTGTGTGGCTCCTATGAAGTTCTTCCAGATGTTCAATGATATTGGAATGATTGGTGACCATAAACGTTACAATTATAGAACAAGAGATGAAACTTTTGAATTGAAAAAGAAGTGTCATGAAGTGATTAGGCAAATGAAATACCGCAATTTAGCTACTAATGAAAATAATCTGATTAACTATGAATTGGGTTATTTGAATAATATCATAGTACCAGTGGAGTTCAATTTGAAGATGCTAGAAAATAATAAAGACAGATTACAACATATATTTGATCTGATAAAGGAATATCGGATTACGTTTGATATTTTAAAAGAGGATCATAATAATCGTCCACAACAACAACAGAGAATGTTACAACAAGTCACACATGTCTTAAACCCTAATTTAAATTTATTTACAATGTTAGAATCAACATTGCAACACAAGAAAAGCATTATGGTTAACAAGTTACATATTGAATATACGACTCAATTGAAGACAAATACCACGCAGGAGTACATTAAGAAAAGAAAGCAAGAAACCTTAGAAAGGGACAATTTAAAGAAACAAGCCAGTGTTAATGGTGGTGGAGGAATTGATAATAATAATAATAATAATGCCGTTGATAATAGAGACAATAAGGGGGTCTCCACAGTGGATTTTTTCAAAACAAAATATAAATCTTTTGCATCGCAAGTGGCGGGTAGATCCCATGGGGGAACCGATAATATTGAAGATCATAATAAAAGAAATAAAGTCATGAGTGATAATGAAAACAGAATTTGGGTTAAATATCATGAGGGATACAGTAATGCAGTTAAAAAGGAAATTAAATGGGAAGACATATTTTGAAATTCCTAAATAATCGGTATACAAGGGCCCCTCTGATATCAATATCATTTGCATTGCAATGTATTCCCCTATTTCATGCACCTTTTTGACTCTACAAAGCACGGCCAAATTATATATAAATTATTAATGTTTCAAACAAAACAAAAAAAAGCTAGAACTTCAAATGATTTTTTTTTAATAGAGATAGTCATAATCATTGTATACTTGTGTTGTACTTTTTTTTGTATGTCTTTGTATTTAAGCATTATGTGGGTGTATTGTTTCAACAGGTAAACATTAAAATCATTCGATGAATGTTGTCTTGTCCTGTGTATGTCTCAACAAATGAGATTTGTATAATAGTTGAATAGTCTTCTTTGCACTGGGGCGTACATTGTATGGCCAAATACATACATAATTCAAAGATATAACAATTTTTCAAAGAAGAGAATCGCAAACTAACTATGTTTTACTTTTTTTTTTTCGTCTTCTATTGTTATCGTTTACTTCTTAATGATACGGCCAAATTCTCTATTGCCCTTCCCTCATGTTTTTTTCAAAGTTCCGATTTACCAACATAGATGAAAAACCAAAACAGCATACCCCGATATATATTATGCAAGGGTAAAACAATAGAAATAATTTAACAATAGGCTTTGAATGACTGTACAAATTGTACTACTTTATTGGGAAAAATACAAGACATTATGGAATGAAACTGCGGTTCATGAACAATTAGTTATTGTTAAATTTAGTGTTTAGTGCTTGTCGATAATTATATTGCCAGTGGATGAATAGTGTACATTGTAGTGTTAGAACTTGAAAAAGGTATTTGATGGGGCTAGACAAGTTGAAGTTAAAAAAATTTAGTTGTACATGAACTTAAAAAAAAAAGCAAGAAGCAAGTGGGTCTCTGATTATGGTAAATAAAAACTTTACAAGAAACAATAGATGGTAGCCTGAAAAGAAAAAAAAATATGTGTCGGCAGTCGGATAGCGGATAAAATATTTAATTCGGAAAAACAATGAATGAAGAATAGTTTTGATTTTTTTTTAAATATTGATCAAATATTCAATCTAGTTATCGTACATGATAAATTTATGATTCATTTAGTGCATTCTGAATTCTAGAATATAAATTGATTTTTAGTCTTAACAAGAAGGGGGTGACCAAACAGAATTAAACAAAAATTATTACTATTTAAAAAAAAAAAAAAGATAATCTGTGTTAAGCAACCAAAAAAAAAAACATTCTTAACATTGATTACTATTGTTTTGTATGTATAATTCTGTAATATTATTGTTTTCAATACAATCTCGTAAAGAGTGTTTAGAATTTTCTTATACATCCCTGTTTGTTCTATTTTTATTCTTTTTTCATTACATGTATATAAATCTGTTCCAGTTTGTAAATGAAATACAAGAAAACTATCGGCTAATCGCCTTCAACTTTTTTTTTTCTGTAAAAATATATATCTTTATTTGGCTCAGTTTGTGTAATCCTTATATTATGAAAAATTAGACCCACATTGCTTTCGCCACCGTACTTTGTTATTCTTATCTCATATTTGTCGACATGTCGGAAAGTGGAAAGCGGAAAGTGGCAAACGGTAAACGGATTTATATCTAAAATGATGACGAACATATAAATACATCTGGCTTTTGCAACAGGGGTGACGTTAAACAGGGTATATTTAAATTAATTACGTAATCTTATATATATATATATATCAAATTTCTCTTTTAGTAATTTGATGAAGATATAGAATTAGTGTGTAAAGTCGAGAGATAAAAGAAAAGAATTATGATTCAGCATATAGTACACCTGCACAAACCCATATATCATAGTATATCAAAAACTTTAAATTAAAAAAAAAAGACTTGAAGTCAAACTAGATCTCTTTGGGAAAGCTACCCGAGACGAGTAAGAAAGTTGAGACTCAGTGGTACACCATAAGAATAAAAATAAATATCCGAGGCTCTTTAAACTTACGATGTTTCTTTATCTATCTGCTTCGAGATTCAAGATGTTGGACATGTATTTCTTTTTCAATATTGGTATTACTTAGGAGATTAATGTCATTAAAACTAGTAGATTTTCATTTAGGAAAAAGTAATCACAGACTGACTTTGACACTAGACCATTTGTATACAAGGCATGAAAAACTATAAAATTACAAGGGGTGGGGGTGTCTATGAGAATTCTTTAGGCGGTCAGTTTTTTTTTTTTGTCAAGTTATTTAAATTCCAAGCCACACACTACACAAATATATAACAAAGTTCAATAAACAAAACTGTACTGTAGCTGAGCCTTTGTAAGATTTAACAAGTAAAAAAAAAAAAAAAATGAAAACATTAGTTATGGTGGAGGTAAGTTGAAACGAGGATGAAATATGTCAAGGTTTACTTTATTGAAGAAGATCTTTACCCTAATCATAATACTATTTTTACTTATGATATCTAATTTGCTTTAACCAATTAAAAATAATAAGCTATTTTCAGTAATTAATTAAAATAAAATAAATGGATTAATATTAATCTCAGGCTTTTCATTTAATAATGAAATTCTCCAACTTTAAAATATTTTTAGACGTGTGGTTATGAGGTTGAGTCATATGAAATGGATCTACAATTATTAAAAATTATAATTATTATTATTATTATTCTTTTCGGTTAATGAAATTGTAGATGAAATCAAAAATAGATTTACAGTATTAATCAATATAAGTATTATTCTGAAATTATTTATAGCTAAAAGATGAATTAACTAAATTTAACAACAAATAGAACGTATCTTAAATTCTATGTAAGGTGAAAAACAAAAATTCAGGTTCATAAAACGTTTGTCTTCGGGTTTTTTTTTTTTACCTTTTTATTATTATTAATGTATAGTGGTTTAAAAAAGTAATTCAAAGACTAATGATTAATAAATACAAAGAAACTGGTGTGTCACAAAACTCCATAGCCTGAAAAATCTTTAATGTTAAATGTTGGTTGATCACCGTTGAATCATCATTGATTTATGATAGGTTCAATTTTATTTGGTGTATCAAGCTGTATGATTTTATATGAAGATCCTAAGTCCCCATCTCTTATTAACCAAACATAATAAAATAAAAAGTCATTTTATTGTCGATCAAATTAGTTGAGTGCAATGTCGCATTTTTTTCATTTTATTTTGGCGACCTGGTGACCCTGTTAATCTGCCTCTTCCCCCGGTCAGGAAATTATGGTCCGCTACCGGGGTGCATGATGATGACTCTAACCAGAGTGTAGCTATGCCGAGTAAGCCAGATAGTGGGATATAAAGCAATGAATAAATTATCTTAATAGTATAAGTACGAGTTTCACTAAACTAGAGAAATAGTATTTTAGTATTTGGTTAGTTTAACAAGTTTAACTACCCCATTTTCTTTTATCAAAATTTCAAATTGTTTTTTTCACCAATAGAGTTAATTGTACATTCAAGAATTGAAATTTATTTCTAGTGAATATTGATTAGTAAAGTTACTAGTAAATGGCAATCTTCAGATTTCAACATTTACCGAAATTTAGGATAATAAAAAAAGTTATCCTAAAATAATTAAAACAATAAGGAATAGAGAGGGGGGACAATTGTTTTGATGTCTAGTAGTTAACCAAATTAGTCCATAAATACTTTCAAGTAGTCGACTTTTACTTACATTAGAGTCTCATGAGTATTATTTTTGGCTGACAAAACTGAAATAATTAAAATAGATTTTTTTTTTACGTGTTTTCGTGTCCAATTCTTTTTTTGGTGTGTCTTATTAAGAAGTGTATGTCGTTAATCATCGTGATTTTCATTATAATTTTGCTGTTGTTTCTTGTTAAAGTGCATGATGAAAAATTAAAAATATTAATTTGATGACAATATATACTTATGATTGGTGTATTAGCAATATAGCAACTAAAAGAAAATTGTATTAAACTAGTAGTAGGTTTGGTGTATGTTATGTTTAATTAATTAATTAATTAAAAAAAAAAAAACAATATCAAATTAGCAGGGGTTAAGTGCTTCAAGCATACAGTAAATGGATAAACCTACAAAGTTACTTATTGTATAATACGAATTACATTTCCAATTTCATAGTCAAGATGGATTTAAAAATAAAAAAAAAAAAATAAAATAAAAAATGGAGTTCACTGGCAAATAAAACTAAACTAAATTCAAATTTTAAAACAATCAGGTGGCAAAATTCTTATTGTTCTTGGTTGAATAGTTAAAATATTTAAAATACTTTAAATACTTAAAATACTTAATTATCAAGTTACACTCTATTATTTTATATTTATCCCCCCCCACCGTCCCCTGTTAAATTAATATATAGTTTATAATAACAAGAAACAAGAAAGGTCAAAGTCATGTGACCGCTAGAGTAGCAGTTCTAAATTGGGGTAATTGCGCACTGATGCACCCGTTTATACACGTTTAACTAGTAATGTAAAGGGTAAGTTTTATGTATTTCTTTAATTATATCTAAAATCCAGTTTTTTTTTTTTTTTTTTGTTAATGAGTGAACACGGCATGTTTTTTTTTTTTTTTTTTTGTATTACAATTGTTTTTCCTGCTATTGTGTATTTCAATTTACTCCAACAATTGAAATTTTGTAATCAATAAAAATAAAAATTAATATTTTTAATCTAATTATTATAATTTGTAATATATATATATTAAATTTATTATTTTCATATACACAAATTACAATTTCTATGATTGGAATTCGTAGAAGATTAGCGAAATATAGCATTCCCTAGAGAGAGCAGAAAAAAAGAAACGGGCACCATGAAGGCATACACATGATCAAGTCGTGAGAGTGAATAAAGTTTATATCATTCGGTTCATCCGATGTACCACTGGTCCCCCCACCCAACTATCCAGTCACCGGGTATGCACCCCCAATATCATGGGGCTCTCGTTAGTCGACTAAATAAAATTCGGCTTCTCATTAAATTAGAGTTCAGCTGATCGTAAAAAAAATATTTTTTTTTTGTGTCACTAAATATGCGGCATTTTATGCATTATTACTTAATTCGTTTCTTTTTTCTTCGCCTCTTCTGGTGGCAATTTTTTTTTTTTTTTTTACGTAAGTCATACAAAAAAAAAATTTTTTTTTTTTCTCTTTGTCCTTTACAAAAAGGAACTCCTTTCCATTTTTTTATACCCTGACCCTTCTGAAACTCGGTTTCAAACTTTTCCTCTGTTTTCTCTTTTTTCTATTTCCCCCTTATCATATCAATATTCTAATAACTAATATCTTTAATAACAACAAAACAGCATCCCCTCCACTCCCCCTTCAACATTATATTTTTTTTGCTACAACATTTACATAATCCTTGTTTCATAGAAAAAAAATCGCATTTCTATACACATTCGCCTCCCTTCCCTATCTACCCCCACTTCATATACCCCTTTATATAGATGAATTCTCATTACGATAATCATAACAACGAACAAGAGGCGTCAGACCATTCCTCCCGTTTTAAGGGAGCTCCCACTTCACAAACTGATCAAAATGATCCATCTCCAACTTCAACGGCGACCGCAGCTGCCCTGGCATCTCTAGTGTCTTCAGTCGATACAAGTTTGACAAATTCAAACTCCGTCAACGTGAACGTTTTAGAAAGTAGAAGACCATCAGTGGTGATTCCTTCAAACCTGGATACTTCAAGCTTGATGTCACCTTACCCTTCCACATCACATTTACATCATCACCACACTTCAACGCGCTCTAGTGGAACTTCCACTCCTAACCCAATGGATATGAATGGTCATTGTCCTATCTCACCAGCATCGGTTAACTACCCAATGCAACACACTAGATCACAGCTACATCAATCAACAAATAATAACACAGAACTCAATAATAATAATAATAACCAACAAGCTACCATGATTCCAACTAATAATACCGTGCCAGTTACCACTACTGCTACAACTTTACCAACTAATAACAACACATCTTCTACTTCCACTAAATTACCAAAGAAATCATCAAGTACAAGAAGATCCAAGAATAGAATTACCAAAAACTCACAATCTAATCATTCCAGTTTACCAATTTCTAGAAGATTCAGATCTAAATCACTTCCAAACTTGTGGTTCCCATCATCAAAGCAATCATGTATGCTTTTGAATGATTTGAAATATCAACAACAATCCAATAGTGGCGTGCAAAAGCAACAACAACATCAACAACAACAACAACAACCTCAACCACTTTGGTTCCCACCAATCAATCTCCAATCATTACACGAATTGGATCTCCATGAAGTTTTAAAGAATCCACAATTAAGACATGACATTCTCTTTGATCCACAATTACAATTCAGACCAAATTTGGATGGTGAACGTGGTAAAAGAAAGAGACAACAGGCTGGATCCATTTTGAAAAATGAATTAGAATTATTAATGTTACCAGATGGTGACGCTAAACGGAAAAGAGTTAATGAAAATTCACCTATTTCTGTTTTATTTCAAACTTTGAAAGGTATCTTATTAAGTTTAATTCCAGCTAAGGATAAAACTGCAGTTGAAGATATCATGGATTTAAAATTGTTTATGCAACAATTGAATACTCAAAGTTTTGATTTTATTGCCTTTTCTGATTGGATTTCATCAATTTTTAAAATGCATTGTGCTCCAATGAGAGATCCATGGGTTGACGAAATGAATGCAGTTTTCCATAAGGCTTATTCCACCGATGTTAACGGTGAAACCATTTTAAATGTTAACATGATTGTGGAAGGTTTAAGTATTCTATTTTCTATTTTGGAAGCTATGAAACTGGACGTTGCTAATCATCAAATTAGAATCTTGAGACCATTATTATGTTCCACTGCAGTTGCATTTGAAAAAGAATATTTTGCTAATGCCATTAAAAAGAATAAGATTAATTTCACTTTAGCCTTACTTTGGTTTAAAAAGAATTCTATAATTTTGGATTCCAAAAATGTTAGAGAAATTTTAAATTATTCAATTTTGAATTTACTTTCATGTTCATCAATGTGTAATGAATTCCCAAATACTTTATCATTTGATCATACAAGATTAGTTTTATTAAGAGCTGATATTCGTCAATTGATTTGCATCAAGATTTGTTTAATTTTATATAAAAATTTGGTTGGTCAATTTAAATTAGCTAACAAAAAGGATGAATTATTATCAACTGAAAAATTAATTGAATTGAAAAGAGAAATTTTACAAATAATTGTCGATGATAATGGGAATTCTAAATGGACCAGAAATTTAAATAATTTGGCTGTCCATATGGTTAATAAATTAAATGGTTCATTAGATGAAAATAAAGTTAAATTTGCATTTGATTGGTTATTAAAGCAAACTCAACCAAGTTCTCAAGTTTACAAAATTCTTGAAAAGAATTTATTTGATAAAATTTTGGTTAGCTTGAAGACTGGTTCCATTAATCAAAACTCATTACACGATGATTCAGTTATTGATCAAGAATTAATTGTTTTAACTGAAAAATTACAACAAGTTATCGATTTCAATTATAACGTTTTTGGTGATATTTATCAAGGTTACTTAGGAGACTAAAATTTGGTTAGTTCCTATTCTTATTCTTTTTTTTTTGCTTTTTTGCTTTTTATTTTTACAGAGACATTTCGACAAGACAATTTGGGGTCTTAACATCATCATCATTCATAACAGCATTTCCAATTTCATTCTCTTTTAGTTTTTTTTTTTTTATTATTATTTAATATCTTGGTACAACATACCAACTCTTTATCCACTCAAGAGGAAGTCTTTCATATACACACCCCCCCCCCCCCAGATAAAAGTTTTTGCTTCATTCAGTTTTTGTTTGTCTTCTTCAAAAGGTCTTTTTTTCTTTTCAGTTTTTTTCTTTGTGTTTTTTTCGGTCATTTTTCTTTTTTGCTTCTCATTTTCCTTTTTTTGCTCTCTATATCTTTTTGTGTGTTTTATATTTTTATATTTTCTTGTCTTTTTTCCCCCGGTCACTGAAAGTTTTCATAATAGATTTTATTTAATGTTTTCATAAAATAGCAAGTAACACTTAAGGTAGTTTCGATGAAGATCATCAAAATTGGATGATCCTTTTTGGCTACCCCCCGCGTCGAACCTTTTTTTCCTTTTATTATAGTAATTTTGAAAGTCCTTTAATTGGAGCTAAAATTACTTGAATTGTTGTACTTCTGTTGTTGTTTATTGAAGCAAAGATCGAAAAAAATAACTTTAAGTTAACAATTTTTGCTATATTTCTATTTAGTCGGTATTATATCTAGAACTAGAAATATAATCAATATACACATTAAATGGTGTCCGGCTATTTAGAATAGCAAATATTAATTTATCTAGTTAGCTTGTATATGGTTCATTTAAGGTGAGTTTGTCACGGAAATCAGTTGATTCAGCCTAATAATAAAGAATTTGAGATGATCAGTTTTATAATTACACTGGCATCATAGCCGGCATTTTCGTGCAGATACTGGTCTCTTTACATTTGAATAGAGGTATTTCTGTGGGTATAAATTTAAACAAGAAGTAAGCACCAGGTATTAAATAAGAGTATAGACAGAGAGTCTAGTTTAAATAATATTTTACCACTACAAGAAGACATTTTTTCTTTAGTATTAATGATTTAATGCATGCTTATTCGCATCGATCACTCTGGCTTATATTATACATTATATGATGGGAAACTATAGTGTGATAGTACTAAATTAAAAAAAAATTTACAAGAAAAACAGAAGTGGTATACTAAACTGATAGAATATTTGCTATATGTGTGGGGTGAAGTAATTTAGTCTGGCTTTATGAGGCGACTTTATCAATGATAAATTATGTGTAACAATGTAGTATATATGTATGTACATTATAATATTACATAGTTACATAATTTATAGTAATCAGTCCAGAATACTCAGGGGAGGAGTAATATAGTTAATGATACATTTGAGTGGGAGGGGGTGTATTTTTTTTTAATTTTTCTAAGCTCTGTCTCTCTGTAGTTTCTGATTCACCAATTTAAAACATTAATTACCAATAATTATATTCCTATTTGTTTTATTGATTAATTACGTACGCCCTATTGACTACTCTTATCCTCCTCCCCTTACAGAGATTTTGTTAATTAACGCACAGTTGCCACCCCCGTACAGGATTATACTTAATGTAAATGAATGCAGATACCAAGAATTTTATAATGTCTGTGGGTATATATATATGTTTTTCTTCAAGGGATCCCTTTTCCTTCTACGGTATTAGAGAATAATCATGATCCGAGATCCAGACTTATGAATTAGAAACTACAGTTGCTTTCTTAACTTCAATACTGTATACACCCCCTATTACATAATATTAAAGTAAGTAAAATCTAATCTTTGATAGTTGATAATATATTTAATACGGAGAACTTGTAATCCGAAGTTAATAATTAAAACCATGCAATTCTTGCTGTTTCATTAAATAAAAAAAATTTAAAGTTATTTTTTAAACTACATTATTTTTGGATACCTTATTTTTAGTTTTTCTAGTGGTTTCAAGTTTTCACAAGTTTCATAAAGAACTATTCTTATATACTATAGTAATTAGTTAGAAAGAAAGAAAGAAAAAAAAAACTTTTGACATAAAATAATAACACTCCTTGGAGTTGCTTAGGAACATATAACTGAGCATAAGTTACATCCTTTAAAATCCAAATGGAAATTAGATAAGATTGTATTAATAAATTTAATAAATTATGAAAGACATATCAATCCAGTTAATTAATCATGGTATTTAACTAGCTCTAGACTTAATCTCTCTCTCTAGACTTACTTTCAACTTCCTTTAGACTTATTTATGTTGATTTATTTATTCTTCTTTTTTTTCCCTCTGCAAAATACTCAATCTCTTACTATATATTAAACTTTTATTCTTTGGATAGAACTATTCCGGAAAAAGCACAAATTTATTAACTAAGTACCAGTGCATGATCAGTCGAGAGAGTATACTAAATTTTCCCCGGAGCATCCGTGTGGGGGGGTATTTAAGAAAACTGTAGTATGAATAACTAGGGATCAAAATGGTAACTTTTGTTTAAGTGTTACATTCATTTCATGTACGTTTAATTGTTTTTTTTTTTTTATTGATGATATATTGTACATTCCCGTATATTATTCAAGTAAATTGCTATTACTCATTTTATCATAACATTTACTTTAAATAGGAAACAAACACGATTATTTTGAATTTTATTAATTAATATTATACCGTTCGGTTATTAATGGTGTCTATACCCCAGTTTTTCTCAACCCCCTCTGCCCCGTCCTTTTAAACAATTTTTATATCTTGTGTTTTTTACTCCATTTATTTATACTATATTACTGGCTGATTTAGTAATAATCATCAGATTATTTTAATAATAATACAATCTTGAATCTTGATTAAACAAATATTAATCACCACAATCAATCATACACATACACACGATAGTATGCGCAACATATCACTGTTGTTTCCTTATTATTGTGCAAGACATTTTTTTTTTTTGGTAATTGTTAAAATCAACTAATACATGTAACTAGTCAAAGTTATATGAAATTACATGAATTATAAAAATGCCTTTGTAATTTAGAACAAGAAGAAAAAAGAACTTTTTTTTTTTTGAAAATCTTCTATTACGTACGTAAAGCACTTCCTATAGTTTCATTTAATAACTTTCATTGATTTTTCGATTCTAGTAATCTAACTAGAAAAACTCGGGTCTTCTTATTAAAAAGTATATACGATTTAAATTTTAGTACTATTTTAATTTCAGTTTGCTAATATATCCTTTAGTAATTAGTTCAATAACACAAATGTTTCCTTAACAAAAAAAAAAAAAATAAAATGAAAATCTGGGGAAGAGAAAAGCAAAATCAGAGACAGAAATATTGGTTGGCAATAACGGTTGTTGATTGCTCATTTTCTTTCCCTCGATCATTCGATCGTGTTCCTGTGGTCAATATACTCCTTCATGTAGTATGTATAACTTATGCGGATAAGTAAGAGTGCGAAGATCATAAAATGTATACATATAATATGAGTTTTTTTTTTTCTTTTCTTCATATTGTCTTGTATAAATCAAGATTAATCTTATATCCACTGGTTATGACAAGTATACACTAAAGTTACTATTAGAATAAGTTTTATTCTGATTTCTCTTCCCTTATTTAATACTAATATACTAGTAATTTATTCCTCTCATTAATCTGTTAATAAAGTTTTCTTAGGTATTAAACTAGTTTTTGACTTCTACCAAGGCTTACACTTCCCAGGTACAAATTATTATAAAATTTAAAGGGAGAAAATAAGCTATACATGTAACAACAAGTATATCATGATACCTAATATGTACTACATCAAAATTTTAAATTTGGCTACCTCATCCATTTGAGGCTAATGCAGTTTGTCGATAAATCGACTCAGTAGACAATTATCGTCTCATATCGACCAATCGTCTCAATCGACGCATTTTATTAATTTTTAATTACATTTAGGAAAAGATCAATTACAATTACATACTGGTTTCACCGTTCACCGTTGTACACTGCTTTCTCCGACAAAACTTTTTTTCAATTTGAATTGTTTTACTTTTGTTAATTCCATCATAAATAATAAGAATACATACACAAATGGTAGTTGATAAATTAGGTAATACTGTGGAATCCACATTAGATAATTCAAAATCCGATGATGGTAAAACCGAGAAATCAATTAAAACAACAATAACATCTAATAAATCATACACCATCCATGATTTACCTACAGAATTATTAATAATGGTATTCAGTTATCTTGATCCACAATCTTTGAAAATAATAGCACAAGTTTGTAAATCATGGTATAATTTATCTCAAGATAACTCCGTTTGGATGCAAATATTCAAAATTAGATACCCAGAAATTGGTAATATCAATTTTGCATCAATATCGAGAAGTTCAAGTTGGAGAAATGAATTAATTAAAAGAGAAACATTTATCAAAAATTGGAGACGTGGTAAAGGTACTTATAACACTTACAGTTTAACAAATTTAATGTATGTGTCTGATCTATACACCGATTTCAAAAATAATAGAATGTTAGCATTCGACACTCACACGGGGAGACTATTAACTTGTAACATCAATAATGGTGGATACATGGATTCAAATTTATCAAGTGTTCCAAGTGGTACGGTGGCGTACGACGTTAGTAAACATTTTATCATTTATGGTAGATGGGATTGCAAAATATTTGGATCTTTGATTAATCATAAAAATATTTTAATGTCAGGAGCTAAGGAATTCTTTGATACAGGTCATGAGGGTAGAATCACGTGCGTCAGATTAATTCAAGGTGAATTAGCTAAACAGGGGAAAATTGGTGGATTCTCTGCTGATTCCTCAGGTAATTTAATCGGTTGGGATTTGAAAAAAGCTAGCAAATTGTTATCTTTGAAAATTTCAGATTCACCCCTAGTGAAGATTGAATCCGATGGGAAACGTGCCATCGTGGTATTAGATGATCAAGGATATGTTTATCTCGTTAAAAATGCATTCAGTATGTTTGGTGAACCCCCAGAGATTGTCAAATTACATCATTACGAATCTATGACTGATGATTTGATCTCTACAAAGATGTTAATCGATTACGGTGGAGAAAATATTATTATTTACAATAATTTAAAATTGGAAATTGTGTCATATTCATCTTCCTCCGTTAACATTCTTGAACTTGACCAGGGTGAAACAATTTATAAGGTGACCCTTGAACAAAACGAAAATTATATGACTACCAGAGATGAAAATATTGTGGGTGGTGATCCATTACTGTTAGCAGTGTTATGTAAATCAGGTAAAATCATTGTGATCAATGTTAGAGCAAATGAATACATAATCAATCCAATGTGTTCATTTTATCCAAAATTAGTCAATGATCCTGATTATAGACGTGTCGTCAGAACTGATCCTAATATTGATTTACCTCCCTTATCAACTGTGGCTATTAATTCATTGGTATTAGTGGTTGGATCATATAATGGTAAAGTTGAAATATATGATCCACTCACGGGAGAATTTTTTAGAGGTATCACGGGTAAATTAAACAAAAAAACATTAAATTTGATTAGCCACCAATTGTTACCAATTTCAAATATATCAATAAATCAAAATTTATCAGCTGGTGTACTAATATTTGGACCAATTGTACAATTCTTCAAATTTGGTGATTTCTATAAAGATTTAGAAGACAAGAAAAATAAGAAAAAACTATATGGTGGTGGTGAACGGAAATCATCATTCAATAAAATTAAAAATTCAATTGAAGATTATGAATTTGAAGATTACCAAAAGCAAATTAAATATAATATGATGGATAAATATAATGGTCAAGAAATGGAAGACTCAGATGAAGAATTACAAATGGCAATTGCATTGAGTGCATCTATGAATAATAGTAATGCCGATTTCAATAATAATTCTTCTAGAACAGCATCAGTTACTAATGATGCCTCCTTGGGTACATTTGATGATGATGACTACGATGACGATGAATTAACACGGGCGATTAAAGAATCAAATATTAATGATACCCCTGTGACTGAACCTGAAGATGAAGCTTTAGATGAGGATCTAAAGCGTGTACTGGAATTATCTCGTGTTGAGCATATTAGAGCCAGTAAACAATACCAAGCACCACAGGATGATGGTGAAAAAGATGGTGATGATGATGACGAGGAAGAAGAATTGGATGACGATCTAAGACTAGCCATTGAATTGTCTAAACATGAACATAGACAATTTGATTATAGACAAGAAGGTTCATCTGAAATGTGGTATAGTACATAATAATAATATTTATAGATTTAATTTATATATTTTTGTTTTCTCTAATTAATAATAGACATATGAAAAGTTAACACACGGGTAATCTCTTAACGAATAGTGCTTTCACTTAATAATTTAACACTAGTAAATCCAACTGATGAAGAACTTTTAACCACTGGACTGAACACTTTAATGGCTCTCACATGAGAATCCTTACCATTTTGATGATTAGACAAGAATGAAATTTTAATTAAATAACATTTCAATAAATTATCTGATCGTATTCCCTTAAAAGTGACATGTTGCCATCCTACAGGTTCTAAGAATTCCATTGATGACACCTGTATTAAATCATGTTCACCAGATCCAGCAGAAATCATAATCTTCGATGGGGTATACGATTCATCAGCTTGATAATTCAAAAACAATGAAATTCTTTCAATAGACACTCTTTTAGTGAAATGGACAGTAATACAATGTGGTTGAGCTCCATCACTCTGCCAATATGATGAGGGAGAGTCCTCTCGTAATTCTTTAACTCCAAATCCTTGTTTGAAAGATGACACAGTCCAAGAGGCTAAATTACCAATATCGACCAACCCCAACATTTCCACTTTTTTAATGAATTCATGGTACACCACTTCATCGGTGACGGAGTTAATACCTCCAGCGTAGTATTCCATAGCTGAACTATTATCCTGTTGATTATTTGAATCGTCGGTTGCTTCATCTTCCAGGTCATCATCAACATCATCGTCATCATCATCATCTTGTAATTCAGTAGTTCTTGATCTGAAATGTAATTCAAAGTCAGATCCATAATCAGTATGACGATGATGATGATGTGCTCCGATATCTGCATCTAAATCTATATCTGAATCGTCATCATCATTATCATGTCCCGTGGTACCACCTGGTACGCTAGTGATACCTCCTAACACTGATCCATATTGTAATCGTAGATTCATTTCTTGTCTTTCCGCAGAATCATCTGAATATTGAGCTAGGTAACTAGTATTGGGGTGTCGTCTATTGCTAGACCCTGTTGAACTATTAGGAGGTGTAGTATCTGACATGAGGATAGTTTGGTATGGGTTTCTGAAAACAAAGAGAATACGAAAAACATGTATTTTGTATTTATATGTAAACACACAAAAATTTACGGAAAGTTGGTTCGATCTCGCGGAGATGTTGATTTTAGTATTAAAGATGCTATTAATGTAATGAGAGGGCGGAGAGATGAAGATGAAAAGAGAGAGAGGGTATAGTGAAGAGAAGAAAAGAAAAGAGAAGAAATAGTAAAGTGGGGGGAGGAGGGAGGGGGGGGAGGCAGGAAGGATTCAACAACAACCAAACCATTTATTAGAATTACCATTAATCGGAGAACTCACATCGACTCCTTCAAATTCGAGATCAGTCATAGTATCTTGTTCTCTGATCTTGACTACACCTAATTCGGCACATCGTCTAAACAGTTTTTCCACATCACGATAATTCTTAGCACTGGTCTCTAATACATCTAATTTAATATCAGAAATTAATCCTTGATCAATTAAATTCAATTGAGCAAATTCCACTGCCTGTCTAAAACTAATTTGTCTAATTGTTTGATTATCTGATTTATTACCGACTAATATTAATGAAATATTGGTGTTATTGCAATATAATGTGAAATTATCAAGCCATTTATGTAAATCATAAAAACTTTGTGGATCAGTGATATCATACACTAATATACCTATATCGGCACCTCTATAGAACGCCTTCGACATTGCATTAAACCTTTCTTGACCAGCGGTATCCCATATCTGTAATGTCACTAATGAATCATCGGTTGTACGTAATCTATAACTCAGGAAATCGGCACCAATGGTAGCCTTATATGATGTACTAAAATATTTATGAACAAATTGTGATCGTATTGAAGTTTTCCCCACACATTGGTTTCCCAATAGGACAACTTTGATTGCTCTAGTCTTTGTTGAGGGTGGACTAGGTGATTGTGAATGTATTGATGTAGTGGGTGAATTCGTATACGACGAGGGTGTTAAATTTGTTGATTGTAATGGCTGTGTTTCTCTTAAATTCATTTTCCATACAAAGGATTGATGGTAAACCGATGAAGTATCTTTATATCTATTAATTTCTATAAAATTGGTTCCAATGTAATCATAGTAAATTCAAAGGAGAGAGTAGGAAACCAAGCTTGTATTATAGGTTACATTACTGATAAAGGCATAAATAAAAAAAACTTTTTAAACCTTTACACAGCCCTAGAGATTCGGATAACCGATTTAACGGTAGGAGAACGTTACGTTACATTTCATTTATATTGTATTTTAAATTCATGAGTATATATGCATTATTGCAGATGGTAATATATAATAAGTAAGGTTGAAATAAAATCATGACGGGGAGAGAGAGTAAAACAACAACAACAAAAAAAGAAACACACAAATAACTAAAAAACAGCGGGAAAAAAACAGAATCGGTAGAGAACACTTTTATTCTAATGATGATAAGTAGTGTTCAGCATCTAAAGCAGCCATACAACCACTACCTGCGGAAGTGATAGCTTGTCTATATTTCTTATCTTGGACATCACCTGCAGCGAAGACACCCTCGACACTAGTCTTGGAAGTACCCGGAACAGTCTTGATGTAACCAGTTTCATCGGTATCTAATTGATCAGCAAACACAGATGTAGCTGGAGTGTGACCGATAGCGTAGAATAATCCACTCACTGGTAATTCGGAGTTTTCCTTGGTCTTGACATTGTTAATAGTCAATCCGGTTAACAATTTACCATTACCCTTAGCTTCAAGAGTGACAGTGTTGAAAAGAACTTCTAACTTTGGATTAGAGTGAACTCTCTTTTGCATGATGGTGGAAGCTCTTAAGTAATCCTTTCTAACAATTAAGAACACTTTAGAACCATATTTAGTTAAGAAAAGAGCTTCTTCACAGGCAGAATCACCACCACCGATGACGGCTAATGGTTTATTTCTGAAAATTGGAACGGCACCATCACACACTGCACAAGCGGAGATACCTTGTTGCCAGTAAGTTTCTTCACCTGGTAAGTTTAATCTTTTAGCAGATGCACCAGTGGCGATCACAACCGCGTCGGTAGTGATAGCTTCACCATCTTCATTCCATTCAGTCCATAATTTGAATGGCTTTTGAGAGAAATCAACTTTAGAGATAGTCTCTGTGATAATTTCGGTACCAAATTTTGAAGATTGTTCTCTCATACGATCCATCAAAGCTGAACCGTTAAGACCTTCGGGGAAACCTGGGAAATTTTCAATTTCAGTTGTAGTAGTCAATTGACCACCAGCGGCAATCCCATTAGCTAACATACCTTCATACATGACAGGGTTCATTTCAGCTCTAGCTAAATAAATAGCAGCAGTGTGACCAGCTGGACCTGATCCAATAATTGTAACTTTGTGGTGAACCATTTTCGAGAATATAGTTGAATTATTAATTAATGGAGAATTTAATGATTTATTCAATAATTGATGTGAATTGGTTAATCTATTTTTGAAAGATATGAACATACACACAAGGAAAAGTGGAATATACAGTTGTATTTAAATACAAATTAGAAAAGAAATAAAAAGTAAATGAATTTATAATCAATTTAATGGACCTCTTGATCGATCCATCTTAGTAATAGTTAACTATATGGCTAGCCGCGAATAAGTGGATGTGGAGGTGTAGAGATGTTACCTAATACAAATGATTTGACTTCGGGTGTCGATGATAATGATGGATCTAATACGACATTATTAAGCCAATATTCTAATGCCTTCCTACGTGATTCTAAAAATGATGCTCCAAATCTATCTTGATATAACATTGATTTTGGTGGTAACGGTAGAATAACTGTTATTTTTTTATATTTATTAATCAATTTATCTCGTAATTTTGTAAAATCATTATATCTTTTCCTTATCCTTATACGTGATCCAATAATTGTTTCAAATTCAATATTCCATAAAGTGTATTTACCACCATTGATACCTTGAATTAAAACTGGTTCACCTATACTGCAATTTGTACACCATATTTTACCCTGCGAGAAGATCTCCGATTGTCGCTGTTTATTAGTAATATTATCGTTATGATTGTCATCTATATTTGTTCTATCATCTAATTGTATGGGCACCGGTGACATCACTGTGAGTACAGTTATATCATTATCATCATCCTGTTGTGACATGTTGTAATGTGTAATCTTGTTAATATCAACTTATTAATCTATAAAAAATAAGCCTTTGATCATCTCTCTCTCTGTATAAAATAAAAATAATTTTTTGAAAGTGGCTCATGCGTCGATTTTAAAACCGGTACCGGGTGTTATTTGGGTCGATCGACGTGTTCTTTTTTCTGGTTTCATCAAAATTTGAAAAATTTATCAAATTATAAGAACTGGAGAAGAGTAAAATTAACTATACCTATTAAACTACACAACCAATAATGTTAAGAAGAAACTGTATAAGTTGTGCTAGAGGTATCAGATCAGTGGCATCCAATAGGTTGACCCCCGTGATGATTAAATCAAGTCGGTGTTTATCTACCGATGTCGGCAAACAAGATGAACCAATTACTAAAACTACATCAGATGAAGAACTCCCCTGGTATATGAGATCAACTGAATCTCCAACAGTGACAAGTCCACTAAAACAAATAGAAATCCCAGAGATTCCAAATGATTCCCCAGAATCATTACAAATTATTCTAGAATTCATAGCTAATAAATTGGGTATCACTAATTTAGATGTATTTGATTTAAGATCTAATAAAGATGGACTCATCAATGAAGGTGCACAAGAAGTTGGAGATTTCATGATTATAGGAACGGGTAAATCTTCAAGACATTTACAAAAGGCAGTGACAGAATTAACTTATTATATTAAACATAACCTCCATGAAATTCCAAAAACTGAAGGATTATTAACTGCTGGTCAATTAGCTAAATATAGAAGAAGATTATTGAAAAAGGGGAAAACTGGACCAAATTATGCTAAAAATGATTACGGTGCTACACCAAATACTTGGGTGATGATGGATTGTAAAAAAGATGACATTTATGTTCATTTCTTGACAGCCGATAGAAGAGAATTATTAAACTTAGAAGGTCTATGGGCCACAGATAAATCCAAATATGAACGTCAAACAATTCAAGAAGATAACGATGACGTGTTCTCTGGAGTGAGATACTATCATACAATAGTGAATAGACCATCTATAGTGACTCAATTACAACAAATCCATAGATTATCCACTAATGCAACACCTACATTCGATCCTACCAATCTAAGTAGAGATAATTACTCTGAAAGATTTCAAGTTTTAAAGAAATTCCACTTGACTGACCCTAAAAAATTCCCATTATCTAAAATTGAAGACCATTTCAAGGGAATGCAAGCCAATGGATTACCCTTAACAGCATCAGATTTAATTGATTATATTTCATTAGTGTTACAATCTGCCGAATTTCATTCTGGTCTCACAGATGCCTCTATGGTATTTGTGAAAAGATATGATTACATCACTGAAATATTAAATTATTATAACCCTAAATTGAGTCAAGCTGATGTGGCAAAGCTTATACCATTCTTGGCTGCTGCAGGATCACAAATGGAAGATCCAAGATTTCTCACTTTGAGTAAAGCCATCAATTTGGATACCTCTGTTAGTGGTACTGAAACTCAACAACAAAACTTGGATTTCAAATATCACAGAGGAGTCAATAAATTATGGAACATCTCTAATGTCATTTTCTCTGGTAAGACAAGTACAGAGAGAACACCACAAACTGGATTGGATTTATTGTTTTTCACTATTTTCATTAATAGAGATAATTACATATATGCAGATCGGATCTTGAAGAATGCCCTTAATAGACAAGATTTCAATGTGTTAAATGCTGCTCTTGTGTTGGTGGCTGCTAGAGGTGATCTAAAATTTAGTTACGATTTCTTGACTGAATATTTACCTTTATTAATGGTGAGTGATGGGTTTCAATTGACTGATTTTGAACCATACGTTAAAGTTATGTTATCCAAATTTGAACCTACTGCATTTACAGAGATTAGAGAAAAACTCACATGAAAACATTATACTGTATATAGAATATTTTTTTTTAATAATGATTTGTTATTATATAGCAAAGTAAATTAAATGAAAAGTTTCAAACAAGTTTAAACCATCTATAATAAAACTTCAATTCCTCATTTTTGAAGTCCAATTTAAAGTAATCATTACCTAATTCTATTTTATTACCAATTTTAAGGGTAACCCAACATGAATCCCTAATCAGCATTAATCCAACTTGTAATTTTTCAAATCCGGAATCACCACCAACTTGGTCATATGGGGTATCACTTAATAAAGTCACAATCTTGAATGATTTCCCAAAATCGATCATACTCTCTATCCAATAGAGTTTATTATTTGGTTTGCTATTAGGATCCATCACTTTTATGGGTTGGTCATAATTCAACACGGAGTCCATGGTTTTAATCATAGTCAACGTTTGTTCTAATTGGAAACTGAAAGGATTAGATTTTGATATCATATCATTACTTGGTTCAGATATATCTTGATTGAATTTTTGTAGTTTCTTGGTGGTTCTTTTGGTATTTTTCGAGTTGTTATTGTTGTTTTCTTTGTCTTTGAAAACATTAAAAGATCCATCATGTTTAGTATTGGCCTTTGTAATTTTAGAAATTGATAGTTTATTCTTAGAATTGTTGTTTAATCTTTGTGCCTTGAAATGTTTATGAATTGAATTTATCAATTTAGAATTAGTTTCCTTTAGTATTTGTGTATCATCAAAGGGAGTAATAGATCTTTCATCATGTTGTTGTTGTTGTTGTTGTTGTTGTTTTGTTTTATCAAATAATGCTTTATCGAATACAGATGCAAGTGGTATCCCCTTATTTTGATGAGATTCTAGTTTCCTAGTTATCTCCGATAATGGATTTCTCCTACTTGTCATTTTCTGTATCAATATAATATGATTGCTAAAAAGATATTTACTACATTAGATCATCTCCTTTTATTTTTACGTCTTTTTTTTTCCGTCGGCATTTATTTTCGGATGTTATAAAAGAAATTGTAACGTTAAAAGATCACACAAACTATACAAAGAATATATATAAAGAAATACAAAAATCAACTAATAACGTCTATAATTGTTGTTGTTGTTGTTGTAATTATTATAATTGTTGTTATTATAATTATTACGATTATTTTGGTAACCACCTCTGTTATTATTGTTTCTGTAATTATTATTACGGTTGTTATTATAACCACCTCTATAATTGTTATTGTTGTTGTAGTTGTTATAATTATTATATTGAGATCCTTGACCATTGTAATTATTATAATATTGTTGTTGATTACCATACTGTTGTTGTTGTTGATATTGTTGATTTTGATAAAGTGCAGTGTTTCTTAGTTGTTCTTGTCTTTTCACTTCATTATCAAATGAATCAATGAAGAATTTGTAACCACCTGCTCTTAATTGATACATACTTTCACCATGTTTACCCGTGTGAGGTTTATAATCAATCTCATTCTTAGGCTCAAAGTTGTTATTATATCTATTGTATCTTGGAGGACGCAAGATTTGTTCTTTATCTTGATACGTCAACACTCTTAAATGAGAAATGTAACCAGTTAATAACATAGACTTCCCATGGGATCTCGGAGGCATTCTATAATCAACCATCATATATGAATCGTTTTTTATATCAATGTATTGATCAGTTTCTATATCCAAATGGAAGGCACGAATCCCTGTAGGATCAAATCTAGCAGATGGCATAACCTTACCGGCTAACCCAGTGAGATGACAATGGAATTTCAATTCATTTTTTTCCTTATTATCTTCTTGGTCAGCATATAAGCTATTAAATTCTTTGAAATGTTTGTTCTTTTTACCAAGCAATAAAACTTCTCCCTTTAATGTATTTCTATCGGTTTCGTATTCACTCAGCAATGGATACTTAGCCCTGACTGCATTCAATAATCTTGTTTCATCAATGAATGGTAACAAGGCAATCCCCTGCCATGACATCTTAGCACCGTTCATATCAATTTTGAAATCTTCAGGGTAAAAATCGATAATTTCAGAATCTGGATGAGACATCAATGGTCTAAAAATTTCAGGAACGTTATGACCAGAAGCAGCAGGTAAAACACTCATTAATTGTTCAAATGGTCTAAATGGAGTACCCAATTTGAATTCCACCTGTAATTCTTCAAGATCAGTGAAATCAGCAGCAAATGGTGCATAATGGTAGGGGAAATACCAATTCCATGAGGGACAACCTTGATAATAATAAAGTAAAACCCAAGAGATCCCTTCAACATAGCATCTCACAATGTCTCTTCTAATTTTCCTCAATTCTTCTGGGTCAGTAGTGTTGAATTTCATTTGGTAATACCGGTTCTTATAACCAGGTTGCCACATATTGATGGAATCATTACCGAATTCATCAGTGGAGACATCAGAAGAATCGGTAGCATCGATGTTTCTCTTCTTATCATTGTTACCTTGTTCTGAAGATGATTCAGAGACATCAATAGGTTCAGATTTTTCGGTGATGGCCTCATTGACAACACTAGCCGCACTCTGTTGTTGTTGTTGTTTAACTAAATTTTGTTTCAGTAAATCTGCAACACTTTTATTAGCAGTGTTAGCCTGTGAAATCGTACTAATATTATTCACAATTTCATGATTATCCATTTTCAACCCACCAGTGACTTTTCCAGTGGTTAAACTAGTTAAAGTCATATTCTGTGATGGCATCAATGGAGCATTATCCTTCCCTTTAGACACTGTTTTCAAAATGACATTCTTCATCACACTTTGTTGGTCTTTTTCGAATTTCCGTCTTTTAAAATTTTCTTCACGTCTTTTCTCTATATCATGTCTTTTTCTGAAAATGTCATCTTCTTGTAATGCTAATTGACCCATTAATTTTTCGACACCTTCTAAACTTAGATGACCATCACAAGTGATATAACTTTTCAAAGATGGTAATAATTTTTTCCAAATATTGACTAATATGTCGATACCGTTATCTCTCACATCTAATGATGGTAAATGTGGTAAAAAATCATTACCAACGAAGAAACACATAAAGATCCAATCATCGATTGCTCTTTCAATATCAAATTTGAATGGTAATCTAGCAATATTTAATTCAATTTCTAAATATTCTCTTAAGACATTAACGTGTAACCATAAGAATGGTTTTTTCTTATCCATTTCTTGTAATCTAGTTTTGGTGGCTTCATCCATGGATAAAGTATCTTTAGCCTTTAATTGTCTTTGCATTTGATCTTTAGCAAACACATCTTCTCTTAAGATTCTGAAATGTGGTTCATGTGTGGCTAAACCTAAGAAAATTAAATCTGCATCCAAACCGTAAATACAGTGTGAAGTGTTAGGGTTATATTCAGGGTCTGACCGTTGGGATCTAATGAAATTCATAATTTTATGTTCACCCTCACCAGGAACAGTGGCATCACTGATGATCACTTCTAGTGAGGCCCAACCTGGATCCGTGGCTAACTTATAGGCAACCCAATAACGAAGTGATTCTGCTAGAACATCCATGAAGGGAGTCCCCGGTGTAATAGAATTGGAATCCCAAGTTTTTTTATTTTTAGTTGCAGTATCAATGATTTCACCTCTAGCTTCCATTTCATCCAATTGTCTTTGCTTTTCTTCATTAGCTATTTGGGCATCTTTAGCTGATCTAAACCGTCTAGATCTTTGTTGATTCATTTTAGCTCTTGGAGCCACTCCATCAACTGCGATCATCAATAATTTCCGGGGTCTAGCCATAGTTAAAACACGATCAGTGTATCTGAAGATTTCCAGCATCATGTCTGCTTCTGTCTCTGGTGGTGGTTTATTCTCTGGGTGAGAACATGGATGCACTATACCGTTCATATCTAAGTATAAATTGTCTAATTCTCCATTGGGATTAGGATTAGCATATTGAGCAGGGATCTCTTGACCATCCACCATGGTGGAATCCTCTTCCAACACGGGAGAGATAATTTTTGGATATTTTCTTGATAACCAACGGAAAAGAGCTGGAACACCCATAATTAACTATGATAATGAATTTGGAAGGTTGTAATTGTATGATTTAAGGAAAGCAAAAAATACAAGGTTAAAGAAAAGAAAAATTTGTTTCTTTTTGGGTGGGAGAGAAAGAGAGGGAAGGTACCCGCTTTTGAAAAATGGCAGATCTATTGAGCTTTGTCCAAAGAAACAAAGATATTGCGGAGTAGAGATTAGACGAACGATAGAGATTAGTTTGTGAATTCAGTTCCCATTATGATTACTACTAGAATAAGTAGGGGTAAACTTGGGTTACCCCTAACCACGATACGAGGTATCACTTTTAGAAGAAGAAAATCTGAACCAGAGGTTACCAATACAACCAAATCAATTAAGAAGAAGAATAATAGTCCCACTAAGAAGGATTCATTTATTCATGATTATTCTATGTTACCATCAATGGTGCAATTAAGATTACCCACTGAAGATGAAGATGAATCTCATAATCAGAGAAAGAATTCTAATTTATTAAGATATTTATTTGAACAAGGTGGAGTTAATACAATGAATTTTGATGATAATGCACATAGATTCCAAAAATATGCATTAACTAATAGTATTAGATTATCTAAAAGAACTAAACGTCCTAAAAATGTTAGAATGCTTTCATCTGATTTTATTGAAGATTCTTTGTATAATCCTAGTTATGGATATTTTTCTAAAGAGGCTGTCATTTTCCAACCTGATAAGCCATTTGAATTTAAACAATTAAATGGTAAGGATGAATTTATGTCCAAATGGCTTGAAGCATATGATAAATATGATAAGGAGAGGCTCCCCGTTTTGAAACACAGTAAGAGGGAGAAGAGTAAGCCTAAAGAGGATGGAACTGCACCACCACCGGAGACTAAGAATGAATTTCAATTAGAGAAGCCCTCATTACAATTATGGCATACTCCTACTGAATTATTTCAACCATATTATGGTGAAGCCCTGGCTAGATATATTTTAGTTAATTATAAGATTAATAATTATCCATTACATGATTTAATAATTTATGAAGTTGGTGCCGGTAATGGTACATTGATGTTAAATATAATGGATTTCCTTGCAAAGCATGAACCTGATGTTTATAAAAGAACTAAATATAGGATAGTGGAAATTTCATCAAAATTATTTGATAAACAGAATACAAGATTGGGTAAACATTTAGATAAAGTTGAAATAATTAATAAATCTATTTTAGATTGGAAAGATCCAGTTAGTGAACCATGCTTTGTGATTGCACTTGAAGTTTTCGATAATTTATCACACGACGTTGTGAGATATGATTTGAATACTAATCAACCATTTCAAGGATACGTTGTCATTGATGAACATAATGATTTCCAAGAATTTTATTCACCTGATTTAGAACCGTGGACATTACAATTTTTAGATTTAAGAGAGAAGGGTGATTATCCAATTTATAAATTAGGGTATGAACATCCATTGAATCAATGGCAAATTATCAAAAATGTTAAAACCACTTTAAATCCATTACGTAATAATTTATCAGATGCCGAATACGTTCCAACGAGGTTATTAAAATTTATGAGTATTTTAGGTAAATACTTTCCTAATCATCAATTATTGGCATCAGATTTTTCTACTTTAGATTCTACAATACCTGGTTACAATTCACCTACTGTGCAAACAATGTATAAAGATAGTATGATCAATGTTGATTCATACATGTGTGAACAAGGTTACTTTGATATAATGTTTCCAACAAATTTTAAAGTTATGAATGATTTATATAGACAAGTTGTGGGGAAAGTCAGTTCAACATGTAGTCATAGAGATTTTCTTGAAGTTTGGGGTGACACCGATGTTACTACAACAAAGACTGGTGAAAATCCAATGTTAGAGATGTATTCAAATGTTAATTTTATTTATAGTTAAAGATAATCCATTACATCATTATGATCGTAAGATTCATTGTTTTATAGAATTATTTTACACACCCCTCCCCCTTCTTTTTAATATAACCAAAATTATTTAATAATAAGCCCAAAATATCCAAAATGCCCTGAGTGAATAAAATTAACGAATAAGAATAATAATACCGATTTTTAGAGTTTACGGTGGAGACTGAATTTTATATATATTAAGACACGTTACACGTACACACGTTGATCCATTCACTACAACCACACCACTTTTCTAATCTCAAACTTCTTCTCCCCTACTTAACACATCACTTAGTCTACCTTGTACCTACCGCCCACCATTACCATTACCATAACCACATTACAATGTTCATTCCACAGCCACCCTTCAACGTAAAAAAAAAAAAAAAAATTTTTTCACTGACGTCATAACACACTTTTAATACTACCAGGGCCTCGAGCCTCTCATCTTTGTTATTTCATATTGTTTAATAGGCATTACTAGGGCTTATTAATAAATTATATATTTCACTAAAGTTTCATGTTATATAATACTAGTAGTAAATTATAATTAATAGTATAGTATAGTATATATATATATATTTATATACATATAAGTAATATAAGAATAGCAAACAAAAGGTCACAGTCACATTATAGATCATTCTATCCGGATGATCATCGGATTCTATAATTTTACAGGGTGGAAAATAGACACAGCAGAGAAAAAAAAAATTTTTTTTTTACACATTACATGCAATTTATGCTTTCTTTTTATATGCAATAAGGAACCATTTAATTCATTAACTTCACCGGATTTGTATTGTATTAAGTTAACTCGGTAATCCTTATAAAATTCTTGATTTACATACATTATACATTACATATTCTTTTGAAAAAAAAAAATTTTTTCTTTTTCACAGGTCTCTTACTATTTCCCTGTATAAATTAAATCTGGTTCCCACAATTTATTTGTGTAGCCACCATACATTATTTTCTTTTTTCTCCTTTTTATTTCCTTTTATTTCTTTATATATATTCTTTTATTAAATCATAATATGTTTTTCTCTCCATCTACTACAAAGGAAACAAAAGAAAAAGTCTCACCAACTGCAACAGAATATGAAAATAGAGATGACGCATCAGATGTGTCATCATATTCATCAGATTCCACTGGTGGATTTTTTTCACTCAAAGGTGATTACAAAACTAAAAGATCACTTCACTCTCGTCACGTTCAATTAATCGCAATCGGTGGATCAATCGGTACAGGTTTATTCGTCACTATTGGTACAGGTTTGGTCCACGGTGGACCAGGGTCTTTATTTGTGGCTTTCACATTTTGGACTTTAATCATTTTAATGTTAACTACAGCCATAGCTGAAATTGTGTGTTATTTACCAACTGCATCTCCATTCGTGGAAATGGCAGGAAGAGCAGTCGATGAAGCTTTAGAATTCACTGCAGGTTGGAATTTCTTCCTCGTTGAAGCTCTATATATCCCATTCGAAATTACCGCTTGTAATACAATGGTGCATTTTTGGAGATCAGATTATTCACCAGGTATCGCATTCGCTATTCAAATCGCTCTTTACATTATGTTTAACATATTCACAGTGAGATGGTATGGGGAATCCGAATTTTATTTATCATTGGCTAAACTTTTCTTAGCTATTGGTTTATTGTTCTTCACTTTTATCACCATGGTTGGTGGTAACCCACAACATGACGTTTTCGGTTTCAGAAATTTTAATATTCATCCATTCAATGAATACGTCACTACAGGTTCATTAGGTAGATTCGAAGGTTGGTTAGCCGCTTGGGCTAAGGCATCATTCGTTTGTGTCGGTCCAGAATATTTATCTATGGTTGCAGGGGAAGCCAAAAATCCAAGAAAAACAATGAGAACTGCATTCAAAACAGTTATTTACAGATTAGCATTGTTTTACATAGGTGGTGCTCTTTCAGTGGGGATCTTGGTTGCCTGTAATAATACTAACTTAGTGGAATCAGTCACTAATGGTTCATCAGATGCATCTGCTTCACCATACGTTATCGCTATCTCTAATATGAATATTAAGGGGTTACCAGATTTAATCAATGTTGTTATCATTTTATCAGCATTCTCAGCTGGTAATTCTTATTACTATTGTGCTTCAAGACAACTTTATTCTTTATCTAAGCAAGGTTTCGCTCCAAAGTTCTTCTCAGTGTGTAACGCCAATGGGATCCCAGTGTTTGCAGTGGGGCTCACTACTTGCTTTGCTCTTCTTTCATTATTACAATTAGGTAAAAATTCAGCTACAGTGTTAAATTGGATTGTCAGTTTATGTACTGGTGCTCAATTATTGAATTATCTTTGGATGGTTGTCACTTATATTGGATTCTATAGAGCCGTTGAAGCTCAAGGAATTGATAGAAGATCTTTACCATATAGATCATGGTTTCAACCTTACTCCATTTATATCTGTGGTGTGTTCATCTTCATCGATATCTGGATCATTGGGTATACCGTGTTCCTCCCAGGTTGGTGGAAAATCTCTGATTTCTTATTCAATTACTTGATGATCTTTGTCAATATTGGATTATACGTGTTCTGGAAAGTTCTCAAAGGAACTAAATTCAAGAATCCTAAAGATGTTGACTTAGTCACCGGTTTAGATGAAATCCATAGACATGAAGAAGAATTGGCAGCTGAAGGTTTAGATGAAGAAGATGACGTTAACCAACCTTGGTATGGCAAGATTGTGTCATGGATTTTATAAATCCCCTTCTCTACCGAACAAACAAAAAAAACCTTTCCTACTAACATTATTATAGTGTGTCGTTATTAAGTTTTTCTTGCATTTCAACTTGTGTGTTTTTATATTATTATTATTTTCTTTTAGGCTTTTCATTTTTTGTTTCCTAGCTCTCTTTAAGCTTTGTCGTGTGTACTTCCTTTGTTCATCTGTTATAAATTATTGTGTTTTTCTTTTGGCAGTTTTTTGTTTTTTTTAAATATATTTTTATCTCTCTGGGTTTACCATCTTATCTTTTAGACAGAATATGTATACCATTTTTCGTCTTTCTATTTATTTTGTGCTTTTTTTACATTATATGGCTTTTTTCTTTACTATCTGGTGTTTTCATAATATATCTCAATAACTATTATTTGCATTAATCTATCGTACTTGTGCTACGCGCAACCCGAAAAATCAAAAATCAAAAATCACCGAATCGATCACAAAAAAAAAATTATAACAACAAAACAAAACATCAACAGACTTACTTAGTTATTTCTTTAATCCACTTTTCTATAGATAATAAACAACTAATATACCCATTATAATCACTATTATAATACATATACCCATACCCTTTTTTTAAAAATTTTCAAGTACCTCCCCTGATCCTTTAACGAATCTTTCTTTTTTTTTTATCATTATTTCAGTTTGATATTTGTTTATCTATCACAATTTTATATAACAAAAAAAACATGATATCACATGGATCAAGAACAAATAAATCCAATACTAGTCTACTGGATGAAGTTCTTGTCGATGATATGAAACAATTAGCAAACGTTGGATCTATGAATAATAAAAAAATGGATGGCATAACATTAGCACAATTAGCCGGTTTAGAACAACAAGAAAATAATAATAATGTCTACATTTCACCAAGGAAAAGATTAATGAATAAAATGAAAAGAACTAAGGAATCACCATCTTCCTCTTCTAGGCCTAGCATAAATGGACCATTCTCTATTTTTAGAAGACATTTAAAACCAGCAGATGCAGTTAGAGCATTGGAAAAGGATAAAAAATATTTGAATAGACAAAAATCTGTGACTAGTCTTAATCAAGAAGAACAAATTTCATTATTTCAATGGAAGGATGCCAATATAACATGCTTTGATAGTATGAAAGAACTCAATGATCCAGAATGTAAAGGTACTAAAATTGGTCACGGAGTGTTGGACATTTATCAAGTTCGCAATTCTACAAAAGTGTTGTACTTAACATGTGGTGTTGTGGTTTATCCATTAATGCAACGCACAACAATCCTAAAATTATCGGGTTCCATATTTGTGGTATCTTTATTGAACCCTAGACGATTCTGGAGAATTGAATTGACACCGGGAGGTGGATCTCAAGGTATTTGTGATGTCACCGACTTGGAAACACTCTTCAGGGAGATTTGTCAATTAGAAGATTTAAGTAAGGACAGACAAATTGACGTGGAAATAGTGCAAGAACAAACTGACGCCGAAATTGTGAAAGTCGTTGTTGATGATGTGGTGGAGGAGGAACTCAAAGTTGAACCCGTGGAGGAAGATGTTGTATTACCAGAATTTGTGCAAGTGAAGGAAATACCAGAGGTTGCAGAACAACTAAATACTCCTGACATAATACAGAATACCCAAGATGATAATGAATTAATGAATAAAGTTTCAACATTAGTGAAATCTGATTCGATCCCAACGATAGCATCCACTATAGCTTGTTTAGAACTTGATGACACAGAAAATACAGATATAAAAGAAGAGGAGGAAGAAGAACCACCAAAGATGGATGATTTATTTGGTGATGTTGATGCGGCACTTGAAAATCCAATAGAGTTGGAGACCCCTAAAATGGATGATTTATTTGGTGATGTCGATGCAGCACTTGAAAATCCAATACAATTAGAGACTCCTAAAATGGATGATTTATTTGGTGACATTGATGCGGCACTTGGAAGTCCAACGATGGACAATCCTTTCAGTGAACCACCTAAAGTGGATTCCAAATTAGGGAGATCATCTACACCAGTTGAATTGTCTAATGCCACTGTACAAATTCCTCCGGTGTTACAACATCCTATTCCTGTTAGACCGCCGTCTACTAATTCTTCACTTGATTCTGTGTTAGATCAATTCAATGAGGATGAAGATGAAGAGCAGTTGTTAGAGGTGAAACAAGAGTTAGATGCAGACACTGAACAAATTAATCGTGAATTTGCCTTATTCAAAGAGAGAGAAAGGCAACAAAAGGAGAAATTTTCATTTAAATTTGATGGTCAAGATGAGGATGATTTGTTGTTAGATTCCATTGGTGGGTTACTTGTGTCTAGTGGTAATTATAATATTGAAGATGATGAAGACGTGAGTAAATCAGAAAAATCGAAAGATAGAGAGACTACATTGAATTCTAATGTTAGTGGGAAAAATTCAGATGAATTGTCTACTTGGATGGACACCACTGATGATGAGTTTGTGGTGAAGCAACAACAACAACAACAACCATTTAATAAGAGATTTTCTCTGAGATTTAAGGAAATAAAGATACAAGATGATTTACCTGAAACTCCTATCATCACAACTAATGCATTGACTAGTGATACATCAGTCAATGTAGATGAAGGATTCAACATCAGTAAAGGTTCCATCACGAGGCATCATCATTTCCGTCCACGTACTATTGATGAAGATGATGGTGATGATTCATATGGTTATTTGAGTTTAATTCAATTACAGAATGATATGGATACTAGTTTCCAAAATGAACCAGATAAGTTTACTACTAAAATCAGTGGAGAATCCATTATCAAGAATTCTAAATCTATGGCATCTGTGGCTCATCGTGATGAACCAGTGATTGATAATCCATCATCTATTATAGGAGACATCACTAAGTATTTTTGGTAATATTAGTGGTGTAAAGATGTGTGTATTTTATTTTTTTTTATAAATTTTACGTAAATAAGATAATCGATTCACTGTATGACTGACTATCATTCATTACTTTTATTAAGGAGTACATACATATACTATATACAATGGCGTCTACACCTAGTTTTAGATCAATGATGAGGATTGATTCTAGAGCTGGTACTCCATCTTTATCTCATACAAATTCTAGCAATCCAATAACTGGTAATACAAATAATAATAATAATAATAATAATGAATTACTTTTACTTCAACCACAACAATCCACGTTAGGTCCCATGTCTGTTGCTAGTTATGTTTCGACGTATGATCAAAAAGAGGCAAGCCAATTAGAATTATTAAAACATGAATTAAATGTTTTAAATGAATTGAAAAATGTTCAATTATTACCTTTATTATTAGATTTAATAGAGAATTTGAAATTGGGTAAGATTTCACCTAAAGATTTTGATAATAATGTAAGTTAATTGTGTTATTTAATGAAAATGTGGAGAAGATTACTAACAATATATATATATATACATATATATATTTATTTTTATTTAGGCTGGTAGAATTAGAGTGCGATTGAATAGAATTAAGTTATTAATTAATCAAATTGAAGGATTAAATGAATCTACAGATTTCAGAATTCAAAAAATGGAATCATTAAATGAAAGAATAACTAATAAACGTCAAATACTGGCAAACTTTAGATCATCAATTGAATCCCATTTTTAATTAATTAATACACGACCTCAGTTTTTCTGCAAATTTTTTCAGGAAAAAAAAAATTTTCGAATTTTTCAACGAGTAAAAAAAAGTAAAAATTGGAGAAAAACCTAAGGGGGAACTGAATAACTATTTTTATTTACAGTATTTATATTAATCATCTCATTTAATATATAATAAATCATGTCACAACAACTTAACTTAGGTGATTTAAGTAAGGTCACCACTCCCTTACCAAATTTTAATAATCCATTAGATGATGAATCACCAGCTGGATTTTGGTCATCAAATCCATTATTCTCATTCGTCAATAATGTTCATACAACTATTACATCTCATAGACAATCTTTAGATTTGATTAATCCAGGTACCATGGAAAACATTAATAAGGAAGTCACTAGAGATGTTTTCTTAAACCAATTGACTTTCCAAGGTTTAAGAGCTGATATAAGTAAAACTTTTGCCTTCAATCCAACTTTCCAAGTTTCCCATTCTTTATCAATAGGTGGTCAATCTCAACCTTACTCTTTGAATGCCGTTTTCGGTAATGAACAAACATTTGCTCAAGGTTCCATCGATAATGAATATTCCTTAACTGGTAGATTAAACCATGCTTGGGATAAACACGTCATCTCCAAGGTTACCTTACAATTAGCTGCCGGTCAACAATCCATGGTTCAATTGGAACACGATTATCAAGCTAACGATTTCTCATTAAACTTCAAAGCTTTAAATCCAGATTTCTTTGGTAAATCACTTTCAGGTGTTTACGTTGCCTCTTTATTACAATCAATCACTCCTAAATTATCTTTAGGTATCGAATCTGTTTACTCTGCCATGCAACCTGGTGTCGTTGGTGACGCTGGTATTAATTTATATGGTAGATATAACACCGAAAATTGGATTGCATCTGCTCAATTCTTGAGTACCGGTCAATTAATTGGATCATTCTGGAAAAAATTGGCTCCAAATGTTGAAGCCGGTGTGGAGACTACCTTACAAGCTGGTGTTCGTCCAGTGTTAAATCAAATGATGCAACCTGTTTATCAAACTTTTATTGAAGCTAATACCACCATTGGTGCTAAATATGAGTATAGACAATCTGTTTACAGAGGTCAACTTGAATCTAATGGTACCGTCAGTTTCTTGATGGAACACAGAGTGTTACCAACTTTGGGATTGATATTCAATGGGTCCATCGATCAATCTAAGAACACTTGTAAATTGGGTGCCGGTTTACAAATTGAAGTTGCCGGTTCTGAAGAAATCATGATGATGCAAAATGGTTTAATCGATGCTAACGGTAACCCAGTTCAAGGTGCTCCAGCCATGTAATTGAATCTCTGTTAGTGTTATTAGTGTTTTTTAACCTTGAAAATGAAACTGTAAAGCTTTTTAAAAAAAAAAAAAGAAAACACTCTCCTATTTTAATGTCCCTTATTGGAGAGAAGGTCAAAAAAGAAAGCCCTACTTTTTTTTTTTATTATTATTATTTCTTTCACTTTTCTTTGTTTTCCTACTTCTGTTGTCTTTCTATATCTTATAAACTTGTGAATACAAACCTTTTTTTTTACCTTTCTGTATATATATATATTATACATTCACAAGTTTTTGTCATTAATTTTAGATAGATCATAAAACTCTATGCTACCAATATCCAAGTAAATTTTAATTTTTTTTTTGTTGTTTCGCTTCAAGTTTTTTGGAAATTATGAAAATAGAAAAAAATCCAATTTTTATAGGTTTTATCTACTTTCTTTCCATCTTTTAACCACACAATCATTCATTAAATTTCTTTCAGTCATGGATGCAATAAACGATCAGATTGATCCTGATGCCACGATATTGGCTACAGATATCGAAGAATTAAATGGAACCCCACAGGGTACAACACAACAATCGCAAACATCGAAAGATATAATAACAGATACAACCACACAACCACAAGGCAATCAATCACAAGTAAATACTAAAAGTACTGCAGTCTCAGAAGTGACCCCCCAATCAACTCATAATACCACTAGCAATATTGAGTCTTCAGCTGGTACAGGTACCACGCAGACTTTGACTGTCGCCAACAATGAAATACGATCAACTGAATACGTCACCGATCCAGAATTGATAAAACTTTACTTTACATTGAAAAAGGAAATGGAAGAAATGGATCACCAAAAAGTTCCATCATCAACTGTTCCTATCGATTTACAAACAATCTACAAGAAAAGACAAGAATTCGTGGATTCGAAGCAAATACCTATAGATTGTGAATCCGATGAATTAACAAATGATTTAATGGATAACTTACTCACTCAATGTATTGCCATTCAAGTTAATAAATTACTCAAGGCTGATGGAATATCAAATGTGGCATTAGTTGAATTGACTCATCTTACAGTGGAATTTATGGATATCTTATTCAGTAATGTGGCTAAATTAATGGAAATTCAAAGACGTCGGGTGCCTAGTAAGAAAGATCTTGGATTACTGGCAAGAGAAGGATACTTCAATTACATAGATATCGAAGATGAATACAAGAATGTGAAAAAATTAGACAAAACTACAATAGATGAAATCAATAAAATAGATTCAAGGGCAACAAAATTGAATAAAGTTTTAAGTAACATACACGATGAAGATGAAGAATCATCGTCAGTGCCAGAATCTGATCCAGCATATGTATTCTTCAATGATATCTCGTCAGTGATCTCTGAAGTTATTCCTACAACAAAGCCAGCTGGGAAATCTAAAAGATTACAATTCCCACATTGGATGCCCCCATTACCTCCTGATCATACATACAGGGCCACACCTGGATTCAGTAAGCGTATCCAAGATCCACGGAAGTTGAAAGAAGCTTTAGTCAGAGAGGGTAGACTCGGTGAACGGGCATTACATCATATTGAAAAGTTTGAATCTAATGACCAATTGGGATTCCCAGGTATCACTAATGAAATTGAAAGTGATCCAGAGGATGATTTGAGTGATATCAGTTCAGATGTTCCAGAAGAAGGACAGAAGGAGAAGGGGAAAGAACAAAATGAAGAACCTCCAAAGGATGACAATGACACTGATGAGAACCGCGTTGTTTTGTTGTCTAAGGAAGATGCACAAAAGAGTGAAGTGGTGGCATCCAGTGAAGGTGGTATTATAAGTGAAACACCAGATGAATCAAAGCCTAAGGGTGACTTCCTCATTGATAAACTTATTGAAGCTGGTGAACCAAAACCTGTGGAATCAGTCGCCGTCGCCGTCGCCGCCGCCGCCGCTGCTGTTCCTACTCCTGTTGATGACAGTAAGTCCTTGGATATTGTTGCATTCGCTAAAAAGAGATTAGAAGTTTTAGAAAAGCGGAGACAGGCAAAGGATAAATTAATTCAAGAAAGATTGGCCTGTGATGAAGCCAAATTAGGAAAAAACTTAGGTTTCTATACGAAATATGAGAAATTCCCTGATAATTATAATGATACATTGACTAATTTCTATGATGAAAAATTGGTAGAGGTGAGTAAAGGATTAATCAAGCAGGCTAAAAGACACGAGAAGTACTTGGAAAATGAAGAAATTAAAAGACAAAAACTCGAAGCTGAACTCGCCGAAAAGAACAAACACATCACGAATGAAATCAACTTTGGTGGATTCGAAGAGGATGACGAGAATGATGACTTTGACATTGATGACTTTCAATTTGAAGATGAGACTGTGGAGAAATCTGGGGAAATCACAGCACCTGAAGAGGCGGTTGAGACAGCCAACACAGTTGAGACTACAGAGGCAACACATTCTGCTATCGAATCGGAGACTCAAAAAGAAGATATTCAACCTGTCACCACTGAAGTTGTGGAAGAATCCTTGGAACCTATAGTTGAGCCAGCTCCGGAACTCGAATCTGTTACACAAGAGATTCCTGATGTGCTACCTGTTTCTGAATCTAATCTTGAAACAGTTAAGCATGAGGAAGAGCAAGAGGAAGGTGAAGATGAAGAAGATCTCTTTGAAGAAGTTGAATCTGAACAAATTGATGATCCGATGGATGACACAGAATCTTCCGCCCCAAAATTGGAAGCATCTCCTAAACCTGAGCCTAGTATGCCCAAAATCAAATTATCCTTCAAATTACCTATCAAAAATCCAGAATCTGATGTTAGTGATGCAGATGAAGATTAATTTTCTATCTATATAATGTATATTAGTGTAAATTAAAATTATAAAATAGTATTAAAAGATAACTTATATTAGCCACAGCCTTTGTTTTTCTTTGAGAATTTTTTTTTTCTTCTTAGCTAAGCGTATTATTATTTTCTATTTAGTTTAAACCAAAACACAATCTCTCTTTTAAGAGAACCCTTTATATATCTATACATTATTTTGATAGATTAATTGTGATATAAAGCAATTGACTATTTATCTTAAACATACAAAGACTCACTCTGTGTCTCTCTCTTTTAATTAACTGTGACCACAATACCCATTTTATCACATTACGCATTCTTTTTTTTTTATAGTTTCACTTAAACTATTTCATTATTTACCTAAAAAGACAATAGTATTCAGGGGACCCCTACAGCATAGGGCAATATACATTCCACAGGCGTTTACACATACGACAGGATAAAAACAAAAATGACTGATTCGACGCCAGTGTATTTCCCGTCAAAACTGTTATATCCAGTAACTATCAAAAAAATAGATATCAACGTGGGTGACAAGATAGCCAAACATACTCCAATCATAAGTTATACATATTTTGATTATGAACCGGAAGCCCTAGCAGAACAATCTGATGAGAAAACTGATGAAACAGATAGAAAACTTAAGAAAGTGGAATACGTGGGGACTTTTGAATGTCCATTAGATGGAGAAATCAGTAGCATATCAATCAAGATTGGAACTCAAATAGAAAATTCAGATACAATTATCTTTCAAATTATTGAACCATGTACACATTCTATTCAATATGGAGGTCTATGTGCACTATGTGGGAAATCAATTGAAGATGAAGATTATTCCGGTTTCAATGATAGAGATAGAGCTCCTATTGCGATGACCCATGGAACTACAAATTTGAAAGTGTCCTCAAAGGAAGCCGCCAGTGTGGAGAGATCATCAACGGAGAGATTATTGGCTGACCAAAAATTATCATTAGTGGTTGATTTAGATCAAACTGTGATTCATGCCACCGTGGACCCCACTGTACAAGAATGGATGTCCGATCCTACAAATCCTAACTATGAAGCTATCAAAAATGTGAAATCCTTCTCATTAGAGGAAGAAGTGATGTTACCTCCTAATTATACTGGTCCTAAACCACCACCTAACCTCAGATGGTATTATGTTAAGTTAAGACCGAAACTTCAAGAATTTCTTCGGAAGGCTTCAGAGATGTATGAGATGCACATTTACACTATGGCTACTAGATCTTATGCAAAGGCTATAGCCAAAATTATTGATCCAGATGGAATCTACTTTGGTGATAGAATATTATCAAGAGATGAAAGTGGATCATTAACACAGAAATCTTTGAAAAGATTGTTCCCCGTGGATACATCCATGGTTGTTGTCATCGATGATAGAGGTGACGTGTGGAATTGGTCTCCTAATTTAATCAAGGTTATCCCTTATGATTTCTTTGTGGGGATTGGTGACATTAATTCTAGTTTTCTTCCTAGACAACAGGCCTTATTGGGTCCTTCTAAGAGACGTAAATCTGTTAATATTTTGGAAGAACAATTAACTGAGAAGGAATTACATAAGGATGAAGATAAAACCACTAATGGGGGGTCAGACATACGAGATGACACAAATGATACAAAGCAACCAAGGGAAGAAAGTAAGACCGAAAATGACAACAGTGAAGATCAAGAGCAAATACAAGATGATACCAGTAATGGAAATAACGAAGATGATGTAGATAATACTGACGCTGATACCAATAATGAAGAAAAGGCGCACACAGTTGAAGTTCCACTCCCAGATCAAGGTTACTCTCCTGTGGAGAGAATGCTAGATTTGAGTGAGGGTGAGGATAAATCGGAATTACTTGCTGTGCAAGCTAATGAACGGTCGACTGCATTAGAACAGCAAGAATCAGAGAGACCGTTGGCTAAACTTCAAGAAAATCTTGAGAAAATCATTGAAGAGGAAGGAGGCAATGGTGATTCAAAGTCTGCAGAGGGTACTGAAACCCATAATTTATTAATTGATGACGATAATGAATTAGAATATCTTGGACAAGCATTATACAGAATCCATGATGATTTTTATCTCAAAGTTGAACGTACTAATGGTGCTGGTAATGCTCCTGATGTTAAAGATATCATGACAGGTATGAAACAACTTGTGTTTAGAGAATTTGTGTTTTTGTTAAGTGGTGTATTACCATTGGGGACCAATTTAGAGACTGCAGATATAGTTATTTGGGCTAAATCATTTGGTGCCACTATTGTGAGTAATTATGATAAATCGGTTACCCACGTTATCTGTAAGAATCCGGGGACATTTAAAGTGAAATTGGCTAAAACTTTGGATCCTGAAGTGAAAATTGTTAACCCAGATTGGTTATTCAAATGTATGTCTGTTTGGGAGAAAGTTCCTGAAGATGATTATATCATGGAGATTGATCAATTATTACATAAGAGTGAATTAGATCGTTATTTGATGAATCATGATGTCAATGGAGTGGCTAAGACTTCATCGTTTGATGATCAAGATATAAATTGGGGTGAAATTGATGAAGATTTGAAAGAATTTTTAGCTGATGATGATGATGATGATGATGATGATGATGATGAATCTGATGAAGATGATGATAAATTACCTCATGGTGGGATTGATTCAGATGCAAGTATGGAATCCAATTTACCTATGAAAAGAGATATCACTCATTTAGATGATGATGATACAGATATGATGAATGTTAGTGTAACAGATAAAAGACAAAAAACACAACAAGAACTCGATGATGATGCATTTGAACAAGAATTACTAGATGATTTAGCTGATCTTGAAGAGAATTAATAAATTACTTTGTACATTAATGCTACCATAAACAATATATTTTAAAATTGAGTAATCCACGTAAGTCGATCGACTTAAAAGCAGCCGCGGCTATTATTTAATAATCGTCAATTCAACAAAACACTGTTTTTCCCACGTTGAATATTTTTTTTTGTTTTGTTGTGTTACTTTTTAACGTGTGTAATTTGGTTTCATTAATTTATATTAAATAACTATCTACTTTTATATCAAGATTTGATTGAATTTCAATTTCCATATATCATTTTGATTTAAATACCTTTGTTTTGCTTTTTTGACTAACTTTTGTTCTACCGTTTATCACCGTTGAACTTAAACTTGTTGAAAACAGTTAATTTAACTTATTAATACAATATAAATATACACAGAGGAAACAGAAATAATTATAAATCATTGCATTTAACGTCATTACCTGTTTATTTCTAATCTCCTATCCTCTTCCTCTGCATACCCTAATTTGATACCAGTTAATAGAACAAAGCATAGGCATTCAACTAATATAGTACACAAAGTAATCAATCAATTTGAAAAAAAAGCGCGTTCATTAGCATTTAATATACTCCACCAATATACACAACACAAACCATACATACATACATACATACATACACAAACACATACACATACACACAATGACTGCAGAAATCACACAGACAGTTATACAAGAAGGTGCAGAAGCACCAGAATTTGTGATAAGCTTTGCCTCTAGAGTTGTCCAAGAATGGCATAACTTTATCGAATTAGTTGAGAAATTTCCTCCTGGGTTGATCATCTTAAATTATATAAGAGCATCTCACAAGAATGACCCTTGGAGAACTGTTCTAGAGATTTCATTAGCGTTACTTGCATTGAGATACTTTTTAGCTTCTAAATATTCTCAAGATGAAAAGGATAGAGCTGTTTTCTCTGAAAAAATTGTTGATGAATTGATCGAAGATTGGGAACCAGAACCTTTGGTTCTCCCATTGAGAAAGGAAGAACGTTGGCAATTGGATGCCATTCCACAAGTTCAAGGTCCAGTCACCTCTCACATTGATTTGATTGACCCAAAGACTAAAGCTGTGATTCCACACGTGTTGAACTTGGCTTCAAGAGATTACTTAAATATGAGTATGAACCCAACTGTCGTGGAGAACTCCTGTAAAGTTATCAGATCCGTCGGTGTCGGTGCATGTGGTCCTCCAAATTTCTATGGTACCCAAGACGCTCATGTTAGATTATGTGAAGATTTGGCTGAATTCTTAGGTGGTGAAGAAGGGATCATCTATGGACAAGATTTCTGTACTGCTGCTTCCGTGTTGCCCTGCTTCTTGAAGAGAGGTGACATCCTTATCGCCGATGGTGGTCTCTCTTTAGGTTTGCAAAAGGCTGCTGTTATCTCTAGATGTGACATTGAATGGTTCAACCATAATGATTTGGATCACTTGGAAGAAATTCTAGAAAGTTTAGTTGACGTTTTAGATGAAGGTCCATTGAATAGAAGATTCATAATGGCAGAAGGTTTATATGATAACTTTGGTGATTCCCCAGATTTGAAAAGATTAGTTGACCTCAAGAATAAATATAAGTTTAGATTAATTCTCGATGAAAGTTATTCTATCGGTACTTTGGGTGCTAACGGACGTGGTCTCCCAGAGGCTGCTGGCGTTCCAAGATCTGAAATTGAAATAACCATGGGTACCTTGGCTCACTCATTTGGTGCCAGTGGTGGGTTCTGTGTTGGTGATCATGACATGATTTACCATCAAATCTTATCCTCCATGGCTTACGTGTTTTCTGCCTCTTTGCCTCCATACGCTGCTCGTGCTGCTTCCACTGTTATACATTTACTTCAAGATGGTGAGAAGACTGATGAGGAGAATCCAGTCATTGCTCCATTACATCAAAACATTAAATACATGTACAAATTGTTTGAAAATTCTAAGAAATTGAAGAACCTCGTTCTTATCAGATCCAAGGATTATTCACCAGTGGTGCATTTAAGAATTCATCCAACCTTACGGAGACAACTGGATTTGCCTGAAGGTTATGGTGGTCCAGGTTCTTCTGTGGCTAAAGCTTTGAAACACGGTAATGAAGCTGATTACTTTGATGATGAATTTAACACTGAGAACTACATATTACAAAAGATAATCGATCAAGCATTGGAATACAATGTTTTGATTACTAGATCTAAGAGAGTGTTACACCATGAATTGTTACCTGTTGTTCCTGAATTACTTGTTCATGCTAACGCTGGAGTCACTAGACCTGAATTGGAACAAGCTTTCAAGATCATTGAAGATGTCATCTTTGATAATTTAACTGGAATGGACATTTCTAAATTCAATCAAATTGGTTTATCTTTGACTCTTTAAATTCTTCCCAGTATATAAACTATGAATTTTTTTTTTTTACAAAAAAAAAGACAAAAAAACCAAAAAAACTCAACCTATGCTCCATGCTAAATAAATAATGTATATCCACTTATATAACCCACTCTCCTTTACTCCACCACCACATCTCCTCCTCTTTTTCTCTGTTTGTTTTCTTCTTAACTCTCTTAATAATATGTATTTGACTATAATTCTCAAATTACAGCAGTTATAAAAAAAATTCTAAAAGGTGCTCCCATATTTATAAATACACCCTTGACTTCCTCTCCCCTTCACACTTTAACCCGTCGTGCATCTCATATTCCCCCCCTTTGATGATTGTAAAAAACATTTCCCAATGTATGTTATTAACAAGACGAACATTATCAAAAAAAAAATCACTTCTCCCCCACCAGGACTCGAACCTGGAACCTTTTGGTTCGTAGCCAAACGCGATAACCATTACGCTATGAGGGAATTATCACCGAATATGTGCATGTCTCTAAATTATATACCCAAATTCTTACGTAAGCTAATATTTCTTTGAAGTGGTTTTTTAAAGAACTTACTAGGGCTCTAAATGATATTTCAATGTATAAATATGTTTAAAATTAACTGAATTTTGCTATGGGATACTTATTTCTCTCAAAATATGGTTGTTTATAAAGTTAATCATTTTGTAGACAATCTGAGTGTTCCCAGATTTTTGATTTTGTTATAAATTTTTATTAAGATATTATTTCTTCTTAATGCCTATTTATGACCCTTGGTTTATCAGAAATAATGGTTTGCCTATAGATAAGGGTTATAATAAGATAGAAATATGATCATCAAGCATCTGTTTGATTCGTTGGAGGTGTATTGAAAAGCATTAATTGATATTCAAATTATGTCCTCTTTGAATCTCCATTAGTTGATCTTTCTATAGATCAAGATTACAATAATAAACTTCAGATTTCCTTGGATCACTATTCTTATCATGCAGGTGAATAAACTATACTATATCAATTTATTTTTATTGGTTGTTCTAAAGTTGAAGCAATTAAAGTTTGCTATTTGGCGTTATTCTTCGGTTATATCTGTGGTTAATTATCGAGAGCCATTGCTCGTGTATTGTATAAGATACAAACATATTTGGGTCACTGAACAAGAGATTGAATTTAATTCTACTACCTCATTGATCATTTGTTCTCCTACTGGTTTGTCAATGTTCAACGAAGAGCTCTTTGATAATATTATTTTTTAGTTAAGGTAGATTATCCGAACACCCCCCGCCATTAATAACTAATTAAGCCGATAATTCAATTATTTTTACAATCACTCTGCTCCTCCCCTACATTAGTACCTTCCCCTTACACTTCAATTCCCTGTTGCTCTGCTCTTTACTGTGCTACCCCCCTTTGACCTCTCGCGTGGGAAACCAAAACAAATCGTTATTTCCTAATTGGGCGAAATTGAAAACAATTTTTTTTTTCACAGTGGAAACCAGTGGTTGAACATGTTTTTTAGCTTAATATAATAGCTTAGATATATCTGCTTTTTTCTTGTTGTCATATAAATTCAATTATCAATTCCCTGAACAAGAGATTAGATCATCTATATTATATATACATAATCATCATTTAAGAGTTAAAGATCGAGTGTACATTCCAAAAACCTCTCTTACTCTCTCATTAATTCACTACTTACTACAATTCAAACCAGAGCAATATAGACAATCTGATCTTTTGATCTCCAGGGAAATACCATAAACAAAGTGATACCATACCCAACATCCTCTTGCCTTTCCTAATATACTTTCTCCTTTCCACTGTATTATCTTCCACTCTCTTTTATTTTACTAGCATATTCCCAAATACCAAATCATACAACAGACTTACATTAAATTCAATTTAACCCTTATATACCATGCATTTACCAGCACTAACAACACTGGCTACCCTACTCACAGTTTCCCATGGATTTTTTCTTCCGGGATCCTCCACATTCCACTCAGGTAAGGCCTACGAAGTGGCATCCGTGGAATCTACTCCAGAGAGATTTATCTCCCTCGGTGAATCCTCATCCAAGTCCTCGACTGAGGATACCAGAAAACAACAAGTACTATCATCATCTAGTGTCACCACAGATGTGCAACTCAAAGATGGTATGATTTTCATCAATACAGATTCTGATGAAGAAGCTTATTACGTCAACGTGACAATCGGATCAACTGACGTGTATCAATTACTGATCGATACCGGATCACCATACATGTGGGTTTATGACAGCAATTGCACAGATACATCCTGTCAGGATATAACCCTTTACAATTCCACCGAGGAGGGATCAGATACAAGCTCCACGCAGACATTTGAATTGGCTTACACCACAGGTAGTGCATCCGGATCAGTGGTGGCCAACAGTGTTAGCCTAGCCGGTTACACCGCTAAAGATTTCAATTTTGGTGCAGCCGATCATGTCCCGGATATCTTCCAGGACTACCCTTTCAATGGTGTTCTCGGTTTACCTAACAATAATGAATCAAGTTCGGGAATGTTGAACATGGTTCAGGCATTGAAGAATAACAAAATAATCGATACCGCTAGTTTTGCCCTATGTATCGGGGAATACGACAACTCCATGTCTGCCACTAACGCTGGTATTTTGGCATTCGGTTCAAACATTACGGATCTTTACTCGGGTGAGATCCATTACACTGATGCCCTGGATAATTCCAAAAACTACTGGGAAATCAAAATCGATGCTGTGTTTGCCGATGATTACCAATTCTCGTTTGATTCATCAGAGATCACATCCGATGAGAACTCCACCACTGCTAGATTGGGATTACTAGATTCAGGGACAACCTCCATTGTGGCTACATCTTCAGATGCCCTTAAGATTCATTCAGTGTTTGAAAACTCCATCACCGACGGTTCCGAATTCATCATTTATTGCAATTCCACCACCAACATCACTCTAGAGATCGCAGGTAAAAACTTCACTTTGACTCCCGATGAATACATTGGAGGTGAATACTCGGGAGATTCTAAGTATGACGGTTACTGCTCTAGTAATATCCAAGGTTTAGATGTCACATCAGATGGTTCATGGATTTTAGGTGGTCTTTTCTTGAGTAGCGTTTACGCTGAATTCAATATCGATGAATCTAAGGTTGGATTAGCTGATCGTAATGATAATGTTAAAATTGTCAGTTCTTCTGGTTCTTCGTCTTCCTCCTCTACTAATAATTCTATCCTATCCACTACTAATAAATCAACTACAGTGAATAGTCAAGGCTTCTTAACTGCTTACAGTTCAGTTAGTGTGATCTCATTTACAGACTCTACTACTGCCACTGCTTCTTCTAATTCTTCTTCCAATAATAAGACAAGTTCATCATCATCTGCAAAGTCTCATAATGGCGCTGGTGAATTATCGATTAATTCATTCTTGTCTTCTTTAATTATCATTGGACTTTCATTGTTTTTATTATAGATTTAATTTTGTTAGAATCATTTCTTTGTTTTTTTGCTTTTTCTTTTCTTGTTTTGACATTGGCTGTTAATTTCTTTACTGTTTTTCTCCTTGTTTGTTCTTCTTACTTTTTTTGTATTTCTGTTCTACTTGCCTCTTTATCTACTTTCTTTAAATATATGTATTTATTTCTGCATCATTACAAAACAAAAAAAACAATATATTAAGTAAGAAAAACCACAAAATGGTTATTTCTAATGTCTATATGAAGGTGGTGGGGGGGGGGGGATGCAATTAATAAACAAGAAAAGAGATTACAACTTTGGAATAAATACAACGCCAAAACTCAACCGAATAAATAAAAAAAAACAAAACAAAACAGAACAAAGTATTATACCTTTAATTATTGTTTCTCAACCGTCTTTTCTTTCTTTCCAATTTAGAAATCTCTATTAAATCATCTTCACTTGGTTCATAAATGTGCCAGATAGTATAATGAGGTAATCCAGCAATTTTGAATCCCATTTTCTTGGATAATTTACCGAACGCCTCAGTTTCAGCATGATTCAAGAATGTGAATGCAGGGAAATTGGAACCCTGTCTGAACACCTTAGCCTTAGCCAAAATGGAGACACCACCAACACCATCCAAATCAACAACTTCATCTGGATCACCATTAGCACTTCTGATGTATGCCAAGTGCACTCTCCAGGTTGGATATTGTGCATAACCCTCCACTATCACATCATCTTGATCCAAGGTGGCAGCCAATTTCAAACCTTCTTCGGATTCTATCCATGAATTTAAATCGTATGGTTGTTCATTCCCCAAGAAAGTAGGTAATGGTCTCCACACATTGGGCACGATAACATCATAACTTGGGGAAAACTTCATCATAGTTTCAAGGATATTACCTGGAGAAGATTCAATATCGGCATCTCTCCAGTAAACCCATGAGTGGTATGGTTTCAATGCTGTGGTAATCAACCAGTTTCTGGCTCTACCCATTAACTTACGTCTGATTCCCTGCACTTTGACATCATGTCTATCACTGAAACCTTGTCCAATGACCTGACCGAAGTCCTTTTGATATATCTGCACACTTCTGAATGGCTTTGTGTATTCCTCGTGGTATGGTGGAGAGTACGCCTTCTTCACATTCTGGACGTAATCTTTTGGAAGATATTGTAAGTATAGATCACTTGAACCTCTGATACCTTTAGTTTCCATGACAGTTTCCTCCTTATCTAGTAATTCCAAGAGGATCCCCTGTTGCATGGCTTGAGAATAATGAGTCAACTTCTCCAAAGTTTTGTCACCTGCGGAACAATCACTGACCAAGAATGCAATATCTATCAAGTTATGGTAGTAAGTCATATTCATCATGTTTCTGAACATCAGTGGCAACACCTTCTCTGCATCTCTCAATGGGATACAAAGTAGCACAGAGTCACCGTTTTCCTTTGAAGTTGGGGAACCCTGATAATTCATCAGATCATAAAATTCCACCCCAGGAATGTGTTCCTCTTGTTCATCTTCTTGTTTTTCCTTCTGTGAGTTTGGATCTGCATCATGAATGATTTCATCTGATGAAGCTGGATCATATGATTCATATGAGGAACCATCTGAAACAACTGAACCAGACGATGAACTAGATGAATCTGATGACGATCCAGAGTTGATCCACAACAAAAAGAGTACCAATGACACCAGCACCGGCACTCCTATCTTGTATATTTTCTCCTTCTGAATGTTCTTCTTCGGTTTCATATTAGTGTATGGTCTAAAGTAATAAATATAATGTTAGTATTTTCTCTCGATGTTGTTTGCCAGTTTGTTTGTTTGTTTGTTGTGCTTAATTTTGGATTTATTTTAGGTATACTTACAATGGAAGATCCGATTTCTTTGGATGTGAACTCCCGAATCGTAGCATTGTGTGAATTGTATATATATAAGATAACTATGAAAAAGGGTATATAACTTTTATTTAAATAACAGAGATAGTTAGGTAACACAAACAAAAACCAGAACGTGAAAACCTATCAAGGACAACTGTATTGTTCGGACGTTTGTTGACAAAAAATTTTTTTTTTCTTCTCTTACTGGAGTTATACATAAATATAGTACTTAGGTTACACACGTTCAGTTAAGTTGTTGATTTCTGGTTTAAACCATTCTTGCTTAAGAGTGGACCACACTTGGGAACCCAATTGAGTGGCTCTGGTCTCAGTTGTGGCGGTGGCCTCAATGTACACCTTCAATTTGGGTTCCGTACCTGATCCTCTAGCGGTGAATCTGATAGATTCATCTTCGGTGGAACCTTTCAAAGTACAAGTGATCATCTGAGAACTTGGATCCACGGGTAACACCGGCTTGTGATCTGCAGTGGTGGAGTCATAACCGATGGTCAAATCTCTCCAACTGGCCACCTCGAATTCACCGATCTTCTTTGGGTAGGCCTCACCAGAGCCGGCATATTTTCTTATAGTTTCATTGAAGATTCTAGGAGTGGCACTCAAGTCAGGAATCAAGTAGTACCCATTGTGTTCCTTGAAGTAACCGTATTTCTTGAACCCGTTTTCCAACACCTCGATCGCGTTGGTACCTTGCTTTAACCATTTTTGATACATCTGTAGGAACACGGAGAGCGCAGCGATACCATCCTTATCGTGTGCGATCGAGAACATAAACCCAATGGCCTCCTCATAGGCGAATGGCACTTGGAATCCTTCGGCCTCAAAATCTATGGCCCTGTTACCGATCCATTTAAATCCGGTTAAGGTGTCTTGAAAATGGAACCCCAATTTCTTGGCCATAGATCCAATCATCTGTGAAGACACTGTAGAGTTCAACAGATACACTTTATCCAATTGAGATTGTGGAATTTCGGAGATGATGTATTCAGCGAATAAAAACCCGATCTCGTTACCGGTCAATTGTCTCCATTTACCGTTAACTTTGACTGCTGCAGAAAATCTATCAGCATCTGGGTCATTGGCGACAACCAATGGGATCCCCAAAGATTCAGCCTTAGACATGGCTAATGTGAGGGCACCCTTTTCCTCAGGGTTAGGAAAGCTCACTGTAGGGAATTCTGGGTCTGGAGTGCACTGTTCAGCGACGTATACCAAGATGTCACCGCCGAAGGCGGCATCAATTTGTTTAGCGAAGGAAGTACCAACACCATGCATAGCAGTGTACACCACTTTGAACCCACCAATTTCAGTATTAATCAGTTTGTCATTGATCTTAGCCAAGTATTTGCCGATGGCTTCTTCTCTGACGTAAACCAATTTATCACTGAATTTCTTGAATATCACTTCTGTATCCCATTTACCATCAGTGAAGAATGGTTCTAAATTTTCTAAGATGGAGTTCTGAATGTTGGCATCATGGGGGGAAATGATTTGACAACCATTTTTCCAATACACCTTGTACCCATTATCTTGCTTTGGGTTATGCGAGGCTGTGACCATCACTCCACCAAGAGTATTATAGTAATCAATAGAGAATGGCACTAAGGGGGTGGCCACCACTTCCGGACCCAAGAAATACACCTTGAATCCCTTTGCTAAGAAAACTGCTGCTGTCAATTCAGCGAATCTCTTGGAGTTATGTCTATGATCGAACCCCACAGTGAATGACAATTCTTCATTTGAATTTCTTTGAGTGATGATGTATTCGGCTAACCCTTGAGATGCTTGTAAAACGGTGACATCATTCATTCTACTGAATCCGGCCTCCATTTTGGCTCTTAAACCAGCTGTACCGAATAAGATTCTTTTTGATAGTAATGCATCTAAGTCATTGAATGCTTGCTGTTTGACCAAATCTTGGATTTGCTTTCTAGTAGTGACATTAACGTCTATGGATAACCAATGGTCAGCCAATTTTAATAGCTCCTCGTTAGTCATGATGATATAATGAAGTTGTTTAGAAAGGAACGATTACACTCTGATATGGAGGAAAGTTGATTTACGTTAAACGTAATAAGAGGTCAGTCATCTCAGATGTTGCAATGATCTGTCAAAGAAACATAAAGTGTCAATGACTCCGCGGAGTTGTAGTATTTTATATATATATTACTGAAACTACTCCAATATAACACATAATTAATGAATTCATTGTTTGATATACATCTCCACGTACACTTCGGAACTACAACTGGGTAGATAACCAGCTAAGTTGAAGTTATTTTTTATTTTCCTTTGACAAACCAACTACCGGATCAGTAGAAACACTATATTCATCTTGAGACCACACTATCGATAAGCTCCCTAAAACGGGTCAATCCAAAATCTTAAATGTAAACCTCTCCATTAGTTGTTGACTTGCACAGACAGTTAAATTACCATGTAGAATCCTGCTGATTCTCAAAATTTCCTTTCCCTTAGTCACAACTGCCTGTCTTAATCATTCTCCAGATTTGGCTTGTTACCAATAAAATCTTCGACAGTGTGAATCGAACAGAACCCATTTTATAAGTATTTTGGACACCGAGTTTTGCATCATGCTAACCACTATTGTAACCGAAAATGTTCTTGAACTGTTTGGGGGAAACCTTTATGACCTAAGAACTGTGGAATGGTTCTGGATGGGGGGATTATACTAGCAAGTCTCTTATTGATTTGCTAGTATCTCTCTTTGAGCTTACCATTCAACTCCATTTCTTCCTTGAAAGTAATTTAAGAAAGAAATAAAGAAACTCAAAGGGAGAGGTGAACATAGAATATATTTAATGTTGCCCCCAATTTTTCTTTCTATGCTAAATGCAACATAGGAGACATCAGGTCTTTTCAATTTCTATTCATCCCTTTTATACGTCTACAGGTTACCCATTGAAGAGTCCTTTAACAGTTACTACAGTCATACAGGGAAACCCTAGAGCAGTAGTGTGGTGTAGATAATGTAGTATAAATTTATATAAATAGAAATCGAATAAGCTGAGAAAAAAAAAAACAATTACAGTCGCCGCAACCCTACTTAAATAACTACGTGAAGTAGTCTAAGAGGGTTATGTTAATGCCTTTTGTACATAGTCAACCATGTGGGTAGCCATGTAAGCCTATGAATATGTATGTATATGACAGCAATACTAGATACTAATTATACATAGATTCAACAGATAATTGGAATTATCAGTAAATACACTTCCTCCCTTTATCCAAGAAAATAGCAAGTGAAAAATCTTACATTCACCACTACAACCACTGATATACCTCCTCCCCACACTACTACTACCAATACAAATTCTGAAACACTTATCAAAGCCACCTAACTAATTCCCAATCTATTTCACCTCACCTCACTTCAAAAAAAATTTTTTTTTTCGCGTCTCTTTACTGGGTGTATCCAGTTATTTTAGTGTTAATTAATTACGTGTCGTACTATACTATAAGATCTGTCTATTTATCTATAACACTATTGATTAACAATAGTTATTCAAAATGTATATTCTCGTGTAATCTCTCTTGTCCCCCCTAATTCCTTTCTACTCTCTACCTTCTCCTTTCTCCCACTCTCCTATCTTCATAACTCCTTCTACCGCGTAGCCGTTCACCACAATTTAATTTAGCCCAAATCGGAAAATTTCCTTTTCGGGAACATCAAAAATTTTTTTTTCTTCTTCTTCAACAAAGTGGCCATTTTCTTCTGTGGGACTACTTCTTTCTCTATTTAAAAATATCACTTGAAACAAATGGATTGAAGAGAAAATTAAATACTACATATCTATCTATTACTATTACCTTTCTTCTTCTTATAATTTCATTTTAATATTAATACAAAAATATACACTCACAATCTGTTAATACTTTTCAATTGAAACTATTAAACTATTCAGATCTATCTTTTTGATTTCTTTATAGGCCCGCCCACTTTCACATTTAAAAGACATCTGTATCTCTTTTTTTTTTTGTTTGTACTTACTCCCCCATTCCACTCACTTTTCATTTCCAATCTCCTATACTTCCCTTCCTCCTTGCTTTACTCATAGTTACTCATTGACTAGGTGCAAATCTTCATATCAACTTCCACTCTCTCTTAGATAGATATCCCCTTTCCATTTCCCTTTCATCCATTCGTTATCCCTCCAACTTCCCTCCAACTATTATGAATAACCAAGTGCTAACTCAAACTCCCACTAAAAAGAAGAGAGGTAGACCCTCTAAGAAAACTGAGAGTGACTTAAGAATAGGTGAAACAACTATGCAAATCTCTGTTAATAGTTCCCAAAATGTGTCATCCAATTCTGCCGCCGTCGCAAAGTTAGGTATCTCCACTACAACCCCCCTCATGAAGTTGAGCCCCCAAAGAAGAAGATCCTCTGCTAGTACAAATTCTGCATCATCATCTGCTAATCCAACTCCAACTCCATCTTCGGTTCCCCCAGAGCAAAGGTCACTTACAACCATTCATGAACGTGGTTCAGTCAATCGTAACATGATGAAAGCTCACAAGGCCTTGATGTCTGTCACAACTAAGAAATCGAAAACTCAAATTCAAACTCCAGCTCCAACCTCAGTTTCAAATTCAAGCTCACCTGCCCAATCATCAGCTTCTGATAGATCATCTCCCTTGTTACAATCTTCTCCTCTGAAGACTTCCCCCCTCACCGATAGCTTCAGTGCAAAGATTAATAATGGTAATAAAACTTTCAATAATGCCATCTTCCATAAGGGTGCCTCTCTGGAATCTGTGATAACATCATCTCCATACTCTAACAATGTGGACCCATCTTTACTTCAATCATCCCCTCCAATGTACATACCCAATGACGTTAACCACCACCACCAACAACATCAACAGCACCACCAACAACAACAACAGATACCACAGATACAGCTACCAATGCCACTACCACTCCCTCAACAGTCTCCACTCCCACCACACCCTCACCATCAACAACAGCAATCTCACCCAATCTCAGAGATGCATCCACCAACAACTCCTAAGATTCAAATGGCTGCCACTGCAAACATGTTATTTTCCACACCTAACTCAATAAGAAGATTGATACCAGAAGCTCCAACCACTCCGATGTCTCATTTCTCTAATGTGTTGAACTCATCTCCTATGTATACCCATTGGTACACTCAAACACCACAACAGAATAAGATAATCAATGATTTGGTTCCTAAGCAATTGAAAGTGGAAGATATTATCAAGACTCCTCAGGGTGGTCTCAAGATTAGATCTGAACAATTGGGATTCCCAACAACTCACAATCAGAATAACCTCGAAAATGGTTCATCTACTGGTGGGTTAGGAATTTCAAGACAAGACTTAGATGGATTAACAAGAGTTAATAATTCTACTAATGGGAAACCCACTAAAGATTTACAAATGCTAGCTCAACAATTGAAATCTAGACTACGTAAGACTCAATCTACTTCTGATGTTCCAGTTTCAGGTCAAACTGGTATTCCTGGTGCTCTGTCGTCTGCTCAACAATTACCTTCATCCAATTCCATCAATCCGGTGACTCCATCAAAGAGACAAAGACAACAATCAGTAGCCAGCAGTAATGCCACAGTTGATTCTAATTCTCACCAATTACTACCTTCAAACCTGGAAGTTGGTATCCAAATAGATTCAGACGGGAAGGCCACTGTTGTCACAAAGAGACGGAAAATATCTAACAGTAATTCATGTCCAACATCGTCATCTCCTATGTTAAATCCTAGAACTCCTCTTATCAACAACTACAGTTATGCATCTTCTTCAGGTTATGTCACTGCTACCCCACCTCCAGGTTTGAAAATTGGAATTGATCCATTCGTCAATGGTATTTCATCAAATGAATTTGAATCTTACCCACAACAACAATTGTATATCGCGGCTACGACTACTCCGGGTAAGGTTCCATTCAGTCCAACTCAAGAATTCGTCACTGGTAACATCCATCAACAACTTATTCAAGCTCATATTTTAAATCAAATTGATGAAGCCAACATTCATAGCCAAGATAGTGACGAAATTCAAGGTGTTAATGAAAACAATATCAAAGGTGACGCTCGATTTGCTTTACAAGCTATTCTAGATGAGATGTAAATAATTTTTTACTTGCGCCCCCATTTACTATGCCATGTTCTATCAACCCTTTCTTTTCTTTTCTTTTCTTTTTCATATCTGCTAAGAAATTAACAGCTTTCTTGGTATCAGGGAATACTTCCCTCTCATATCCTCTCGTTTTTACTCCCTTCTCATATCTTGGTTTGGTTGCCTTTCTTTGTTTTCCGATCGATTCCTTTTTTTGCTACTCTATATAGATCCCATTTGCTTTTATAATTTTTTTCTTATTTCATTCATTTTGCTTCGTTTTATCTTGTGTTTTTTTTTCTTTTCTTTATTTCCATTTACATCGTACTCCCCCACTTCCCCCCACAACCACCGGTTTTAATTTGATTTTAACCCCAAATATCTATCTAATATAGTAATTTCTAAGTCATATGTGACGCATAATATCACACATGAAAACGGGGTAATCCGAGGAACTACCACGCTGTACAGCTTTTTGTTAATTGACGTTAGATGCCGTTTATTGTTATCTATCATTTTGTACTCTCATTTTCAGTGTATTTCTTTTGTAATTTAGTACATACATATGCATAATATTAACTTCTTATCTCAGTTAATTAGTGACCAGTGTGTCAATATTATTTATCACCGGCATCAACGAATGAAATAAGAAAATAATATGGGAATTAAAAAAAAGTGGTGTTGAAAGTGCATGAATGGAGAATACATATATTACACAATAGGACTCTTACATAATCTTTGTTTATGAGTCTTACTATTGGATTAAAAAACCAAAATTACTGGAGCCTAAGTATAAATTCAAATTCTGAAACAATAATAGTACAATAAAAATCATTAGGTAATAAATATTAGTGTCTTTCTGGTAAAAGTGGTGAATATTTGTGCTTCAAAATCATCCTTTTTTTTTTTAATGACTGTAAAACAAAAAAAATATAATTAACATAACACGACATGACATGGCATGAATTGTAATTTAACTGTGGATATTCCATTCTTGGTGTTTCAAGTGTGATACCAAAATATGGGGCAAGTCATTGATTTGATTAAATTAAAATTTGAACAAGTCATGATGAAGAAGATTAACGAAGTTAATCTTTTTTATTTTATAGGGACCCTACAACCTGCGATTTATACGTACGTTTTCTTTGTATATTTTCATTAATTCATATAATAAGTTGGGTTCTATAAGTTATCTAACCCAGGGCTAGATATATATTCCCCATTATACACGATGATTATTGTATTTTTTCTATATGAAGATACATTGTGCACGAGCAAGCATTGTTTAGTGGAAAGGCCAGATGGGGCCATGACTCTTATAGTCCATAGTTTTTTTCTTTAAATAAAATGTACATTTCTGAAATTTACATACATATTAAAATATATAAACGATAAAACTAAGTCAAATCTATAAACAAAATTTACTTATTTTATTTTAAAATATTCTTAAATACTTGTTTCTCCACACTTTTAATAACTATACTATTAATTAATTATCAATTATTATGATATAAAAAATATTTAACGAGTGATAAACTTAACACCGATTTTTATTATTGTGTACTATAATCTGCCTAATTATTGAATAGAATGGAAAGACGTAGAATTTCAATAAAAGTTACACAAGAATTGTCAATAAGATACAGAGAGATTTGAAATAATAGTTAGTGTGTCACGGTTATTGATTGATTTAAACAGAATATGTATATATTTATCACCCGATGTGTCATAACAATGAAGGCGAATTAGACCAACACTAAATTTTAAACAATAGAATTTACATTTCTAATTGGGACATAAATTAATAGGTTCTCTGTACATAATGGAAAAAAAAACACGCTTCTAATGTATACAACACACACTCATAAAACAAATTAGTCTGTATTCAAACACATTATTTGTTCTGTAATTTAAAACTTATAGATTAATCTATATGTTGAAGAACCTCCCCCCCCCCAAATTCAAAAACCAGCTAGTTATATGAAAACTAAAATTAGAATATCCACTAAATTTAAAGTTTTAATACTAAAATTATTATTTTCGCTTAACTTAAACTAATACGTCCCTCTTTATTTTTATTTTATTATATTTTTGTATTGTATTGTATTTTCTAATAAAATAATGGATACATCGAACCATCTTAACAGGGGAATACATAAAATAATTAATTGACCATATTAACATTAACCATAATATAGATACATAGTTATTAAGTGTACATCCACACACTTTGAAATCTTATTAGAAAGAAAGAAAACCATACCCATGTAAGTCTGAGACATATATATTTGAGTCCCCCAGTTATGTAAGATATGAACATGGGGGAAGGAGGAAACCATATGCTTGCTATTCCTCGGTTTCGGTTTCTATTAACACATAAAACTATTATTAATGGCCATTAGTTTTCATTGCTAAATTCAATCTTTCTCTTTAAACCCGCACCTAAATTGGAAATAGTTTTCAAAAAAAAAAAAGATGCTTCTTCACAATTAGCCGTTAAATATAACGATGTGTAATACCGGAAAACGGATAATTTACTAAGTTATGATACCTACCGTTTACGTTTTTTTTTTTGATTTCAAGTAATTTTTGTAACGCAATATCATTTATAAAGTTTTGAATTGAACAGAACTAATTTTTATAAATGCCAAATATGCAATAACGATGATATGATCTACCAAACTTTAAATAAAAAGATGACACCCAATTTGAATATTCAAAAGATTTAAGCTATTCTTAACTATTGAATTACAATAGAAAAAAAAAAACAACAAATAAATTAAATAATGGCTGTATTGTGAATGTTGCCAAATTTAACTTAGAACTCGTGTTTCGCATTTTAACTGTTGTTATAACTAGCGGTTCCCAGATTCTTGAATAATAGATTTATCAATGTATAATATATTCATAATTAATATTATGAACCCATAATTTATAACCCATAATCTTTATATATTTCATGATCTTCCATGGTTAATTATAGAAGAAAAAAAAACTTAATATACATGAAATTTTACTGTCCCATATTCTTTCGGATTTACCCACAATTTAATCTGAGATTAGATAGTTGAGTAATCGGTAATTCTTTCCGAAAAGAAGACCCATACATTGCAGACTGTGGTTGTCTTTTTGTTTTTAAAAAAAAATATATATATAGAATGATAACATACAATAGACTCGAGGACGTCATTAATTAATAGGCCACTTTTCGTTGTAAAGTTATTGTTAAATGTACAAGATTTGAATTAATGAATGTGGGTATTTTTTATTTTGAACTTCTAGAAGGAAATTTACTGACTAAGTTCATGAGGTCAACCGTGTTTAAATGTAATTACCACTATGTAATATATATAATAGAAACTTTAATAATTTTAGTCTACTTTAGTCACTCACTATTCTAGGCATAACTATTATAGAATTATATTAGTATAAATTATAAAGAACTATGCAATGTATCCCTTCCCCCACTCCTATTCTCCACTCCGGTAAGATATTTATATGGTCTCTGGTTTCATATAAGAGTTTTAATTATCCCTCATATTATATCTCTAGTTCCTTTAGTTCTCTACCCCCACCACCACCAATTTTTTCTATTCCCACTATTTCCCCCCCCAAAAAACTTATTAACTAATTTCTAATCCCCTCTCTCCTTCCAAATTGGGAAAGAATAAACAATCTCACAAGTGTTTAAACAATACAATACGTGAGTGCAGTTATTTCATAAAAAAATGTACATTGTCATATCTAAAGTACAAAAGCTGTGTAAATGTACATCGTGCGTGTGTGAGTAGTGACACGCGGGTGGCTCAATTTAGGTTTTTTTGGCCCCAAATTACGGGATTTTAAAATTCAGACCTATGAACCCAAAATTACTAAACAATAGAGTCACATCTACTACATAAAACCCCATATCATACATACAGGTTTAGTGTTTTATAAAAAAAAAAAAAATGTATATATAAGTAAAAAGGATTTTCCTTCATTTACAAATTAAAAATTAACTATATTCTTTTGCTTACTTTAGTTTGTGTTGTATTTTTAATATATTACATTTGCTTTAAGTTTAATCAAAGAAACAAACAATGTCACAACAACAACAATATCTTAATTTAGCTCACCAATTTTTAGATGATAATTTTGTTGGTTTAAATTCTGATAGTTTTAGTAAGCTACCTGTCATTTCATCTAGTCTGAAATCTACTATAGAATTGGAAACTCCAATAGCTACAGATTACTTTTCAGCAAAATTGACTCATGAACAATATTATAAATGTTGGAGATCCGTTTCTAATAATAGATTCATGAAACCATATGAATTATCAAATATTTTTAATTTAAGATCAGTGCAAAGTCTTGGTCAAGTGGAGGACTTGATGTTAATTCTTCCTTGCACTTCATCTCTGAGATTAGAAAATGCTTGTTGGAGAGCTTGGTATAAGACGATGAATAATTTACCTGAATTACCTCCATCTTCTATTAACTGGTTTAAAGAAAATGATATCACCGTCTTATATGGTCCTTTAATTGATTGTGAAAATAATTTCAACTCTCAAAAATGTACTCCTACAAAGAATGTTTCTTCTTCTCCTATTTTGACTTGTCCTCACATTGAATCTTCTCCGCAACTGTCTATGGATGTCGAAATGCATGACAGTGAATGCTGCATCGATGATGATATATTTGATAGACATTCATTAGCAAGAACTAATTCATCTTTATCTAGTAATTCTTCTGTGTCTTCAATGGAACCATTGAATGGTAAAAAAACAATTTTGAAGAAGAGAAGAAGTTCATTTGTCAAAAAATATGGTAGAAAGAGAGTTTCCTTTTCTAATCAAGTTGAAAGAAGAGACATTGTCTGTGATACGATAGTTGATTACATCTGTCTGATTAAAGTTTGATGCACAAAAATAAATCAGACATTGGTTCTATGTCATGCCCCCCTTTATTACTTAATTCATTTATATACTCCAAATTCTTTGCTACGTTGATACAATTTGATACTTCTAGTTTGTTCGTTCTGGTGTAACGATATATACAAATTAGCGAATTGCATTCCCCCCCTTCTTCCCCCCCCCCCCCCCCCTTCCAACTCCTGGTCTTTCAATATAATTTACTTTTCATTACCTTTTTCTTCTTTTCTTTTTTTTTCTGGTTTTCATTTCTATCGATTCTACTTATTTCCCGCCACCGAACTTTATAAATTACAAAATTATATTATCTTAGTGAAACCTGCACAACAGTGTAAAACCTCCACTATAAAGCAATGAGTAAATTTTTCAAAATTCATTTTACGATGGATATAATAGAAAGCCTATATTATCTATAACTAAGAAGTATTACAGAGATGGAATGTGCGCAATTCAGGGCACTCTGTGCGACTCGGCCCTGGAATTTAATCACCGATTCAGGGAGTTTCTAAATGGATAATTACTTTTATTAAACTTTCAATGGGGTTTACCATATACAAGTAATAACTCTATACAGGGGATACCCATTCAATTTTTAAAATAAATATATAAGATTAATATTTAGTTTATTTGATTTTGTGTTAATCGCCAGATTTCTCCTTGCCCTGCCATGAAAAATTTACCGCTTATCAAAGTAGGTACAGTGGGTTAAATATTCTTGTGAATCCATGCATCAGTTGATTGTTTCAGCTTAAAACTGTCACATGCCAATACTATTCGTTAGGATCAACATGAGTAGACTAATTAAGGGCATTGGAATGAAGTTTTTATGCAATTATGTCACTTAATTAAAAAAGAAAACGTTAATTTATTTACACCTTTAGACCCTTATTTTCTAATTACACTTTATGATATCATATGCTTAGAGATTAGAAAATTCGTTTATTACAAAAGAAAGAAGCATTATTAAAAGGAGAGTAAGGTAGTCATTTAGAAAAAAAGAAATATGATGTATATAGAAAAGATGGGAAAACCGAAAAAAGAAAAATCATTCATTTAAGAATGTGTCAAATAAATTCTTTATGATGGAATTCAATTTATCAAGAGGCGGTATGAATGATTCATTGTTATTAATTTGTGGTTTAAACATGAATTTAACTGATCTGAATACCAATGAATAAAGTTCTTTATAATCATCCTTAGATAATTTAGAAGTGATGCTTCTAATTCTGAATTCATTGAAAATGAATTTCTCTAGTGTCTTATTGAATGATTCATATTTATTATTATTGATGTTGGTATTATTATTATTATTAATACTAACCAACACTGATGATCCTTGTCGTGATAGAGATGGAATTTTCTGACTAGATGATGTTTTCCGTTTTTTTAAATAATTATCCAAGAAATTGTCTTGTTTAGTTTCCATTTCTATTAAGTAATTATTATCAATGGATTGATTTATTGAACCATCTTTCCAATTTTTATAAAATTTATGTAATTTGACATTCATTCCATTATTGAAATCCAATTTCATTATTTTGAATGACATAGAATCACCTATTAATTGAGGATACATTATTAATAAACCATTCATGGAACCATATTCTAATACCAACCCCAAAATTTGTTCATCACCGAGAGTGAACTTTGAGAATTCCACTAATGCCCTACATACAGTTTGAGTATTTTCATTCCCCGTGAACAATTGTAAAGACCGGTAATCTCTGATCAACCAGGGAGGTATACACGATATGTCCACCACACTTATGACTTCTATATCTATTTTGGAATTCAATGAGTTTTTGAAATCATTGAATTGATTGAGTCCTTTATCATCATCATCGATTGCACAAATGTACACATCTTGTAGACTATCTATTCTTGGACTTATCTCTAAACTAGACAATATTTCTTGATTCCTAATATTTAATGATATTGGCCCATAACTGAGTTGTTTCATGGTAAGTATGGAATTTGTAAAATTAAAACTAGATATCATCGATTAACTTGGTGTAAATATTTTTTTTTTTTGAATAATTAACGCGTTTTAAATATAAGATAGGTTAGAGAAATACTGAAATTTTTGGCGGCACTGTAATTGTTAATCAAAGGTAGCAAATGATTTTCGGTGTTAGAATTGCTTTTTCATTAGATTTAAATCGAAATACATTAATTTTAATAAACAGGAAAAAAAAGAGAATTACAATTTGAGCTACGAGAAAATTAGTAATTCTTATACTTCATCTGGATAGTATTTTTCGATATTAATTCTTTGATGATTAGAGATAACTTTTGTGATCTATCATGATTACATGATACAAAATGACACAGAAATGAACTTGAACTTTTATTTTTGCATAAAATTGTATGAATATATTGAACTACGGTATTTCTAAATTCATAAGGAGAATCGATTATTTTAATTACAATTCAAGTGACTAACAAATAATTGTTTAATCATTGTAGTAATATGATAGGTTTAGTTATTAAAGTCATATCATTTATCTATATATAGAAATTGGTAGCTAGTTGTATACGAAAAATGACACATTTTTTTTTTTAAAATATTTCGCCGCTATGGGGGCTGTTAATATAAATATATAAACGTTAATAGATTGTTGGTTATCATAATTATACTTTATTAAATAGTTGGGTTGAAGTTAAAACTAATATTAAAATTGATGAATAAATTTATTAAAATGGTAACCAATTTTTGTGTAATAATTTGAATTACGTGATGATAGAAAGTATAAAAATATCTAGTTAATTCTATACAAATTAATATTGGAATTGCTTTTTTTAACTTTCCATTAATAGTAATGTTGAATTAGTTATTATTTTCATTTATAATGATAATTCGTTGGGGGTATTAATGGTTAGTGATACCATAAACTCATCGTATACCGATGATATATAATCAGATCATTCTTATCATAATATTAGCCACAGAGGCACAGTAAACAACTAATTAAAAATTTATGTTGGGGAATTATTAATTGTGGCAAATTAAATAATCCCAACAAATGAATCAAAAAAAAAAAATTTTTTTTTTTTTTGTAAGGGGTAGTTTCGATATACAGTTAAAGGTAGCTTGGATATAAATGATGTGATATTTCTTTTGATCTCTTTTTTTTTTTCTTGTATTATTCTTTATTTCTTTATTCAATTTAAGAAGGATATATTATCTTTAGAATCTAAAACTCTTACTTATACTTACTTCAAATTTCTTGATTCATATCAATTTTGGAATTTTTCAAGGAATAAATCATCTCCCAACAAGTTTTTTTTTTTCAATTTCTTAAATAGATTCTATTCTTAATATATTCGAATAAAGCAATGTCAGGATTGGAATCTGTTGATATCACCACTGCTAACGCTGTTGCAGCTGGTACAAACAAGGTTACTAGAAGAGTTGTCGCCTCCGGTATCGGTGGTAAACTTATGGGTACCAAATCTATGACTACAGTCACAGCTGAAGAATTAGCTAAAGATTCAGTCAGTGAAATTTTAGCTAAGGATAAGGCCCTCAAAGAAAAATACACAAAGGAAAAGCACATCTCTGATATGCCTTGGACTAGAGAAAATTGGAGTCAACACATCAATTGGTTAAACGTCATCTTGGTGTTGGCCGTCCCAGTGACTGGGTTAGTCTCAATGAGATATGTCCCATTGCAATGGAAAACCGCTGCATTGGCTGTGTATTTATACATCTTGGGTGGGTTATCCATTACCGCTGGTTACCACAGATGTTGGGCTCACAGAGCTTACTCCCTTAGAACTCCAGCTAAAATTTTTTATGCCCTCTTTGGTGCTTCCGCTGTGGAGGGGTCCATTAAATGGTGGGGGCACTCTCACAGAGTTCACCACAGATACACCGATACAGTTAGAGATCCATATGATGCTAGAAGAGGTTTCTGGTATTCCCACATTGGTTGGTTATTATTGGTGCCTAACCCAAAATATAAGGCTAGAGCCGATATCAGTGATTTAACTGATGACTGGGTTGTCAGATTTCAACATAAACATTACCTAGCCTTGATGGTGTTCATGGCATTCTTCTTCCCAGCTATAATCGCTAAAATCTTCTGGAATGATTTCTGGGGTGGCTTTGTCTATGCTGGTATCTTGAGAGCTTTCTTCATTCAACAAGCTACTTTCTGTGTTAACTCATTGGCTCACTGGATTGGGGAACAACCATTCGATGATAGAAGAACTCCAAGAGATCACGTTTTAACTGCATTTGTCACTTTCGGTGAGGGTTACCATAACTTCCACCATGAATTCCCATCTGATTACAGAAATGCCTTGAAATGGTACCAATATGATCCAACTAAGATTGTCATCTGGTGTTGCTCCAAGGTTGGTTTAGCTTATAACTTAAAGAAATTTTCTCAAAATGCTATTGACCAAGGTATCCTTCAACAAAAGCAAAAGAAATTAAATGAAATGAGAAAGAAATTAAATTGGGGTCCACAATTATGTGATTTACCAGTTTGGGATAAAACTGAATTCTTCGATAAGGCTAAGGAAAAGAAAGGTTTAGTTATCATTTCTGGTATCGTTCATGATTGTTCTGAATTCATCACTGAACACCCTGGTGGACCAGCTTTGATTAGAACTTCCCAAGGTAAAGATGCTACCGTTGCCTTTAATGGTGGTGTCTATGCTCACTCTAATGCTGCTCACAATATGTTAGCCACAATGAGAATAGCCGTTATCAGAGATAGTGGTGCCTCTGGTGATACTTTCAGTGATCAAGTTGCCTTTTTGGCTCAAAAGGAGAAGAGTCATCTAACTGCATAACTGTTTTTTCGTTAGATTTCTCTTTCTTGTTTTTTTTTTTATTATTATTATTGTTATGTGTTTTTATTCTTTTCAACTCCTCCTCCTCCTGCATTTGAGTTTTCCTTAATCTCTTTTTATTATAACTTATCAATTTTTTGTTTTCTTTCTTGTACTTACACTTCTTTTGGGTGCTTTTTTGCTTCTATCTTTGTTTCTTGAATTGTTTTATTTATCTACTCTCCATATTAAAAAAAAAAAAGAAACACTCTACAAAACTCTTTTATTATATGGAGTTGTTTTTAAGTAAGCTATCTTGTGAGACAGTTGTCCTTATTTATCTTTTTGTTCCACCTTTCGTTTTAACGTTTTTTTCTAACTATTGAATATTATTATTAACCAGGGATAACCTTTTTAATTGTTTTTTTCCGTAAAATCGCAGCTTATTAAGTAAAAAATAAAAATATTGGAGTTTATCAGACTAGGTTCTTTCTCTAGTTTATCATACATACAACTACGATGATTACTATAATAGGATCACTAAATTATGATCTAGTCACATACATGCAAAGAGTGCCCGATGCAGGTGAAACAATTCAGGGTGAATCTCATGAAGGCCATCTTGGAGGTAAAGGGTTAAATGAAGCTATAGCTGTGGGGAGATTGTCAAGTGATACCATCGATAAATCCACTCAGATAAGAATGTGGGGTAGACTAGGTGATGATTACCATGGGCAACAATTATTAGAGGCATTAACACACAGTGGTGTGAATCACGATCTCGTGAAGGTGTTACCTGGAGTGGAATCCGGTACGGCGACTATTTTAGTGGAATCCAATACTGGTGAAAATAGAATTATCATAGTGGCAGGTGCCAACGGGAAGATGATACCTACAGAATCTGAATTAATCGAAAATTTCCCAATGGCTACTGCCAATTCTAAAAGAGATTTTGTTTTATTACAAAATGAATTTCCTAATCCTGAATTTGTTATCAATTGGTTAACCAAGAATAGACCGGGGATAGCCAAATGTTATAATCCTTCACCTATGGTGATCACCGATGAGAAAGTGGAAATTTTAAATAAAGTTGAATACTTGATTGTCAATGAAATTGAATCATTTGCATTACTTAAGAATTTATCTAAAGGGTTGACTACATTACACCAATTACGTGATGACGAAGATTTGGATTTATCATATGGTAAATCATTAGTGAATTCATTACGTCAGTATTTACCTCATCCTACATTCATAATTACACTTGGTTCTAAAGGGTGTATATTTCAAACACCTGAAGATGGTGATGAGATAAATTTCTTGCCTAGTAATAAAGTTACTAAGGTGGTTGATACAACTGGTGCCGGTGACACTTTCTTTGGTGGGTTGGTGAGTAAGTTACACGAAGGTTTAACTTTGGAGAATGCTATAAAGTTTGCTACTAATGCTAGTGCATTGGCTATCCAAAAAAAGGGTGCCGTCGAGGGGATACCAATGTACCATGATGTGATTGCCTTAATGAATAAAACTAAATTATGAGGACATAATATATATAGTCAATTTATTGATTAATCAATATAGTAAATACAAAGGAAAGCGAACATGCTTTGGGAGCATGATAGTTATAAATAGTAAGCAGTTAAAATTGTATTCAAACCTGTAAAATTGTATCCGATCTATTGATCGTCTACACACAAGCATATAAGTTACAATGACTTTATAAAATACATATACAGTTTATAGAAGAGAAAAAAAAGAAAACACAAGAAACCTTAACAACACTTAATACCCTTTTTTTTGCCATTTTGTTGATACTTTTATTTTTTAGGAACAAAAATTTATGCAAATGAACCCGTTATTTTATTAAAAATACAAAAACCCAAGTTTTCCATTTCTATTTAATGCAATATATATTGTTTTTGTTATCATCTTTTAATTTTTAAATAAAGCATCTTTAGGAACGCCATGAATGTCTAATTGATCTGGTAAATCCAGTTTCAATGATGATAAAGGTGGTAGTTGGGAATTAGGTGGATTACCATTGCCATTATTAGCGGGTGTGACATTGGTAGTATTAGTATTAGTGGTATTGGTATTGGTAGTATTATTTGCAGGAACAAAACTTCTAGTTGAGATGTTCTCAAAACTATTATCAACAGAGGCAAACTGTGCCATGCCACCTAATTTAGGAGACACCGAAGGAGTCTGCAATGGAGTCACATCAGGAGTTTGATAACGGTGTAATGTTTGTTGGGATGAGAATCCTAATAAATGTAGAGCTGCTGATGAATCTCTAGATTTAGGAGCACCACCATTGTTGTTCCCCTGGAGTAACAAATTAGGCAAGTATGACGACGAATTAGGAGATGTTGAAAGAGACGTTGGTGGTTGTAATAAACCAGGTGAATTTGGTCTTGATTTCTTGTAATGCGGTGCAAGGAAATCTGAAGATGAAGAGGAATAACCAGCTAAATCAGTGTTAGAGTAAGATCTAGCTAATGAATTATTAGATGCACTGGAATGTAGTTTGAATGGTAACGTACTCAGAGTTGGTAAAGAGCCACTTGAAGAGGCATGAAGTGGGGTCAGACGTTGTAGAGGTTGAGGTCTTGGATGGAATGAAGCTGTGGTGGGGGAACTCGTCACTGAAGATTGTGCCTGAGTTTGAGGGGTGGGGTTTGAAGTAGTAGTAGTATTAGTAGTAGGCGTGGTGGTGGTATCCATATTGTCATCGATCATCATTGGTAGGTTGAGTTGACTTTTCGTAGCATTTGGAGTGAAATATTGGGTTAGAGAAGGTAAAGATTTGACATATTGTAAATCTGTAGTAGATGAATTAGTGGACATCTTACCTGCACCATTGCTAGACGATAATAATGCAAATGCAGCTGCCGTGGCAGCTTGTGTTTGTTGATGTTGTTGTTGTTGTTGTAAATTTTGTAATTCTTGGGTGGCAGCTGATGCAAGTACATTGATATCTAAAAATGAACGAGTTGATTTCACTGGTGCATCTGTTGTTGTTGGTGTTGGTACTTGTGGTTCATCTTCCATTTTGACAGATGTTGGCACATTAGCCACTGTGGCTGGCACATTCATGAGAACACCTTCATCTTCACTATCTGGTTTATTAAATTTAGTTTCTTCTTCTGGAGTTTTAACTTGAGTTTGTTTCACCTTATTACGAGGTTTTGCTGTTATTGTTGTTGCTTGAATTTGTAAATTAGATGAAGAATTAGATGCCATTTTTCTTGATAATTTTGTAGTTGATGCTGATTTTTTAACCACTGTTGGATTAAATTTAGCTATTGTGACTTTACGTCTTGAATTTGGATTTGTATGAATTCTTGAATGTCTTGTTAATTCGTCGGATCTAGAAAATCTTTTAAAGCAACCTGGGAAGTTACATTGATGTGGTTTTTCACCTGTGTGAGTTCTTATATGTCTAGTTTGATGTTCCAATCTATGGAATGCCTTATCACACATAGGACATTTATAAGGTCTAGGTAAATCTGATGATGGAACTTTCTTTTTAATGTTAGAATTTGCCGTCAAATTTTGGGAAGCCGGTGTTAATGGAGGAGAGGGGGAACCTCTTTGAGTACCAGAAGATGTATTAGTGGGAGATGGTAAAGATGTAGCTGCAGATATATCATCTTGATCTTGTTGTGAATCTTGATTATCATCTGGGTACCCATGTGAAACACCTGGATCTGATGAATAAGCTGGGGTAGCTACCGTTTGGTTAGCCATATTTGTTGCCATTCTGAAGGTGGTTTGACTTTCAGGAGGGATTCTAGAAGCCATTTAACTAAACTAAGAGGGGGTTATAATGGATATAACTAGTGATAAGTTAAGATTGGGAGTATAGTTTCTTGTCTTTAATAAAAGGAGTTTCAATAATATAAGATGACAAAAAAAATTTCTTTTTTTTCTTTCTCCAAATTTTTTTTTTGTGGGAATGTCTTAAGAGGGGGAGAGGGAGAGAGGGAGTACCACACAAAGGGGAGAGATAGAGAGAGAGAAGGAATTAGAATATATGCGGAGGTGAAGGATGAAAGAGAATAGGGATATGTTATCTATGTATGGTATTTATATTGGATAACTATATTCAAGGGATGTAAATGGTATGGATAGTTTGTGAACTAAATGAAATTAATATATTGTGGAGTGAGTAGAAATTAAGATTTTATGTGGGGAACCAGGCAGAATAGTCGGGGCAGAAAGATGTTTTATGAAATTAGATAGTGGCAAAAAATCAAGCACACAATATAATGAAGAGTTGATATAGATAGTTGTAGTTATATATACTCCTATTAGTATTCCACTTTAATATAAATTAAAAAGGAAAAGAAAGGTCCAAAAAGAATAAGAAAAATGGTGTACCAAAAAAAAAAAAAAAACTTGTCGATGTGAGCAAATGTAAGTAAACCGAGTTAAACGAATTGATGGGGTTGAAAATGGGTTAAAACAGGTGTAAATTATCCGTAGTACATGCGTGTGTTTTATATTAATAGATCTACTGGGAATAGTATAGGTATTGTATTTAATCATTATTAGGATCTACTAATGTATATTTAATTAGTTAGTCTTTCAGTTTACTCGATGGCTCATGAAACTAAAACCCTTTATACACTTCCACGTATACGTATGCTTTCACCATTCTATACTCCGAATGTCCCCCTCTGTGGTCTCTATGCTCTGTGTGTTCTCTTTCTCCTCTGTCTATTGTGTCAGTTTCTTTTTCTCTTTGTTTAGGATTAACCTGGTAAAACTTGAAAAGCCCGGAAAAAATTTTTTTAAACCGCACACGGGACAAAATTGGAATTAGTGTTTATACAAATAGTTGCTAATTAAGTAGAGTGGAGGGAGGCATTAAATGAAAAATATTAATTATAAATTACAAATATTAGTTTATGTGGATACTAAACAAATTAATCAGCAAAAGAATAAGTATAGCAAGGTAGCCGGTGATATATTATTTTGGTGGGGGGAGGCAGGGGGGAGGATGCCGTGGCGTGGGCGCGAGTGGTTAAATTTTGATCCCGGGAAATTACGAGAGACAACAACGTACAGAAATCTGGGGACAGTACCGTATGTGGGGGAAAATACAATATAAAGTGCCGTATTAGACTGAACGGAGTAGAGAGTTATGGGGGGACGTGAGAGGAGGATAATTAACGAGTTAGTATTTTCAATTTACCCAATATTCAGGAAAAAATTTAAAACCCCCATCACATTATGAGATCGGAGAAACTTGTTAACAGTACCGTAAACTTTATTAATTTAACCATTTATGCATATATATTATATTATATAAATATTATATAATACATTACGTAATCGATACGACGATCGACGATATAGACTATATCGACGTATCATTAATTAATTTAAAATTAATAAATACACGTCTTTTATGGGGTAAGGTACCTAGTCGGTTAAGATATGGTGAATTGGCATAGGTTGAATTGGTTAATGTTCAATTGATAATAAGAAGATATACACTGAATAATTGTTTATATATATTGTTTATTTTTTGAAATAGTAGATATTCATATATATACAAGAGGTGGAGTCCGAATTATGGAGATTAAATTATTATCGGGAATCCGTTCATAAACTATAGGAATTCAGTGTTCCGTAATTCTTCATTAAAACTACCGGAGACCTAAAATATTTTAGATTTACTACTTCACTACTACCATAACCATCACCAATTACTATTACCCACTATCTATCCTTCAGTAATCCACTACACGTTGCCCTTCTATCTAATCTAGTAGTTTTTAATCACTCTATTATTAAACTTTTACCTGTGTCATCATAACTGTGTCATCATCACTGATCAAAAAAATTTTTTTTTTCTCGTTCGTTCAATTTTCTCCTTCGGAACAGAACAGTAAAGTTTTATTTATTACTTAATACAATTCTTTTCTTCCTTTCTTTCATTTCCTTTTTGTTTTTTCTTACTGTTTGTTTTTCTTTAGAAAGAATTGACTTTTTCGATTTAACTTTCTAATCAATAATTTACTCTTTCAACACTTTTATCTAAAAATGTCTTCAAGTTTAGAAACTAAAGCAATCAACACAATTAGATTGTTGGCCGTCGATACTATCGCAAAGGCAAACTCTGGTCACCCAGGTGCTCCAATGGGTATGGCCCCAGCTGCTCACGCTTTGTTCACTCAAATGAACTTCAACCCAAAGAACCCAGATTGGATTAACAGAGATAGATTTGTTTTATCTAATGGTCATGCCGTGGCTTTACTTTACACCCTTTTACACTTGTTCGGTTACGATTTATCAATTGAAGATTTGAAGCAATTTAGACAATTGGGTTCTAAAACTCCAGGCCACCCTGAATTCGAAACTCCAGGTATCGAAGTCACCACTGGTCCTTTAGGTCAAGGTATCTCTAACGCTGTTGGTTTGGCCATCGCTCAAGCTCAATTCGCCGCAACTTACAACAAGCCAAACTTCACCTTATCTGATAACTACACTTACACCTTCTTCGGTGATGGGTGTATGATGGAAGGTGTTGCCTCTGAAGCTTGTTCCGTCGCTGGTCACTTGCAATTGGGTAACTTGATTGCCTTCTATGACGCTAACGGAATCTCCATTGACGGTAGCATCAATTCCGCTTTCACCGAAGATGTCTCAAAGAGATTAGAAGCTTACGGTTGGGAAATCTTGGAAGTCTCCGATGCTGATACCGATGTCGCTGCTATCTCTGCTGCCATCGCTAAGGCTAAGAAGTCCACCGATAAACCAACTTGTATTAAGTTAGTGACTACCATCGGTTACGGGTCCCTTCAACAAGGTACCGGGTCCGTTCACGGGTCTCCATTGAAGCCAGATGATATCAAGCAATTAAAGGAAAAATGGGGATTCGACCCTGCTGAAACCTTTGCAGTCTCTCAAGATGTCTACGATTTGTACGGTAAGGTTGCCGAAGCCGGTGCCAAGACTGAAGCTAAGTGGGATGCTCTCTTCGCTAGTTACTCTAAGGAATACCCAGAATTGGCTGCTGAAATCACTAGAAGACTAAAGGGTGAATTACCAACTGGTTGGGAAAAGGCTCTCCCATCTTTCACTCCTGCTGATGCCGCTGTGGCTTCAAGAAAGTTGTCCGAAAATGTGATCTCCAAGGTTGCCGCCGTTGTCCCAGAATTGGTTGGTGGTTCTGCCGATTTGACTCCATCTAACTTGACTAGATGGAAGGATGCCGTTGATTTCCAACCTCCATCTACTAAATTAGGTGATTACTCTGGTAGATACATCAGATTCGGTGTGAGAGAACACGCCATGGGTGCCATCATTAATGGTATCTCTGCTTACGGTGCTAACTTCAAGGCTTACGGTGGTACTTTCTTAAACTTTGTTTCTTATGCCGCTGGTGCCTTAAGATTATCTTGTTTATCTGGTCACCCAATCATTTGGGTTGCCACTCACGATTCCATTGGGTTAGGTGAAGATGGTCCAACCCATCAACCTATTGAAACTTTAGCTCATTTCAGAGCTTTACCAAACTTGATGGTGTGGAGACCAGCTGATGGTAATGAAACTTCTGCTGCCTACTTGAAGTCTCTTGAATCCAAGTCTACTCCATCTGTGTTAGCTTTATCTAGACAAAACTTACCACAATTAGAAGGTTCATCCATTGAAAAGGCTGCTAAGGGTGGTTACACCATTCTTGAAGCTAAGGATACTAAGTTAATCATTGTGTCTACTGGTTCTGAAGTGTCTATCTCTATTGATGCTGCTAAATTATTAGCTAAGGAGGGTATTCCAACTTCTGTTGTGTCTCTTCCAGATTTCCACACTTTTGATTCTCAAGATTTGTCATACAAGAAGTCTGTCTTACCAGATGGTATTCCAATCTTATCTGTTGAAGTGATGTCAACTTCTGGTTGGGCTAAATATTCTCATGCTCAATTTGGTATTAACAGATTCGGTGCTTCTGGTCCAGCTCCAGATATTTACAAGAAATTTGAATTCACTCCAGAAGGTATTGCTAAGAGAGGTACTGCCACTGTGAAGTACTTCTCCGGTAAGGATTTACTTTCTCCATTGGATCAACCTTTTGAATCTGTTCATTAGATAAATTTTCTCTTCAGTTATTATTTGAAGGTTTTTGCTTTTTTTTTATGTTTTGCGCCCCCCCTCCCCATCCCTTTTTTGTTTTTCTATAAAAAAATTGACTCTTTAAATACTTTGAAACAATCCTTATATTCTTTCTCTTTTTTATAACTATTATTCTCTTTTGTGTGTAGTTTTTTATTTATTTTCAAATAATTACTTAATACAAAAACTACCTTTTCTTAGTCAAAAAAAATTGTAACTGTTTTTAATAAATTTGGAATTGAAAAGAACGGAAAGAACAGAAAAATGAACAAGAAAAAGAAGAAAGAAGAATAAGAAGGAGTTTATAAAAATAAAAGGTATTCTAAGATAATAAAAATAAATGGTAAATTTGAAAAGACAACAACACAACTCAAGTGGATGAGAGGTGGTGGGTATTAGAAAAGTTATAATTTATATGGATTCTCTCTCTTTATCTATTTTTTATTTCCAAACATTGGCAAACGCATCATTATCATCGTATTTCTTTCTAGTTGTAGTTGTAGCCTGTGAAGCAGCCCAAGGATTAGAAGCTGCTTGTTGTGTGGTAGTAGTAGCAGTGGTATTCCAACCATTGGAACCAACAGTGGAACTAGAATGACTATTGGCATTCAAGTTTAATCCAGCTAATCCTGATGATAAATTTGTAGCTGATTGAGTGTGTTGTTGTGGAGTTTGGAAATATTGTTGTTGTTGTTGTGGACGACCACCAGGTAATGAATTAGAAGAACTAGATGGAGTAGAATATAATGATAAAATAGATTTCTTCAGATCATGATTATTGACTTGCTTTTGTTGCTGTGTGGAAGTTGAAGAATTGTTGTTGAGTAAAGATAAACCAGCAGCGGTACTTGTATGTTTTTGTTGCTGTGGCACTGGAGATGGTGTCGGTTTAGCCACTCCGAAATCTAAATCTAGCAGTGAACTAGAATTAGATGACGATTGACCACCAACTGGTGGAGTAGGCACCGATGAAGGGGTAGGCAATGGTGAATCCTTTGATTTAGAGGGGACTCTACGTGCTGATGTAGTTGTCGTTGGAGTAGTTGGAGCTGGAATTGGAGCTGCAATGGTTGCCTTAGCATGAACGGTAGTTGGATCAGGCACTGTACTACTGGCTGCCCATTTCTTTAAATCATATTTAGTTCTGATAAAATTTTCAATTTTAGATTCATTAGGAACGTAACTATCTGGTAATGACGATTCCCAAAATCCATTTGCCTTAGAGTTCCCCCATTTAACCATAGATTTAACTTGTTCATCAGTCCAAGAATCCAAATCAACAGATTTCACTCTAGAAATGTGAGTCCCCATTGATCTATGGATACCAGAACATCTGATACAAATGAAGATCCCCAAATTCCAGGAGGCCCATCTTGGGTTCTTGGATGTCTTGCAATCTGCACAAAATTTATTTGAATCTTCCTTCAATAATGTTTTCAATATCTGTTGATTTCTTTCATTGTGTTGTTTTCTTGATGCATAACTCATTGCTGAATATGAATATATTATAAACGATAAATCGTTAGAAGGGGATAGGTAAAAGAAAAAAGAAAAGAAGTAGAAGTAAGTCTGTTTTTTTTTTAATCGATCTAAAAATGATAAACAAACAACGCATACATAGTACCCTCAGAACCGCTGAACGACCGAAAATTTTTTTTTTACTATTCTATTAATACAAAAGAAAATACATAAACTTAATATGCTACCCTGCTTCTCATTTCAGATATACGTCTATCAATCTCTCTTGGAGTTCTATCCATTGAATTAGCAACTTTTAACCGTTGATCTCCATTTAATTTAAAATATTCCTCGATTAAATCACCGTCAATGCAATTTTTCATAGGTATATAATAACCCCGGAATTTCATCAAATCTCTATCAGTTAATGTAGTCAATTGTTGTATGACTTGCTTTTGTAATTCTTTAAAGAAATTGATCTCTCTATTACTTTTCAATGCATGAAGACACCCGAGTTTCCCCTGTAGACAAGCATACAAGATACATTCAGTGCCACCGATAGCTAACGTAGCACTTTGGAAACTAGTGGGGATATCACCTAAATAGAAATTCATCAAATTTTTCAATCTATATGGAGCACCACCTAGTTTACTATCTTGTGTAGCCAATAACGTACCATGGTTATCTTCATCACTGATATCGGAGACCTCCCGTGGGCATCTCAAAATGGAAATACCACCGAATTTTTCACCAACTAATGTCGTCTCATAGTCAAGCATATATGAAGTGGTAACATGACGTTGAATAGAATCATCCGCAAATTCAATAAATTTGGATTCCAATGGTTTATAAACAAGATATCTCACGCTATCCCTTATATCACTGACAACAATTCTGAATCCTTGTGTCTTGATATCAACTATTTGATGACAATTCTTTAACACCATGGACCCCTTCTTGAGTAATTGCTTGGCACCCAAATCATACAACGTCAATTGTTTACCCATACCAACTAACAACTTACCCTGGAATTGAATGATAGAGAGGGCCAACGATTCTGTCTCTGTTTTATGGATAAACTCAATAGACCCATCATCATCAATCTTGTATAATCTTAAATAAGCACCCGAATTGACATTAGGTGCCAGTTTCTGTTGTTTACTGGATGCCACAACGAGATATAAATCATTAGGGTGTGATTCAAACATGATCTGAGTGATTTTGAATGCGGCTTCACCAATTAATTCGATCGTCTGTCCAACAGCTCTGTTCTCCGCAGACACCACTTGAATGCAGGACCCCCATGAGGTCTCCGAATGATCATAACCAAATTGTTGATGGTATTCTTGTAGATCAGTATCAATCTCGTAGGACACAATCTCTTCTTGGGTCTCATGCTGTAAGTCCTCCAAAAATGGTGACTTCACTTGATAATCAGATTCCACTATGTAAAGCATCCCATTTAATTCACTACAATCCGAAAATTGCTTGGGGGTGTACCGCAAATCCACACTTTCAATTAAAGTATCCGTGTCTAATTGATCAATGGTGAAGATTGTCAAGTTATTCCCATAAATACCTAAAACACCGTTACGATTAACATCTTCACTCTTAAAGGAACACATGAATTCAAATACAGGCTTCATCAGCGCAGTTATTTTCAAGTCATCAGTGGGGTACCCAATGTATGACCTAGTAGACATTATACCCACCATACTTTGTCTCATCAATTTCAACTTTGTAACATCGACAGCCTTGGGACCGGTATACTTATTTCTTGGATTTGTCAAGTCACCAGTTACTGGATCCATCTGTAATCTTGCATACACACCGTTCTTCAAACCACAATGAAGGTACAATATAGAGTGTCCAGAAATGTCATCCTCCTCATCTTGTTCAATATCAGCGAGATTAGCATCAACACTGTACATGGCTAACAATGAATGAGCCACTGAACTTAAACTTTCCTTGGCAACCTCTTCTAAAGTAGCATTAGGATCCGTCTTCAACACAGTCAATGTTTGATCTTCACCACCGACAATGATAAAGGGGAATCGTCTCTGTCCCTTGGGAACATCACCTATCGCGATGGACGAAATTTGGGACCCCATTTCTTTCCGTTCACTGTATTCAATTAATCTATCATATTCATCAACTTCGAAGTAAACCAACTCTCTATTGGATAATGCCAATGCAATTTGTGTATTGGTACAACTTGCCGTTAAAATTTGGATACCCGGTGGAGCATCCCAATCAACCGATTTATGTGGAGAGTCCTCACCATCATAGAAAATTTGTTTCATACCATCGGAATGTATCTGCACAACAGTATTAACACCAACCTGTGCAACGGCCAATGTAGTCACTGAATCAATAAATCCTGTGTTTTCGAGTTCTTCCACATCTTCACCTAACCCCAACACTCTAGTACCATCAATAAATGAAAGCACAAGAAATTTATCAAATGTATCATCTCTATGATTTTTAGTAGCAAACACTTTTAAAACACGAGATGGTAATTCCTGAGTGACAATCTCTGTGAATGCCAATTCATGATTCAAAATTTTCAATGATGATCTTGGTCCCGATCCAGATAATGCATATATGAGAGGAAGATCAGATATATTTTCAGAGTCATATAGTTTAGCATCGACTAATGGATTCAAGTTCTCCACTATGCTGACTAAGTTAATGTTATCATATGGTTTCACAGCAAATCTACTAGTAGAATCTTCAAGAACTGAAATGTCATCAGGATAATCCACAGAATTCCACGTCTTATCATCGGGATCATCCCCTAATTTTTGAAATTGATATATGTATTGGTCTCCAGTTTCACAATTAGCATAAAGAAACCCTGACTTGAAGATAATCAGCGAAGTACACACAGGTAGGGAATCAAAATACCGGATCTCTATAGAATTAACTGAACCGGCCCCTTGAGAGTCATCAGAATCTTGTACATCGTATTCTAGTACAACCTTGAATAAGTCACCAGAGTCTGATTGCAACAGTGCAAAGAAAGTATTCTTCATTTTGTGAACCACACCGGCGACTATTTGACTTGTGGATTCTTGGCCCTCTCTTCTTGGAATTGGAACACTGTGGGTCATCTTGGAGAGGTATTTATATTGGATCATGTTCTCAGAACATAACAATAATCCAGATGGACCATCTATTCCACCAGGTAAAGGTAATAAGAAGCTTGATGTTGTTGGTATCTCCTCTATGTGTTTCTTTATAACGTGGTTTAAACCTAGATCTAATTCATAATAGTTCAGGGTTTTCCTTATAGATGTTGTAGATTTGCTGTAATCACATTCTATTGCTGCAAATAATGGATTTTCAAATCCAACATCAAGACCACACAAGTTGAAAGTGAGTTGTTTGCTTTTGCTGGCTTCCAATGGAGATGATATCACAAGTTTATCATTAGTGTTGCGCAGGGTGTATGCAAATTTGTTTTTCTCGATGGCTGACACCATGGCTGCTCTATTTTGGCCATCCATGGCGATATATTCACCTGGCGATATTCTAGAGATTCCTGATTTGAAGACGGGTTCGTTGATGACTGGTTTAAATCTATTTGAATCGTTATCGAATTGCACCACAGTAAGATTCCCGCTATCTGATGTGATGATGAGATAGTCCTTCGAAGTCCCCGTGACTTTGAAATTTTGGATAGATCTTATATTAGAGAATGCATATTGAGATGAGATCCTATTGAATGATCCAGTGTTTTTATCTAATTTCCATAATTCCAATCCAGTATTTGTAGCCTTCACCACTTCCTGTTGTTTCTTGTTACCTCTAAAATTTCCAATACAAGATTTTATCGCAGAACACGATTGCCTCAATGTGAGATTATACAGACATAACTCTGGCCCTATATCTGATTTATCCATTATCTATGATAGTTATATATATCTCCTTAATGAATAGTAACAGTGATAGTAATAGCTAACCTTGTCTTAATAAATTTTTCAATATACAAATGAATATACACAAAACACATCCGTGCACCACATCAGATTGTTTTGCGCGTTTCTTTGATTTGTTTTGATTGTTTATTGATTTATTTTATGTTTCAGTGTTTATATTGTTGTTTCTTTATATATACAACTGATAACTAACAACCATATAACATGCCATCAGCTGAAGTTATCACTGATTCTGAAACACAACAAAGTGTGGCTAAGAAACCCACTGCAGCACAGAACAAAAAGTACTTGAAATCATTGAATCAATTGGATAGCCTGGAGGACATTGAAAATGCCATCAGAAAGACATTCCAGGACTCACAGGCCACCGTGTCCACTCACAAGAGACTCGTGAGTATCTTGAAGACTGTGCAATTGAGATGCCACGAATTGGGGATCTCTCAGAAATTCAATGACATTGTTTGCCATATGATTAACAAGGTTTTGCCCATCAAGAGAACCGAACCAGTGGGGGACAGAATAATCAAGTTTGTGTCATCCTTTGTGAGTGCGGTCAACCCAGAGAATGATCTTCCAGAGGGAGAAGAAGTTGATCCTGAAAAGGAGGCCCTATTCTCAGATTTCGTGAATCACCTAGCACATCATTTGGTTAAGGGATTTGAAGCATCTAATTCCATAGTTAGATACAGAGTGTGCCATCTTTTGTCACACATTATGCATAATATGACCTCCCTGGATGAGGACCTCTATGAAACGTTGAGTGAGGGTCTCCTGGTGAGACTATATGATAAGGAATTCAATATCAGAATCAAGGCTGTCGCCTCCATGGCTAGTTTCCAAGAGGAAGACTTCACCAATACTATTAGTGATGCTGCCAAAAAGATCAGATTTGTGATGCAAAATGATTTGAAGGCCGAAGTGAGAAGAGCATGCCTTAAACAAATCGAAAAGAGTGATCGTACCAAGATTTACATCTTTGAAAGAGCAAGAGATACCAATGTTATCAATAGAAGACTGGTTTACTCTAAGATTTTACCTTCATTCAAGTTGAAACACATTGAACCAATTGCTAGACATAAATTACTCTCATGGGGGTTGAAAGATAGAGATGAAAGTGTTAGAAAGGCTACAGCTAAATGGTTCTACGATGATTGGTTCCACGAATGCCGGTCTGACATCCCAACACTACTATCTGAGTTACATGTGATGGATGATGAAATATCCGAGGTTGCCATCAGAACCTTTTTAGATAATAGAAGAGATTACGCTCAAGGATTGCAATTCAAGGAAGAACATTTTGGTGCCTTGTCTGCGGAGTATGCATTGCTAATTCGTGTGTTCTTTGAATATTGTAACGATAACAACATGTCTGACAGTATTGATCAAAATTTCCCTACCACAAATGCATTTGCGGAATTATTGGAACAATACTTTGACAGAAGAAACAAAGCTCTTCATTTGAAGCAGTTGTTCAAGAATAATGAACCTGATGAGGATGGTAACGTGCCTACTATAGACGATCTCGAAGATGACAAGGAATACGATTATGTCATCACCCAATTATTGAAGATCGCTGTTGATTACGATTACAGTGATGAATATGGTAGAAACAAGATGATCACGGTTCTTAGAAATACATTAGCTAAGGGTCAATTGAGTGACTCCATTGTGCAATATTTGCTTCAGTGCATTTACAAATTGTCTATCAATGAACGTGACTTTTCTCAGATTATTGTGGAAATCATCAACGATTTGAAGGATTCCAGTTATGAAGATGATGGTGAAGAAGAAAAGGCTAAGTCTAGTGATCTCGAAGATGATCTTAACGACGAAGATACTGATTCAATGAGCCAATACGAGGATGCAAGAGCTGAATTATCCAGGGCATCCATTGCATCAGCTAATAGATCCATGGAAAAGGAAAGACAAATAGTTGCTAAATTGTCTCCACACGTATTGATTCAATGCTTATCTATTGCTAAGAGAATGTTAGAGCTCATTAACAAGCCATTGAAGGATAACATGTACTTAATGTCATTATTGGATAACTTGATTCACCCTTCCGTTCGTAGAAATGAAACACAAGTTAGAATTTTGGCATGCTCCTGTCTTGGGTTGTGCTGTATCTTAGATCAACACCTTGCAGGTGAGAGTATGTTCCTTTTTGGTCTTTTCGTTTCCAAGAGTGAAGATGACGAATTGGCATTGCTTGGGTTGAAAATTATTTCTGACTTATTGGCTGTTCATGGTGTTAAAATTTTGGAAACTGGTGAAGAACATAATGTTGATTCCATGGCTATCGCTAAATTGTTTTATAGAACATTGAGAGATGGAGAGAGACCAGCGGTTCAGGCTGCTTCAGGTGAAGCGTTATTCAAATTGTTCCTCTGTGGTGTGATCAATGATGATGAATTATTTGAGACGACCTTGCTGACTTATTTCAATCCTACAATTAACAATAACGAGGCATTGAAACAATGTTTCACCTTCTGTATTCCTGCATATGCGTTCTCACATGTTTCCCATCAAGAGAGAATGGTGCGTATCATTGCTGATACTCTTTATAGAACTTTTGAAGGTTGGGATGACATGATGGAGGATGTTGACAAATCTGTTAAGCTTTCACCTAAGGATGTGTTGGAACAAATCTGGGATTGGACTAACCCATATAATATTATTAACAGAGAACAAGATGAGAAAGAGGTCAGTCCTACTCATGTCGATGCTGCCTTACAATTTTTGACATATCTATCTAGAATCCATCCTACTACAGAGAGAAAGGAATTCATCAAGGCTACAGTGAAGATTTTACCAAAGTTACATTTCTCCGAGAAGGTTGGATTAGAGAAATTGCGTGAATTGTATGCTGCTATGGAGAATGAAGATCTCATGTACGGTGAACTTGAAGCCGGTTTGAAGATGGCTCACGTTGTGAATGATTGGATCAAATTTAAAGAGTATGTGGAACAATGTATTGAATTGGCCACCACTCTAGAGAATAAAGAGGAGTCTAAAGAAGGATCCTTAGAATATGTCACAACCATCGAACATGCTGAAGAAGATGCCAATGAACAAAGTGATAATTCTGTTGAAATTGATGAGGGTGCATCATCGGCTAATACGAGCGTTGAACTTGAGGTGAAGCCAGAACTTGAGTCAGAAACAGAAGAGCCAGAGGAGGTTAATGATACCCCAGTCAAGAACGAAATTTTGGATGAAGATGACATTATTGAATCTACCCCTGTCAAGATTGAAAAGATTAAAACGGAGTACACCAGTCCTAAAACCCACAAGAGAAGAAGAGCACAAAAAGAAGAACCAAGGTCAACCAACAAACGGTCTAAGAATACAAGTTTAAGTAAGATCCGTCACCGGTCCACTATTACTTTAGAATCCAGTGAGGATGGTGTGTCCGAAGATGAATTGGTCACCCCCCAAACTACCCGTAAAACAAGGTCTAAGAGGGCTACCGCTACTGTACTACCAGAAGTTTCCATTGCGTTTTCTGATTCAGATGGTGAATCTGAAGCTGAAGAGATTGGACATTCCATGGCTAATTACAGTGATCTTATTGTATTAGAAGATTGAAAAATGTATATTTTATTTGTATTATTATTATTAAGCTTATTTAAACTGACTCACTCATAAGTAAACGGGCATCGCTGGTCCCCCCGGCGTGAAGGAGGAGAAAATTTTAATTTTTTCGAAAAAGTATAAAAGGCGCTGCATTTCCCTCCTTTTTGATTGCTAATTTGAAGTTTTTTACTCTTTTATTCTTCTTTTTTTTCTTTAATTAATCAAAAAAATGTTATCTACACAGGCTTCTAATGCCATTATATATCTTTCTTATGCTGCCATGCTTGCCATAGGGGTTAGTGTGGCTTGGTATAAGATGAGAACAGAGACTAAAGCTGATTTCCTTAACTCTAATGGGTCAAAGGGTGGGGTTCCATTAGCTTTAAATTTTATAGCATCTGGTTAGTATTATACAACTTGGATATTCATGTGAAATTGTAATTTTTTCGACACTTCAAATTGATTTATCATTTACATTTAGGAATTACACCATTGGCAAATCTAACTTACTTTTTTTTAAATTCATTCTAGTCTATATTGTTTACTTTCTTTTATGAATCACAATATCGATTGAACGGGTGCTTTTCTTAGACTTCCTCTTGATATGGGGTCGCCTCTGATTCGCTGAGATATACCGTCTTAACTCGAACAAGGTAATGCTTGCGTGAGGATCGTTTGATATTGTCGAAGACTTAACAACTCCAGGATACTCAGGGTCTTTTTATTATTTTATTTTAAATTGACTTTGAATTCTGTCTTAGTTGTTCTAGTGGTCTTTGACACTTTTCTGAATTTTCTTTTTTGAACTGAATAACTAAAATTTATTTTAGTTTGTGGGTTTTTATATTGAATATTGTGGAACTTTTGTCATTGGTTACTAGAAACCTTTTGTTATCCCTTCATCTTTCCTTTCATTGTATATAAACCGCTACTCTTTGTGTTGATATACAATGAAATGATTTTAGTCAAGGTTGATTATTTGAAGAGACGACAAAAGACCAACTTTGCCAAATTCAAAGTATGAAAATACTTTCCATCTGGGAAAAATTCATTCAGTTTTGAAAATTACTAACAACGAAACGATTATCATTTTTTAGCTATGGGTGTCGGTATATTGACTACTTATCCTCAAATTGCGAACATCGCTGGTATTCATGGGTTATTGGTTTACACTATTGCTGGTGCAATTCCGATTTTCCTGTTTGCTATCTTTGCTCCAATGATTAGACGTAGATGCCCCGAGGGATTTGTGTTAACAGAATGGGTCACTCAGAGATATGGTAGAATCACTGGATTATACTTATCTGGGTTTACCCTTTTCACTATGTTTTTGTATATGATTTCTGAATTGACTGCTGTTAATGATGCTATTGAAGTTATGACTGGGTTTGACGCTACAGGATGTGTCATTGTGGAGTGTATTGTGACCACCATTTATACTGTGATGGGTGGGTTTCAAGTGTCCTTCAAGACTGACCTTATCCAGGCTGTCATCATGTTGGTGATCTTGATTATCGCTATCATTGCATATGGTACTGAGATTAATATTGATCCTGCTATCAAGCATGAAACTTACCATCAAATGACTGGATCAAATAAGTTGGGCTGGATGTTATTTTACATCTTGAATGTCGCCATTATTACTAACGATTGTTTCTTGTCTGGATTTTGGCTTAGAGCATTCGCTGCCAAATCTGATAGAGATTTAATGGTGGGAACATCATTAGCTGCTCTAGCTGTGCTAATCATTTGTACTTTATCTGGACTTCCAGGTATTTTAGCTGTGTGGACCGGTGACATCACCGTTGGTGATGATAATGGATACAATGCTTTTTACATTCTTTGTGCTAAAATGCATAAATGGGTTAATGGTATTGTGTTAATTTTCATTGTGACTATGTCTACGTGTACTTTTGATTCATTATTGAGTGCCACCACGTCTTCCATCTCTAACGATGTTTTCCGTAACAAAGTGTCTATGATTTGGGTGAGAATTATTGTCATTTTGATTATGATTCCATCTTTAGTTGTGGCCATTAAGTGTTCTGCTAATGTTTTACAAGTTTATTTAATTGCTGATTTGGTGTCTTCATCTGTGATTCCTATTATTTTCTTAGGTTTATGGAATAAATTTTGGTGGTTAACCGGATTTGACATTATGGTTGCTGGTATTGGTGGATTATTAGCAGTGTTTATCTTTGGTGAAATTTATTATAAGAATTCCCACGATGCTGGCCAATTATTATTAATCTGGAATGGTCTATATGATGATTCCGATTGGGGTCCATTTGGTGCGTTTGTGGTGGCTCCTGTGGGGTCAATGTTGATCGCCTTTGGATCTGCTGCTATTAGAATTCCTTCACTTTACTTCTATTCCAAATTTACTGATAAGCCATTCACTGCATTGGATAATCCAAACAATATTCTAGATGATGATGATGACAATGACAGTCATGAAGACATTGATGTTACTACTAATAGTAAGGATGATGATACTAAGTCTGTTTAAAAGACCTTGTTGTTTTTCGTTCTTTGTGTAATTTGCTTATAACCTTCTTTTTTACTAATTTCTATTCTTCGTCTTAACATTTAATATGAATTTATTTACTATTTTAATTAACTATTTCTTCATAGTATCTGCTATTTGCTTTTTTTTTTCTAATTTTTTTTTAAAATTCGCCCTGTGTGTTAATTATAAATTTTTTTTAGTATAGAAAAGAGTAATACTTGTATCTGAATCATTATTTTGATAGAGCATATTACACATGATAGACTTGGATAAATACATAAGGTCAGATAGAGACTACTACCTTTCATTGGGTTTAGAAGGATCAGCCAATAAACTTGGTGTTGGAATCATTAAACATCCTAAGGGTGAATTAACACCGACCAATAAGGCAGAGATCTTGTCCAACATTAGAGACACCTACGTGACGCCACCAGGGGAGGGGTTCCTACCAAGAGACACCGCAAGACACCACCGTAATTGGGTTACGCGGTTGATCAAGAGATCACTAGTTGAGTCAGGAGTCAGGGGTACCGAATTGGATTGCATTTCATTCACACAGGGACCAGGAATGGGGGCTCCACTACAGAGTGTTGTAATAGCAGCAAGAACGTTGAGTCAGTTGTGGAATATCCCATTGGTTGGTGTGAATCACTGTGTGGGACATATAGAGATGGGTCGTGAAATCACAGATGCACAGAATCCGGTGGTCCTATATGTTAGTGGAGGGAATACCCAGATTATCGCTTACTCGAGACAGAAATATAGAATTTTTGGAGAAACTTTAGATATAGCTATAGGGAATTGCCTTGATCGGTTTGCTAGAACTTTGAAAATTCCTAATAATCCATCACCTGGGTATAACATTGAACAATTGGCGAAGAAGGCTACAAATTTTGTAGAATTACCTTACACAGTGAAGGGAATGGATTTGAGTATATCGGGTATCCTCGAATACGTGGATACATTGGCTAATGATTTATTTGCTGGTAAGAAGAATAAAAAGTTGGATAATGTGACTGTGGAAGATCTCTGTTATTCTCTTCAAGAATGCCTATTTGCTATGCTTGTGGAGATCACAGAGAGAGCCATGGCGCATGTTAACACCAACCAGGTGTTGATAGTGGGTGGTGTTGGCTGTAATGAGAGATTACAAGAGATGATGGCTATCATGGTGAAGGACAGAAATGGCTCCATTTATGCTACAGATGAACGGTTCTGCATAGATAACGGTATCATGATTGCTCATGCTGGGTTGTTACAATATAGAATGGGGGCTACCAATGATTTATGTGATACCGTGTGCACCCAGAAGTTTAGAACAGATGAAGTTCACGTTAAATGGAGAGAGTAATCTATATAAAGTATATACAAAACGCGCTCCCAAAATAATATAAATTAAACAAAACAAATTAAAACTGGTATTTCTTTCTTTTGACTCTTTCAATTACCAATATAACTCACTATTACCATGAGTAACCAGAGTATGGCCACCATTGGCGAATTAAATAGACGAATCCAAAAAACCCACTTGAAATCAACGAATTTCTTCACTGGATCTATAATAAATAACATCGACACGACTCAATTAATACGAGATATTCAAAATGATGAATTAGTATTCTTCAAGGGGAAGACGATCCCACAGATAGATGAGGAAGAATTCGAGAAACCCACAAATAGTCTGAGTCAACAGACACAGACAAGGCAGAGTAGTGGACGATTTGGCCTGAATATGGAGGACCCTAATATTGAATTAGCACAATTACTCGGACTATCACCGGATGATCTTTCATCAGACACGAACACGGCAGCTGGTAACACCACTGAAGAATCAGACATATTACTATTACATAAGATCCATAAACGGTTAACGCATTTCTCTAAGATGTACCCAATCAAGGAGATTGATTTTGATTCCATCGTGGAATTGATAAGCCAAGTGAGATCTTTACAAAATCTTATGGCCGAGCAAAAGGCCGAATTAAAGGCACTCAATTATGGTTCCAATACTACTGATGATCCATCAACACCACCACCACCAACTGATGCTATCTTAATATCCAGAGAACAAACTGAGATATCTAATTTAGAATATCAAATTAATCAATTAGAACATGATGATGACCAATGAAATCAGCGAAATTCAAAGATGAAGAAAAAAAAAATTTGGAAAAACAAAGATTCCTTAACTTTGTTAGTAGTTTTACTCTTTTGTATATTAATATATATATCTAATTCTTAACTATTTGATAGATATCCACTATAGTATTCAATTGTGTATATCAAACAATGTCAGAAAAAAAACAGTCGGCGGCTAGTTATCTGACTAATTCTGATTTAGCTAGGACAGTGGCGACAACTGCATCAGTGATTGTTAATTCAACAACATCGGCAGGTGGCCTGAATAACTCCCATGCAGCATTACTGTCTAATCAAACATATCAAGCAGCATTTGGAAGAACAGTGAAACACGATAAGAGTGCGAATCTCATCAAGGAACATCAACAAAATCCAAATAAGTTTAAACTCTTGACTAGAAAAAATAAACTAACTAAAGATCAAAAGAGAAAAGACTTTGACATTCTATCAGAAGACTTATTGAATGAGATCCCATTCACTAAGGAACCTAATGGTAGTGCTTCAACTACAGATAAACAAGACCAACAACCAACAACACAGGGTAATTTCTCTTTATTTCAAGGTTTCAACGCCGTGCTTCCCGAAATCAATGAAAACTTGGAAAGATTTAAGAAGGATACAAGTAACACCAAATTACTCACATTAGATAGGGACTTGGAATCTAATAGAAACCCATTACCTGGACATCTCACGGTAGACAAAATCTCTACATCACAGAACCCTAGACAATTGAAACACTTCAAAACAGAGATCAACTATAAATTGGATTTAATAGAGATTAGAAAAAGATTGGCATCCAATGAAATCAACGATATTGATGACAAGATAGAAAAACTGTACAGTATGAGAAAGAAGATATTTGATAGAATAGCTAGCTTTGAACAAGATGAATCGTTCTTGGAGAACCAATTAGCTGAAATTGAATCAAGATTACAGCTAGTCAAAGATGTGGACACCGAAGATCAAGAAGAAGAAGACGAGTCACCAGTGACTGAAGAGGACACCGATGATGAGGGATACATCAATGTTGATGTGACCTCAGATGATGATAAACCAAATAACGATAAAAAGGACCATAAACTCACACCTCTCAAGAACATGGCAGCTAAACTAGGCCATAGACGGGTTTCATCCAGAAAGCATAAACCAACTCTACAACAATATTATAAACCTGGTAACAAGATCCATGAATTTGCTGCACACGATGATTCTATAACGTGTTTGAGCTTTGACTCTCCATTCGGTACTCTGGTGACGGCATCGGTTGATAACACCGTGAGAGTGTGGGACATGAATAGATACAAATGTACAGGCTTATTAGAGGGTCACTTCTCTACAGTGAGATGCATGGAATCTCAGGATAATTTGCTAGTGACGGGATCCCAAGATGCAACTTTGAAATTATGGGATCTCTCAAAGGTGGGCGTCCACGGGGAGGAGAACGGTGTGGTTGCGCGTGATGACGATGATGAAGATGAATCTTCAGAACCATTATTGAAGACTTTTGAAAGTCATGTTGAAGAAATCACAGCTCTAAGTTTTGCCTCAAATACGTTAGTGTCCGGTTCATCTGATAAAACCATCAGACAATGGGATCTCAACACGGGTCATTGTATGCAAACCATCGATGTGCTGTGGGCTACTAGTATGATGAATAGTCATATAGGATCCATGGCTGATTTTGGGTCCGGATCAATGTGGCAGTCTGCACAACCTGCATCCGAATACCCCTTCATTGGGGCTCTTCAGAGTTATGACGCTGCATTGGCTTCGGGTACCTCTGATGGGATTGTCAGCCTTTGGGATCTCAGAAGTGGTGAAGTGATCAGACAACTCATTGGCCACACTGGTGCAGTGACTTGTTTACAATTTGATGATAAGAACTTGACATCTGGATCTGCTGATAGATCTATCCGTATCTGGGATTTGAGAACGGGCGGCATTGTGGATTCATTTGCGTATGAATCACCTATCACGTCATTACAATTTGATTCCACCAAGATTGTGTCCACAAATAAGGAAAATACTGTCAAGGTGTATGATAGAATCTCTGAAAAGCATTGGACTTTGGGTGCTGGTGTTGAAGAAGTGGATACCACGAGGATTTCCAATTTTGCTAGATATCAAGAGGGATACCTCGTCGAAGGTGGCAGTAATGGTTCTGTCGGAGTGTGGGCTATTTAGATTTCCCTCCAATTACACACACATATATATTATTTATTTATTTTTAATACAAAAGTAATTCATGTACATATATCCAAGAAATAGTCATTCACGTGACTTTGGCAACGCGTTTTTTCGTTTCGACGACTTTATAAATTTTTTTTTTTCAACGAAGTTTTGGGCAAAACTATTTTGGGTTATTTCAGTACTTTTATAGATCAAAAGACTAAACAAGAAGCTATATAATATGTCATTTGGAGGTCAAACACCAACCATTGTTGTCTTGAAAGAAGGCACGGATACTTCTCAGGGGAGAGGCCAAATTGTGTCTAACATCAATGCCTGTGTCGCCATTGAGGACACCTTGAGAGCCACGTTGGGTCCATTCGGATCAGATATATTAATAGTCAACAATAATAAGACTACAATCTCTAACGATGGTGCCACCATCTTGAAATTGTTAGACGTTGTTCACCCAGCTGCCAAGATTTTGGTTGACATCTCTAGATCTCAAGACTCAGAAGTTGGAGACGGAACAACCAGTGTGACTTTATTAGCTGGTGAATTCCTTAAAGAATCTAAACAATTTATTGAAGAAGGTATGTCTCCTACTATCATAACTAAGGGGTTCAGAAAGGCATGTGATTTGGCATGTAAGGAAATTAAGAAATTACAAATTGAATTGAAAAATGAAGACAAGGCCGAATTTAAAGAATTATTAAAGAAATGTGCTAGAACTTCAATGAGTTCTAAGATTGTCCACAATAATTCTGATTTCTTCACTAGTTTGGTAGTTGATGCAGTTTTAACGTTAGATCAAGATGATTTAAATGAAAGTTTAATCGGTATTAAGAAAGTTGCTGGTGGTTCCATGACGGAATCCAGGTTGATCAGTGGTGTTGCATTCAAGAAAACATTCAGTTATGCCGGGTTCGAACAACAACCAAAGAGATTCACAAATCCAAAGATTGTGAGTTTAAATATTGAATTAGAATTGAAGGCCGAAAAAGATAACGCTGAAGTGAGAATTGAGAATATCAGTGATTATCAAGAAATTGTGGATGCTGAATGGAAATTGATTTTACAAAAATTAGAATTAATAGTGGCCACTGGTGCCAACATTGTGTTGTCTAAATTACCAATTGGTGACTTGGCTACCCAATATTTCGCTGATAGAGGAATTTTCTGTGCAGGTAGAGTCACTAGCGATGATCTCGATAGAGTCATCCTGGCTGTCGGTGGTAACATCCAAACTACCTGTTCTGATATTAAACCATCTGATATAGGTACTTGTGAAAAATTTGAAGAAGTGCAAATCGGTAATGAAAGATATAACTTATTTGAAGGATGTCCAAAGACTAAGACTTGTACATTAATTTTGAGAGGTGGTGCCGATCAAGTCATTGAGGAAGTTGAAAGATCATTGCACGATGCTATCATGGTTGTGAAGAGATCTATTAAGAACAGATTTGTTGTTGCTGGTGGTGGTGCTATTGAAATGGAATTGAGTAAGATCTTGAGAGATTACTCTAGAACGATTCCAGGAAAGCAACAATTGATTATCTCTGCATATGCTAAGGCATTAGAGGTTATACCAAGACAACTATGTGAAAACGCTGGGTTAGACGGTACTGAACTATTAAACAAGTTAAGATTAGCCCATTCTAAGGGTGAAACTTGGTATGGCTTAGATTTCGAAAATGAAACTATCTCTAATAACTTTGAGAAGTTCATTTGGGAGCCATCTCTAGTTAAGTCTAATGCTATTCAGAGTGCTACGGAGGCTGCCATTTTGGTGTTGAGTATTGATGAGACTATCAAGAATAAGGAAAATGATCAACAACCAAATGCTGCTCAGGCTGCTATGGCTAGAGGTAGAGGTGTTCCTAATTAGAGAGTGATCGTGTCACTGTGTGGTGAGTTGTAAATATATATCTTTTCTTTATTCATTACTGCTGTTTTTTGTTTTATTCTTTCTTTAATTTTAATAAAGTACTTCATATATCCAAGAAACATATGCAATATGTAGTTTTTATTAAGTTACAAAAATAAACACATCTTTAAAATATATGTAAAAAAGGAAACAGAACTGTGAATAGCCGAACATAAGACATTGTAAACGTACATTTTAATGAAGTGAAACAGCAAAAAAATCAATAATAAAAACATAAATTGAAAAGTAATGCAGAAAAAAACCACCTAACTTTTAGAAGTTGAATTGTAAGAGTAAAAGTGGGAGGTTTAAACTCCTCTAAAAATAGAAGTATATATTATAATGATATAGTAAAGAATAAGAAAAAAAAAGTCATCGTATGTTATCGTGCGTGTCATTTGCTACGCAGCAAATAAGTATTATCTTGGACCTGTAGGTCCCATTTTAAGCATCTCAAATAAGTCCAAGTCTTCATCTTCATCGAAATCCTTAGACATACTACCGCTTGTACCGCTGGTACTGGTTTCTTGATTATTGGATGAATTGGAATTTGAACTGGCCTTTCTGAAATACCAGTTTTTCTTGAATGGACCAGATCCACCTCTCTCCTTGTGATGTGCTTGTTGTGGAGATGGAGGCACTAGAGAGTGTGGTGCAACACCAGGCGCCCGGGAGTCTATGAATTGAGGTGTTGCCGTGGTAGGAGTCTTACGTCTCACTGAGGTTTCATCGATGTTAGCCAACGGCTTAGGTTCACCTGTGCTGTTAGAGGTAGCAGAGGATTGGATGGAATGCTTTCTCATACTATTTTCACTAAGAGACCCCTTCATGGAAAATCCAGCCTTCCAACTGAATTTAGTAGACCGACGACGTTCACCAGCAACGTGGTCACCTGTGGTGCCACCTATGGAAGAGTCATGTGGAGTAGATGATGGTCCCGTGAACTTCAAGAAATCAGCCAGACTTAAATCACCGTCATCATTCATTGGATCGATCGAAGATGCACGTCTTGCAAACGGTGTAGCTGGTGGAGGCACCTGTGGTGTATCATTTGGCGATTGTCTTATGATACTGGACATATCAATGGAATCAATTTCATTTTGGAAGCTCTTGAAGGCCTCCTCGTCAGGGAAGACCAAGTCAGTTCTCTCTGGGATTTCGTAACCAGGTAAGAATTGTACGTTGTACCGCCAACCAGAATATTCATCTTCACCGTGGGGATCTATCTTCTTAGTAGTCAAGCGCCAAGGGGTCTCCCTTATCATAAACACAAGGGTATCAATGGTACAATTGAATGCTTGGAAGAATGCCGCAGAGAAGTAAGACCAAGGATGGTGGAACCCATGTTTCCCATGAACCATGGCATAACAACACAAAATGAAGGGGAATATCCAAAGTAGCATATACGATAATGGATAAATGAAGATAACTTTCATTTGTTTTAGAATTTGTAATCTACGAGCCTGGAATTTCTCCATGGCTTCATTATGGAGATCCAAACCAAGGTCAGCTATATTGAAAGTACTCTCCGGGACAGGACCAGCTGTCGCCGTTGTCGTATCATGACCGACACCATCACGGGATACTATTGGTGTCATTCCTGGGATCGGACTAGGTGGACCACTCTCAGGATGCATAATGTTATTCAATTGTGCTATCTTATCTTCATCGGAGACGTGCGCATCTAGCGAAAAACTGTTACGAGATGATGCATAATACCTAATATTCTGTGCATCAGCTTCTGTGTCAAGGTCTCTTCCATGTAATTTAGCAGCAATTTGCACATCAGGGAACACCAGCATTAACATAATTTTGAAACATTTGTACCACGCAGAGTCTGACCAGATGTCCTGCACCATTCCACGTTTTTCCATGCCCACACGTTTCATTCTAGAGCTCACTTTTTTGTATTCTGATATCACATGGTAATACACCGATGCATAGATGATCAAAATTACCACGAAAATTAACCACCGAATGACCCATGTCGTGTACCACAACACGCCCAGCGGTTCGAAGTAACTCATGTTGATATTATCATAGTAACCCTTACCCTCTGCATACACAGCAGAACTCAATATCACCGGTATAATGATGGATATAGCATATATGAGATGCCGTATAGGGTACAATCCACCTTCGGTGGGTTTTTGTGAAGCTGTTTCATCGTTTCCTCCGAAACCAGAAAACAATTTGAGTTTGTCTATACCTCTAGTGATAGTTTTACCCAACATTGATCTGGGTCTGAATATTAACAGTGAAATATGCGTTGCAAAGTAGAGAATGAACAAGTCCGCCCCCTCTATGGAGAAAGAAGTGAGCCAACCTATGGCGGACACAAAGCGGTTATTCCGTGTAGCCGCCTCGTGGGAGTGTTTCACAGCGACAGGATAAATCAAGAGCATTAAGGCCTTGATGAAGTCATAACTGATAAGTCCAAAAATGAGTTCATGTCTAAAGTTTCTTTTAGATGGGTGAATCATGAAGAAGAAGTAGAAGAAAACTACTCCTGAAAAAATTGACACGGATGATGAACTTATCCCCACTATTCTGATATGATTCCGTTGAGATTCTGGATACATATCCAAATGGTACACCATTTCCTCACCATTCTCCACAGAAGCAGAGTTTCGTCTTTGAATTGATGCAGAGGAAACATGATCTCCCAGGATATCTGTATCGACATTGTTATTATTGTCAATCAACGCTGTGTATTGGCAACTGCAAGCACACACAAGCAACACAAACCAAACGAATAGTGTTGGCCAGCGGGATCGACTCATGGCAGTTGTTGTTATTGTCTGATATGAGTAGTAGGATTGTGATATTGATATCTTTGTTACTATACCCCTTTTATTTTGGGTGTCCAATTTTTTATTTTTATTTTTATTTTTGGAGGTCAACGAGAATAAAAAAAAACAGCATTTTAGTCTGTAAGACGTATTAATATTAATATATATTTACTCTATATAAGGAATTCACCCAAACTGTGAGGCTTATCCTGACTCAGTTTACTAAAATGGAAGCTGTCATTATCTAATTGACCGGTGTTCACACCGAATACTAGTGTCTCCGTAGTGTGGAAATAGAAACACAACTTGTAATCTTGCTCTACATCGTGCAGGTATCCTATCAATCCGATATAAAGCTTTGGCTTGCGATTCCGGTCAACGGCACGTAAGTCCACCTGTGGTACCAATTCATCATATACACATCGTTCAACGAGATTGCATACAGTAGATTCACTATCGAAGTAGTGTTGTTTAATGTAATCCCCCACGGATCTTGCTAACTCCATCTGGATGATGTCTTCGCCATTACCAGAACACATCACAGAAATCACCAATCTATCCTTCAATTGCACAGTAGATATTCCGGAGCCAATGACACCGGCACACCCAATTCTTCCAGGTGGTTTGAATAAGTTCCCACCCGATGAGGTGGCAGTGATTACATTGTTCGTGGATCGATCAATAACACACACCCCGATAGTATCCTGCGGAACACCACCAACTTCCTCAATACGATCTTCCTTTAGTTTAGTCTTGTATGTATCGTATATCATGCGCATCCTGTCGGTGACAAGCCGTTCGGTGTCCTCTCCACCACTGGAGCCCACCATAACAGCCGGTTGAGTCAACCCTAATTCGTCCTTATGAGAAACCTGGTCTAACAATTTCTTTAGAACTTGGGAAATGGGCAACCTGGCATGGTCACACAGTATGGAGGACTTGTATATTTTACCCGTGGCTCCAGTAAACGCTATCACTGAAGAATCACATTCCACGGTGCCTCGCATTAGTTACCGATGAACCATATCCCGTGTTTGTATATTCCGAATTCTCAATCACACTACTGACATTAGCTAAATGGCAGATCATGTTTTGCAATGAGAATAAGGGACTGCTGGAGGGAAGTGACTCTACAATCCAAGAATCATCTCCCCGATTGAAATACTTCATCGACTGCGTGAACAGCCTCTCTAGATTAGACTTATGCGATTGTGGTTCATTACCAGCACCAAAGTGTACTATCACAATCTCTGGATCTATTAGTGACATACACTGAAGTTATATTAAATGGTATAAACTTTAGAGAATACAAAGAAGATAATATGATCTCTATCTACATACAAAATATATTTTTTTTCTCTTTTTCACAATTCAACCTGCTTCAACTTGGCTAAGTATTCATCCACAGTGTTGGTATCCTTTAGTTCATCCAATAACACTGTTCTGATCTTATCCCATGATGATGTACTGAGCTCAGTAGGCTTGACTGGTGTAGTAATATTAGATTGAGTCTCCTTTTGTTCTTGTTCTTCGGCTTCAGTCACTGTGGTGAACTTACTGATCAACACATTTAAACTGACTACATCGGATTCGAAGGCCGATAACGGTTCAGCATCGTGCACCGTCTTAGTTTTGAGCATGAGCTTAATGTCTGATGGTCCTATGATCAACGATTCCTTCTCCTTTAATGCATTAATCAATTCTAATTTAACCTTGTGTAATAATGTATTTGATTTGAAATCTAATGACAGCGTGAATTTAGGTGCCCTCAGTGATTTGAAATTCACTGTGACGTTAGTGGCGTTGGAATCATCACTGATGGTGTCTTCCGTGGAGTCTTGCTTGAACACGGGTGGGTTAGAAAGTTTAGGGAAGGCGAACTAGAGGAATGTTAGTATGTATTTGGGGAGGGGGGGGAGTGAGATGATGAATTGACATACGCTTCTATCAGTGATATTCAATTCTGATAGATCTTTAGAATAAGTTGATTTATCATATGGTTTGGCACCATTGACAAATTCAATCAGTTGCTTGTATTTAGTGACGAAATCTATTTCAGACATAATATTAATTGTAATGTAAATAGAAGAAGAACATATCAAATTCATCCATAGTGAGTGATGAATTCAATTCTTTTTTATTTTTGTGTGCGATACTCTTTTATTTGGTCTTTTCTATAATACATCCATTTTGTTTGTTTGCGATGGCCAACATGTCCTTCTTCAACTATCATGAGTATAAGGAGTTCAACCCGACATGCCCAGCGAAACCTATAATAGTCACTCACTTCCCTAATCCATATCCAAACTCCATAACGGGCGGAAAGACTGTCAGCACAAGAATTGTGCGAGTTCCTAGACTAGTCAATGTGGATCATCCACAGTTCAGTGACGTTCTTCCGGGGCATGAGGATGCCAACGTGACAGATGCTGATACACAACATACAATGTTCACACCAACTTATTCGTTGTTTGAGGATCAACAATGGTTTGACACAATATCGGATTCTCCCTTGAGTTTGTATCTCTCACAAGAACAGTTCAAAGAGATAATAGATACCGTTAATAATATCTTGGTGAGCCAATACATACCCAACTACATTTGGATTCTTTACATGATATTAAATTCATTAATGTTTGGATTGCTCAATGCCATCTTTAGCTTGGATAAGTATGGATCTCGTAAACTAGATAAATACGTTGACGATTTGAATAGTAAACTTGATGCCATTCAGTTGATTAACCCCAAATACAGTGGATATCTCAGCTTGGACTTTCAGATTCCTAAACCTGTTAAGAAACAGGCATAACTTTGTATAACAATAATATGTATAGTAATAACATATTCTTTTTTCTAACAAAAAAACCAAATGATTATATATATATAGGAAATACTAAAGCTTTTTGAGTTTCTTCATTCTATCATTCAATTTGCCATTCCAATTCATTGCCTTCAAACTTATTTTCCGTTTGTGTAAGCCATGATTAGAATCCAATGATGATTTAATGAGTTGCTTTCTTTCTGCCTCATTGAGACCCACTTTAGATCTCTTCTTGATGAGATCATTGTACCGTTGCCTATTTTGAGCGACAAACTTTTCACATTTGACAATCTCTTCTTGGGTAAGCTTGGTAAAAATTGAGTGTCTATAACATTCACTCATTAAGTGGTTACAATCTATTAAACCCTTAGGAGAATTTTGGATGATCTGAAATAATTCAGCACTTAAAAATTCATCTTCATCACCGGAATGACTTTTCTGATTCACAAGGTGAGTCATCTGTGGTTGCAACATCTTGAAAATCGTTAAACTGACTTGGAATAACGTCTTGGAGTCATCATAGAATAATACATCCCACACACGAAGGGTAGTCTCCACAGGTAGAACACCAATGAAAATACTCATGAACCAACTAGTTGTACAGAATGACAATGGAGGTAAATCGTATAGAAAAGAGATATCGTTACCATCCAACTCGATATCGTGAGTGATGATCTCCCACACTTGAGGCAAATATTGCTTTAAACAGAGCATCAACACACCTTGATGCACATTGACCCCTTCAAGATTGAAATCATGAATCCCAGGAAGGTACTTCTCAGTGATCAACACTAACATCCAAAAGGCCTTCTCTTCATCCATGAATATGAGTAACATACCAGCAATGAAATTTAATGATTGACAATACCCAATGGTAGGTTTATATTGAGAGAAACACTTCAACACCCGTCTCAATGTACCTAACAGGGCAGATTCCTCATTCTCACTTGTATTATTGAAATGTATATTTTCAGGGAATGTCCGATGCAAATCCTTCTCTATAGCCTCTGTATTTTCGTTTATCAAATCCATCGTGTCCTCAACCAACTTATCATAGACACCCTTGTTCTCATTTAATCTAATATGTCCCTTAGCAAAGTAAAACCAGGCATTACCTCTCCATTCGGAGGGGATACCCTTTCTGACAAATCTTCTCAAGTCCTCTGATCTAGCAGGAAATCTAACTGGTGTGAAATCCTTCCCTTCATTGGTACCTGATTCATTGTATAACCCATTTTTCACCATGAATTTGACCCATTTACGCTTTCTCTTAATGAGAAACTTGGAATAATCATCCCACCATTCATCATATTGAGCCTTCTTTATAAAATGACTAGTTTTTTTGAATCCATAGCGGTCTCTTTCATTAGAGTGTTGACCATGGGTTGATGATCTACGTTGAGACACATCACCTTTTGATTCAGAGATGGATTCCCCTATGATATTTCTAATGATCTCCACTGAAGTACGTGTTCTACGTAGGGAAGCATATGATTCTGTTTTCGTAATAGGCCTAGTTCTGAGTAATGACGTGGCTGATGGGTTTTGAAATGATTTATCGAGTAAACTTGTAGTACTAGCATGTCTACTATTGTAATTTGGATTTGAACTGTTTGAAGTATTGACTGTGCCATTGTTGTTATTATTATTATTATTATTAGGATTATTATTAATACTAACTTTGCTTGTGTTTCTATTTTGGTTCTTATTGGTATCCATTTCCACTGATGATAAGAGATCTGTACTAGTATTCATATTAGAGTTTATAAAAGTGAATGGTCCTTCATCAGACTCATCACTATATGCTGGATGTTTGTCATTTGGAGATGCTGTTTCAGTATGGGGGGAGAGACCATAAGACTTGGATTGTAATTGAGACAAATGTCCCAATTGGTCTGGAGGAGAGGGTGTGGGCTGGTCATCACCACGTTGTGATGTACCACCTGAACTCAATTCGGCGTAGTAGTCTATCAGATTGAATGTCGTCGAGTCAGAGGGCTGTCGGCTGTGAGAGATATCTGTGGAAGGAGGAGACAATAACTGACTCGACTTGATGTCAATATTGTTAGTGGTTATTTTCATTGTCTCCATTTGCTCAACCAGGTTGGGCATGGATTGGGAGTAATGAGGGTTCATTTGTATGTTCCCAGATGGATGCGATTGATAATAATAGTTATCTTGACACTATGATCTTTGAGTAATAGTTTTGAAATCCTTTTTGATCCATTATTTGATCCATATTTATTTGTTCTGTTTTGGTGTACTGAAATTGGTGTACCGCTTCGCAAACGCGGAACGTCGATAAAAACGTCGATCGACTTATGAGGAGCCGCAGCTTGATCATTAATTTAAAATTTAATTCAATATCATGGATCTTAGGAATGATATATAGTTTTTTAAACTTAAGGACACTTATTCACATATACACACGGACATGTTGTCTAAAAATGTCATTTGGAGATATCCCACTGAGCCGGTAGTGAAATATAGAATTTGTTCTTCTATCACTTTGGAACCAGGGGTGCTCATAGACCAATATTCTAATGTAACCATGGTTGATGGGGATTACTCCTTCTCTCATATGTGTGCTGACAGTGCACCAGTGCTTTATGGGACAAATTTATATGCGACCCAACTTGGATTTGGCGAAATTCCAGTATTTGTTCAGTCATGGCTGCTATCAGAGAGCAATGATGCTGCGGAACCATGGAAGGCCAAATTCAGAAACTCCATATATCCAATCATTTATTCCTTAACTAGTGCTGCAGTGATATCTGTGTTTCTCACAGCCCTTCTTTTCACAAAGCATTACTTAACGGCATACAGACCTACTTTGATGATTAAGGTCTCTTCCCTTCTCACAGCGTGTCAGCTTGTCGCTGTCTATGTGCACGCCATAGTTAGACTTTCACAACAATTAAGAAGAGGTGAATCCAGCTCTAGAATACTGATAGATAATCTAACCCTGTCTACAGGATTCAATGTGATGTTTATGATAACAACATTAACTTTAATTCTCACTCAGGTGGGTATAATACAAAAATTGTTCCCCAGAAAGAAGGAGAAGAAAATTATCATATATGCTGGTGTTATATTTTGCGTGTTATCACAAACAATTTGGGGGGTTTCCACATTTCTAGTGAGCCCAGAATTGACAGGGATTTCAGACAAAGATGATTCCATTGCTATCATCCCGGCATTCTTGTATTTATTAAGAATATCACTTTCAGTGATGTTTAGTTGTTTAGTCAATGTGTACTTATTCTCAAAGAGAACGTTAGTGATGAAACGAGAAGTGCTCCCTCTAACCCTGATTATGATAGTTGGCATTAACACTTCCATTGCATTCTTCATCGCTGATATATCTAATGTTTGGGTGAATGAACTGTCTGAAGTGTTCAACTTAACTTGTTATTTAATGTCTAACGTCAGTTGTTGGGAGTGGATGAATAGAATGGCCCAATTAGAGAAAAATGAGCAAAAGGAAGGTATCTTGGGGAGACAATTTTTCGAATATGATGATCAAAACTATAATGGATCCACTTCAGACTCTAAAAGATTCGGATCTTCTAATCACACAAAAGGTGGATCCACTTCTTCAGCCAAGTTACACAATATTTTTAATCATAGAATGAAGAATCATAAAAGACTCAAAGAACAGTTCTCCAAATATAGAAAAGCTATAGAGCCAAAGAAATCCAAAGTTCTTACCCAACAACAAAAACATATGTATTCTAAATCGGGCTCAACCAATAATGAGGTTTACATTTACTCCCCCAAACAAATATCTATTGAACCGTTATCAAAGAATATTAATGGTAGTCAAAAAAGTGTTGAAATTACTAAAAAACATGAAAACACGCATAATAATGTGAATGAACTGTTATCTTCATCTTCATCAACTCAAGAACAATTAGTTAAACATATCAGCAAACCAAATCAAATGATAACGAAATTAAAATCAAATATATTAAGCAAGAAACGTACACAGGTTATTGAACATAATGTTAAATTTATAGAATTACAAGGTTCTGGGAATATAGATGATGATGACGAAGACGATGACGAGTTATATGTTCCGAGAAATGTGAGCAGTGCAACGTCTGATTCATCTGTCGATCCAGCAAAGAAAGTTATTTCAACTGTGACAATGTTAACGAATACTACGGGATCATCAGGGACCCCTGCGGTGTTATCTTTTACCCATGATGATGAAACAGCTTCATCATCGACTTCAGGAGGTGAAGCCATTGAGCTTCACGATTTAAATCATAGACAGTAATGATTAATGTATAATACGTATTTAAGGTCACAAAAGGTTTATATTTTTGGGTAATAATTAAAAAAGCATATTTTATTTTTAAGGAGGAGGAGGACGAAAGAAGTAGAGATGAAGTAAAGAGTTGATTCTTTACATTAGAAAGAAAAAGAAGTGTAAATAATTAAAGCACTAAGTAAAAAGAACAAACAAAAGAAATAGAGCATAAAAAAAGCATTAAATATCAATAACAGGAATAAAAAATATCCAGATCTTTTTTCCTAAATTGTTTTATTATTATTATTATTATTATTATTTTTCAGCAATGACAACCATCACATAACTGACACCTTCGTTTCTGACTGAATCACTAACTGCTTGAGTTTGATAATTACCCATTTCACCGAATTCATTTCTCACCAATTCACCATTCCAACCATTCAATTTATAATCAATAAATAATCTAACAAAGTAAAGTAATGAATGGTCCAAATTCTTAAATTCAGTGACACATTTTTCAATGTATTCTTTCTTAATTTCTTCTGAATGAGAAGATGAATCTGATTGAGCAGATACATTAGAACCCATGGTCATCACACTAGAACGTCTATTAGTGATAACACTATTTTGTCTACCTGTAGCTGTGGATATACTAGCATGTCTTGAAGTTGGAACACCGGCAGCTGCAGCAGCTGCAGCAGCAGCACCTTCAGGATTTGTAGCAGCAAATGCATTATCAGCTGACTTATAACATTTTGCAGCAGCAGAGACTTTCATTAGGGATAGCACCTTAGAGAACATCACAAATTCTGTATAATTAGAGAATAGTTCAAAGAACGGGTTGATTCTTGGATCCTTGTAACCCTTGATGGTTTCAGGACCGGTAGGTTTAACCTCATCTGAAGCATCATTTGAATTAGTACTGTTATTGCCGAGTGAATCTGCGTCATTCATTGTACTCAGTTGAGGGTAAGCCACGTATGTTGATCTAATTTTCTTGAATCCAACTTTTCTTAACATTGGTGTGATCACTGATGTCATGTTAGGTAACATCAAATTTCTTTCCTTAGCAAAGGTACATGCCTTTGCCCAGATTTTATTCCGGAGTGCCTCTGCTGGATCTTGGGGGACGTAATTCATATTTGTATTTTTGCTGAATGGGTCTAAATCGAATAAATGTAGTTGTAAGGATGCACCAGTTTTCATGATTCTCTTGAATTCATATAGAGTATCCAATAATCTAGATTCATCATTTATGAGGAAGGACAATTCTGAACAGATAACACATGATTGACTATTATCCTTCAATGGGATCAATGCCGGTGATGCCGATGTGAACGAGGAGTAATCCTCCACGAATGCCTTTTCATCTTTTGACAAATGGAAATTCAAAAATTCAGAGTCAATGATAGTATTACTGAAATCTGGGTTTTCAGAAAGCAAATCTCTAGTGAGGTATCCCTTATCTTTAATATCAGTTAAAATTCTGAATCTATCAGTGATAGTCACAAAATTAGTATGAACGTCGGGGTTATCATGTCTAACCAGCCATCCATCAACAAATTCTACATGTGTAGATAAGATAGAATCAGAGATCAGTTCTTTGTTATGTTCAAGTTGATGTTGTTTGAAATGGGACATTTTAGGCATAGTGATAACACACACCTCTGGTAGTCCAGGTACTATAGATGGATCTAAGTTATGGTTAGCCACGTGAACCAAATTTTGTCCTATATCATTATTAATCATTTTTGGTTGATTCAATAATTTTTTGAGAACTTGAGAGTACCACAGCATCATCAATATAAATCTTTTATCATTGAGAACTGCATAACTGAATTGTTCTACAATTGTAGAATCTATTGGCATTGTTGTTGATGTAGCACTAGATTTACGTCTTGTCAGTTCTAATGAGTTATTGGAGTTAGCTAGGGGGGATCCTGGTGCTGTTGCTGCTAAAAGATCTGTACTTCTAATATACAGATCAGATTTAGCAATGTCATCTCGTAGACCCATGAGGAGTTTTTTATACCATGACACAAATAAATCTCTTCTAGTAGTTGCATAATTGAGTGGGTCATTGAATTCAGATTCATCCATATATTTTTGGAATAATCTGAAATGTTCCAAATATAATCCCATACTTTTTTCATTAATACCTTTTTTCAATTGAAGGAATTCCCGTTGTTTTTTAGCTTCTGCTTCTTTCTTACGTCTTAATTTGAATTCTTCAAATTTACGATCTTCCACTTCATTTTGATTAATATTGGCAGACCCAAAGGCTAAATCACCTGCCAGTTTAGTGGCCTTCTTAGTCAGACTGAATAGACCACCTTTAGCTTTGGATTCCTTTGTAGATTTATGTTTATGAGAGGATGTACTCTTTCTGGGCGATGAAACAGATGACCCAGATATGCTTGACTTAGTGGCTGGCTTAGGAGGTGGAGGAGGGTAATGATATGAAGATTTTTCTGGGGTGGATGAGCTGCCTTCATTTGAAGTTTTGTTATTCAATGGAGTCATAGGGGTCAAGTTGAACTGAGTCTGTGTGGGGGAGACTGCTGTAGCCTGTGATATTGCTGTTGCTTGAGATGAACTTCTTGGTTTCCCCAGTGGGGGAGGAACATGTGATAAAGATGGAGCAGACGTTGAGGCTGCTCTACCTTTGAGAGGTTCCTTCTCCTTAGATTTAGATTTCCGCTTTGAGAACAGAGAGGACATTCTGTTATTAGCCGTGGATATGGGTGTATCTGTTGTTGTTGGATTAGCTATGTGTATATGTATATGTGTTGTGGTTAGATTTTATGGTTGTTTAGTTCAGTATAGATAAAGAATCGCTGCTCGGGGTGAGATCCATTTAACGATTGATATATTTTTTTTAGCAGCAATAGGCGATGAAAATAGTGAATGTGACCACAATTATTAATATAGAAATTTGCAAATCCTTATAACTTTAATTCACACTAGTTTATTAAAAAAACGCACAATATACATTCATCATACACCCTTTATCTACAGACAACAATGTACAGCGGTTGTTGAACGAATAATTAACGACAAAGCAAAACAAGGCGGTGCCCGTGTTACAGACACGTACTAGATAAATGACAGAGTATATATATATTTATATTTACTTATACAAAGATGAATGGATCTTTATCCTTAGCACTTATATCAATAATCAAACTGGAATCTTCGGTTAATAATTGATCTTTCATAACTTTGAGGAATCCACGTTCACTATTTGAATGATTGCAAATTAATACACTTGAACCATTTTCCTTAAGTGATAATGCTTCATGATGTGATAATTCACCAGTTATATATAAATCTATATCTTTGAGTCCCCTAAATAAAGAACCACCAGATCCAACACAAACGGCGACTCTTTTAACGTTGACCTCATTTGCATCGGTGTATTCACTATTTAATGCAAGTTGAACGTGATCTATACCGATTGTAGATTTGTAATCTTCAATTATGGTAGTCAATGGTAAGGATTCCGATAATTCAGCAATCATACCCATTCCAACTTTATTATCAAATTTTGAATTAGGTTCAATAAATTCAGAAGTGTAACCTTGAATTGAACTACAAAGTGAACCCTGAGTTAACCAAGCATTTAATCCAACTGGTGATGCATCAACAGATGTATGAGGTGAATACACCGATATACCATGTTGAATTAATTTAATTAATGATCTCTGTTGTGGATCATTATTTGTGATAGATTTTAGTCCTCTAAAGATGAATGGATGATATGCTAAAATGACATTTGATTTAAGAGCAATTGCCTCGTCGACGACTGCACTAGTTAAATCAATTGTTAAAAGAATGTTAACATTGGATGAATTAGTTAAAGATGATGAAGATGAATCAACTAATAATCCTGTATTATCCCATGCATTATCAGCGTGAGCAATTGGATACAATTTTTGAATAGTAGAGACAACTTTTTGAAGTCTATTAGAATTGATAGCAAGCATTATTTTATAAGTTGACAATCACAAAGGACGTGATTCGAAGATTTAATTAAAGAAAATTCAAATTTTCAATTTTTTTTATTCTCATAACTAAAGTTTCGCTGTACCGATTTTAACTATTTCCGTTACACCACCCTTGTTCTTTTTCTTAATATTGTTAAACATTTTACTATACTCAAATGTCATTAACTTCAGAATCCTTATCAAATATAATAAAGCAACGGTTAGACGCTTATGAAGTTGAAGTTCAAGATATGAGTGGTGGTTGTGGTCAAGCATTTGCAGTTATAATAGTTAGTGATATATTTAAGAATAAAAATAAATTAATGAGACATAGATTAGTTAATAATGCATTAAAAGATGAAATAAGTTCAATTCATGCATTCACACAGAAGGTATTCACATTATCTGAATGGGAAGAACAGAAAAGATTATATTCACAGTGAATTAATGATTATGAGTGAAAGCAACTCTTTTTTTCACTCATTTGGAAAATCATAACTTGCACACACCCCAATTCGATCAACACACTGTCTCACTTCCCACCCCTCCAACCTGGACAATCATTTCACTAATTACACCTTTTCTTTGCATTGATATAATATATCTTCTACTTCCCATAACTTAAACGTAACCCAATTCTCCCCTCATAAAAGCAGATATCGGAGTTTCAAAAACATACCAAAAAGTAAACACCTGTACACGGGGCCCTCATTTTTTATCCATCCAATCAAATAACGAGAATACGTAATACATTATTATATAATGGCTACCAAAAAAATTAAAATTAATAAAATAAAAGCAGGTATAAAAAAGGCGAATAGGAAATGATTCCAGTATGTGTGTCATAAAATAGGGAAAATAGCGTAATGTACAAAAAAATCATAATTAAAGAAAAAAAAAAATAGAACCGTCATTAAGAAAAGAAACCGATTAAAAAAGGGAGAACAGGGGGGAAGGGTATTAGAGGGAAGAATTAAAATGAGTAAGGAGGTGGAGGAGCTTGGTGTGTGGTTTCTAACATAAATGGATTATAAAAATTGTGGTGTTGTGGAGTATTAACCAATTTTTCTAATTTCATTCTTCTAGTATGAATCTTTAATTCTTCATCTTCATCAATGTGATAACCTTTACTATGCAATTTTTCATTAAATTTAGCTGGAATATAAATTGATAATGGTGCATTGATTGGTTGAGCAATTGTCTTAAGAGAAGTAGCTGATGTAGATTTAGAAATTGATGGTGTAGCTGTAGTTGATGTTGTAGATGATGGTACATTGGAATTCTTATTTGATGACTTCACTATAACATCGATATTCTCTAATCTGTCATGAGGATCAATTTGATGTTCACCGACTAATGTAGTAGATGAGATTGTAGATGAAGTACTTTCATTAATAGCAAGTGGTGTAGATTGTAAGTCATCCAAAGTGACAGATTCCATATTAGCTGGTGTAGTGGATGAAGTAAGCACAGGAGTACTTGGAGTAGTAGAACATGGAGTCTTGGTGACAGTCTTCTTCTTCATCTTGATGACTCTACGTCTTGGCTTTAATTCCTCATGATTATTCTTGATGTAATTTCTGTTTTGGAATTCTTTAATGATGGCAACCTTATTAGCGATGAATCCGAATTGAATATCGGAACTAGATAATTGAATCTTATTTAATCCAAAATTATTAATATTAGTAGCAATTATTGCATTGACAAAACTTTTAGTGACAATTTCTTTATTCATAGTGTCACACGATAATTGTCCACCTAATGTTAAAGTTTGTCTTGAAGATGATAATCTAGTCAATCTCATTAAATTACCTGGTGACATCTTTAATGGATTTTCTGGATCAATATCTTTCAAGAAAATTCTCTTTGTATCATCAGAATCCAGTTCCTCATTGAGAAGTAAATCTTTATGGAACTGATCAAAACTTTGAGTAGTGTATTTCAATGAAAATTTATATAAAATACTTGGTAAGAATTCTTTAAACAGTTCACTTATTTGAGTTTCAATTTTCTTTTGTAAAAATTTAGCAATAGGTTTAATTCTATCAAATGTTGATGACACTTCAATTGATTCTAATGGATCATTTTTGAAAACTAAGGTTAATCCCTTAGTCTTTGAGAAAACCACAACAATGATAGAACTCAATTTGAATTTACTCAAAGTCAAATTTAATGGGATATCAAAATCACAATCTGATAAATTAAATTTTGGTTTAATAAAACTTGTAATGCCATCTAATTCTGCACTCATATTTTTAAAATTAACACTATTTTCATCAATAATGGAGTCACCAATGGAATCACCATAATTTTTCAATGGTGATGCAGACACTTTAGTTTTCACAGTTATTGAAGCATCCCCATTATATTTAAATTTGAAAATACCTCTAAATCTATCTTTAGCTAAGTCACCAATTTCTAATATTTCAAATATTGGAGCTATTTCACCAAATTCTAAATCCACAATTTTAATATCTGAACTCAAAATTGATGGTCTCTTACCGGAGTTCAACACATCTTCCAAGAGTTCCACTGTATAAGTAGATAAATTCTTATTCTCTATGGAGTCCCAGTTAATCTTAAATGACATTGTTAGAGAGAGTAGTATAATAGTAATAAGAAGAAATGGAAGAAGAAGAAGTAACGTTGCCCTATCGTTACATTTCCCGTTTTGTAGTTTGTTTGTTACAGCGTCTTTTGTCAATTTGAGAAAAAAAAATTTTAATTACCTAATCAGGAAATATCTACACGTTACGGGTAATGACAGAAACATAGTACACGTAATTATATTATGACAGAATATTTGTGACATCTATGGGAACTCCATCTTCATCTTCATCTTCATCTTCTTGAACTATCAGGGAGTGTTCATTATCCTTGAAAAATTCAATGTAATTATATGACTTATTATAATCTTGGTCTGCTTCATCGTCTGCCTGGTTACCATCATCCTCTTCGGTGCCCATAAATTTAGCCATTTTATTGATTGTGGAATCCTCAATTTGAATCTTTCTCATATCCTTGACACTAATCAGTTCCTTATTATCACTAATCAATTGAAATGTATTCAAATGGAACTTACTCAACATATCAATAACGTCTTCCTCGACTTCTCCCTCCTTTATTGGATCACCTGCAGATAACATCAAATCACTACCATTACTATCATCCATATCATAGAATCGTTTCAAAATGTTCACAAACTTTGGTAACTTGACCCCCCGTAAGATATCATCACTAGATTTATATAAAATCTCGAAAAATTCATTAATTTCGGATTCCTTTAAATCATTAAACAAAAATATTAAACTATCTTTGAATTCCGTCTTATTAAGGTATCCCTTTTCACCACCATCAAATTTCTTAAACACCAAATTGAATTGTTTGACTCGAAGTTTAGCATCAATTTCATCATCTTCGGTACCATTACCACCAACCGTTGATGACTTCACTTCTTCCTCCGGTGTTTTATCAATCTTAGTCTTGCTCAATGTTCTCTTAATTCTATCTGTTCTATCAAATTGTTCATTGATGAAATTCAAATGAGCATAACAATTATTGAAAGTTGCTTTAAATTTGGATCTATATTCTCTAATCTTTAAGTCCAAAGATTCTGTAGTCAAATCAGTTAATTTAGCTATGTCATCTCTAATTTTGTGTACTTGTGATATCATCAATTTAATAGTATCTAAATCATTTAATATAATTTTGATATCATTAACTTGATCTGCCACTTTAGTGACTGCACAAATTTCTAATAATTGGTTATTGATCAATCTCAATCCGACATCCATCTTATTACTTAATTCATTAAATGAGGCCATTAACTTATCTAATTCATCATTAATTTGTCTAGCTAATTTCACTTCAAATTGTTTACTTAGTCGTATCGATTCTTTGATCTTAATTAAATGAGTATCAGGAATCTTACTCAATTTAAATTGATTTAAGTTGAAATTCAATTTAAGCTTCAAGAATATTAATCCATTGAAATCTTCATTTATTTTTAAATTGTCCGTTTTCTTAAATTGCTTAAGATTCAATCGAAGTGTGTGTAACTCTTCTAACGATGGATGTTCCTCTGTAGAAACAAGTTTTGACTGACATTGTTCTATGTATTCAGCTAATTCTTTGTATTTTCTTAAATATTCATGCTTATAATCAACTATACTGGTCATCACGTCAATGAACGTCTCTAATCTAACTTTCAATAATCTATCATCTAGACTAACACTGACATCCAATTGTTTTTTCTTTTCCACTACAACTTCACTCTTCTTAAATCCATATTTATAGAATTTCTCATACCATAATGAGATATAAGCCATGAAACTTTTCTCATCAACTCCACCCGATTGGATATCCTCCACGTCAAGTAATTTACAAATTCCAATGGAATCTGCAATATTCAACGCCAAATGAAGATTTGTTGCTTCATCATCTTCCATTTGTAGACCTTCATATTTCATTAAATCCGGTTCAAAATAATTCAAAATAGCACAAAATGCTAACCCATCAGTCCAAGAATTAGTGAAATTTCTAACGTTGACTCCTTCATACCCTTTAGTGACTCGTTGACACCAATGTAATAAAATTTCCCGTTTAGTTAATGACATATCTCTATCGAATTGATCCTCTTCATTATCTGTATTAGTTTTATCGACCGAAGTGAAATTTAAAATGATTGTCCAAATGAGACCTAGAATTAATTTAACGTTTCCTTCTAATATATCTTCTGGACCGATATTATATATTTGCAGTCCCTGTTTATATTGTAAGTCACTCAACAGAATGGTGAGGTTCTCCAATTGTTGAAATTTCGAAATAGGTCTGGCATATGGTGGTTTAATGTATTCATAATCTTTAACATCATCGTGAATGAGACAATCAATTAATCTAAACAAGGACAGATTGGGGGCACCAAATTCTAGAAGAGATGCCATTGGTGGGTATTTCTTTGTAGATAATTTAGAGTTAATCCATCTTAGGAACACTTTCTCTTGAACTTTAATCCAATCTTTATGATTTAATGATTTAACAGGTGAAGACGTTGTGGATTGTGAAACTTCATTATAAATTGAATTATTAGGGGAACTTTGTGTATCTCGCGTTACAGTAGACAATGAATCTGATGTTATATCATCCGTGATACCCGAATTGATTGACATTATGTGAGAAGTAGTTGAATAAGTACAATTATGAAACAAATTGGTGTTTGTGGTGGTACAAAATTTCAAAAAAATTAAAGAATAATGGAGATCCACGTTAACGCGCCCCTAATTGATAGCAGAAAAAATGGAGTAGTTAAAATATAAGAAAACAAGTAATAATGAATAAAAATAAAATATAAGAATAAAGGGAAATATAAAAGAGATAAAAAAGGGGGAAGTAATAAGAAGAATAAAAATCATTAATGGAAGAATGGATGAGCTAGAGCTTCCTTTGCTGTTAATCTTTCTTGATGATCATATCTTAAAAGATTATCTATTAAATCAATAACTAATGGGTTACTACTGAATGCCTTATTACCTTCATTCATGAAATTCTTCCATGGCTTTCTTGGGTAATTCCCTAAAATGTCATCATAATCCGAACTCAATTTTAAACCATATTTATTAACATATTTCATCAAATCTTCGGTTCCTAACACTTTAGCAATCTTCACTAATTGATCATTATTAGAATCTCCCTTGAAGAATGGTTCCTTCTTGAAAACAATGGCAGCAATCATGGCACCAACTGGCCATAAATCAAGTGAATAATCATATTGTTGTAAGTTAACTAATAATTCAGGTGCTTTATGATATCTAGATGCAACTCTAACATTGAAATCCATCCCTTTATGATAAAATTCAGCTAACCCCCAATCAATTAATTTCAGTTTTTTGTTAATTGGATCAATCATTATATTCTGTGGTTTAACATCTCTGTGTATTATCCCCATATAATGAGAATAATCTAATGCAGTGAGTAATTGTGTAAAATAATATTTAATATCTTCAATAGTAAATTTTGGATATAACACTCTGTAATCAACGTTATTAATTTTTTCAAAGATTAAAGCTGGAATCTTTGAATTAGAATCTTGGATCACATCGTATAATCTTATAATATTTGGTCCACCAGTTAAGTTCTTTAAAATTTTGATTTCTCTAAAAATCTTCTTCAATTTCACAGGTTTTAAAACTTTAATAACACATGGTTGATTGTTTAAAACGTTCACCCCAGTGAACACTTCAGAGTATTTACCTCTTCCTATTTTAGAAACAATTTCATAATTACCAATGTTTCCCCATTCAATTTTGTAATTTTCGTAATCCCAATATTCCTTTGGTCTAATTTCGTTAGCATCCACGTAGACCTTAGCCACAGAGTAAACCCTGGTTGCAGTAGTAGAAGACATGGTTTAGTTGTAGATATATTATATTATTATTTCCTGTGTGTGTATGTGTATAGTTGCGTAAATGTAGTGTGAGTCGTATAGTATTATTAGTTGTATTAATGTGTAATAGAAAAGGAACCCCCTGGATTTAAATATAGGGTTATCGAATATTAATTCGTAGTAAAGAATGATGATTCAAGAATATAAATCTAGTTAATTGATTGTTTAAAAGTTGTGAATATAGTTAAAATAATCCCCTTCAATACAAGTTTACAAAAGTAATTTTACTAAAAACTTCAATTTCAAATTTGGTTCTTTTCGAAAAAAAATTTTCAAAAAAACAAATCGACGAATAAATCGACGCGTCTAAATGATTTTTTTTTTATATAATTTTATTCATACACAGCCTTAATAATCTCTATCAACATTTTTCCGTCTATACCAATTAACAAAGTCTCTGATACTTGATCTAACTCTTCTATAATCCTTAGAGTTAATAGCAGATTCCACTGTAGACAATAATTTTAATCTTTCCTTTGCATTGACAGTGTTAGCAGGTAATGACATTAGGAATTTATCAAGCCACCCCATGGAAACCTTTGATGATCCCTCCATGGTGGATAATTTAATTAATTTAACAATTAATTCATTAGCTTCAGGCCAACAATCACTTGGGAAATGATAAATCAATCCATACAGTAATCTACCGATCAAATCTTCACCCGTAGTAATAGCAAAATTTAATATTTTCAATTTTAAATCATTAGGAATGTCATCCATCATAGAGATAGGAGGAGTTTCAAACCCCCATGAATAAAAATCAATGAAAAATTGCATCACAGTGTTTAAAGTCTCCACCTCATAGAACACATCTAATGATTTCACACCAGTTTCATAAATTGGTTGTACAATGTTATCAGCTTGAATTAATCTCACTGGAGAAAACATTAAAACATCATTAACCATGATAAAGAAATCTTCAACTAAATCTGGATATTCATGAATCTTTTCAGCTGATAATTCATTGAAAAACTTTAAGAAATTTTGAATCTGTGTAACAGAAAATGACCACACAGAATTCTTCACATCAATCGGTAATTCATCGTCGGAAGCATATTCCTTAATCAAAGCTCCAGACACCCACAAGTAACAACCATGTCTATAATTGGTGAACCCGTATGCCAACATCTCGGCAGTACTAGATAACACAGGAATAAGATAACTCTTCAAAGTTTGCATGGATTTTCTAACCAATTTCATACATCTTTCACTCACCTTAGCTGATCTCCCATGAGATGACACAAGTTTAGACACCAATGGCCACACATATTCTATAAGAATCTTGGCAATAGGATTCTCAGGATTCTTGAAAGTTTTAGGCTTTAAGGCTTCCACATAAATTGTGATAATCTCAATGGTATCAGCAATCTTGGTTTCTAATTCATCCATCGCAGTGGAATTTGTCACTTGAATTTCATTGTATTGAGATAATTTCTCCAAAGTAGGCTTCCAAAACATCAATGTAATGTTATATAATTTATCAGCATCTCTTTCTTCCTTTAAAACATGTGCAATCCCCTCAGTGACATCATACAATGATTGAATATCCAAGGAATCTGCAATCTTAGAATAGAAATTGAATAATTGTTCCAAATACCCATTCAATAGAGTACTACAATCTGTACAGAAATATTTCAATGCATGTGATGCAGCAATGATAACATCCATCTCTTGTTGTTGTTCAAATCCACGAATAATGTAATTTAATTGTTCTTCCAAATGATCTGGATGTTTAGCAGTCCATTCAGTGTATCTACCCAAAACTAAAGTTGCAGCATATCTAACCTTGGTATTTTCGGGTAATTGAATCAAATAACTCATAATCACAGGTAATATCTTATTTTCATCAGTGGACACCTCAGTAGCCATGGCTCTCATACTGAATAAAGATGCTTCAATTTCTTGCCATGCAACAGGTTGTCCCTCTTGAAGGGATTTCATGGATTCTTGTAGTTTCACAAATGGGATATTCAATGCAGTCACTGCACCAATAACGCTACAGCAATCTTTTAGAACGTCACCCATTTCATAACGGAAATCCTTGAATTTATCTTCAGCCTCTCTATCACCATCAAATAAATCCCTAGTATTAGTTGAGGTTGATGTCAATGGGTATCTTAAATGTTTTATCAGAACGTGTATTAAATCTGTGTAAATTGGTGTGAATAACACACGAGCCTCCTTACGAGCATCCGAGATGATAATATTTTTCAATTCATACCAGAATTTGAAAGTATATTTCACAACATCTAAATCTTCTTCATAACTAGTCAATTGTAATAGGATATCCACTAAAGGTTTAAATTCGTATGGGTTCATAGCTATAAGTACTTCCCATGCTTCCCCCGCCGTGGCAAATAAATTTGTGAATCTATCCATTTTTTCTGGATCATCTTGATCTTGCACTAATAGTGGTTTCATCTTCATTAATTGTTCATATAATGCCTTTATTATTGGTAAATTATTATCATCACCTGAATATTGAGTCTCGGAGACGATTGTGGATAGACAATCGATTGCCGTGTCGAATGTGTCATCATTGGATAATCCCTCGAATATCAAAGAACACAAGTTTCCATTTGTCAAGATTTGATTAAAGGGGATCTCTATAATCCACGATTTGACACAACTCAAAATTAATGAGTTTAAACTAGCTCCATTAGTGGCTCTTTTCTCTGCAACTGCTGTCAAAATGAAGAGCACTTCTTCGACATTATTAGAAACCAATTTTTTAGTTCTCACTTCGAATTCTTCATCTGTTAATGGGGTCTTTTTGACATCCTGAGTTTCTTCAGGGAGAACCATCAAGAATTCTAATAATGTAGGCATCGAATTGGCAGATAAGATTGTAACAACTTCTTGGATGGCATTATCCCATTCTAAGAATTGTAATGAAAAGTACACCAATGTAAGACATAATTGGGTAGTTATGAGTCTATTCTTATCATTATATGCTATCATTAGTTGAATCAATGAATCCTTCAAAGATGTCAATGAATCTTTAGGTAATTGATTAAAATCGTATTGAACTTTAGATCTCAAGGTTTGTGCTGTGAATACACGTAATTGTAATGACATTGATTCATTACCCAAGATAGGGAAAATCAATTTCCAAGCATCTTCGGATCTTTGGAAAGTTAATAAATATGAATTAGCTTGTTCTTTAAGGGAAGGGTCACTATTCCCGTAAAGCGTGTCTATTGCCTGTATTAATTGGGTGGTCAACTGTTGTTCGTTGTCAGCCATGATTTGCTATTAGAGCTAATAGAGAGGTTTTGGAATAAAAGGTCTTCTTTCAGAAGGTTAGATTAGAGGTTATACAAGTTTCCTATTTTCTATTCCTGATGGTGTCTGTTGATGTTTTATGTCCCCCGTTTTTGAAAAATTTTTGAATTCAATGGAATCTGGTTACGAAGCACTTGTCCCCTGGTTGAAGAAAAATATTTTTGTGTGTGTAAGTAAGTGTGTTTATGATCACTGGTTGGTTTTTATTATTATTAACTCCTAATTCAAAGATTCAACACTATGTCAGGAAAGAAACAACAGAAAGTGATGGTTCCACCTGTGAACCAACTATTCAAATATTTACAACAACAAACTAAAGTGACGATTTGGTTATATGAACAAGTCTCTGTGAGAATTACTGGTATAATCAAAGGATTTGATGAATTCATGAATGTGGTTGTTGATGATGCCATTGAAATTGATACTACAGACTCATCGAAAAAGAGAAATCTAGGAAGAATACTATTGAAAGGTGATAATATTACTTTAATTTCTTCACTTGATTAAATATATTCCTGTAATTTCCCACCTATTCTTTGCTACACTACATACAAAATCAAAAATTATATAGATATAATATTCTTCAATACAAAAACTAATTAATTAACTAGAATCAGGGGTACCCCATTTAGGGTTAATTACGCCATGCCCATCCCCTTACTATTCCCTTGTGTAATTGGGAATTAAAAATCAAAAAAAAAAAAAACAAAAGACCGTTTTGATAACATCAATTGATATCATCAGATAGGTATCTGTACACTCGGTAGACCTGTAAATCGTAAGGCATTAAACTAATCTATTGATAAACCGAGGATGAGCCATATCAAAGAAAGAGAAACCCATTTTAAATATTCGATGCATTACATTGTTAGATTATTCATAGAATTAATTAGTAACATGTGAGAACCGTTTAGTGGTTAATTTTCTTTTTTAAGGTGTGGATGGATTTAAATAGTAATGCAATCTATTTTAAAAAGTTACGTTTTTCCTGCCCCAGTTGCTTATGGCTCATAGAGGATTTATATTTGAGACGCAGGTAACAAAAGTGTGAACTATAAATATAATCTATGGCTCAAGATTGAATTGATAAATTGACAGCAAAAAATTGTACCTTAAGAGTAACACACATATACCGTGTAATGTACGTGTGTTATGTTAATAATGAGATACCATGCGGTCTAAAGAATTGGCCTAGCATGACGGGTAGAGTAAATACTGAGACCAGTCAGTACATTGGGGAGATCAATTTTAAATCAATTTAATTACAATGAATAGTTCCATTGTTAAGAGAATGTGAATAGTTGTATATGAGAGAGTCTGTATCAAAAGGGAAATGGGATGAGCCGTTTAAGTACAGTTTAAAAACTCCAAGAACAAGAAATAAGGATAATTCCCCAGGGAATAATTAACTATAATATAGTTTCCGGTTTCCGATCATGGTCCCCTACATTTTATTTTATTTTATTAATTTGTTCTTTTTTCATGCCTTCTGGATGACATAGATAGAAGTATTATAACAATGATAAATTAAATTCCAGAAATTCCAAGTAAACCAAGGTATGAAATAATCAAAGAAAACCAAAAAAAAAAAAGTAAAGTAACGTTGCAACAAAAACTTAACTCATAGTCTTCTCATTACAAGATACACATAAATAATATCATATACAATATCTATCAATTAACTATATGGATTTAATTTTTCATAACCTCTTTGAAAATAACGAGACCTACCAAAACTAATACTAAATAATAATATTTTTTTGGGTTTCTATTAACAATGATTCACCGAAGTATTATTTATTAACAAACTCAAAATATCCTCGGATCAACATGCATTTTTCCCTAATAAATTAGAAAAAACAAATTTAATATACTGCTAATACAAAATTTTGATGACTGATATGGTTATCCAATTTAATATAATTTTCATAGTGTTCTTACTGGTTTATTTGATTTTCAATAAAACGACAAATGATGTGATTTAATATAATTAAATTTATTTTAAACTTTACATAGGAGCCCCAATTTCTTTTTTTATTTTTTTTTATTTATTTTTAGATCTTGCTCTGCAGCTGTGTGGCTTACTCCTTTTATATGATCGGTAGCATTTATGATATATCATAAAACTTTTGATAAAACTTATAAACTATATGAAGAATCAAATCATTCACCTTCATTGAGGTTGACATGATTTCATCCTTGTTCATTCATCACTTTTATTCTTCACTACACAATATAAATGATTACCCCCCTCGCACAATTATTGTATTGTTCATTATTATTCAATGTCTTGGCTACCAAGATTCCTGGAATTAATGCACAAAATATTGTTGATTTAGGTAATAATCCATCATCAAACTTACAATTCATTTATTCAAATGAATTATCACAATTAAATTTAGAATCTGAATGTGTCATTGATTCATTAAATCAATTACAATCATATTGTACTTCTTCCCAGGCATCGGATACCCAAAAATCATTAATAGCTATTCAATTGACAATTTGTTTATATAATGGACTGGAACCTAAAATTGAAATACCAGAATGTATACAATTGGTGGCAGATAATAATATCAAAAAATGTGTTACCAAATTACATACAAAAAATACTTGGTGGACAACTTATTTTGGTTATTTAAATACAGTTGATTCATTGTGTCACATTTATTCTGAACCTTTGGAAACTAAAAGAATAACTGAATTATATAGAAATTTAGTAAACAAAATTAATGATTTAATGGGATCATTTGAGAATAGAGATTTACAAAATGAATTTGATCAAATGATGGATCAATTTCAACAATCATTAGCAAAAATTGAAAAAAATCAATTAATAAATTTCCAATCTGAATTAAAGAAAACTAGTGATATTATTAAATTAAGATTAGAAGAATTAAGTAACACTGTTGGTAATATTGATCAATTATTTTTGGAAAAATTATCTTTATCATTTAAAGAATTAGAATCAATGAATTTTAAATTACAAATGACAATAGATGAATCATTGAAAAAATTATACCAAGAATTAAGTAAAGAAGCTATATTAGAAAATAAAAAAATGTTAGATAATTGGGAAACAACAAATAATAATTTAAATGAACAAATTATAATTATGTCAATTAAATTACAAGATCAAATAAAAGAAAAATTCCAAGAATTAGATGTATTCGATTCTAAAATTAATGAAATTAATATTCAATTTATGGATTCATTCAAAAATATGAAAAAAATTGATGATATTTTAAATAATTTTGATTTCCAATTATTTAATAAAATTAATTCATTTAAAAGAGGTATCAAAATTTTCACTACAATTGGTTTATTCATGTTATCATTAATAATTTCATTTACTATTAATATTAAAACTGCAATAGGTGTTATTTCATTCATTATTGGAATATATTATGGTTATTCAACTATAGAAATTTTATAAAAAAAAAAAAAAAAATTATATTATCCAACACTAGATTTCCTTTAGCTTTTTTCTTTGTTTTTACAACCCATGGTGGAATAATATCAATATCTATATAATCGGTCGTCGTATATTAAATTCTTAATTAGGTTATGCGCATGAACTTATTTCGGAAATGAAAGAAGCACAATGGGTTGAGATAGATGGGGGCAGGGTAAAAAGGGCGGGGAAAACAAAATGAAAACGAAAAAGGGAAGAAAAAAGTCACATTAAAGAATAATGGTATATTATACTTAAGAAAGAAAAAAAAAGGAAGGAGTAACTAAATCAAACTTGTTTAGCACTACACACATGTACAAGGATTCCCTAGAAACCCACTAAGGAATGAATTTTCCATAGCGCGTGCACTGAGATATAAATTATTCCGTGGTTTTTATATTTTCTATGCATTTACTGTTACAGTTTTACATATCAATTTATGATTCTATTGAACCACTGTAAAACTCCGTAGAACCTCTGTATGGAAAGAATACAATAGAAAACTTGAATTAATGGAGGAAAGGGAGTATATATTCCTTCCAGATCACCGAATCAAAATTTTTCAGTGTTGTGTGGGAATCCAAAAGTTCAATAATGTCTCCTGACCGATCTTCAATTTTTTCAAGTCGATTCCTTGTGTATATTATAGCACATCCCCTAAGTATGGAAAAATCTAGTGTTGTATTTATGTTTATGTTTTCTTTATTTGTTTATATTTTATAATCGTGTTTATAACTCTTTCCTGTCTTATTACCTATATACAAACTACACATGCACACATACACATATTATTCCATTCAACTACAAAGGAAACTACAAAAGAATTCACAGAGAAAACCCTGTTTACAATAACAATAAGCAGCAATAAGAAAAAGAACAAGAAACTTGTATATTTTTTTTATTACCGAATTATTACCGGTTTATAAATTATATTTTGAGGTACAATTGAAAAGCAAAATTCGATTCGCCTTATCAGTAATTTTAAAACTGTATACGATGTCTAGTTTTCTATATTCTTTTCTTCATTCTTTATTCTTTGTAAATAACAATGACCCTTCTCCCACTTATATAAAAATTACTCTTTGTCTGATCTCTATATACTATAGTTGAATTTTCATTTCAGTTATATAACAAACAAAAAAAAAAGAACCAAATATTAAGTACCGGAAACGTGCATTATAGATTCATTCATAAATAACCGGTTATGGCTTGTGTTTTTTTCTTTTTTTTTTCCTTAATTGATAATTGATTTTCCTTATATGCCGCATAGTAATAGGAACACACACACAAAAAAAAAGAGCAGTCTATATGTTTACTATATATTATTTAGTGTATTGGATTAGTATTATATGCAACTAAATAGAAGTTTCTGAGATCGACAACGTATAAAAAGTACATACATATCTGTCCGTTTACTCTAAAAGAAACGGGATGTGTGATTGATTGACTTTTTTTTTTTTTGTTTTGTCTCCTTCGTAATATAAATACTTTCCTATCTCCCCATTCTTAATTGTATACACGTTTACCCAAATAAGTTCAATCCTATCCCTCCCTCTGCATTCCTTATTAAAAGGTAAATCATAATCACAATTACACACACTCTCTCTATTTAAATATCCATTATTCCATCGCTTGCTTTTTTTTTTGAAAAAAACTACACCCTCATTTAGGAATCATGACTGGTGTTCAAGTTAATTTCCAATCTGGAGATCCATACTCATTTGATAAAGACCCTCAAACAGATTCTCTACCTCAATTGGGGAGATTATCCGAATACAATTACAACCATTCTCACATATATAACCAACACAGCCACAATTATAATAATAGCATCAATTCCAATAACTCATATAAATCGATTGAACCAGAAATAACACTTCAAACTCCAATAGTGTGGACCTCCACTGATATGTTCCATCCAACAGTTACAATTTCTGCGACTCCTGTTCTTTCAAGTACAACAATAGATGAAAATATAGTTAACTTAACATTAGATGAAAGTTATGGATTTTTATCAAAGGATGAATTATTTGAACAAACACTTCATTCTAATGAATCTATTCATTCAAATCATACTCACGAAAATTCTCTTTTGCAACCAAATATTCAAATTCCTCCAAAAATTCATGACATCACTCAACCAATAAAATCTGAATTCCATGTACACGATGTTCCAACTATGGATGTTAAACTTGAAAGCATTTCTACATCTACTCTAGGATTACTTAATTCAACACATGATACTTTAATAAGTCCTAATCAAAAAACTGTTACCGATGAATCAATAAATTCTGATGCTCTTTCTGCCTTTTCTTATTCAGGTGAATCTAGTGTGGCTTCTCCGCTGTCTAGTCCTGCATTCTCCTTCTCATCAAACTACCCTCAATTATACACCAAAGAAATGATAGCCTTTAACAAAAAACCAAATAAGAATCCTGCTGTTAGTGTTGATACTACTACTACTACACTCAAACCGAGAGATGCTCAATTATCCTTGGATTCTGAAGATAACATAAATGCATACCGCTCACTTTCATGTGATTCCCTACTTATAGCGGATAAATCACATCAATCTAAAAGAAAAAAAAGATCATCAATGCCCGTGTTATCAAGTAATAAGGCTAACCTTCATTGCCCAATACCTCACTGTAAGTATACTGGAACTTTTCAAAGTATGGAATACTTGAGAAGACACGTTAGAGAACAACATACACATAAAACAGAACATGTATGTACCGGTATTGATTCTATGGGTCACATTTGGGGTTGTAATAGAGTTTTCAAGAGACCTTATCAATTAGTCAATCATTGGAAGGGTAATAGATCTCTACGGATTTGTAGAGTGCCTCATGAAGTTTTACAGGAGAATGATATAGATAAAAAAAAGATTCAAGAAGAAGCTAAACTCATTAAAAAACTTCGGAAACGCAGAAACTCATCAAAAAAATCATTAAATTGAATAAAATAAAAAACCAAAACATTTACTTTTTGCTATTCCTTGAATTAAAACTTTTCAACCACACAGATATTTGTATGAATTTTGCTATTTTTGGTTTTATCACGAAGCTTCCATTGGTTGTGAGGCTAATGTACATCGTGTATTTTGTATTCTGAACTACTTTTTTTTCTAATTTTGCCAGCATCCCCCTTTTTAAACGTCCTGCTTTTTTTTGTATTTACTTTTGTTTCCATTGTTCTATAATTTGAGATTTATATAGATTCCATTAATTTTACATAGTAGTTTTAATAAAGGAACAAACAATAAAAAGAAGAAAAGAAAAAAGAAAATTCACGGTAGCGTATATAATATATACCCACGGACTATTTTTTTTGGATCGCAATTCTCTCCCCCCTGAATTTGGAGTAATCCATGCCACACTATAAATAATGGGCTTATGTTCCTGATAAGCAACATACGGTACAACATTCTAGAGTTGATAATTGATGAAATATTGTGTTGTTTTGTCCCATTAGTTAAAACCCATGGTTGTAAGGATTGTTTAATGTAAGTTATGTATGTACTAGTGTTGAGTTAATCTAAAAAGATTTTCAATTCTTTATGACCCTTATATTAATCTTCGAAATGACCTCTAATTACTATTTACAATTTAAAGAGCAATCTATGTTTTGTGTTTAATAATAATTAATATGAGATTAGATCAAGAACGGACTCCTGTTTTCAGCAAATAATATTCTAATCTTTTTTTTATTTATCTAATTCGTCCATATTAATATGTATATATAAATATATATTATGCTAGATGCAATTTACGTTTGGTCCTCGGCGTGAAAATGAGACATAAAGTGCTACTATATAAAGATCTGTCATGAAAATATGAGGTGATATAATGATATTTATCATATATAATTGAATTTTATGTTAGTCTCACAGGATTTAGACCTTCTGGAATTATCTTCTTATTCTTAAAAGCAACAATGAAGATAGATAGATAAATATAGAGATATCAATTCGGAATTATTGTTATTAATTTTGACTCGTTGTTCAAATTTAATAAAATTGTGTGGAGTTTCCGGTTTATTTGTGTTTTATTTCTTCTCTTTCATCTGTCCTCGGCTTCGCGGGGTCTCTTTTAGGGGAGTTCAGATCAGTTACTAATTTCCTTGGTTTCCAAATAGTTAAATGGAAATTTAGTTATAATTTTTGGGTTTTCGTAAATTGTCGTTTGACAATCAGTAAATCAGTAAACCAGTTTACCATTTTACTCACATGTGTTCAAATTAAAATATTTTTTTTTTTCTCTGTGGGTGTTGTAATTGCTAGAAACTGTTCGCATTGAATTATTATGAGTTAACATTGATGGAGTTTTTAAATATTGATGCAAATAATATGAAAACTGTAAACTACTGATCAATAACCTGATCCAAATAGTCCCTCCTTATAAAAATTCATAACTCAGTATATACGTTAGAACGTGTGTGTGAATATGTATAATTTCCTACTTATATGCGATTTTTTTCATTATCTTTCATACATATATTTCTATTGTTCAATATTACTGTTCTCCTAATGTTTCCATTAGCTAATTTTTTTTAAATAATGTCCATGGTGAAAGAGTTAGCAAGGGTTAGCCATTTAATAACCACCACAGAAGCTATGAAGCACTAGAATTTCCATTTTTGTTTTAAATTATATATACAAAATCCAGTTATTTCGGGGAATCCACCTCATATTAAAAAGAAGCAGGATAACGTGCACGGGTTTAATAGGCGGGAGTATTGTGCGAGATGTGTAAGGACCATAATAATATATACTAATGAACGCATGAAACAAGGGTACGCCGTAGATGAGCTGTAGTGTTTTTTCTTTCTTTATTTCTATTAAACAATTTCAATTTCACTGGAGTTATGATTTGTCAATTGTATACCACCTAGAGGTATAACAAAAAATCTCGGAAGCATTTTTTCTTGACTTATTGTTCAAAAACGGTGTACCGAATTAAAATAAAATAATAATAATAGTTACATCAATTATTTCCAAGGAGTTTATTGTTTCCAGATTTCATAAGGAGTTAACAAGTGAGTGTGAGATTTGAAGATGTTTTATACATCTTTATGTATTCACTTCTAAGTCATCTGATTTCATGTTTTTTTTTTTTTCTTGCATGGTTACTTGGAAAGTACTGTATAACGTTAATATATTCTATGTATTGAAATAACTAAACTGCACTGACGCGGTACAATCAATCACCTTCAAAACTAGTTTCCTCCTTTCAGTACTAAAAAATCAAAACAGCCTGATTCATGCGTTAAAAAATTGAAACTTTATTTCGGGTTTTTTTTTCACACACAAAAAAATTTTACATATTTTGCAAGTAACAGTGATGCAGTGAAACACAAAAAAGTCATCAAGGAGGTATTTGTACAACTGACAACCAAAAACGGATGAATCCGTGATGCCCAAAATCAAACATAGAACATCATTTTAGTTTTACATACATCGGTTGAGCCCGATTATAGATTATACATTAATTTAGAAACCAAATGAATTTTCAAGAGATCTAATGACAAGGTTATATATAGTTCATATGTTTTAAACGAAAGTATATACATATAAAAGCCATTCAATGAAATTGTTTAATATAGAAAACAACAACTAGTAAGAAGTAAAACCAAAAGGGTTTATTAGTTCGTAACTAATAACTAGCGCTGATTATTTTTTTTTAGCTATTTTTCTCAATTTGGAGTTCATTTCCGAGGTTTAATTTAAGTGTTTAATACTTTTGCTACTTCAATTTTTTTTTATTTTCTTTCCTACAATGGTGGTAAAGTATACAACAAGATAAACTAGGAATTCGGAAGTTATTTGATCGTCCAAACAAAAGCAGTTAAAATAGTTACGATGTGCTACTCTAAAAATAATAATTTTTTTTTTATGCGTGCATTAATAGAGGGTCAACACACAGTGATGCCAGTTTCAACAAGGTTTGCAGCAATTGGTTGTATATAATTTACTCAGTATATAATATTACTGCAGTTTTTTTTTTTTTTTTGATGTAGAAGAGACCCATGAAATTGATCTTAATTATTGAAATATATCCATACTAACTGTAAGAGGTATTCTTATATGCCAGTAAATTTGCTTTTTTATAACACATTCGAAATTACAGTTCATCCAATTAGATATAGATGAACACCATAAGGGCTAGAATCGACAAACTCATGAATTTATAAATAATTAATGAAGTAGAAATGTCATATAAAAATTTTCAAGGAGGTCATCGGATGGTCTTGCAGTTTGCAAAACTACCATTGAAGAAATCGTTTAAATATTACCACTAGCACATAGCAACATTATAAACGTGTTATGCATACAATAGAGTATATGTGCCAAGGATTACACTCCCCAATCCCAAATTATTTTGTCCCTGGGTATATCTAATTGAAGTACTTAGTTTCTCATGTAGAAAAGTTATATTTAACCATGCGTCTAATTCAACCCCATGGATCATATAACAATAACCAAAAACAATTGATGGCTTAGTTACAGGCGACAGGAAACTTTTGGGGATAGTTATAATTCCATTGGTATTAAAAAGGCCAAGTTAAAAAAAAAAAGCTGAACAAGATACATTCACTAGTCCAAATAATTGCAGGGAAAATAAAGTGGGATGGGTGTTACCTTTCGAATTTTCATGTAAAGGAAAAAACAGTTAATCGTTAACCGTTTAATACTTTAAATCTAGGGTGCAAAGCAAAGAGCAAGAAAAAAAAAACTACACTTGAATTATACAGATTCAATAGCTACATCGATGTGAATAGGAGACATTTCTTGTATATATCTCTATCGATGAATATACCAAGAGTAAAAAAAAAAATAAATAATAACAAAAAAACAAAGCGTGGTTCCATTAGGAGGTTGTAATATGCGTTACTCTTGCCTCCAAGTAGTCAATGAATAAGAGGGGAGATCTGATTTCACCTGTAGTCCTTAAATAATAAGCTAGACCATTGAGACATCAGAGCCGCATAAGGTGTAAATATTTATGTATATTTTATTTATCTATTTATACGTAGATTGAAGTTTGTTGGGTTTTTTTTTGATCACAATTAATTTAAAGGAAAATGTAGCAGTCCAATGTAGAATTTGATACAATTCCAACGGAATGAGTTATCTTTAACATTTTCTATCAACCAAATAAAAAAAAAAATAAAACTTAACTTTATATACTAAGAAAAACCAAGTTAAATTAAATTTTGCATTATGGTGACAGGTACCAAAACTAACTATTTTTTAGTATTTTAAAGTAATAGAACTTTAATTTCTATTGTTAAAATTAATGAGACGCCTCATAAGGAGACAAAAACTGTACCAGGTTTATGTACTACAATGTGGTGATATTATCAATTTTGAAGACCCTTTTGCTATAGGTTAAGGGTTAATTAGTTTAATATATATATATATAAATTATTGTATTGTTTACACACAGAAAACTAAGTTGAAATTAGAAGCATAAGAATACCCAAACCAAAAAGATAGAAAAAACCGAAATCAATGAATGATGCTTGCTTTGACATTCAGTTTTACACTACAATTACTTGGATATTAATGTTTCTTTCTTTAATTAAGCAAATAACTAAGTAAGTGGCTTGAACGATAATATCTATTCGTTTACACGTTCGTGACCTCGGGCCATCCCAGAATTTTCAAGTTCTAAAAACTTTTTTTGTTGATAATGGACCAAAATTAGAAATGGCTGATTCCGCATTGGGACACCGGTCATAATTAAACTAGTTAGTTTCAGGGGTTGATTCCTTTTAGTCTTCAAACTCTTTTATAAAAACATTCAAACTATTAATCTAGGCTGATTTATGACGTTAAAAAAAAAAAAAACAACACCAAAATTTTTTTAAAAAAAAAGATAGATCCCACACACCCTGGGGTTGCAACTAATCATCTATAAGAATTATAATAGTAAGCAACAGGTAGAAATAACATTAACATAGTACCAAAAACGCATTTGCTATTTGATTTACAGTTTTGCTACATAACACCGTATGTAAATGCCGATTTTCTAATGAATAAAATGTGCTCTCTCTTCTTACTTTCGAAAAACAAATTCTTGCATAACAATATCTAAAGTTTTCACACTGCATCAATATGAAAAGGCAGTCCCGATTGTAATTTGTGTGATCCACGAATGAATGCAGTGTATTTATTATTGTTAGTTTTTATATCAAATAATAGCTCCTATGAATTATGGAAATCTTGATATACAGTACCGTGATATACTTCCATGGTGAATAAGAGGAAAATCGAGTAAAGAAAAAAAAAAGGATTTTCGGTGGATAGTGTGTGTGTAGTAATACGATAAACATTGAGTGCGTAATTACTTAAAACACAAACATCGTAAATGTCATACGTTTATCAGTTAAAAAGGTTTATACTAATTTAAAGGATACTGGATATTAGACGTGACCGTTGAAGATTTTAAAATAAACTCTAGTGGATGAGTTTTTTTGTATTACTTATTTAAATTTTCTTAGACATGCATATGAAGAGGATTCGGCGTCACCTTAGATTTGGAAGGTAAAAGAATAGTATAAGACATTTAATTTACATGTCAAGAGGAAGGTACACAACATAATTTCGTAAAATGTATGTCTTGTATATGGGCGTGATAATTCGTTTATTCTCAGACATTGCACATTATACATGAACATCAATTCAACGAACATGAGATCATCTCCAAGAAAAAAAAAAAAAAAAAACACCAAACACGTTACAACATTTATTGTTTAATATAAAAGCACAACAACGACTAATTTGGTTGCATTTTTATTTTTGAATAACTAGAAACTACAACAACAAGAATAATCAATCCCTCCAAAGATAAGAAGTATTTAATTAAATGGGTATATATTGATATGAGTTGAAGAACAAAGAACTTGAATAAGGTTAGATTCATATCTTTCAGTCTAATGAACTAAGATACATTTTTCTTTTTAAAGGTCCAGCCAATGTAACAATGTAATAATAATGAAGTTTGTGTTTTTTGTGGGACCCATAAACAAATTCTTTTTTACTTTTTTGCTTTTTTTTTTTTAAAAATTAAGAGAAAGGATATTTAGAAAACCTAGACCAAAGAGCTAGGCCAAAAGTTAGTTTTGACTTAACTATAATCAAATCTTTGTGGTCAACTATGTTTCCCAATCTAGTATATAATTAGATCTCTTCTGCACGAGCCTATGGATTGATGGTAAGTGGGGGGAAAGGCAATTACAATTACAAGAATATAGTCCCTAAGGGGCTAGTGGTTATAAAAGCAATATATCAAAAAAAAAAAAAAATTCAAGGCTGCTAAAAGTATGCCTGTGTGAATAAAGGAGATTAGCCCAAACAATCAAATGAACCAGGAATACACCAATCTCACCCATTTAGCAGCAATCTGTAGCCTTCCATTTTCTTAAATTACCAAGTATAGGTAAAGTACGCAAATCATAATACTTATATTCTTGTTTGCCTTTCTCTGTCTCTCCTTTCCCCAATTACTTTTAGTCTAGTTCTTATTATTATGGATTAATGTGCACCAAAAAAATCCAAAATTTTTAAAAATATTTTTTTTTGACAGTGTGCATGAACTTATACCAAATTGAGAATTAACTTTCAAACGTTAATTCTCATGCATTCCAATCCTTAACAACCGTCTTTCTCTTCGATCTTCAACTTTGTTTTTATTCTTTATTTTAGTTCATTTGTTCTTTCATGTACACCCTAAAATAATTATCTATTACTTCATTTTCTTTTTTTTTTTTTTCTTCTTTTWTTYTTTAATACTCCTTTTACTAATACTTGCACAGGAATATAAATATACCTACAATTCCTCTACTTGTTAATTACTTGCTTCCATCTTTTTTTTTTTATAATTCATTTTTTTTTTCGGTTCCTCTTTATTTCCTTTCCATTTCCATTTTCGTTCGTTCCTAACCTTTTTCTTTTTCTTTAAGCTTTAGTTGATTTTTTTGTTTTTGATTAATCCATCCTAAAACAACAACAAAAGAAAAACACACTTCATCTTAAAGCTAAAAAATTGAAAGAAATCCGCTAGATCAAAATATCTATTTCCATCCATCTCCGTTACATTCCATTATAACTTTCCTACGGATCAAGTCAAGTATAGTGTTTTTCCATCCATCTATACAGACTCATATATCCTTTAATTTTTTGCATTCACTTTCCTCCCCACCTTTTTTTCCCCTATTGTGTTAACGATTATTTCTGTCTCTTACATTCCATTATATTTTCTTAGTCCATATATTTATTCTTTTTTTTACTATTTCATGATGAGTCTAATGTACCCAACAACAACTGATAACGCTACTGCCTCACCTCCATTGAGACTTGAAAGTCCAATGACTAAATTATCAAATCAATCCATTCCTCCTTTGACATCTCTTAATTTACCTGGGGTTACATCAAATCCTTCTCACACACACAGATTACCATCTATAGCTAATATGGATACTCATTCAACATCGTCATCGGTGTCCTCCTCATCCAAAGTTAATGATGATGCATCTGTTCTTGCACAAAATAATGGCTCCGCGGCTCTCCCAAATTCTTATGATCAAACGCCTGTTCATTACATGTCCCAAATTCCAATACATAGATCAAGCCTCACGAGTCAGATCATTCCACAACAACAACCACAACAACAACAACAACAATTAGACATGTCTGGTCAGAGAGCCCACTCTTTGCCTATTCATTACCATGGGGCAATGATGGTCGGTAGAGGTCAACCAACTCATCAATACGCTTATGGTAACGGATATTATGGATTTTCACCTGGTAGTACTGAACCTGCTAAGAGAAAACGGAAGAAATCTCATGAAGTTGAAAGATTATATTATTGTAACTTTAATGATTGCAAGAAAGCTTATGGTACTTTAAATCATTTGAATTCTCATGTTGTTTTACAAAATCATGGACCGAAAAGAATGCCATCTGAATTTAAAGAATTGAGAGAACAATTAAAGAGAAAGAGAAAGGCTGAGAAGGCTAAGATGAGATTACTCAATAAATCTAATAAACAGGGTCAACAACAACAACCACAACATTCTCAACAACAACAACAACAAATACAACAACAATCACCAACTGATTCAGGTTTAGTGATGAATTATGGTAACGTCAATAATGGTGGCTACCAAGGTTATTATCCATCTCCTTCTCCTCCAGATCATCATCAACAACAACAACAACAACAACAAATGCAACCTCAATACATTCAACAACCGGTGTATAGACAAGATTACATCAATAGACAACCATCACCATCTGGTATGATGATGAATTCAGCAGGAATGGCAGGTGCTTCCATCCCTCTTGCTCCTACTGCTAATCATCATCAAGTTGTCGTCAATAATGGGTATTACAAGGATGGGTCATTAGCTAGATATCAAGTGACTTCACCTGTTCTCCATTATGATCCTAATGCTGCCAATTTCGGTACTAACGCTTTGTTTAATCAGATTGATCCATCCAAATTCAGGGGTCAACAAGTTTAGTTTTTTTTTTTATTACAACAATTTTTTTTTTAATTATTCTTTTCATTTCATAATACTTGGTTCTTTGTCTGTTATTATTCATTCTCTTTTATTTTGCTTTAAACTAAAAAACTACTCTCTCTTTTCTTTCTTTACTTCATATGTTCCGTTCCATTTCCATTCCACTATTTTTTTTTTCTTTATACTATATTAGTTTACGTGTTATTCATTTTAATTCTATTTCTCTGTCATAGGCGCTCTCTTCATATTACTAACCAGAATAATTTGTAGCACAATTTCGGTTGCGTTTAAAAGAAAATTTGCTCTAATTTAGTAATTCTTAATTAATAAAATTTAATTAAATAATAAAATAATTAACCGTTGATCAATTTCATTTAGACAAGCTTTTATTTAACTAATGAATTAGTAGTTGCGAAGAACAAACGAAGGAACGAAATTCAAAAAAAATAAAAAGGTTGTTGTTACCAATGGTGGTGGTGCATAATGCTTATGAACAGCGGATTTTCTCTTTCCATTAGTACGTTCACCATGCAATCCGTCTTATATTAGTTTGAATAACAATTAATGGTTTTTTTTTCTTTTTAAATTTAACTGTATATCATATATTCTATTCATTTGGATACTATTAATATCAGTGTAGTATAAGAATTTAAAAAAGAGATTAGGAAAAAAAAAACCATAACAAAAAAAAATATTAAGATAAGCAACCGGTTGTATTGTTCGGTTTCTCCACCTAGACCACCAGTTTCTAAGAGAATGTTTTTAATAAATAAATAAAAAAAAAACGGTTTATAATAAAGGGGGAAGGGGAATGTTGGTACCATAAACAAATGAATAATTAGGGTGTTATACAATTCTACCCGTGTTCATGTACAATTTTAATTTCTGTTTTAGTTAGAAACAAGTACCGAAAAATACGATTAATAAAAGTTAAAAATTTAAATTGGCTTTAATGTATCAAAATAGTTTAAAGTTTATTAAATTTTGTGTTATTTTGTTTAATCAACAATATAGTTTAAAAAGATTATGAATTAATTATTGTTTGTTTGGTATGTATGTGTATAATTGATAATTCTAGAAAGATTGAATTGAAAAAGATTATACATACCCGATATGTACCTATACACTAGTTTCTTGTAGCCAGATGTATGTATATTATTACGTTATTTTAAAACGGTTTATATCGCCAATACAATACACCTCAATAATGTGACGACCGATTAGATAATATTTCTCTATCTCCATTTATCGATCGTCGGTTTTGATTTATACAACAGATCTTCATCTGTATCCTCCGCAATGCCCGTATTTCAGGTTGGCAATATGTATACAACTAGAACTAATGGAATTGTAAATTATTCCAGAAAGATAAATATGAAAAAGAATCACTAGAGATTCCAGACAATTCAAAAACCAAAAAGTTTAATTAATTAAATATTTACGGTTTCCTAATTAGTCTGTTTAAACAATTGAATAGTCTCAGGTACACATTTTACTGAATCACCTTATCTAATACAAGAACTAGAATTGTCAAATAAAAAAAAAGAAAAACAATGAAGAATTTGATAAATCTTAATTAAGTGTATCAAAAATGTTCAACAATGGATACAAAAATGCGGGTATAATTAAATTCAACAGTACACAGGAATGGCGGAGGAAGACGAAATTATATAGGGGGGGGAGTGTAGAGTGAGAAGATCTGCGCCAGGGGCGAATACAGTCTAAATTAAAGGAGGGTTTAGAATTTAGAAGGATAGATCAAATATACCAACAATGACATATAATTGTTATATTTATTCTTCTTTCACTATTATTTTAATACAAGCCATTCCCTCCCCCCCCCCAGGCAGGTACAATATAAAGTGGAACCATTTGAATTATATATAAATGCAAAGAATGAATATTAAGTAAGTAGGCGTTAATATATATGAACCATCCAGCCATCGCCTCTACCGAGGATCGAGCCCGTTATATACAAAATGATACGCATGCAAGCACGCATGCTTGCAACCAAAAACACTTTTTGTGTTTGTTTTTGGATGTTCCTGAATTCATTCTTTGCATTTATCATAAGCAAAAGTTTAAATATCTTGAAAACAATAAACTAATACAATTTAAGTTTGTTTAGCTCTAGACCTCAAATATCTGGGGTGGCCATTTTGGTTTTTTTAATTTGCTGAACAGTTTTATTCTTTAATGACAGTTATCGTAGTGTAAACTCATTTTTATTAAAACTTTAATTTATTAAAGAAACTCGCTCTTAAACGATAGGTAGCACCCCCCCTTCCCAGTTGGCTGGTTAACAAGTTAGTGTTTTAATCATTTAATCAGTACTTTTAAACTTAGCCATTCACAAAATAAACAAAGACACACACACACACATACCTTCCCAATGCATCGGAATAATCGCTTAATAATAGATAATTTAATACATAGAATTTATTTATTAAGTAATATTTTGGTTTTGATACATTTTAAATGTTAATAGAATACACACACACACACATACAACAATCAATTTTACATAACAGTAGCCAAATTCTCAGAGAGAGTTAATTTCTTTGCCTTCAATGTATCCTTCTCATCTAATGCACTTATATGACCATTATTAATTTTCAGTTTCATCATAGCCGAGACTATACCGATTTCATCAATCTTCAAATTTTCCACAGTGATTAAATTATTAGATGACGATGATTGATCCTCTTCATTAACTAAATTCTCTTTAAGAATATCGGCCAATCTTAGATCTTCTTGAAAATCAATAGTAGAATCAGATTTCTTCTTGGTCTCTGAATTATTATTAGAATCCAATTTAGAATCATCTATAGATTCAGAATGGACAGTAGAATCTGTAACCACTTCATCTAAACAATTTCTTATTAAACTATTCAAGAATGCCCAATTTCTTAATATTTCAATTAATTTAGTCAATCTCTCTAATTTATTAAATTTGATTTTATAAATTTTCACCATTTGACAACCAGTTAAAAAATTTAATGTAATTTTATGGCCATCTTTAAATTCCAATTCTTTATAATGTTGTTCATTGATTGATCTATAAAATTGATCTAATTTGAAATCTCTAACATGTTCATCTTCATTAAAACATTCATTACCATGATTAATGATTTCATATTTTTTCAAATTTAATTCAATTAATAAATCTTCTGGAATCCAAATATTTGGATTAATCTCTAATATTAATAAATTTAAATTCGAATTCAATCTAATATCATTATTATTTATTAACCAATCACCATTGTCAAACCATTTAAGTTTTAATCCACTATTAGATGTAGTCTTAGTATCATTATTATTATTACCGTGTGTTCCCTGTAATTCTAATGTAGTATTAGGTTCAGTCATAGATGTATCAATCCCATTTCCCGATGATGTAACAGTTGTCCCACTGGATTCAATTAAACCATTTTCATTACCAGTGTTTGTACTCTCAGTTATTTTGAAATGTAATAAATAAGGATTCAATCTTTCTTTAGTTTCAATTTTCTTTGTTTTGAAAATATATTCATTAACATATCTATTGTCTTCCCAAATCTTCAAAAATAATCCAATTTGATCATTCTGATTTTGTAATATCAACCCAGCTCCAAGACATCCATTAGCTATATCTCTAGCTGCTTCATCCTTGGCCGTTTCATCATCGTATGATTTATTCAGACATACACTCTTTTCATATTTATGGAGATTCATCAAATTATAAGTCAATTGATTAAATAAATTAAATAAATCATCTGGTGCAGGTAATGATAATCTATCAAATTGACTTAATATTCTTAAATTTTTATTAAACTTATCTAATGTACTACTTTGTAAATTTCTGAATAATATACTTTCAACTTTCTCTAATTGATCATTACCATCTAAGAAATCATAAGTCCCCTCATCTATAGGTTGTAAAGTGATGGCACTAGATAATGAAACATTTTTCACTGTATTTGCATGGAAATCTATATCTATGAGTAATATTTTACCACTCAATGATAATCTATCAATTAATTGACCATGATGTTGATGACCACTATTCTTAGTCAATGGGGTCCCAGTTCTTGAATTCACAGTGAATACTAAGTTGTTATCATCACCTATAGTCAATGTATCGTTGAACGTTTCAAACCCATAAATATTGGATAACCTTTTGATTCCATCAATGGTAACTTTCCCCGGACGTTTCAATAATATATCAGAGATCTCTGAGAGTGGAGCTAGTAATTCAGGATCTATCACTGGCATTGTAGTTATGGGAAGAAATCAATATAATCCAAAACAAGGTATTCTGGAAAACCTACCAAAAATTTAATTTTTAGTTTTTCGTGTAAAGCGAAAAAAAAAACAATAAAATTGAACTTTAGTTACAATGAATGAAATAGAATTATATATAAAGATTAGGATAAAATATACACGGGGAAAGGAATGAAATGGGGTTACAATTCATCATGTGAATCGATCTTTTTGTCCTTCTTTGTTGCCTTAGCAGTCTTAGTGGATTCGGTCTTACTAGACTTAGAAGATTTAGAAGACTTAGACTTAGACTTAGAAGATTTAGAAGAGATGACAGGTTTAGCTGATGATGTAGAGTTTGAAGTTCCAGAAACAATTTCTGGTTCTTCAGTATTAACTTCTTCATCGGTTTCTGCCTCCTTCGCAGCAGCCTTAGCTGAGGCCTCAGCGGCTCTCTTTTCCTCTCTGGCTTTCTTTTTCATAACTCTTGTTAACCGATCTCTCAATCCACCAATTCTAGTTTTATGAGCATCCCTCAATTGATTATGAATGGATTGCACCTTATTAATGTTTTCAATCACAGATTCTCTTAATTCAAATAATTTCTCCTTACCCAAGGCTTCGAACTTACTTTCATCCTCCTTAAGTTCATCAACGGTAGTACTAAATGAATTAGCATTATCGACAACTTCTTTTAATTCTTGTTCCTTAATTTCTGGAGCCTTCACAACGATTTTCTTGTTAGCTTCTTCAAAATCTAATTCGTATATCTCATATAATTTACGAATCTCTCTAGCATCATCACCCATGGATAACATAAAGTCTTGCATGTTGTAAACTAATTCACTACTCTTGTTGGCTAATTTTTCAAATTCAGGTAAAGTCAATAATGTATCTGACAATTGAGCATAAGTCTTGATCTTGATCTTCAATAATTGAATGTCTTCCCATTTTGATTTGATCTCCTTCGCCGTAGCATCGGAGGAATCATAGTCTAACCATTCCAAATATTCAGAAACCTTTGTAGTGGCATCATTGAGCAATGATGGTGGACCATTAGTAGTGACATCATCCTCATCTAAGTATGTTCTCAAATCATATAATGAGGCCTCCAAGTTGTTCACCAATTCATCACGTTCTAATCTTTGCTTTTCCTTCTTCGTCAATTCTTTCAATTTCATGATAGAAGTTTGTTTACCATATGTTGACATTGGTTTGTATTCATCGTATTCAGTCTTACCAGTCAAATAAACCTTCTTAGTTTTGATCTCGGTAGTGGAGTTAGTAGCTAGAGTATGACAGTAGGCGGTAATCTTGTCCAATTGAAAGATTTTACTATCACTCAAAGTGAAGGTAGCATTATATTCAATACCTTGGGAACAATTAGTTTCATTGAGCGCCTTGGTATTCTTGAAAGTTTCTGAGTACATATGCTTTCCGGAATTGAACAGAGTCACTTGGAAATCATCAAAGGTACCGTTCAATGAATCAAGGGGAACAATCTTTTCCGTACCCACAATTGGAGAGTGATCTGGGAACACAGTCACAAATTCTGGATCGGTTGATCCCTCAGTAGCAACATACGAGATGGTGTAATCATCGATAGTGATATCTGTGATATTGACAGCCTTAGTTCTAAACATGCCTGCCAATGAAACACCTCTGAAAGTGGCACCCAAGACGGCTGCCTCATCAGCGTTAACATTTTTGGAGATCAATTCATCAGATCCTAAAAAGGTAACCAAATGTTTTTGAACGATAGGCACTCTAGTAGATCCACCAGCTAAGATAACAGATTCTAATTTAGTTTGATCAAAACCATCTAATGAATTTATAATTGGAGAAGTAAATCTCTCTATGTTAGCAGAGATATAGTCTTCGAATTCATCACGAGTCACGGTGGCCTTGAAATCAATGTCATCATAAAATGATTCCACGGAAACCCTGGTATCAGTGTTGGCACTCAAAACGAGCTTAGCCTTATCAGCAGCTTGCCATAATCTGTTCATGGCTCTAGCATTACTGTGGAAGACGTCCAGCTTGATCTTTGGATGAAGTGCTAAGAATTTGGCTTCTAAGATATTCTTGATAGCCTCTGTGAATAATTGACCACCCAAAGTATCATCAAAACCGTAACCTTCAACTTGAGCCTGAAGGGTACCATTGATGGTAGCCAAGGAAACTAATGTAGCCTTAGTGGAACCTGCACCCATATCATAGATCAAATGGTATTGCTTTTCCTCAGTGAATTCTCTATTCTGAGCGTAATTGATAGCGATAGCCAAACCATCATCAATCAAGGACACCTCGGTCAACCCAGCAATGTAAGCTGCATCAATGATTGCTTGTCTTTGATTGAAGGAGAAAAACCCAGGAACTGTAATGGCACCGGCAGTGATTGTAGTGGATGAACCTGGGAGTTGCTGTTTCCAGTGGGCTTCAGATCTTGATTTGATTTCTTCTAGAGACATAGCTAGGGCTTCCTCGATTGGGTACAAAACCTTATCAATTTCAAATGATATGGTATTTCTCTTAGGAGTGGTTTCCACTAGACTAACACCTGGGTGAGTTTGAACGTAGTGGACAGCCTCAGAGTCTTGAGATGACTTCCCCAATAAAGATTTCAAATGGAGAAGACATGATCCAGGTTGTCTAATACAAGAACTCAATGCGTGGGATCCGAAATTTCTTTGAATATCCTTTTTGGAGCCTGGCACCTTAGTGATGGCCAACCCTGAGGTATCCTTTCTCTTAGTATCTGTAGTGAGAATGATCTCGAATGGAACCCCAGGAGCCACCAACACAGCCTTAGTGAATTCTTGACCGAGGTCAATCCCTAAGAGTGCACTGTACACAGGCAATACTATAAAAGCTATCAGTGACACCAAATGTGATAATCTCATTGTAGTTATCTTGTATTAATTAAAAGAAGAAACAACTGTGTAATACAAATAACTTCATCCTTTCATTATTAACACTTTTTCACTCATCTCTCTACGTGTTCACAGAATCATCTAGAGACACTCAAGGGATCTGTCACCTTTGAACCATGTGTCAATTATAAACTTATCAAAATTTTCTATTTTAATTAGTAGGTAATTTGGATTTATCATGCTTTCTTTGCTTTTAGTTGTAAATACGCATCAATGTTTAGTAAGTATATTGCTATTATATGATAACACAATGTGATCAATTACTAACAAATTCTAATATTTTAATATAGACGAAAGAAGAGCCGCCAATCGGAAAGAGGTTGATAATTTTGAGAAGAGACAAAGTTCTCAGAGAGCATCTGATAAACCATCAGGTAGAATCCCAGACAGACCAGGTCAAAACAGATCAGGACCTCCACGAAGAGAATACATAGAAAGAAGTAATAACAGATATCAAGGAGATTACAGAGATAGAGATAGAGATAGAGACAGAGACAGAGGATATAATAATAATAGATACAGAGATGATAGAAATTACAGAGGTAGATACTCTGCACCTTCACACCATAGACAGAATGATAGATATAACAATTACAAGCCACAAACTGATAGTGAAGTATCCGTTCCATTTGAAAATATGAAACTACCCGATTCTAAATGGGACAAAACTCCAAAGGGTTACGAGGGCGCATCTGCGGCTACAGCTAAGGCATCGGGTCTCTTCCCAACTCCAGGTGCCACTGCTAAGACAACATTGGATGATGCAGAAGTCAAAAGAATTCTCAACAAACACAGTAAATCGGTGCGTGCGGTTTCAGAGGTGAAACATATGTTAAACCCGACAAAATCTAGAAATTCTACCAGATTGTTGATCACCGGGGTGGACTTTGAAAAATATACACCTCAACAGATTCAAACATATTTCGAAAGTTTTATAGTGAGTTCCATTATACCCAATGTTGTGTATGAGGATCATACATTGACTACTCATGTGACTCCGGATAATAAAAACTTGATTGTGGAGACATCGAAATCCATAGTGGCTACTGCATTGACTGGATTAAACGATACAGTGATTCCAGAACTCGATCTCGCATTACATATCGAGAGACCTCATGAATATATCGTGATGGACATCAAACATGAACCATCAAATGAAGTGTTAGATGAAATAATTGAAACTCCACATTTACTTGGTCTTAAAAACATCCCCTTTGGTACTCCAAGAGAGGACTTGCAAGAATTGTTAAATAAATATGGTGATTTGGATTGCCTCTCAGTAGTGTTAGATAAGTTAAGTTATGAATCTAAGGGGTTGGCATTTTTCCAATTCAAAACAACAAAGTTACCTTTGGTTGAGGTGATCGCAAAGTTATCACAAGAAGTCATTGATACGAACACATTAGATTGTTTCAGAGCTTGTGAAAATGGATCCAATAATTATAAACAAACTATTGAAATGAATGTGAATACATTAATGGAATATCCAGATTTGAAAACTGATAAGGTTAGCATACATGAAAAATCTAAGGTTATTCAATTCTTAAACTGCGTTAGTCTTGATGATCTGCTGAATGAATCTAGATATAAGGAGATTCATGATTCATTCAAGGAGAGATGTTCAACTTATGGTATTGTGGAGCAATTCAACATTCCAAGACCACCTGAAGGATTTAAAGAGTCGATGGATGAAACTAAACCGGAGTACGGAAAAATCTTTGTTAAGTTTGACACTTCTAGTAATGCTCGTGATTGCCTATATGGGTTATGTGGTAGATACTTTTCCAACAGAATCGTAATTGGAAGTGTATTGGATGAACATGACTACGATATTGGGTTACTCTGAGAAACAAAAACAAAAAATTAATGATTGTATATTTAGTAGAAAGCAAATAATACTTATTTCTCGATTGTATATTGGTTGATGGCATCCGTAACGGAATCATCCCAGGTGTGACGCACAACTAAATCATAAAGATCAGCAGGTAGCAGTTTAACAAAACTGAGTGATAATTTGATGATCTTTTTGGCCTCCAATTTAGGGAATTCCCGAAGTAATACCATGGGAGTTTTGGAATTGAGTAATTCTGTTCTGATGAGGATGATCTGTGATATCACAAAGAACACATTCAAATGGACACCATAACTAAATAAGAAATCCCATAATTCTAAAACTTCATTTAATGGGGGAGTGCAAGCACTTAATGTAAGAATGGATGGTAATGCATAGATTTTGGCTGTCAACAATTTGGTTTTCAAGTAATTGAACAATTTAGGGTCAACATATTCCAATATTAAATCAACCAATTTGACACCATTGAGCACACCAGACAAGTTGGGCGTCACATACATAGGAATATATTTGATTAAAAGTCTGGAAAACAGGGAGAACGCTTCCGGTTCCGATTTGGCTATGAATGCAAATGGTGCCACAAGGACATTCATTCCCTGCACGTAGGGAGAGAATGATGAATGGGAATCCTCTATCTCCAATGCATAAGAGTTTAAGATTCGTATTAGCATGGAGTTTGTCACTTTTCTGACAAACATATCATCTTTCTTGAAAGTTCTGAATGCGTCATTGTGAATCTTTGCAAATGATTTAGATTTCTCTCTTTGCACCAAGTGCAAGTAATAATCCGTTTCAACTGGTTCTGCTCTAAGTAGGATAGACCACACATATATACGATAATGGCAGAGCCCATCTCTACCCTTGTTAAGTCCCTCGCAGAGGATCGTGTATCGAAGTTGATTTAAACTGGAGATCACCATCGTTTGATCACTCTCTATAAATTTTTCTAGGGCATCTTTCTTTCTACCCCGTTTCTCTGTAGTAGACAACACTGATGCCTTTCTGTTTAACACTGGTGCCATGATAGTAGTTGAAATTGACAATGGTAATGAATGAATGCCAGGAACAACAATTGAAATCTTGTGTTTACATTAATACAAAAAAAAAAGATTTTGATGTAAACAAAAAAAAAATTGCGACGGAATTTTAATACGAGGGCCGTAGCTATATATACATCTATCAATATGACAAGATGTTCATTACCTTTCTTCGATTGCACAAGGTCGGTTTCTTATATATCATGTGGAATATTATACCACACTACAGGGAGATGTACTAAGAGGAAGGGAATGAAGGAGTCCAACTAATAAATGGATTTCCTGTGGATAAGGGATAATCTACGGAATGGAAAGTAATGGTTATCTGAGTAATTGATAAATTTAAGTGAGCAAAGAAAGATATACATGATAACAATCAAATTGAAGTACTGAATGCAGGGCGGAAAAGAATGGTTATCAAGAAAGTAAAGCATCGTTTAAATGAATTCTATCAAAGTCATAAACATAGACCTTCTTCAGCTCCTCGTTATAGCAGTAGTTACGTCTATCTAAATCTAAGTGATCAATACCAATACCGCTAAGCTTCTCGGTTTCCACTTTAAGCTTAGTATCAACAATAGGGTCACCAAAAGGAACATTTCCAATGAAAGAAAGGAACTCCATTGCAACGTAAACCCCTATGATATCTAGGTCCCAGCTGATAATGTAGCACTGGCCAGATCCATAATATTGGGGAGCAACAATAGGATCATCAGGGTGAGTCAAGTTATACTTATTGATTGCCTCATAAGCAATCCTCTCTTCATTTAGAGCCTTGAAACATTCATTTCTAAATTCATCATAACCTAGATATAAATCCTCATCCATGATGCAATACTCATAATAATCTCTCAGTACCGAAAAGTCTAATAATTTTATGACGACATAACCACTCTTGGGAGGTTGAACATTCTCTTTCCTGAAAAGTTTGACATAATCCGCAAATGATAGTTTAATGATCCGAGTCATATTCTCTAGATTTTCCCGTAAGATTTGGAAGTTGAAGGTAGCATGATCTTGGGTTGTAACTTGGTCGAAAGCCCTAGCTTGTCCGATCCCTCTTCGAGAATGCTTTAAGCTGGAACTGGCATCCTGTTTCTTTTGTGCAGCAATCTCATCATTATTCTTGAAAACTTTTTGACGACGAGCAGCGATTTTCTTAGTCCGGTCTTGTTTTAATTGAGAGTCAAGCTGGTACTCATTGTAAGCCATGCTTGAAATTATAGCAGTAACAGAAGGCCCACAGGCAGAAATAAGAAATCTTTTCTTTCCGTATTTAATCTTTGTGTGTTTAATCAGTTTGTTTGCTTCTTTGTTGTATTTTTCCTCGAATTCCAATGGTTTATCAAAATCAAAACGGTAAATTTCGAATATATATCCATCAGTCAAAACAATGAATTCTTTTTCAAAGAATAAAGAATACAAATATAATTGTTTCAACATTCCTTGGTCACAAACTTGTCTTAAATAAGGCCTTTTGACCTCTATAATAGCCAATACTTCCGATATTTTTTCAAATGGCATAGAAAGACTAGATAAAGTTAAATCTGGAAACAAACGGTAAACTCTTCCGTACACAGAAGCCCTTGGTGGCATTTTTTGGGATATTCTTGGTACCTTGATACCAGCGTAAGCCAAGAGATATTCGCAATCATTACCAACTCCATGCTGGACAATGGTCTCATAATTCCGTTCTGGAAAGTTTGTAGAAAAATTATAATACTTGTCCCCATAGTTCATCGTATTTTTCACAAAAGCTGACAATTCTTCTTCAGTTGCCACGGCAAACTTTGTATCTAGTTTAGAGCTGAGATTCTCTATTGGGCCATCAAAGAAACCATCTAGTGATTCACTCATTCTGATATCTCTCTCTATAATTATTTCTTTCAAGTCGGCCTCAGCTCTGGAAGTAGACCTTCGAGAAGGTGATGGCTTCCACGAAGATGTTTCAACAGAGTCACCCTTTCCAGGATGAAGTGTTCGGATATCATTAACATTGATTGACAACACTATTTTGTACCAATATTTGGCAGCATCAGTGTAATGAGTAAGATCAAGAAATAGGCCGAATTTTTTAGCAGGATCATTGGTGAAGTTTAACTTGAAGTATCCTGTATTTAAACCTTGGAGATCTTCGGTAATTCTTTGAAGGTCTGCAATGGGATTCTTATAGGATTCCTGTCTTCCTTCCTGTCTTCCTTTTTCAAACAACTCTCTTCTTTCTTTTTCAACATTTCTTCTGTCGTGCCTGTCTTGTCTGAGTTGTCTGCGTTGCCTATTTGCTTCTTCTTCAGCCTCTCTCTTGAACGCACTTAATTCTTCAATCCGTTTGTCTTTTTTTTTGCTTTCTCTAATTATTTTTGTAATGTAAAGTAGTCGAGCATCTGGATCCAATGATCTAAAATCAATATTTTCCCAAGACATAGTCGATTTAGGAGAAATCTAATCAGTGACGGTATCAATTATTGAAAGAAGGGGCAATAACAAAAGGTTTGAAGATCAGAAAAGTTAATTTTCGCTGTGCTGAGAATTCTGAGGGACCCTTAGGTTATACATATGTGAATATTCATTTATACTTTTTCTGCAATTATCTATCCTTATCTATTCATCCATCCTTAACTATTTACATAGCCTCATCTATCGTTATCTATCTAGCGGCCCTGGGTTGCTTAGTTGTTTCCGATTGGATAACCAGATTATTGGCATAGGCACTCATTTTTCAACTATCTGAAACATCATCTCACCCATATTTTAAGTATTCGAAACCTACTTATCCCCCTTTTTTTACTATGTCTTTTAATTATCAGATGGACCTTGGAGTCAAACCGATGCGGTGTATCTCAACAATACTTTTTATATACTTCCAAGTTCAAAGGTTCCTATATATAAATTGACATAAATTGACGTAGATTATGTTAGAGCCAAAAAACGGTCCAATATATACAACAGATCTTTGAGCTTTTCTTTTTGTTTTAATGTTTTTTACAATCTTTTCTACGTACACGTTATGGACTCAATTTATTATTTCCCTTTAATGGGTATTTAACTATTTATATACAAAGTAATAATTAAAAAATCATAAAATTATCTTTCGATGTTGAAGAAGACATCTGATCAGTGGTCTCAATTTTGGAAAGAAAGAAAATTCAAAAATATATTTGTATATATAATAGTATATATGAACACAATAAACAGGGAATAAAGAAGGAAAAACATAAAACAAGCAACCAAGTAAGCAAAAGAAAAACAAGAACAAGAAAGCAAGTTGAAATATAGAGTGTACAAAACAAAACAAAACAAGAAAAGGAAAAAAGGTAGCATAAATAAATGACTTAGGTCTGGTTGGTTGTCTATATCATTGTAAAATTCCATCTAAATAGCTCCTTCTATATCTGTGAGTATATATATGTATTCTAAGCATCAGGTTGTGGCTCTGTTTCACTCAAAATGCTGTAGAATGAGAAAGGAGCATAGGCGTAACCCTCACCTTCAAAGAACTTAGACATTGCCTCAACCCAATGTAATCTCAAGGAATGCAACATGGCAGATGTACCTTCCATGACGACCAAGATACACACAGTCAACACAAACCACATCCCGAACAAGAAAAACACCATCACGGACCCAACGAATCCCTTCTCCTTGAATGACACAAAGGAGTTTGAGATGGTCATATCCCATAACACCACAGATAATTGATTATGTGCCAACGATAGAGCCCATAATCTCAAATATGAAGCAGTATGGGAAACACAATTCAAACAGAATTCAATGGTGTGAATCACTTGATTGATCATAACATCACCAAAGTTGAATTCTTCTTGTTCATCATCATCATGGATCATAAAGAAATCATCATCAATGGAATCCAAATTGGAAGATTGATCGGATGATAACACATTGAGGTGGTCTTGATCTTGGTCTTGTACCTCAGCGTAGGCCAAGGCGATGGAACCTTGGTTTTGTCTCTTCAATGTGAGTGGTTTATACAGTAACAACCATGGAACACACACTAATGCCATCAACACAAGGAACACCTGCACGACTGCCTGTCCTGGGTATAGCTGTTCTTCAATGGTACCTGGAGATAAAAACATGTTGATAAGCATGTTAAGTAAACTTGGAGCTGGTTTTTCAATCTTGATCCAGTCGATACACCACTTGTATATAATTGTGATCGATAAGTACCCAAAAATTCCTTGCATAAACAAAAGTCCTGGAATAAAGTTACCAATGACATCGACTCTTGATTTGAAAAATTTATAATTCACAAGAGAAAACATAAAACTGTATGTCATGTGAGAAAACCCCATCAAAATGGATAATTTCATCTTATAAGAGTTTGTGAATAATAAATTGTTATCGGTACCGTGCCAGGCAGGATCCAACCCAATGGCATACACACCTGTTTGGGTACCGGTGATAGATTCACCCTCCTTGAAACCAGATGGCCACTTCCAACCAGATTTGAATATTGTCATGGATTTAGAGAAAAGATCGTTGTATAAGAATCCCGTGTACATGGAAAAGGCACCCATGAGAATCAAAATGTACCGCCCCGAGTAGGCCATGTCAAATATTTCATCTCTATTTTTCATGGCACCGATGGATTTCTCCTTCAAGACTAGTACCAATGCAGCAAGGAACAATATGAACCCATGACCGACATCACCAAACATGATAGCAAACATGAATGGGAATGTCACAACGGATGCCAACCCAGGGTTGACTTCTTGATATGTGGCGACACCATAGGCGTCGATGATGGCTTGAAAAGCTTCAGTGAATTTATTTGTTTTATGGTAGGTAGGTGGGGTCTTTGTGGTGTGGATCACATTCACAACAGAACTAGAGTTTGTAGCAGATTCCTCAGTGATGTCCTTCAAGGTAGTCTTGATCAGCCCAATGTCAGCTGTAGGTATCCACCCTTCTGCTATCAAACTTCTTCTTGTCTCATCATAATTAAACAAATTCAAAATAGTGTATATAGATTTTTCCTTTTTCACATTAATCTTCCATTTTTCAATTTCCAATGCAATTTCCTTTAATTCTATGTAAAGTCTATCCTGTGTGTGTTCTAACACTGTACTGAGGTCGCCAATCTTGTTATTGACTTCATCTAATTGAGCTTTAAATGCGGCATAATCGTTATCAACTGGATAGATCTGACCATCCAGAGATTCCACGATTTTCTTACAACGTTTGATCAAGGTTTCACCATGGGTGAAAATTAAAAAAATGTACTTGAATTTTTTCTGACCAGTCTTAGGATCCACAATTGGTTCTTCAATCGGCACGTGGTTAATGTAGAGGTTACCCCTCAAGGTTCTCCAAAGGATTTGTTGCAGGGTTAAGAATTTTTGTGATTCAATGATACCACACACGAAATTCATTGTAGACCCGAGAATATTCATTTCAGTTGAGCCGCCAGTGACGGCCATAGGGTTAGAATCCAAGCTATCTGCGAATGGACCAGATTCTAATGGTTGTTCTTCGAGAAGTAATCCCTCAGATTCATCAAATGATCTTCTCATTTGACCCAATTGATTATTTTGGTCCATTTCGATACTCAATCTACTATCAAAGAAATGTCTTGTACCTTGTAACACTGTTCTGTGTTCTTTCAATTCTATATATCTTGATTCCAAATCTTCAAAAGTCTCAGACATATGCTTCACGTTGTCCTCATAGGTATTGATTACCTGCACCACGTCATCCATCTGTGCAGTTGACACACCTGTGTTCAGAATCGCTTCAGCTTCAGACCGAGGAGGTGTGATCAAGTGGTCATAAGAGGTCACTGGTATCGTAATCTCTTGCTTTTTTATTATTGACTCCAGGTATCTTATCTGTCTCTCGGTGTTATCAAATTTTCTGATCTCCTTCACATATGTTCTCTGGAAGGTATTAATTGTTTTATTGAGATCCAAGAATTGCACGTTCCCCAATTCACCGAGAACTGATACGCAGTCCCTGGCAATTTCGGAGGCAATGTAAAATTGCACTAATGTCATATCCGCAGAACCTAAAGTATAAATGGTGTTAGTAATTCATTTGGGATTTGGTAATTGGAGGATAGAGAGGTCCTCTCTCTTTTTCTCTTTATTTCAAGGCATTATAGGGGCCTTGTTCAGTAAGAGACACGTACGGAAGATAGCTTCATTTGAACTCATTTGTTGAATTGTTCACGATATCTAATTTTATAGATGTGAATTGTCAGTGATGGCTCCAACAAATGAATGATAAAATTGAGCTCTTTATATCAAATTTCCAACAAGGAATTCAATTTGCAGATCACCAAAATCTATCTTTGTACAACTGTCAAATAAAGAAAAAAGAAAAATCACTCGTATCAGCCACAATGCTTATGATTATGTGCCACTTGTAATTTTTTCTGTGGCTAGTGTCAGTATAAGTTTAAAGCAAATTGGCTGTAACATGGATATGGATTTCTAATACCAACCTGTTCCAGCTGGTGATTTTCCAATAGAGAAGATATAAGGAACTAATGATAGATACGACACTCAAGCCAGTGTCGTCAACGACATCAGCGGTGCCTCTGATTCCGTTTATGTCTAATTCCAATGTCAATCTGCAACAATTGAACACCAACTATTCATCGGCGGTCCTGGAGGAGTTCCCTTCATCGGTTACAACAGAACCAGAATTGGACTTGGGACCCACACAAACTATCCTCATACCAGATTTATTAGCCTTTGAGATGTTGAAAATGGATTTCTACCATATCAAAAACAGTCTTCAGGTGCAGCGGATCAAATTGCAAGGTTACGAATCTTACTTGGTTGAGCAATGGGTTTCCAAAAGATTGAATAAAAATATGATTGTCACATACACAGGGAATTCTGATGATAGCATAGCAGTTTATAAGGTCACTATTGTAAAATACTTACCCAGTTGGCCAGTGAAATTTAGAGCGTATATTGATGAATTATTTGCATCCAAATATTCGTCATCCACTGAAACTGATCAGGGACTAATCTTTATTACAAATTTAGCTCAATTGGATTCAACATTGACTCTAATCCCTCTACCGAGTGGAGATTTTAAGAAATTATATGCTACATATGTAGTCAATCACAATTTGAAGAAATTAGGATGTGGTCTTAGAACATCCACGGCAACTTCCGAGCCATCCAAATCTGTCGAAGATAAATTTAAAACGATGTTCAAGATCCCACAGGAGATCCCTCTATACTACGCAACTAGAGAGGTTATCTGTGTGATGCAGACGTTCCTTTACTACTACAATAAATTGGAGCCCCAATACTGTGATGGATTATTCTGCGAGAAAACAGAGCTAGGTATAGTGAGTTGGTGGAGAGAGATCATGGAGGTCAAACTGGCTTCATCATATTTGAGATATAAACCACCAACATGTTCTATAGCTATCTCTATCACTACTGTAATTGGTTTCACCTATTTATTGAAATCGATTTTAGACCTGACAAATACGGTGACTGTGCCCAAGGATCCATTAGACACAGAGAAAGTTATTAGTGCCATCAAACAATTCCAAAAATCCCAGAAAATGGTCAAACCAAAGGGATACCTAAATGCAGAAACTATAACGCGACTCATGGAGCTCGCCAATTCAAATAAAGTAAACCAAAATTTCACAAAGGATTTATCTAAAATGAAGAAATTAGTCAAATCCACCGTGATTGATTTTACATCGGGAAAAACATTAGGAAATCTTAATTTGTCTACTCCCTTATCTCAAGGTAATGCCAAGGAAACCTTTGCTAGGCGCTGCATGCTCTGTCAGGATCCTGAACAGATATCTAAAGTGTGTAACGGTAAGAGAATGCTTTATCTTTACACAGGTAAGGGGAAAGAACCAGATCTGGATATTTGTTCCTTGGCTGCCGTGGATAAGAAAATAAACAGAGATCGTGAAATGTATCATACACACAGCAGAACGTATTCGAACAACTTTAGTTCCACCAATGGAAGTGTCTTAAACAGGGCTTCTTCTGATTTGGTATCCGACTTTCATCGGTCTAAAGTGTCATTGACACAAACTGGTACTCAACTAAATAGATTGGATAGCCGTACCAGTAATGATGGTGCCTCAATGAATTCCGCTAACCAGTCTCCATTGAATAGACAACGGTCGAAGACGTTAATCATCGGTGGTAATTTCCAAGAAAGTGATGTTCAATCAACTGTGGATTCTAATAGATTAAATGAATGGGAGGAGGAAATTCCATCAGATGTACAATTTGAGGAAGATCTTGATGGTAGAGCCTTTGAACAAAGATTGAAGAGACGACACTCTATTCCTTCTATTGGTAAGGAATTGAATATCCATACTATTGAAATGAAGGCCGTTAAGGATGAGGATGAGATCAGTAAGGCTATTCTTTACTCATGTCCCAAATTGTATGAAGAGAATCTCTTTGATGATTCTTGTAATTTGAGAAGATATAATTCATTTTCATTTGTCGAGGAGAACCTTGAAAACAATAATATTTATTCAGACGGGTTAGAGGGGAACTTGGTGAATCTGATTTCTGTGGAGAAATTGGCTATGATGTATTTGACTATTTTGAATACATACAAATTGGAAGTGCTCAAGTACTCCACTGAGTTTAGAAGGAAAATCAATAACATCAAACTTGATATGATTAGTAAATTCAACCTTGTGCAGAGAAGGTCACAGTTAGCTAATGCAAATCAGGAACATGGGAAGGTAATCAAACGATACCATGATTTAGGAGAGAAGTTTATTAACAACCAGAAGGTTAATGCGAGATTAAAATATGAATTAAGACTGCTTCTTCAAAAGACCAACGAGATTGAAACTAATTTAAAAACGTTGGAGGAATTCAAGATCAAGGCGCTTAATAAATCATTGAGTACCATCTCTGGTATTATCACTGTTCCAATAGAATTAGAAGGTAGACTGAAGGAGAGCAGAAGTTACACCCTACGTGAGATATTCACTCATCCACATTTAATCATTTTCTTTATCTTCTATCATGTGAAGACCATTTGGTTATTGTATTTTGGTGGTCTCCAGAATGAGAGAATTGAAAAGCAATGGACTATGATTGACAAGAATAAAAGGGTCACCAAATTCTTGGCTCAAGTTCAAAAAGAAGGTGAAGATTACATTGAGGAATTTCAGGAACCGCTGGAGTCCCCCGATGGACTCGGTTTGGCTACAACCACATCCAGTAGTATTCATGCTTTAGATGAAAAATAGATAATCTTTATATACATAAACAACTTGTACATTAGGGCTCTCAGAAAATGAGACATCATATAATCATTAGGGTGACACAAATATTATAAATATTTATTTATTTAGTACTTCTTTTGTATCTGTATCTTCACTAAACTCTTCAGAAGTATACCTCAGGTTGTTAAGAACAATATTGTACTGTGATTTATATTGGTTTATGGCATTTTGAAAGTATTCAATGTTATCCTTGTATTGGTCCACTTTTTGCTGATATAGTTCATTGTATACTCCACTATAACTTCTTTCAAATTCTAACTTATTTGTTAGATTCATTATCAATATACGTATTAAATTCTGGTAATTCTCTATCACCGTTTCGTATTGTCTTGTGAAATATTCCTCTCGTTGAGCCTGTGTTAATAGTAGGTTTCTCTTTGCTATGAGTTGATCTATGAGTAGTTTATTTGGGTTCCCCGATACATTATCCGACTGACCAGCAGTGGTAGTAGTAGTATTAGTAGTAGGTGGCTTGGGATATAATGTCTTCTTGGTGAATGCATCAAAGTTTATGTGTTTCTTGTTTCCAATCTCTTTTAATAATTTAAGTACTTCTTCGTTATCAAAGTATTCATCATCAAGAGACTGTAGGAGTCTATTTAAAAGTGATTTCAATTGATATGCATCGTCAGTATCTGATTTCGCTTGTGTTGACATGGTTGAATTTGGATTGTGAGAAAGAATTAAGTATCAACTGTTTATACATACATACAATGAATCTTGAATTTGTATTTTCTCTCACGCGCATTTCCATATTTTTTTAATCCTGCTATTTTACTACATTATTTGATTTATAAAACTGAAAGTACACGTAAGATTATTAATAAAAACTAAATAGAAAACAAAAGAAAAATGGGGGGAGAGATAAGATGAATAAAGAAACAAAAAACAAAAGGGACAATAAAAAACGGAAAACGGAAAACCCAAAAGAAAAGGTATGGATGGAGAATCGAAACTTAGTTGGTTAAAGGGAAGCAAATGTATATATAGAGAGAGAATGATTTGACAGGCAAGCAAAAGTCCAATAATGAGAACATCCATTTTAAAAAAGTACATGCATTTGTATTGTTACATATGAATATGAACAAAGAGAAAGATAGTTTGGTCTATAATATTTGTGGTTTGAATTTTTTTTCTTGATAAAAGTTAAACTATTTGTTTGTCCTTGAATCATTTCTTTTCCTTCTTCTCTTTCTTCTCTTTCTTCTCCTTCTTTTCCTTCTTTTCCTTCTTTTCCTTCTTTTCCTTCTTTTCCTTCTTTTCCTTCTTTTCCTTCTTGTCCTTCTTAGACTTCTTGGATTCCTTTTCTTCTTCTTCGTCTTCATCTCTCTTTCTCTTCTTATCCTTCTTCTCTTTCTTTTCCTTCTTATCCTTCTTAGACTTCTTCTTTGGAGTTTCTTCTTCTTCTTCATCTTCGTCATCGGAGTCAGATTCATCCTTCATGGACACATCAGCGGTATCAGCGTCGGCATTGTATGACTTGGCATCAGCGATTTCAACCTTTTGTTGGTCCTTGACAATCTTAGAGGTAGTTCTCATGTCTCTACCTTCTAGGGCACTCAATCTAGATTCAACCTTAGCTCTAACACTTAAACCGTAATCACCAGAGTCGTCTCTCTCTTCAGCGAGAGCATCGTATCTCAAGGCAACTGCAGCCTTAGCAGCCAACACTCTAGCAATCTTACCCTTGTTCTTACCAGTGGCTTGACCAACCAATGAGGCGTGGTATAATAGACCATACTTTGGTGTATCGTGCTTGGTCTTCAAGGCTCTGAAGAGGGCCTTTTCGGCACCCAAGATTTGTATAGTAGAGGCAGGAGCCTTAGCTAATGATATTAATGAACCAGCGTGAGCGATTAATCTAGCACCAACCAATTCACCAACCAAGGCAGTGAGATTTGGAGCGATAGCCTTCATTCTAGAGGACAAGTAGTTAGATAATTGTTCTCTGTAAGCGGCGAATTCCACAATTTGTTCAGCCAATGCCTTAATGTTTTCCAAATCTTCCTCGGTAATTTCGGTACCCATGGACACTTCAGCGGCGGATTTCACTTGAGCTTCAACTTCTTCTGGTAATATTTCACTGAAATCAGTTTCGGCGGCACTAGTTCTGTAACCCATGTGTAAAATGATTCTAGCGTAAGCGACAGAGTCGGTCACAATTTTGGCCAACTCTGGGAAATGCCAACCGTACCACTCCTTACATCTCATGGCGTATGTATTTAATTCCTTATCTAAGTCATCTAAAAGGGCAATGGCTTGCACAATCATGGTATCAACCTTGTCTGCACTGAACTTCAATTTGTGTCTACCGATGGAGTGAGCTAAACCTAATGACATAGTAGATAAATCCTTATCGGACATCCCTGGAAGCAATTCAGGTAAGTATTCTCTGATGGCTCTGTAGATATCTAAAGTGGCAGCATCACTGACCACTGAGAAGTTTAATCCCAATTTGTTAATGGAGTTTGCTAATTTAGTATCAGAAACGATAAGTGTAGATTTCTTGTCAGCCTTGGCACCATCTAACAATTTTTGTAATTGATCAGACACCTTACCATCATACACGGAGGTGGCTTCTTCTAATGCATTAGCAGCGGAGGTAAACTTAGAGAATGCTGCAATCTTGAATTGTTTAAGAACTTTTTCAGATGAATTTAGATCTGCTAATAAAGATGATGATTTATAGATTTTCTTGTCAGAAGCCTTGAATAAGGCATAACCAGCTGGAGTCTCTGATAGAACGTAAGACATTTTATATTCTTTTTGAGTATATATTCTTATTGATTAAATCAGATATATGGTAAGTTATTCCTCTTAAACTAGTAATAGTGTTTCTTTTCTCTGTGAAAATTTTTATAAAAAAAAAAAAAATTTTTTTTTAGAGAAAAGGGTCGTGTGGTTATTAAATAATAGTTAAGCTGATAGTGCGGCTGTGTGGCTAATAATTGGATGGTGGACATCCTTACACTTTATTAATCTATAAATTATTAGGTAGCAGAAACTATATACAAATTATACCTATTCTCTTTGTACAGATGGGATACCTGACATCCATCTATCCTCAAATTGACGATATCTATTAACAAATTTTTCTTCCAAACTCTGGTCTGAGTCAATATGTGGATCGGTCTCTAGGAAAAATCCAACAGATCTACATTGTAAACTGATTGTCTTGCTTAAATCTAACAATATAGCTTGATCCGAATGATGGAGGCGTCTCATTTGTGTGATAACCCATTTAGTGATCTCATTAAGTTGCTTACGAGCGAGATCTAAATCATCAGATTGCCGTTGCAACGCTAATTGGAAATACGTGAATGATCTCTGATAAATATCTCTCAAAGCTATAGTCTTTGCAGAATCCTTCATATAATACAATCTAACTTTATCATACCTCGTAGTGAATGGATTCATAGCAAACTTATAATCAGTCAACGTCTTGAACACTTGCTGTGAACGTGGTGTAATGGAATTCTCATACACAGTCATGGCAACTTCTAATGGGAATTTTCTATTGATATACTTGAAATAACAAACATTAAAATAATCCCAAAAATTATCCTTCCTATCAAATGCAGCTTGTGCTCGCTTGAAAATGTATTCAGTAGTTTCAAAATCGACAACACCCTTAGATAAAAACATATTCATATAACTGATATACCCACTTTTGGCAATCTTAGGTTCAGTCTCAGTTATCAATGTCCAAGCAGATTTACCACTAGGATCATGTTTCATGGTGGCCAACACTAATTCATTGAATTCCGATTCACCAAATACAATAGCGTTATCCTTAGCAAATTTGAAAATCTCTTGGGCTCGTTGATAATTCCCCTGCCTTAATGTTAACATCAATAATGCAGATAATTGATCTGGTGAATATCTCATAGCCATTCCTAATGTATTATCTTCATATTGTTTTAATAATAAATCAGATAATTCAAAATTTTGTACTTTAGCACAGTACACTATTAATGAACTCATAAGATTAGGAGCAATTTTGATTGCATCAATCGGTAAATCTCTAATTAATTCTTTCACTAATGGTCTATATCTTTTATTTCTTGTAAATTCTTGAATCATATTCCCCAATAATCTATAATAATAATACTTGTTTAATTTATTATTATTAGGGGAATTGATATTAATATTATAGTTGGTATCATGAAATGGTGCAATTATTGTCCAAATTTGATACACCATGGCGGCATCCTTTTTAAGACATCTATCATTAATAGCGTCATAACAATATGATAAGTATTCCGCCATGAATGATTTATCTAATCTTGTTGCATTATCACCCTTTATTGAAAGTGTTCTTGCAACTAAATATCCAATCTCTTTGATAACTAATAATTTTGTTTCCATGTTGATATTGGTATTTGCAGTCAATGATAAAATCTTTGATGCTTGTTCTGATGATAACATATAATCATACATAAGAGTGTTATGTTTTATATTCATTTGGGAATTCACTTTAGAGTATAGTTGAAGTAATTTAAATATTTTATTGATACTAGTTGATATATCGCTTATTGGTTGTGCAAGTAAGAGATTCACATATAGATCCACATTTGAAGGAGATATAATTTTATGCATTAATGCATCATCATCACTATTTGAATCAGATAATAATTCTTCAATTGTTGCTTTTAATATAAATTCTGATTGATGAGGTAAATTATTGATGATTGTGTAATAATAAGGTATTTGTAAAAAAGACACTGAAGAATTCACAGTAACAGAATTATAAAGAGCCTTACCAACAAGTGAAACAGGTTCATCAATAATGAATTCAATGATTCCAATTTTCAGAGCTCGTTTTTCTTTACCTGTCAACTTAAAATGTTTTGAATTCATAAAATTCACAATATTATAGAATACTAGTTCAGTTGGTAATCTTTTCAATAACGAATTGACTTCATTAAATTTTTGTTGTCTTATTAAATATCCTACCAGATCGAGTCTATTCGGGAGTCTGTAAACCATATTGATAGGGAATTCATTCTCTTGAGGTACCACTCGTCCTAACGAGTGTACTAATCCCTTATATAATCTTAACTCTTGCTTTGAATATGCCATGGAGTACATATCTCTTCGTATCACCGTGGTCATCTGAATCGGTGTCAGTACTTTTAAATTCCTGGTGGGCCCTCGTAAACTATGGGTCACCATCCTAGGATTATTAAGCATTGTAGATCTGCTGTGGTTTATATTAATCTATAGATGTGTTTTATTAGTTTAATTCTCTTAATCCATGATGGCTCTCTTTAACAAATTTTTTTGGTATTGAATGATCAAGAGACTCTACTGCCATTTTTCAATACCGGGTACTTCATCAATATATATAAATATTGAACTCGATTTGGACGTGTTCCAGATGGTTCACTCTTCTCTACCCTTGGTATATCACCAATGTTCTCTAGACAAACTGCAATTGCATCCTCTCTTATCTCTCTTGGAGGTGTTGGATTACACTTTTGGGGGTTAGGTGGGGGAAAATCTTCACCTGCTGCTGCTCCCCCTACTCCGTCACCTCCAGCTGGTGGTATGGTCCCTCCATCATCACCAAACAACGGTAAGGGTTCCTCCTCTTCATCAACTGCTGTGACAACTACCACTGATAATGGTGCTGGCATTCGTCCTGCTGAATTCTTCAAGTATGGGTTCCCCGGCCCAGTTCATGATATGGAAACAAGAGCCGAATTTGTGTCCGTTTATGATAGACAAACTAGAAACCCTTACTATGTCGTTGAGCATATCACTCCACAATCATTGACTAAAGTCCCAGGTGGTAACGGGGACAGAAAAAACTCTGTGTTCAAGGAAGACGAAAAGATTCCATCTAAATTTAGAGGTTTACTAAAGGATTATTTCAGATCAGGTTATGATAGAGGTCATCAAGCTCCAGCTGCCGATGCCAAGTTCTCACAAACTGCCATGGATGAAACTTTTTATTTGACTAATATGTCCCCACAAGTGGGGTCCGGATTCAACAGAGATTATTGGGCCCATTTTGAAGATTTTGCTAGAAGATTGACTTCAAATTATGGGTCTGTGAGAATAGTGACTGGTCCATTGTATCTGCCAAAGAAATGTGAAGATGGGAAATACAGAGTCAGTTATGAAGTCATCGGGAATCCACCTAATATTGCTGTGCCTACTCATTTCTATAAATTGATTGTCGCAGAGAAGGCTAACTCTAGACCAATAGGGTCTAACGATATAGCAGTGGCTGCATTTGTTTTACCTAATGAAATCATTCCTAATGAAGTTCCATTAACTTCATTCAAAGTTCCAGTGGAGGCATTGGAGAGATCCTCTGGGTTAGAATTTCTCAAATTGGTTCCTGTTAATCAACAAAAGGATCTCTGTTCTGAAGTGAAATGTGCGATCATTGTCAGAGAATTCAAGGATAACATTAAAAGACTTTCACCTCCTCCAAAATAGATAAATTACCATTTCTGCATTACTATATATAGCATATTTATTTAAAGAAAACACCAAATCATTATTATAGATCTATGTAAATTATATGATGAAAGAGTAAACTATATGAGTATATATAAATAATATATAAGAATGCAAATTGTATATGGGGGGTATCTAGACTAATTCCTTCATCATTTCTTTTTCATAATGTAAGGTTAATTTACTCACTTTTCTACCCTTAATAGATTTTCTAGGGGATGGCTCAGCATTACGCTTGGATGCCTCACTTTGGTATTGTAAATCTTTCTCAGTGTATTGCACTAATTTACCAGAAACTTGTTCAGATGGTTTCACCAATTCATTCTTCAATCTGGTGGTCAATGGCACAGACGATGATGAATCTGATGCTCTTAATAAGTTCTCCTTTTCATAATCATATTCATACTCGGCTTCATAGTCTTCATCAACCTCAGCAGCAGAAGCAGACTCTGTGGATGACGCAGACACAGTTCTGATGTTAAGTTTTCTGGGAATTGGTGGAGTAGGAGGCACTTTAGTTCTCAATTTAGGGTTTTCTGTTTCTTCTCTGTTAAACATTGGAGATTCCGTGATTGTCTCAGGTTTTGGTTCGTGGCCTGCCTTTTGATCATTCTTAAAGTTTTCAAAGTCCAATAAATCAGTGGAATTGATGTAGTAGGACAAATCGTCCATTTTATATTGGGTCCCCAAGATGGTCAATTTATCATAATTCAACAGGGCAGCGTGAATAAATTTGAACAAGTGATCAAATCCAATTTCATCCTTGTCTTCTAATGATGTATCCTCGTTGTATAATATCTTGGTGAAAGATAGCACGAGTCTCAAAGTTTGTCTCTCTTTTGATCTATCTCCATCGGTAGCGGTTGGGTCAATAATGTCTATCTCTTTTGTTAATTTCTTTAAAAGGTAATGGAATAATTTGAAAACCTTGATGATGATGTACCCGTTATCATAAGACTTATCTCTGGTGGATTTGTTGAATGGGGTTTCCTGATCGTTTGATTGTTGATGATCAGGGTCCACTTGATATTCAAAGGCCAAAAGTTTCTGGAATAAAGCGTTAACATCATCTAACTTATCGAAATCATAAGCCTGAGTAGTGAATAGAGAGATGGGGAATAAAGGTTGTTCACAATCAGAGATTCTAAGTAAAAATTTAGCCAACATCATGTAATGTTCCAAGAAGGAAAAATCAGATAGCATCAAGGTTTGATTTCTTTTTAGACAATCACTCAATATATTCACATTCAATTGGGTTTCATCATTTAATTCACCACATTTGATGATCATCTGCCAATCTGATTGAGAAAGTTCGGTGTCCAATTCTGGGGTAGTCAAGAATCCAAGAATATTATTATAAATCTTAGAAAATTGTCGGAGTGCAAATGGGTTTTCCATACAGAGAGGTAACCCATATATTGTTGAGAAGTGTCTATTGAACACCAACTTTTCGTTGTGGAAGATACATTGATCCACTATATAATTAGAAAGTGATATAGGAATCTTGATCAAGTCAACGTATTGACCAAGTCTTGACAAATTATCACAGTGTATTATTTCCTTCTTAAAATTTAAAAAGGTTTTGAATGCATCAGCTATGTATTTAGCGGTCCAATTACCGTGCACTATGTATAACTTGACTAAATAAGTTTTCTTATCTTGGGGGATAGACTTGAAGAACTTTATTAAATTAATGGGGAATTTAAAATCATTAGTAGCATACGAAGATCCATCACTGAACCCGGCAGCCATCAAAATAAGACAATATTGTTCATTTGGGAGTGTATTGAGAATGTTATTAGTCAATTGATATACATTTTCCTCCGAGGAATTGTTTTGTAAGATTTGCTTTGGTAAGTAGGACGTGTCGAAAACGTATAACGGTAATTCTGTTTGTGGGTCAACAGTGGATGTCTTGAAAAACAAACGACTGGAACTCATTTTCTTCAAAGCAAATATCAAGGGCTATACGTAGAGAGTGAATTAAAGGAGAGCCAATGTGATCAATAGTATGTTTTTGAATAGATATATATGATCTATATTAAATTTAGTTAGTTATGTTTTGATCACTTGAACAAATAAAAACAAAACAAAAATTAGCGCTTAGATCGACGAGTCTATCGACGAAGTTATATTTATTGAATATTATTATTTAACGATGCTTCCAATAACTCGTATTCAGAGAATAATTGTAGTGTGTATAAACTGGTAATGGGAATATAATTGAAGTGAATAAGTGGTGATTGAGAAATTATTCAACTCCATTAATACTTGTAGAACAACAGTGTAATCATATTTTATTTGATTTGCATGGGTTTTTAATTTCACTCTTTTTTCAAGAAATATACTCATTATCTAGGCAATATATATCATTTATTACTGATTAATCAAGATATTACAATGAGGTGAACTTAAATTGAAACAATTAAGATATGTACACTTATTTGTAGACATTTGAGATTCAAAATTGTGCTTCTCATTCTGTTATAAAATCTTTTTCAAACTTAATACYCAGAATATCCAAAGCTACCTTTTTAGATATTCTTTTCATTATGAACATATAAGTGACTTCACTAACTTCATTAGATACTACCGTTTCCCCTTACTTGCTGTAAATGAATATTGAGCAAATTTTAACCCGAAAAACGATCAAACAATTTTGAAATTCACTAATCCTTAAATGTCTACAATTCCCTACACTGAATACGTGATTCCTTTGTAATTGCATCTATCCACAAGAGACAAACTAGGAAATTGTGAAATTTCCGATAAAACCATACAATTTATATGGTCTATTGGTATAGTATTTTACATAAGGGACAGACATATCCATAAACAGATAAAGGTGATCAGCTCTCCCCCTTTATATTGACGTATTCAACTCAGTAGTATCAAGTTCGTTCAATAAGATTAACACAGTTCTGAAGGGTTTCTAATGTCTAATATGACCACTGTAGTCTATATCTTACAGAATAGTTTATGTAGATCAATAAAAAAAAAAGTTAAATAAAAATAAAAAAACACCGCTCCCATGGCTTGCTGCACAATGAGTTGAATATTTTTTGCTTCTTTTTACTTGGACAAAATTTAGTTAACCAACCATATGCAGATATTTTTTACTATAAAACATTGATTTATAGAATCAAGGTTAATCATATCTACAAATCTACCCATCCCCAGATCTCATGATGAAAAAAAAAAACGGCATTTCTGACAACTGACCTCTTCAAAACTAAATCTAGAAACTTTAATTTTAGACCCAAAAAATGTTCAAATTATTATATTGGTGTAGTGTATTTGATTATATCTATATGAACTTGTACCAGGTAATTGTTCTTGCGATCGAATTTAACGAAGAAAGAAGGAAATGCACAAGTTCAAGTCCTATGAGGTGATATGGATTTTAAAAGTCTATTAAGTGTATGTTTATGAACAAAACATCGACGGGAATGCATCATGATGTAATACTTAACCATATAATTTTCCGGGAATCCTAAAGAATTTTGAAGATGTTATCTTTAAGTAGGCATACAGAAGGTTTCATGGGTTTATTGGTCTTCTTCGCCTAATTTACTAAGAAATCTTTTAGGGAATAGGAAATAACGAAAAAGAAACTATACATGTAGGCCTTTATTAGTACTACCCCATCAAACAGATTCCATGGTATTTCTCTACTAAATTACCAACCAAGAACCTCTCATAAAAAATATTGATCAAGTATAGCAAGTTGATCTAAATACACTTATCAGTGTGCCCTAACTTGAAGAACAAGCTCTAGTCACAGAGTCGACTACTTAAGTAATTAAAATAATAATTTTTTTGGCCTATTATATATCTCCACCAAGGATAAGAGAAATAGACATAAAACGCTGAAAACGGTTAATAGACAAGACAACAGGCGGCTAATTAGCTCCTACTAAAAGTACATGAATTGTAAGATATGGGTCATTAACACACACAAAGTGCACCCAGATCTTTGAATATTAAAAAAAACAAAAGACTCTTACAGCTTCCTTGATAGAGTATACAAAGTATCGTATTTCACAAAAACAACAAAAACAAAAAGCAGCTATAAGCCGCTTAAAAATTGTCGACCTTTTTTTTTTGGGAAAACAACCAAAATACTCAAATTTCGGATTATATCCGTAATTATTTCATTAATTTTAACCTTATACATACAATATTATTCTTGTTTAATTAGGATTCCACGGTTTATAATTAAAAATCCAGATTTTTTTTTAGTTTAATATTTTGAAGTTTATGGTCTAGGCTTCTTTTACCCTGGGTTATCAACCATTATAAAGACATTCACAGACACATAAGTAGGTACATCTAGGTCGTTCGTTATTTTGTTATACATACATGTATATATCATTTTTGTTTTGTTTTTGAACTAGTTTGCCAGTTTTGGTTTTTTTTAGTTTGTATTTCGTTTGGTTTGATACTATATCACCTTACCACCACTTGCCTTTACTTTCTTCTTAGAAAAAAAAAACAACAACAACAGCATATGTATGTTGATGGGTCAATCCCTACGATATTACAGTGCCACACACATAGTGCGTAAGATTGCGTTGAGCCTTCCTGAAATAAAACAATGAGCAAAGATAATCCACATTGTTCTTGTAATCTGAACCTCTGACTGTCTATCGGATCAATTCATGTTTCATTTGGTGATATTAACCTAAGATATTTTGAGTTGTAGAACTAGAAATACCTCAGAATTGAAAAGTGAAAATGATTTAATTTATAAATGATTCTTTATATTATATAGAAGGAGTCCTGTTTTTTAAGTTACGAGCTCAATATAGAATTAAAGCTCAAAACGCTTATATGTCGACAATCCCTAAAAAGCTTTTCTTTTAGGTTATTAAGCAATCTGCATTGTGGATTAGCAAAAATGTGTGTTATTAGAGGGGAGAGGACAAATTATTCATCCTTATTATTGTCTTGTATGTCGTCTTGTCTTTTTAAGTTGTAGTATATAATGTTTTTCTTTTTTTTTCTTGTTAGTTTTAATTTAATGAATGAATAATTTAAGATTGACCTAGTTCCTTTTTATTTTTCTTTTGAATGGGAAATTAACAAATTGGATGGTTTACTTCTCCTTTTTCTTTATTCAATTATATAAATCCATGTATCTGTCTTCATTATCTTTATAACAAAAATCTTCATATTTAACTTCCATTAATTGCATCCACTTTACCCAAAATTATTAAACACAATTAAAAACTATATTTATATTATAATATTTATATATATATATTACTTCAAAGATATCTAAATCTCTTCTTCATCAACATTACTATCAACTAACCTGTGGTTAAATATCAAATCATGCAACCCATTGATAAGGTAGATTCCATGAACTACAACGAGGACTTCCTTGAATTCAAAAAAGGATTCTTCGCTCACAGATCGTCAGTGTCTAACCACCATAAACATAATAACAGTGAAAGTGTATCAACAAAATCCCCCACTAGATCCAGTTCAACAAGATGCTCAGAATCAAGCTCCACAAGTTGGATTCATGACCCTGCTGCTCAATTGCTAATTCTGAATAATGATTCCCTATCTATCGACCATGATCCGTTAAAGAATTTGACTTCTGAGAAATCTTATTCTACCAATACTGGATCAACCTCTACAACGAATACCACTCCATTGACGTCTGCCACCAGTAGTACACACACCATTAGTTCAAATCCGTTCATGAAATTGGCACGTAAGCTTAAGAAAAATTCAACATCATCGGTGTTATCATTTTCATCATCTACAAATTCAATGACTAGACGGTCTTCCAGTTCAGTCGGATTCATAAGTGAACTCACTACATCTAAATTACCTAGTGGTTCATCATTGAAGTCCCCTATAGGTGGTCCTGGTGAACTCGTTCCTAAGATAGGTGAGACTTCACCGGCATCCACTTCACCAAGTCAAATATTTACACCAACATTTGGTGGCAGCACCAATACACAAGTTAACAACAGCATCCCACCAACTATGTCAAGACGTCGAACTGTGACTGCCGTGCCATCATTTGATCATCAAATAGTGGATATATCTGATGATTATTTTATGAAATTTGGATCACCAAATGCTGTTATAGGTGATGATGATGGTGAATGTGCTGGATCCACTCACCAGGATGATAATGGTACTAACAGTTTATACAGTCTTGATGATGATGACTGTGGTACTTATGACACGGGAGATGTTTATGCTATGTCAGCTACTGGGTGGTACTTGAAAAATGGTGTGCTTCTACCACAGGAAGAACTTCCTGAGGATGATCCTGCTGCTACCCCTAGTAAGACTACCACTATTAACAATACTGAAGTCGTTAACACTGCTATCGGTTCACCTCCCTTGAAGAATGAAGAGGAGTTGGTGGCAGATCTTGTGGCTACTGATGTATTGGAAAGATTGGAAGCTTAATGTTTTCCAATTATTCTTACTTCTTCCTTTGCTTATGTTTTTTTTATTTTTTATTTTTATAGAATTATTAGTGACTTTTGGTTATGAATTCCAAGGATCATTTTTGATAAACTGCTTTTTACTGCTTTCTCTTTTATTATTTCAATTCTTCTTTATACAAAATTTCTTTGTCAGATTTTTGTTTTTTTTATTTTTGTTTTCAATTAGGGTTTTACTTTACTTTTTTTTTTACAATGTGTTATTGTACCTCCAACTGGGTTTCCTATCGCTTTTATTTTCAATTCTTTTCAACCAAATTTCTTACAACACTGTTTTCTTTATATAAAACCAAATATATGGTACTACCAATTAACGAGAGAATAAAAAAATTAACGAGACAGAGAATAAAAAGAATAAAAAAAAAATGTTCAAAAGTCCGTTAACGTAGATTAAGTGGTACCACCTTATGGGGGGTAATATATATAAAGGCTTCTTAACCATGGTTAATTAATAAAATTAAGTTAGTCTTAATTGTCTACACTATATTGTAATACGTCTTGAAATAAAAAAAAAATGCAAAATAATAAAAAAAAAACTTGGGAAATTTCCATATTGGGTAATTAATTGGAAAACCAATTAGACCTCTTTAATGTTGACTTTGTGTCTCTGTCGTTTGTTACTAATAGGTGTACATTATATATAATAGATCATATCATATATAACAATGTGAATTTTGAATGAAGCAAAGGGATTTCACAATATATATAATAATGAATAAGAAAGTTTAATGAATTTTAATCTAACTGACAACCTCTGTCGTAATATAAATATTATTATACTCAGATAAGATATTGGTGATCCATTTCTAATTTCAAATTTTTCAAAAAGAAAGAGAAAGAGAAGGAGAAGGAGAAGGAGAAGGGGAAAGAGACAAGTAGAACAATTCAATTCAAAATTAAATATATAAATTGTTCAATAACAAAAAGACAATAACATTATTTAATTAAAATCAAGTAGCAACAATGATATTGAATATCACTCTATGTCGAGAGGGGAATAGGTTATATGTACACTGGTCTGTCAATTGACAGATACGGGTATATGTAATTTGTAATTTGATTAATATCGACCAATCGACCAATCGACCGGTCTCCTCTTTTAAGGCAGTGTAATTACAATCTTAAAAACAGTTTAATAATAGCACTACCTATCCTTTAATGACCTTTAATTAACTGAGGGGGAGTAGAGGGGCAGAGAGGGGGTCGAATTTGAAGAGGGGGAGGGGTCAATCAAGGGATATATAACTCAGTGATACAACAACTTTAACAACATATGGCGTACCTTAGTTGATCACCAACTACACCAATGATACAGTAGAGGGTAATGTGCTAATGGTTATCTGACAATCTAGTTATATATCTCTCTCCAATCACCCCCCCCCCCCCCACAAAGAAAAATTTCTCGCTTACCGGTCAATCAGCCGTGTTCCTCAAAATCTGCTTTTTCAGTGATCATCTTTCTCCGACCCCCACAAATTATATCAAACTCCGATTAACCGCTCTTCATCATATGGAGAGCTATATAATTTATAGTGATCCTTCATCCGAATCTAATGATGACCTATGAGATCTTAATAAAATATAAAATTGTATATATAAAGAAGATCTCTTTCTTATTCTTCTTATTATTTCCCTGTAAAAAGTTCTCATCATCCTTCTTTCACTAACAACAACAACCCCCCCCTATCCATCATGTCTACTTTTGACTTCCAAAAAGATTTAAAGAAATTACCTATTCCCTCATTAGAGGAATCCATTAAACGATACTTAGATGTGTTGAAACCACTTCAAACAGAAAATGAACATCAACAAACTATTGAAAGTTGTGATTCATTCTTGAAAACTTCAGGTCCCATTTTACAACAACAATTAATCGAATACGCTAAAACTAGAGATTCATATATTGAACAATTTTGGTTTGATTCTTATTTAAATTATGATTCCCCCGTGGTTTTAAATTTGAATCCATTCATCATGTTAGAAGATGATCCAACTCCTTTAAAATCAACACAATTATCTAGAGCTGCCTCATTGACTACTTCTTCATTGAGATTCATTAGAGCTCTAAGAAAACATGAATTGAGTGTAGACAAATTGAAAAATAATGCAGCATTAGATATGGATCAATATCCTAAATTATTTGGTTCAGCTAGAATCCCATCTCAAACAGGTTGCGTGCTTCAAACAGATCAAAAAGCTAATCACATTGTGGTGCTGTCGAGATCCCAATTTTATTGGTTTGACGTGTTAAGTGGTAATCATGATTTAATTATGACAGAGAATGATATTAAGATGAATTTTAAAACAATCGTGGAGGATTCAGAGCAAACTTCACTTTCAGATATCGCTAAATCAAGTTTTAGTGTGTTGACTACAGAGAATAGACGTATCTGGGCCAACCTGAGAGAAAAATTACACAAGGATGACCATAATAGTGGTATCATGAATATCATTGATAGCGCATTGTTCATTGTGGTGCTTGACCATAATGAAGTTGGTGATGACATGACCAGAATGGCTAAGAATTTCTTATGCGGAGAATCCTTATTAGAGAATGGTGTGCAAGTGGGGACCTGTACCAATAGATGGTATGATAAAATTCAATTAATCATCACTAAGGATGCTAAATGTGGTATCAACTTTGAACACACCGGTGTGGATGGTCACACTGTGTTAAGATTTGCATCAGATATTTATACAGATTCCATTTTAAGATTTGCTAGAACTATTAATAACAATTCTCCTTCACTTTGGAAATCAGTGTCACCAGATCCAGAAAGTATCGATCCAAATGAATTAAAGAAATATCATTTGACTCCACGTAAATTGGATTGGAATTTGACCAACGAATTTTCGTTAGCTTTAAGATTCGGTGAAACAAGATTAAGTGATTTGATTCATCAAAATGAATTTGCTACACTTGAATTCAAGAATTACGGTATGGAAAGAATCAAGAAGATGGGGATGTCTCCAGATGCCTTTGTGCAAATGAGTTTCCAATTGGCTTACTATGCCCTATATGGTAAAATTGAATCCACTTATGAACCAGCAATGACTAAGAAATTCCTCCATGGGAGAACAGAAGCTATCAGAACAGTGTCTTTACAATCTAACGCATTTGTGACCAAATTCTTGGATGACCACATCTCAGCACACGAGAAGATTCAATTATTGAAGGATGCCTGTGGTACCCATTCATTGAGAACTAGAGATTGCTCAGCTGGGTACGGCCAGGATAGACACCTTTATGCATTGTTCTGTATTTGGAAAAGATATTTTTCTGAGGCTATTGCTGAAATGGAAAGTAAGGATAATGTCGCCAATGCTACCGGTGCCGATGATGATGACTCCACTACTATTAATTATAATGATTTACCATCTTCCCTTGCTGATGTGTCCGTGTTACGTGATATTCCACCTATCTTTGGTGATGCTGGTTGGGATAAAATCAACAATACCATCATCTCTACTTCCAATTGTGGTAACCCATCATTGAAATTGTTTGGGTTCGGTCCTGTCTCTGAAAATGGGTTCGGTGTTGGGTACATCATCAAGGATAATTCTATCACTTTCTGTTGTTCCTCAAAGCATAGACAAACTCAAAGATTCATTGATACTTTAGAAACCTCATTGAATGAGATGGAAAGAGTGTTTGTGGAATCCACTAAGCCTATGTTCACTCTAGCCGATGAAGAAGAGGAATTGGAAGTGGAAGATGAGGACGACGTCATCGAGGAAGGCGCTCATGAACCATTATACAGTGAAGATATCATTGATAGATTACAAGACTTGAAATTGAAGCGGGGCAGATCAGAGATTATTAAGTTATTAGGTGGTTATGATTCATTTGAAGTTGATGCCAATTCTGATTTTATCAAATCTAGAGAGGTTTCACCTGAACCTCCATTCACTAGACATTTCTCTAATCAAGGATTTACCAACAGAGAAATTGGTAAGAAGTTGAGATTGGCTGAATACTAGGTGTACTTCTGTTGTTTTTTCATTTTTATTTTATTATCGGTGTCTTTTTGTGTTTTTTTTTATTTTTCCCTTATTTATTTCTAAACTTTTATAACTTTCATATTACCCTATGATTAAATACATTACCTTATTTATTAAATGTCAACTAATGTACAAAATGTCACTCCCGTGAGTAACATTTTTGGGTTCTTTATTCATCATTATTTTTACCATTTTCATAAAGTTCATCTCTTAATTTCATAGCTTCATCTCTATCCACTTGATACATGTTACACACAATAAACCGACCATGTAAATTGACACCTTTCAATTTATCAACAGCCTTTTGAGCATCTCTGTAATTCTTATAAATGATTAATGCTTGACCTCTTGAATCATCTGTACCTAATCTAATTTGATGAATGTTACCATGTTGTCCAAATAAATTATAAAGTTCATCGCTGGATACTTCATATGGTAAATTCTTGACTTGTAATATAGGGAATTCAAATTGATTCTTGAATAAACTCATGGTGATTGATAATAAGTGGTAAAGAAGGTTTGTTTGTTAAATTTTAGTTTTATTTTTGAAAGTTGAATTTTTTTTCTTTCTTGAAAAATCTTGATCATTTAAACTAGTCAATTCTTTTGATCTCTACCCATCATTCAACAATGTCTTACGATGATTTCCTCGATTCTCAAAAGATAATCTATGAATTGAAGGCTCCGACTACACGGGGGAAGACTAAATTTGAATCTAACTATTATGATAAGAAATTACTTTATTATCAAGAACTCGTACCAACATTACAGACTGATGTTCCATTTGCTAGATTACTTGAAGGTGATGAACCAATGAGTAATTTAGAATTAAGATTTGAATTATTCAATAAGAATTGGAATACTCAATTAGAATTGTTTCAATCAATTGTTAGTAGAACTGATCAAAATAAGTTTAAAGAATTAGAAAAGTTTTTGTATACAGAGGAATCAACAGATGATATCAATATTGATTCAGTATTAAGTGGGACCACCAATTCAACACATAGATTGAAAACGGTGTTATTAAGACTTGGTTCGAATATATCTAATCATCCAGGTATTTTGAATCACGTTTTCGCAAATTTAAGTCAATCAGATGATGAAGAACGAACACGGATTAAAGTTGTCAGAATTAATTCACAAGTATCAAATAATCATTTAGAGAACACTATTAAAGTGATTGATTCGAGTATACGACAATTACAACAAGATACTGGTGAAATAATGGATATCGATGAACAATCTGAGAATGAATTAGAAGATGAGGAAGCCGAGGATGAAGAAGATAAGATTAAGAAGATATCTATGATGTCTTCAAGTCATAGGAATTTCGATTTAGAAGATTTATTCATAGAGATGGCTAACGATGGTCAATTGTTAACATTACTTGTGGAGGATGCCGATTCATTTCAAGCTACTTTTTTAGGACAATTAATTGATTTATTATGGAATTACAGTAATGATCTTAAAGTTGGTATTCAAATTGTTTTAGGTATTTCCACTCCAACTATAATGTTTCAAGAGAAGATACCTAAATTGATACTTAATAAATTAAAGATTTCCACTTTCAGTGCTGATAATTCAGATAAAATTATTGAAGAAATAATGGAAAATTTATTATTAAATATTAATGATACTTATAATTCATTAATTTTTGAACCAAAATTAGTTTTACAATTCTTAGATATGAAATCTGAAATTGGTATTTCCCAATTTTTCAATTATATGAAATTAATCTATATGCAACATTATTTTAGTCAACCATTATCAATTTTTTGGACTGATGATTTTTCAAATGTTGAATTTATTGAAAAATATTTTGATATATTTAAAAGATTAAAATCAGTTTTATGTTATCAAAATAAACAAGATGATGAAGATATGATTGAATTTTATGATTCATTAGTTCACGGTGATGAAGAATCAGTTAATAAATATTTAAGAATTAATTTAAATAAATTAATTCATTGGAGATATGATTTAAAAAATTTAATTGATTTTTTAAATTTTTTACAATTAGAATTCATAACTGAAGATAGACAAATTTGGGATAACAATATTCAATTATTTAAAAAAATATTCAGTCAACAAGTTGTTGATGAATTCTCTAATAATACTAAATTTAATTTTTTAAATTTAATTTGGAAATCATTATCTAATTCAAATTATCAACAAATTAATGATTTTTTAAGAAATATAGCTCAAAATGATCAATTTGATTTTGTTTTCAATGAAAAATTCTTTTTAATTGATGATGCAGTGGCTACACCAAGGGATGTTGATATATTAATTAAAAGTATTAAAAATTCATTAAATTGGCAATTGAATGAATTAGAATTAGAGAATATTCCATTTAGAGAAATTTGTTGTGTGGAGACGGACACAGTTGATCCATTAATTCGTAGTGCATTTAATCCAACTATAAGAGATACCACATTTGATGCTATGTTGAATTCCAAAGAATCATTATTCAATTCAATTCATACTAATTTAATTGGTGATGATGAAATTAATTCAAAAATTAAATTAGATATAGAAATTTTCAAAATTTTTGAACCTTCATTAATTGAAATTTATAAATTATACAGGGAAGCCAGTGTTAATATTAATATTTATGATTTCTATGAAGCATTTAAGATGTCAATTAAACGGAGAAGACGATTAATTGAATTATTGATGGAAAAATTGAAACAAGTTCGTTTTGATGATAAATTGAGTGATGATACTATAGATGAATTGGATTCCACTTTAGATACTATAGCTAGGTCATTCGGTGATGATGATGATGATGAAGAATCCATTAAGGAATCCCCCGAGTGGGATCAATTAACTTTGAGTTGGTTCTTGAAAGGTATGGTTGAACTTGGATTACTTGGGTTAGTCAGAGAAGGTCGTGAAAAGACTGAGACATTACAAAGACAAGTTTGGAGAGGTATTTAAAAAGGAAAAACAGTTATTTTTTAATATAAAAACGAAAAGCATGAAATTTAGTAAGAGTAAATATAAGCACAGAAGAAGAAAAGAAAAGGCGGAAAGTAGGGGGTAGGTAGGGTTACGTAAAATAAAGTGAAGTTCTCTTATGTTGTTGTACAATTGGTTTTTTCAAGATAATCTTTGATTTATTACTTGAATCCATTGACACATTAGGATTTTCTGATATAGTTGGGTATGGACTTAATTCTAAATCTGAATTTGATATACTAGATTGATGTGAATGGGTATCATCATTTTCATCATCTGACGTGAGAGAACCTGATGAATCATAACCATCATCATCTATATTGAAATGGTATAAGTCATCTGGAGAGCAAACTTTGGCACCTCTTGGGGTATAATTGAAAGGTGAATCTATCACTATAAATCTTTGTTTAGAGACGATTGAAAACATTCCATCACATTCAATTTCAAATAATTTTGGATTAAAAGATTTATTTGGTGGACCATTTGATTTAACTATATTTTGTAATGTTTCTTGGTTATCAAAAGTTTTACTTTTTTTAAGTGTAGAATCTTGTTCTTGTTGAGATGAAATTATGGATGATGTAGTTGATGATTGCTTTGTTGAATTATTAGTGAAATTTTTTAAATCAATTGAATAATCATCGAATGCAGATTTTAAAATATTTGAAGTGTTACCAGCTTGAAATTCGAAAGAATCGTCTTCATCTATTTCAGTTGATGTATCGAATTCATCATCTAATGATATAGTTGGAGCCATTGTATCATTTTGAGATGAATTTTTAGTTTTATATCTTCTTATCGTTTGTTGAGTAGCATTTGGGTTATTAAGTAAAGGGGAAGCCCTAGATAATACTATATTTGATGGCACATTAACTGGATGACGTTGTAATTGAGTATCTGTTGTATAATTAGATGGTCCCGGTTGACGTTTGTTATTATTAATGGTGGTATTGTTATATGCGCCAGGGATTGTCGCTCTAGATAAGTTGTTTTCCTTATTAGCTGAATCCCGTGGTTTAGATCTTAGAGCACCCCAAAGTGATCTTTTAGAAGTTTCACTTCTTGTCATGGAAGACTTTGGAATTGTTGTTGTTGTTGTTGTTGTTGTTGTTGTTGCTGTTGGTGGGGTATTGGATTCGTTTAATGTAGCTGGTGCCATATTAATCAGTGTGTATTGGTATTGATGAGATTCTTGAAGGATAGACTTGACTTAATGATAGTGGATAGTGGTGATGAATTTTAAAGCACTAAAGATATGTGAAGAATAAAAAAAAAAAACAGTGTGTGTTCAATTTAAAACTAGTTGGGCTTTGTTTTTCTTTTCTTTTAAAAAATTGACTTTTTGGCTCTAAAAAAAAAAAGTTTAGTTTGCTATTGGAGAGAGTTAAAAATAGTTAACGAGAAGAGAACAAGTTAGGTGAAGTGGGATATCTTCTTAATGGTTAGGGAATACGAGGTATTTATTATAAAATCAACAAAAGGGAAGGACACAAATATAACAAAAGTGAAGAAAAAAAAAACTTGGTTTAAAGGGGGGAACAGTAATTAGAAAAAGTGGAGGACAAAAAAACTATTCATTTCATATTACCATAGTTAATGGATACTGCAACAATACTAGTTTTTCGGTTAACTTATACACATGTATAATAGTAAATATGTGTCACTCCATACCGCCTCAATGAAGATATGCGTATATTATTTTAGATTAGATAATAGATATATGTCCTGTATTATGATATATACAACTATTTCAATAAAATCAGCTCGGTGGACCCGGTAGCATACACAACTAAACTTTAATAAGCGAATTAATCTCATTATCGAAGGGTAGGGCTCATGTAATGTTACTAAATTTAGTAGTACGCCTTACACGATGAAACGATCGTGCTGGATCAAAAGAGAGAGGTCGATGGAGGTCGATGGAGGACGATAGTCCTCTATCGACCTATCGACCTATTAACCAGTAAACGACTTTTGACAGTAACTCAATTAGCAATTATTTATATCAATATTGTGTTGTTATTTAAATGAATTATAGGGTTTAATAGTTTTATAAATGGTTAACTTGTTATACTAAGAAAAACAAAAATGCATTTATATTATATAGGAATCATTAAACCGGGGGATACCAATGCTGGTACTAAAACTGTTATTCTATCTGAACAAAAGGATTTAACTTCATTTTCATTTTTCCAAAGAGCCAGTGTTGGTCAATTCATGGATTTCTTTGCCACTACAATAGCTGAAAGAACTAACCCCAAATCTCAAAAAAATCAATCAGTGGAAGAAAATAATTATGTAGCTCATTGCTTTGCTAGAACTGAAGGTTTATCAGCAGTTTTAATAACAGATAAGGATTACCCAATTAGACCTGCTTATTCATTACTTCATAATTTATTAGAAACTTATTTAACTGAACATCCACAATCAGAATGGATTAACGTTACACAACCAACTGATAATTTAAAATTTGAAAATTTGGATCAATACATAACTAAATATCAAAATCCAGCTGAAGCTGATGGTTTAATGAAAGTTCAACAAGAATTAGATGAAACTAAAATTGTTTTACAAAAATCTATAGAATCAGTTTTACAAAGAGGTGAACAATTGGATTCATTAGTCGATAAATCGGAAGCCCTATCTTCATCTTCAAAGGCATTTTATAAACAAGCTAAGAAAACTAATTCTTGTTGTGTGATTATGTGAAAAAAAATCCACTATCAATATTTTTTTTTTTGTTTTTTGTGTGTTTTGTTCTCTTTGCTTTTTCTAGGACCATCCCCATTAGGTCAATCCATTATTACTTACTCTTTTTTATTATTTGTTTGTTTTTTTTTTTTACTAATCTTCTATCTATCTATTCTCTCTCTCTAATACAAACTATATCTTATACCTAATCACTCACCGCCACGGGGCTTCATAACCAAATCTCTCATTTCTTGGGACCGAAGAAAAAAAAAAAAGAAGTGAAAAATTCAATTACTAATTATCCCATCTCCTAGATTGTATCCACAAGAAACCACCTTCACATCAGATAATGTTCAGATCAGTGTTAAAACAATCTATAAACTCTTCTAAAAGATACTACTCCTCCTCTGCGAGATTCCAAAATATAAACTCAAGAAGAACTTGGGCCACCGCCGGTGCTCTTTTGACAACCTCCGCTCTTTCATATTACACCCTAGGGCAAACCACTTTGGCATTGGATACAAAGAAAAAATCAAAATCCGCTGACGTCAAGGAAGTTCAAACTGAAGCCGAAAAACCAGAAAAAACTGAGGGCCAAGCTGAAACTCCAGCTGCCGCCACCGGTGAAGAAGAAGAAGCAGAGGGCCCACAGGCTTATGATCCAGAAACAGGTGAAATCAACTGGGATTGTCCTTGTTTAGGTGGTATGGCTCATGGTCCATGTGGTGAAGAATTCAAAGAGGCATTCTCTTGTTTTGTTTATTCAAAGGAAGAACCAAAAGGTATCGAATGTATCGAAAAATTCAAAAATATGCAAAATTGCTTTAGACAATACCCAGAAGCATACAGTGAAGAATTAAGAGACGATGAAGAATTTGTCGGTAATAACACTGATCAAGTCATAGATGAAGTGGAAAACACATTAACTGAAATTAAAACTGATGTGGACACTAAAATTGATTCAGTGAAATCCGACGTGGAAAAGGAAGTTCAAGGTGTCAAGGATTACATTAATGAAGAAATCGAAGATGCTAAAAGAAAATCTGAATATTTAAAGGCTGAATTAGCTGCCGCTAGAGCTGAATTGGCTGCTAAAAAGGAAGAATTAAGAAAGGAAACTGAAGCTAAGGCTGCAGAGTCTAAGAATAATGAAGAAAAGAAGAATTAAATCTTGTTCAGGCATTTATATATAGATACAAGATTTCTTTGCTTCCCCCCCTCCCTTTATTCACCTCAAACTTGTTTATAACCACTCTCTCCCCTCCCCTCTGTTTTAACGATTCTTTTTTTTTACATTTTGTATATAGTTCATTTTTGTTTTTAAGTTTACTCTTACTCCAAATCAATGTACTTATTCTATTTATTAAAATAAAAACTTTTATGTATATAGTAAAGATCAATTAAGTTCATCAAACCCCATTGGTTTGAAATTAACACCATCGGTGCTCCCCCACATAATGTCATCCTCAAAATATACCGTGTATCCACCAGATTTAGCATTGATGTCTCTAGTGATTCGATATAAAATTCTATTACTTCCTAAATTATCAACCACATTGATGACAAACAAATCTCTTAATTGACAATAATCTTCAAGTAAATCCTTAGCAGTAATTTTAATCGAATCGGTTACCCCAGATTTGGGTTTATTAGATAACGATAATAATGATACATTATTGGTGATCTCAATCACAGATTTCACTTGTGGTTTGGTAGTTGTCAAACTGGCTAACGATTCTTTACCATTGTATAACCCCGTTTGAAAGGCTACATTTAAATAATTTAATGATCTCACACAGAGTCCAACGATACTATCAAATGTTTGCCATTCAACGAAAAACAATGTGAATTTCTTGAATAATTTGTATTTCCCTGAATCATCAAGATTATTGAAATGGGTAAACCACGGAATGCAAATTTCATTGTCAATGAGATAATCAATCTCAGCAATGGCAACATCATTACCCTGTAGTGCCTTAATGAACCATTGCATTTCCTTTAAAGTTGTAGTCAATTTATCAAAATTGATGTTTGCCCTGATTCGTTTAATTTGTGATTTGATAAGGGCAGCCTTAATTTTTTTGGCAAATTTGTTTTCATCATTACCATATGAATCTAACCAAAATGTCAATGATATTCTCTTAACAGGAAGTACAGGTTCCTTTGCGGAATCCCAATCATCAATAATCCAATTTTCATATTTGGTGATTAACACATCTATAAATTTCTCTGTGATCACTTCAGGAATAATCACAAGCCATTCAGCTAACCAATCTTGTGGTCCAACTTGATCACCAACATTCCAATTATCTTGTAACTCTAGAGTCAACTTGGGACGAACAACCTTATCACAAATATAATTAAATGCAGCATCATTGGAGAACGGCTGCCGGCAGTAATCCTCCACTATCATGATCCCATAATTAGGATGTTGCACATCCCATTGAGTTTGTAAATATTGTGTTATCTTCGGTAATAAATGACGTGCCAACATGCTTTCAAAGGCACTGAATTGAGGAGAATCACTATCTTCAACTGGAGTGGTTACCAACATGGACTTCCATTCAAGTAATTTCTCTAATAACTCCTCATTACTATCTAACGATGTAGGATCCCATGATTCAACCATCTGTTTACACAGAGGATCCATAATGGATACAATCAAATTCTCAATGACTGGTTGCATTTCGGGGTCGGTGGAACTAGGTATAGCATGGAGTAATTTATTAGGATCCTCGGTGTATTCATCTATGGAATCTATTAATTGTTTGAACACCTTGACTCGTTCTTCTAACGTATTCACCATGACAGTAGTTTGTTCAAGTTCATGTTGTACATATTTTCGTTCATCGTTAGCCTTTTTCAATGCCTTATACTTCTCATATAATTCTAATCGAAGTTCTCTTTCGGAATCTTTATCATCTTTAACAACTTCATCTGATTTTCGTTTAATTTCTTCATCAACTTCATATCCCTCTCCTTCTAATGCCACAATCAAATTATACAAGTCAGGAACTACACTCTTGAAATCAACGTGTTCATTTCGTCTATGTTTATCATAACCATCATCATCTGATGAATTAATCTCATCATATTCATCTCTCTCTTGGATCCCACCAATACCTATTCCCTTAGGTCTCAATTTAGTCTCAATGGGTTTCACAATACCTTGACCCTGTTTACCTAAACCTTGACCCTCGACATACCCCATTTTCTGTAATAATTTGGCACCGATACCGTAGGGTTGCGATCGTATGTCGTCGCCTTCTGAATTCTTCTGTTGTTGTTGTTGTCTGGACATCATAGTGAATGGATTAGAATGGAATGGTGATTCTATTGGTTCATCAGAGTTATCTGAATCTTCATCTGGCTTGCTCTTAGCAAAGATCATGTTGCTTCGATTGGTGAATGATGGTTTATAATTGTCCTCATCATCATCTTCTTCATCTTCTGGTTTTCTATAACTAGCCGGTTTTTGGAAACTCATTTTGAATTTAGTCGGGTTGAATGTTTTCGACTTAACGTGTTCTGAATCAGACTCCTCCTCTGAGGAGTACCGTCTCTTCATGCTATCCATTACTAGTTAGAAATTCAAAGAAAGAACCCAATGGAAAACCTATCTTATTGGAGATCGGCTTTTTTTAATTTTTTAATTTTTCTCTCTAATCGTAAACACTATTACATGAACACAAGTACTTGCCCACTTGCAATTCACTGTGGATATAACACATGCTGACTATCAATTCATTTCGAATCTGCCACTACAAATTAATATCTTGCTCGATCACATTAACAAGCCGATTGTATTCTACGGGATCTACTAAAGGTCTGGTGACATCACAACCCCCGGGTTTGAAATTCCGGTGGTTCTACGCTACAGATGTTCCCTTGACGAAACCTAAAGAATTCAAATATACACAAACGGAGAGACCTCGGAAATTCATCCCATTCTCTAGACATGATTCTGCTAGAATTGAAGAGAAATATCAAGCTTTGAAGACATCCAATGGGGAACTCCAATCTACTTTGGTACCCGTCAATGAGGATTACCTTTTCGATTGTGATGTTGCCACATTATTGATGCGTCCTGCATATTGGGATGGTCCAGGATTTGAGATCAGACGTGGGTCTTGGTTTCTTGATGAATTACCCTTACCATTCGAGATCTCTGAACAATTAGAAAAAGAATATCGAAGATTAAAACCATATGAATTACCTGGTAAACCTCCAATGTCTACAATAATATCACAAGCTAATGTGTATGAACGGAAACATCATAAACCATGGCCATTTGAAGCTAAAGATTTTGATGTAAAGAATAAGATTGTGTCGTTCACAGATGAGAATTCTGCTATTATGGTTGATGAAGATAATTCATTGGGGAGATTATGTATTGAACAATTTTCTGAATTATCTGAAGATGGTGTCATAGGTGGGTACGTTGTTAAGCGGGGGTATGACAATTCGAAATATATTCGGTTTGCTGATGTTTTAGAGATGAGCAAGGATGGATTAAAGAGGGCTGCTACAAAGGCTCCAGTGAACACTAAAGATCAAGGGTCCATATTAGATATGTTAAAGAATAGCTTTGCTACGGACGATTCTAATGAACGGTGGCAACACGATTTAGAGGATGGATATTCTCGTAATGCACATACTGTGGCAAATTCTGGTGACAGAAAAGTTGATCATTTGGTTTTATGCGTGCATGGGATAGGTCAATCATTGAGTTCTGAATTTACTGGTGTTAATTTTGCACAAGATTGTACTGTTTTCCGGAAATTATTCAAGTCATTATACAGGGATCAACCGACTGTGTATAGTGCTGTCAATGATGGCGATAAAGAGAATTGTAAAGTACAGGTGTTACCTATTGTGTGGAGATACGATATTGATTTCTCGTTAGATAATGAAGTGGATGACCAAGATGAAGATGGGACATTGAGGTTACCCACTCTATCGCAATTAAATCTTGAGGGCGTCACTCCATTAAGAAGACTAGCTGCAGACGTTGTTTTGGATGTATTATTATATTATGAACCACAATTCAAGAAGAAGATCTTGCAATGTGTAATTCAATCTGCGAATAGACTGTATGATCAATATTTAGAGAGACATCCTGATTTCCAGGGGAAGGTTTCCCTGTTGGGCCATTCGTTGGGATCATCTATTCTATTGGATGTTTTATCCACGCAACCTGATGTTATACCCAGTGGTGATGCATTTGATAATAAGAAACATTTAAAATTTGAAGTGGAGAATTATTTTGGTTGTGGATCACCTAATGGTGTTTTCAAATTTATTAAAAGACAAAATATTAGACCTAGATCTATGTATCCTATTCCTGCAGATTTGGGACCTCCAGAGATATTAGAATTACCCGTGCAATCACCTAAAACTAAGAATTATTATAACATTTTTTATCCAACAGATTTAGTTGCATATAGGGTGGAACCATTAGTTCATAGGTCATTATCACATTTGAAACCGGGATTGGTTCCCTTCTCTGATAAGGAAGGATTCAATTCTACTATTCAATCATTGACTCAAGTTTCTAGTAACGTTGTTCAACATGAATTCATCAAGAACATTATGGGATTTGCTGGATTACAAGGTGATGTTACAAAATCTAGTGAGAAGAAGGATAATAAGAATGTTACTAATATGAAAGAGGAAGATATAGATCCGAGTGTGAAGGAAATGTTATTGGCCTTGAATAAAACTGGTAGAATCGATTATTCTCTTCCCGAGGGATACTTTGATATTGATATGATTAATGTATTAGGTTCTCACACTCATTATTTAGAGGACCCCGATGTCGCAAGCTTTGTACTTTACCAATTACTACATAACCCTTGATTAATTAGAGCACTACTATAAAAAATGAAAATTTTTTTTCAACGACGTATAAAAGAGTTGAACTTTGCTGAACAAAAAATTTTTTTTTTTTTGACAACCCCTGTTTCTTCTTTCTTGTAAAGTGTCTATGGCTCTAAGTTAATTAGAATACGGGATATTCATATCTAGTTAGATATTATTCTTGAGTTCTAATTAACTCAGAGATTATTATTAAAAAAAAAAAAATAAAACTCAAAATATTTTCATATTGATATCCACTCTAAATGACGACAAAGTTTTTGCTGTGCACCAATCGGAGTACTCAATACATGACGACTACATATACCCAAATTTCTGATACCTTTAAATTCACTTTTAGTTTTAATTTACTGAATTTTCATACAGCAAAAGAAAAAAGTAATGTGATTTAAAGGGGAGTGAATTTTTATTCAAATTTGAATATTTTTGAGTTGTTTTTTTTTTATTAATTTCTTTAGTATCTCTTGTAATGTAACTAACAACTGCCTTATCGTAATATAGAATATTTTAACATGTTGTACATTATTGAAGAACCGACGTATCTTGATTAGATTTTAAAAATAATTTCAAATTAATTAAAGAATTAATGAAGGAGAAGAAACTAGATCAAGTGTACATTAGCTTATGGTATATTCTCCGCTTGGTGTATGTGTCAAAAGAAGAAGCTAATGAAAATTTCGAAGAGTTTTCTTATTCTAGCCCTAAGATATTATCTGTTTTTAATTAAATGTATATATCACCTCGGTATTTTGAAACACTAGTTAAAGATCATTAATGTGTATTATGTGTACATGATTATCTCATGTGGGGGGGCTATAGCAGGAGATGTGCAGTAATCTCATTATCTTTCTGGCTCGGACTTCTAAATCAAGTATTAAATAGCATGATAGTTAATGATTGGTGGATATATGATGAATAACTGCCCTACTAATGGGTTTTTCTTTTTTGTTGATTCAAGCCAGTATTATGTTAAATTACCTATATTTACCATTAAAAAAAGGGGATCTTTTCTTTTGTAGTATCGGTGATAACCGGTGAATTTCAGGTGAATCGGAGACTTTTTTGTTTTTCCTATTAATATTAGTTTTCGGTTTTTTCCATGGCATTTTCCCAAGTAATCTATTTAAGTATTATTGCAGTATGAGACTGAGTGGGGTATCAATAAACTAAATAGATTATTCGGTTAAAGTAGCACCATTCATTATATTACAAAACAATGAAGTTGTTATATATATGAAAATACAAGTTGGGGTAAATGTAACATATACTTTATTAAAAGAAATAACTCTACAAAATCAGTTGATTTGACTAGTCATTCATTAACGGTTATTATTCGGTATTAACATTTTTAATAATCCGAACTGTACCTAACTAACCTGATTTTAACTAATAGTAAAGTTTAAAAGTTTAAAACAAAAAAAACTAAATAACGTATCACTATATTAATATGTTACCTTTTTTTAGTTATAGTTGTAACTGCTTTGTGGTGTATCAATGTACACTAGTTTCAATCTATTATATGTTCCAGAACTACCCTAATTAACAAAAGAAAAGAACTGACATTTCATAATGATAATTCATCTATATTAATGTATCTATACACTCTCATGCGTCTATCATGTCAAAACTTTAATTTAATATGTAGTGGCGTGTATCATCGTATTTCTTGGGATTATCCTATCCCTGCCCCAGTTTTATAAAAACTCATTAAAATCCTGTCATTCATTATTAATTTTACATTACCTTATCTACTTTACTAGTTTATATCTCCCTGTTCAACTTAATTTACATTCACTATAGGGACTATATTACATTATTTTATTATACCCATACCCAACCATGTCTGATTCACAATTATCTACGCCATTCACAGAGAAGGATAGAATGAAATCGTTTTCATTTCCTAAATCAAAAGATGACTCTGTGTCTTTAACTGTTCCACACCCCCACGAATATCCTCTATTCAGATACCGCTCTAATTCATCTGCTTGCTCCCCATCGACTGATCAAATAATGGAGGAATCCGATGACGACGAGGGATACACTCATTTGTCATCTATTGAAGAATCCAATTTGGATCCAATGTACACTAGACCAAGTTTATCACTGTATACACATAAGAGTAGATACCTTCCTGCCCCTGAATTATTGAATACCACCACTTCACAAAGATTATCAAACTCATCTTCTCCTCCAACCATCATCACTAGAAGAACATCTCTATCTCCAAAGAGATGGTCACCAAGATTATCACGCGGGTCCATTGATTCAAAGAGCTCATCTCTTTTTTCAACTCCGGTTAGCCCGTTAAATTCACCATCATCTCCTACATCATTGACATCATCAACGGCTACAGCCATGCATTCTCATAAAAGATCAATTAGCTTATCCGGTGATTCCATTACAAATGATTTAGCTAAAATGTCATTTTGTGATGTCATTCCTCGTGGATCTTATTACCCAATTGATGCTAAACCATTTACTAAAGCATCAATTAATGAATTTGAAAAAGAAAGAATGATTTTATTCAGTTTTGATAATAAAACTTCTATTATGAAGGATGAAGATGATGAAGATGATGATTATTGTTGTCCTAGATCTGATCATACAAGTCAAGCATCGGTGTCTACATTGACAAATAAATCACCAATTATATACAGAGTTGATAATCCAACTAATGTTGTTGTTAATTTGGATGACGTTTATAATGCTTAAACAATTTTTGCCTGGGGTTTTTTTTTGTTTTGTTTTTTTTATTTCTTTTAATTCTTTTTGGATAACTATTTACTACATAATTTACAATATTTTTATAAATAACAAATTAATAATTTATTTCAAGTAAAAATAGAGGTTTTTTTTTTTATAATTGAGATGACAAGTTGTTTAACTGTTTCAAGACAGCAGATTTAGCAGTTCCACCGGTGGCAGTTCTTCTTTCCACACTTTGTTCATAATCAAAAGTGGCAAATACATCTTTTTCAAATCTCTTATCGATAATTTGAAATTGTTCTAAAGTTAATTGATCAATACCAGATAATTTCTCCTCTTCAGCTGTTCTAACACATTCACCAGATATATGATGAGTCTCTCTGAATGGGACACCCTTTCTAACTAAATAATCAGCTAAATCAGTAGCTAACATATCCATACTCAAGGCAGAATACATTTTTTTTTCATTAACTTTTAAAGTGGAGATAACACCAGTAGCAATTAAAATTGAATGTTCCACAGTTAATAAAGCATCAAATAATGGTTCTTTATCTTCTTGCATATCTTTATTATAAGTAGATGGAATTGATTTTAAAGACATCATAAATCCAGATAATGAACCAAAGACTCTACCAGATTTACCTCTTAATAATTCTAAAGAATCTGGATTTTTCTTTTGTGGCATTAAGGAAGAACCAGTAGAGTATGCATCAGCTAATTGAATATAACCAAATTCTGCAGTTGAATAAATAATTAAATCTTCACTGAATCTAGAAATGTGATTCATAAATAATGATGACCAAAATAATGATTCCACAACAAAATCTCTATCAGAGACAGCAGTTAATGAATTACCTATGACACCATTAAAATGTAAACCTTCAGCTAAAAATTCTCTATCAATTCCATATGGATGACCAGCTAATGCACCTGCACCTAATGGTGAAACATTGACTCTATCAATAATTTGTAATAATCTTTTATAATCTTCAGTGAAATAAGTTGCATACATTGATAACCAATGAGACCATCTAATTGGTTGAGCTCTTTGTAAATGAGTGTAACCAGGCATTAAGAATTCAATTTCATTATGAGCTCTTTTAATAATTGTTTCAATGAATGATTTTAAAATTTTAGCTAATTTAGTTAATTCAGTTCTAGTATAAATTCTCATATCTGTAGCGACTTGATCATTTCTAGATCTACCAGTGTGAACTTTACCAGCGATACCCTTACCAATTAATTCACCAAGTCTTCTTTCATTAGCAGTATGAATATCTTCATCACCTGGTTTTTCAATGAATTTACCCTGAGACCATTCATCATCGATTATAGCAAGACCACGATGAATTTCAGATAATTCATCTGAAGTAAGTAATCCCAATTTTTGGAGACCAGATGTGTAAACTTTAGTACCTTCTAAATCGGCGGCATACATTTTTTGGTCATACGGTAATGATGCATTATATAAATCCATTAATGGATCTGAAGCACCAGTGAATCTACCCCCCCATAATCTTTGTTCTGATGGTTGATCGTTTGACATTATTTGATATTTTTAGTATATTAATTAATGAAATAAAGAAGAAATAGACATCTGTTGACTCATAAAAATGAAATTTTTTGAAAAAACTCAAGAATTGAAGAACGTTGAAGGCGCTTAAAATTGAAAATTACTTAATTAGGAAGGAAGAGCTGGATTCTACGATGAGTTGTACTACACTGTGGAGAACTTGAATAATTACACTATATATTGGTTACCAATTCCACCCACTCCACTCAACACTACAATCTATAGATCCAGTAATCACCATTCCCCTACTCCAATCCACCCATCTTCCCTTCCCTTCCCGACATATCACATCCGGTCTTCTCTCTTCTCTCTTCTCTCTTCTCTCTTCCTCTCTCTCTTTCCCTCCTTCTTCCCCTTCTCACTCTTCCCCTCCTCTTCCCCTCTTCTCTCTCTCTTCTCTCTCTCTTCTCTCTCTCTTCTCTCTCTCTTCTCTCTCTCTTCTCTCTCTCTTCTCCCTTCCCTTCCCTTCTCTTCATCGTAGCTCATTTTTTCAATTTTTTTTCAACGTGCAACGCGGAACGACATCAACGAAAACACAAAAAACTCTCATACGAGAATATACTGTAAAACGGTGATTTCTTTTATTTAACTACTAATATAACACTAATAAAACAAATGTCATTGAATTCTGTTTTACTAATCGGTGGATCCGGATTCTTAGGATTACACCTTATACAACAATTCTGGGAAGAATCTCCTAAACCAGATATTCATGTGTTCGATATTAGACCTTTACCAGACAAGATCTCCAAATATTTCACTTTTGATCCAGCTAAGATTACCTGTCATATTGGTGACTTAACTTCAGAGGATGACATCAAGAAGGCCATAAAGGATAGCAATTGTAACGTGATTGTGCATTCAGCATCACCAATGCATGGATTGGCTCAAGAAATTTATGAAAAAGTGAACGTCCAGGGGACAGCTAATTTAATTAAATGTGCCAAAGACATGGGCATTCACGTGTTAGTGTATACTTCATCTGCGGGTGTGATCTTTAATGGACAAGATATTCATAACGCTGATGAATCTTGGCCAATCCCAGAAGTTCCAATGGATGGATACAATGAAACTAAGGCCATCGCTGAAGATATGGTTTTAAGAGCCAATTCATTCGAAGATGAATTTTACACAGTTGCCTTAAGACCAGCAGGTATTTTCGGACCAGGTGATAGACAATTAGTTCCTGGGTTAAGACAAGTTCTTCAAAATAAGCAAACTAAATTTCAAGTCGGTGATAACAATAACTTGTTTGATTGGACTTATGCAGGGAATGTCGCCGATTCTCATGTCTTGGCCGCTAAGAAGTTACTCAATCCAGATGAATTGAAATCCGTTGCTGGTGAAAAATTCTTCATCACAAATGATACTCCATCGTACTTCTGGACCTTGGCTAGAACCGTGTGGAAGGCCGATGGTCACATCGATAATTATAACATTGTGTTGAATAGACCTTTGGCTATTGTAGCCGGTTATTTGTCAGTGTTTTTCTCTAAGCTACTTAATAAGGAGCCAGGATTGACCCCATTCAGAGTTAAGATCGTTTGCGCTTACAGATATCATAACATTACAAAGGCTAAAACTATTCTAGGTTACAAACCAAAGGTTGACTTAGAACAAGGTATCAGATATACTCTAGATTGGATGAACGAAACTCAAGCTTAATGTAAAATCCCCATTTTTTTTTATATCATCAAATATATATACTATCATTAAAATTAAATCTTTTTCTCCTACTTAGGATTACATAATATACAGTATCTGTCATGGTTCTCCATACCCATGTTATCAAGACATTTGGTGTGGTATCCGTGTTTACATTGAAACACGACAATCTCCAAATTATGGATCTCGGATTCAGGACCATCAATCCCTAATTGTTTGTCTTGCCATGCTTCGAAAACATTGGAATTCAAACGAGACCCCCAAATGTTCTTACCACACACTTCACACTCTAAACTGGCAAGTGACCATCCATGAACCTTCATGCTCTCCCATTTCTCTAAATCAAGATAAATGTCCTCATTCACTAGTTTCAATATTATATCCAAAATAGTCTCACCGTGCGAGTATGCAAGGTAAATCTCATCTAACACTGATCTAACATCACCAAGTGTAGTTATCTTCACAGATGATCTACTCAAAAACTCATAAAATATCTTTAAAAATGAGTCTGAAGTGTCCTTCTTCAAATCAATCAAATTAGTGAATGCATCTTGAATGTACCGCTTAAATACATTGATCACCTTAGCATCATTCTCATTTGCATCAACACCCAATTCACGGTTAGCCTTAACAAATAACCCCACGGGGGTTTCCACTAAGTGTAACAATAAAGATTCATTCTCACTTAGTCCAGCATCTGTCTTGACTTCCTTGCTATCATCATTGTTCGATAATATACCTAATCCTAGAAACAAATATTCCCAAAGTTTATCGGTGGATCCTTTATCGTATCCATTCAAAATCAAATCTTGACCAGTCTTATCGATGATTAAAATGATCTTAGAAATGGCCTTCTCATATTCACCATCCCGTTTGCAAATATCAACAATTATCTCAATTTCATCATTTTCCTCTAGGAAGTCCATCACTGTAGAATCAATATTATTCATGCGTAATATGAAATCCTTTAATTTACCATGATCAAATTGAGAAAGCAATTTTATGTATTCTAATCTCAATTTATCAGGAACAACAAAATCCACAATGGATTTCTCACTTAAAGTAATCAATGAACTTAAATAAGTGTACTTATATCTATTATCAGGAACTTTAACAATTTCATCATTCAATTTAGGAGAATACTTACTGAACACTTCAGCCATCTCCACAGGATAATCCTTGACAAACACTTCAAATTTGGATTTAATGAATTCTTCCACTTGTTGAATTTCCATTGCACTTCTCTCTGAATTCATAAAGCAGTCTTCAACCATGATAGGAACAGATTCAAACATTTCATTGATCCCATATGCACCATATTTCTTGTCATAAACATCATCCATGGACCCCAAGAATGAACTCTCTGTCAAATTTTCATAACTACTATTATTAAAAGGCAGACTTGTGGTTTCTTCCTTGGATTTCACCCATAAGTCTAATAATTGTAATGTCTTATTCTCTGACTTATAGATACCTAACAATGCATTATAAAAACCAACAGATTCAAGCATGGCAATTAAAGATTCAGAATCAGTAGGCCTGTACACTTGTAATAATCCTTGTAAACTTAATTCACATTCATCTTTCAAATCATCATCAGGGTAAGCACATAATGTTTGCACTATTTTATTCATTATAGTGTCTGACAATCTAATAAATTGAAGATACTTTGGATAATTTCTAGCAACAAAAATGGCAAGGTATGTACGATCAACTGCAGTGAAATCGTCATTTTCATTGAATACACCAATTAAAACATCAATGATATATTGTCTATTAGCCTTCAGTTCATAATTCCGACTAGAATTCGAAAACGCCAACACTTCATCATCATTAAGTAATCCATCCTCAAATGCTTCATTCAGACAGGCAAAAGTTTGGAAACTGTCATACTTCAAAAGTAAGTATAAGTATGGGAAAGCTGGTTCATTAGTGTAATCATCCATAATGTGCAATTTTGAAGTACCTTTTGGCCAAGCAATGGCTGCTCCATTGAAAAGTGTGTAGTAAATGTTAAGTTTGGCAGATTCCATTTTATTCAAATCAATAGTGTTATCAGTTGGATATTGTCTACCGGTTAAAATATATGAGATATACGGATACACGTATCCAGCATCATTGCGGATTCTACTGAGTTCATCTTCAGTGTACTTCTCCGACTGGTATAACAATTTTTGAATTTCCATGAACGCATCAAATAATGGAGAGATGTAATCATTCATGAGGGTGTTCCAAATGTAAACCAAAGTATCATTCAAATGGTTTTTTTGACAAAGTTGGATTGTCAAGTCGATATCCAATTGTTTGATATCTAATAGACATAGTAATTCCTCCAATATTTCACCCTTATCCTCTTGAATGTAATATTTCACCATACCCTTTAATACAATAGGTGGTAACACCAATAATTTTTCTTTAAAGATGAAGGGTTCAAGAACTTTGAAATATAAATTGGTTAAATGATCTTGTTCAAATTTTTCATATATGGTTTCATATATTTCCGATGAAGAATGGATGGTGATGCAAACATTTATAGCCGTTGTCAAGAATTTCTCTAGCATCTTAGTTCTCTCTTCAATAGATGCTCGTAAAATAGTATTATCAGTGAAAATGAAATTCAAAGAGGCGTCTAATATTTTCACAATGTCTTGATAGATAAGTTTATGTCTAGCGTAATCATCTTGCGGTAATCCCAAAAGAGCTGATTCACAATCACCATTGTATTGACAAATCCCTTGTTCAAGTGCTTCAACATAGTTCCCAGATCTAAGTAGCTCCGATAGAATGTCTGCCCAATTGGTGAGTGTTCCTGAGACAAACTCAGATTTGCCAAGTAGAAATATTCTGTTTTTGAACACTTTAAGGGATCCAGTATAATCATGAGTGACCAATCTGAAGTTATTTCTCTCATGATAAGTGGTATACTTGATATGTCTAGCCATGAGGTCAACTGAGCATAACACTTTGAGTAAAGTTCTGTCCAGGAAAATCAATCTGTGAGATTTGGTAAGCACAACCATAATCTTGGAATTCAACCAATGAAGAGCCACAATGCACTCTGAACAGACCCATCTTTTCTTGTTTTCAAACTTCAATATTACAGAATCAACCCCATTATTATCAGTGATCGTTTCACTGGACACTTCGAAAAGAGTTAGCACACTTGACCAACAATATGCTAACATGGGCAAATTGAAACTGTTTTCTGTTTTATTGCGTGTTCCTGGGAACCAACTGACCAATCCGGTCAAACCAAATGATTCCTTCAGTATTTTGGGTTTGCCAACCTTGAAGTGGGTTTGTAAGGAAGGATAAGTTGAAATCACTATCATAGCACTAGGAGTTATAACAGAGAGAACGCCCAACTGATCCGTCAATTGTGGGAGTGAACCAATTGGTAATGTAGAGAATGCTAATATGGAGTTATGGTCAAGGACAGGTTTTCCCTCCCTTTTACCAAACAAGATTTTAGATTTCATGTAGTAGTTTAATAGTGATCTACCACCCTCGTGGTAGACCATAACACCATTTTCATCTATACTCATCAAAGCTGTGTGCCGCTTACCAATGAATTGCAACTGCACTATGGGTGTTCCTTCAAGGTGGCCCTCTCCTGGGATTAAATGCTGACCCTCCAATTTGGCAAGTGTTATCGGGGACACACATAGGATCTGCTTTGGTTGTTTATTGGAAATGTCCCATATAAAGATGTTGCCTGATGAATAACCTGCAGATAAGTACGTGGAGTCCAATGACAAACACACAGCAGTGACAAATCCATATCCATTCTGAATTGCCTGGTCACCGACAGTAAATAAAAATTTCTGGTTGTAGTCGAAAATCAAGATGAAACCTTTAGTGGTACCAAAGCACAAATAGAGGTCAGCAGATGCCAAACAGACAGCTTCACCATATTGAATTCTAAACTCTCTTGAGTAAATCTCAGCAGATATTCTCTTCATCTTGACCCAATTGATAGCATTTTGGTTATCCTTGTAGATTCCCTGAGTGATACTGATATCTCTTGGTCTGCCCAGTTTCTGTTCATGTTCCGGATATATCTTATTACTGAGTCCACCGTCTCGGAGTCTTGTTATATTGGATGACGTTGAGGTGATCCGTGATTTCAATCTCTCATCAAAGCGTCTCTTAGTTGGTGATGACATAATGGATGAACCAGGAGACGATATAGTGGATGAGCTCTGTGTGATGGATATCACCGATCCCAGTGGGTCAGTCAATTCAATTGATGGTAGAACCGGTGACCTTGGATCATGGGGACTCCTATTCTGATTGCCGTCTATCGTGAGTGATGGCATCGTGTTGTTTGATTGGTACTAATACGCAAATACCCTGGTTATCAGCATATATAGTTTACTTTAATTCAGCCTTCGTCTATTTTTTTTTAATTTTTTGAGGCCAGTTAGAAAATAAAAATGTGGGTTGTTGATCTTACTACCCTAGTTTTTCTTTAATTAATACCATATACAACACGACAATGGATCCATGGAGCACTCTCACTGGAGGATCAAAGATTCTCTCACAGGATATCAATTACACCAAAGTTTTAGCAGCAAAGAAGGCTCTCACATTGATAGCAGACAACAAGGATCTTGTTGTTCAACTTTGTTTAGGGTGCGCCAATAACGACACCTTCTCCATAAAGCAATTGCTCACGGGTGACAAGTCATCAATAAACAAATTGGATACCCAAGGGTTGACCCCATTGATTTACTCTGTGTGCTTCAATAACAAAGAATGTACTGAGATCTTACTAGCATTTGGTGCAGACCCTAACCAAGCCGACTCGCTTGTCGGTTGGACCCCTCTCATGTGGGCTGTATATTTCGATTATAAATCCATTGTGGAACAATTATTAAGTTCCGAAGGAGATCCATACCTGAAATCAGATAAAAATAAGAAGTCAGCTATTGACATGTTGAAACCTAATACAGCAATGTATGATTATTTCAAAGCGCATAACTACCTCAATAAGGCCAAGACGCAAGATGAAGACAATTTCTACAAGCAAAATGCGATCAATAATGCTGAACAGGAAGACTCTTTTGAGGCTCACTTGAAATTGCAAACATCAGGTTTGCAAGGTCTGACCATCTCTGATGGACTCAAGGACGCAGGCAACAAGAGTGAACCTGGAGCCAAGTTTGTCAGTGATGAGGGAATAGACCTGGACTCAGGATCAATGGATTATAAGGAATTTGATTTCAATCACATTTTACCAACCCAGTTTAAGAGATTTAATAATGAGAGTATATCTCATACCATAGACTACATTTTCGATCTTTACAATAAACAACACAACAAACCAATACATCCTGCCGCCATTGTTTACCAATGTATGAGATATGCTGATGTCAAGGCAGACAATCCGGAATTAGTGGAGTCATTTATTGATTACTTTTTGACTAGAGTGAGAAGTATAACTAATACAAAGAGTGGTGTTGTGCAATTGGCTGCTGTCGAAACGCAGCCTACTGATATAGTGCTGCTTGGGTACTGGATATCCTCGTTAAATCACTTGTACTATTTCCTATACAGAGATGGAGTTTCCCATTTTTACACAAAGTATCCTCAGATTCTTCAAGACATTATATCAACACTGCAACCATTGGTGGCTCAATTGGCATTCTCTCTGGATTCCAAACTGGAATCTTTGATTGAACCATGTATCTTAGATTACAATAGTGTTCCAGATATGGATACAGTTTACAAAAACGATTGGAAGTTATTCAAGTCAAAAGTGGCACCTAAATCAACATACGAAGAAATCATTGACATGCTTTATCCACCTTCTATCCAAGAACAAATGAAACCATCTCCTTTGAAGATCATTCAAACACTGGGTGCTCTAGTGTATGTGTTAGAGTTGTATCATATTAACGAAGTCATAAAGCAACAATGTTTCTCATCTGTATTATATTGGATGGGGGCCTCAATATTCAATAGAATTTTAGCAAACAAGAAATACACTTCAAGATCTAAGGCACTTCAAATCAGATTAAATTTATCATGCATTCAAGATTGGTTGAGAACTAATAATTTGATACCGTTTAGAGATCCCGATGCGGATTTTGCTGATAAGGAATACCCTGACACAATCACTGATAACAAGATCAATATTCACAGTGTGACAAGATTTAAGAACAATGCAAACGATCCAATGGATTCCACATTCTATTATAATCCATTATACAAGATTGGACAATTCCATTTTCAGCCTGCTATTGAATTACTGGAGTGGCTTCAAATCATGAGTGGATCGTCGGATGATGTTGTTGCATTCAAGGATACGTTAGGTAACTTTGTCACACTGAATTCATATCAACTTTTGAAAACGGTGAAGAACTATAAATATGAATTAATGGAAACGCGGTTCCCATCTGTATTGAAATCATATTTGAAAAGTCATGTTTTTGATGCCAAGCGGACTTTATACTATGTGTCCACATCTAAGGATTTCATTAACACTGGTCAAGTTTTCCCAGTGACGTTACCTAACTTGGTGGAGTTACTTCACCAATATGGTGGTGATTTTAAAGAGTACAATTCACGGAAACTGAGAATGTATCAACCTAACTTACCATTAGAGATTGAGGACGATTTAGATAATATTTATGATCAATATGGTGAAGACGATGATGACAATGGGGTAGCTGAAGCTGCGGAGACCTCGTATGATGGTACCACACCTGTGGATGGTGCAGCTAAGTCATCACAACAGGAATACAATAAGGATTATTTTAACAGTCTAAGTATGCCAACCACTATTGCACATAAGACGTGGGCTACTAACACTGGTGATGATGATGATGAATTGAACCCATGGGCATAGCTAGCCCCATGAACATCGGGGCTCTATATGTACTTGCACGTGCTCCCTCTGTGACAGACGTGTTTTCTTTTTTTTTTCTTTTTAATAAGAGAGAAGAAAAAGAAGCTATTTTTCCATTATACTATATAAATATTTATTTGTACTTAGAATTGTAAGTTAATATATACTTTACATATATACTACATTCATTTATCGTCTATTAATTATTGTTATTCTCAATTACTATAACTCAATTTATCTATTGTGCATTTTGTTTTACCAAAAAAAAAAATCTTTCTTATTGTGGATCATACTTTGTTAAATTACATCATCTTATTTATTTTATTTTAATACCAATTATTTGAATTACATTTGTTTCATCTGGATTCAACCAAAAGTCACACTTCAACTACTACAATACTATATCATATTGAGTCAGAAATGCCATCACCGAATCCTGTGGCCATAGAGGCGGCTATCGCAGCAAATCAAGCTGCTGCAGCATACAATAAACATAAACAAAATAATCAATCAGTGTCTATAAATTTTGCTAATTTCAACCAAGACTTCTCTTGTATATCTGTCGGATATCAATCGGGATACCGTATCTTCAATTGTGATCCATTCGGTCAATGTTTTGAGAAGGAAGATGGAAGTATAGGCATTGTGGAGATGCTTTATTGTTCATCTCTTCTCGCAATTGTGGGGATAGGTGAACAACATGCACTGTCTCCACGTAGACTAAAGATCGTTAATACCAAAAGACAAACTACAATCTGTGAATTGACATTTCCGGGGACTATACTCGCTGTTAAAATAAATAGAGAAAGGTTAATTGTGTTATTAGAGGAGACAATATATGTGTATGATATCAATAATATGAGATTGCTTCATACGATAGAGACACCACCGAACCCAACAGGATTGATAGCGTTGTCCCCCTGCATAGATAATAACTATTTGGCGTACCCTTCACCGCAGAAGGTGTCAAACACTAACACTAACAACAATACCGCTACCAATGAGCAATCCGGAGCAACGCATAATATTCGGAACGGTGACGTGATCATTTTCAATGCTAAAACGCTACAACCATTGAGTGTCATTGAGGCACACAAAACTCAATTAGCTGCAATTGCACTCAGTAAGGATGGTACATTGTTGGCTACGGCAAGCGATAAGGGTACCATCATTAGAGTGTTCTCCGTGGAGTCCGGCGTGAAATTGTATCAGTTCAGAAGAGGAACATATCCTACTAAGATCTATTCCTTGGCATTCAGTCCGGATAATAAGTTTGTGATTGCCAGTTCTGCTACGGAGACTGTGCATATTTTCAGATTGGGTGAAGAAGAGGCTGCTAACACTATTAAATCTACAAAGAAAAGATTAGGAATCTCCACGGCGAAGCCGTCCAATACAAACAGCTCTGATGATGAGGATGACGAAGATGATGACGATGAAGAGGCTGCTACGGAAGAGACGGATGTTGTCGAGCCATTACCACAGCAAGACCTCAGACGCAAGATCTCAGTGTCATCACTGGGGTCAAATCAAAGTGGTGAAGATAAGATGGAACCTCTAGTGGATAATTCTAGACGGTCAGTGGCGAGAATGTTGAGAAGAACATCACAATCTCTGGGTCGTAAGGCTGCTGAGAAGATGGGTACATACTTACCACCAAAATTCTCATCAATACTAGAGCCTAATCGGCATTTCGCTTCATTGAAGGTGCCCGCAGCGAAGGACACCGCCACGGTGGTGGGAATTAGTGAGAGAATCAGTGATGACTTAATTCCATCTGTGTACTTGCAAGACGGAAGCAGCAGTCAATCAGAACCACATGATGACCTCGTGAACCAAAAGTTACTACACGTCATGGTTGTGACCTCTGATGGGTTCTTCTATAAGTTTGGATTGGACCCGGAGAGGGGTGGTGACTGTGTGATGCTAAACCAGAAGAGTTTAGTAGAGGGTTAGACATATATATACACACACTAAAACGTAATATGACTTATCTATTTAACGAAAGCAAAAAAAAAAAAAGAAACGTAGCGCAAAAAGGATGATGTTTTTCCGAGAGACGGAAAAAAAAATTTCGAATCCATAATTTAAAGGTCATCACTGGAGGAGGGGGGGAATGATAGTAAATTACTTTATACAATCAACTTCTTAGTCTTCTTTCCCTTTGAATTAATTAAAACTACAAATACACAAGTACAAATATTATCATGGGACGGAAAAAAGATAGCCATCAGACCGTATTATTCGATATCAGACCCAGATCTGAAGATAAAGATGTCATTTTACTCAAGGGCCCAGCTTCGGAGGCATCACCAGTGCTGTTCACTGGTTCGATCGTGATGTCCCTGTTGGAACCACTGACTGTGAAGAAGTTCTCACTGAAACTGTTTTCCACGTTGAAAATGGACTGGGAAGACAAACATAAAACATCTAAAGGTACCGATTACACCATCCCGGTGAGGTTTTCCAAGATTTTGTATGATTTCCAATGGGACCCAATCAACCCACACGATTTCCTGAATCAAACTCAATCTAGTCCAATAGTTAACAGTTTTGGAGGAGACTCTACAACTTCATTGTACACATCTTCAGGGTTCACTACGGGTAAAGTCACTAGATCTAATGCGTCATCCTCTACTTCATTGCATGCCCTAGGAAATAACAATTCACAACCGTTATCAACATCGCCTATAGCTAACAAAAACAAGTCATACACAAATCTTACAAAGAACAAATCAACAGCCAGTTTAAGCGCACTCAATCTGTCTTCGTTGACGTCCTCAAAAAGTGACTCTGTTACATTGAACCCGGGAAATTACGAGTTCCCCTTCCAAGTGTTCTTGGATGGATCCATTCCTGAATCTATAGAGGGACTCAACGGGTGTTCCATAGTGTACAGATTACAGGCTACTATAGAGAGAGGTCGGTTTTCACCACCATTGACAACACGTCACCACGTTCATGTGGTGAGAACGTTGACGTCAGACTCCTCTGAATTATCTGAAAGTGTCGCCGTTGATAACACTTGGCCTAAGAAAGTGGATTACTCTATCACTGTGCCCACGCGGTCTGTCGCCATTGGATCTCAGTGTAGTATTCATTTCACATTAGTGCCATTACTAAAGGACCTCCGTCTGGGTAGTATCAAAATTAAACTAGTGGAGTATTCCAATTTTGTCGCTACATCGAGTTCGAGAACTGATGAACGTGTCATCATGAAGAAGACAATTAATAAAGTCACAATAGATCAAGATGGGAAGGATATTTGGAGAGAATCAGAGATGGACTTAGATGGGGTGTTCTTCAGAAATGATAGTTTGACTTTGGCCCAAGATAAATGGGAGGCACATGCATCTCTAGATATTCCTGCTTCATTGGCAGAGGTTACCCAGGATTGCGATATCAATAACCATGTAAAGGTGAGACATAAGTTGAAATTTTCTGTCGGATTAGTCAACCCAGATGGACACGTCTCTGAATTAAGAGCAACACTGCCTATTTCATTATTTATAAGCCCATTTGTGCCTATCAAGGCTAAACACCTGGATGATTTTGAAGACATTCTACAATCCAAGTATTCCAATGTGGAAGATTTAACAGTGCATTATAAGGGTGATGAAATGATTTTCGAAAATGATTTAAATAGAAACCTCATGTCAAGCAATAACCAATCCAGTACAGCCCTTGATGCATCTTCTTCCCCTTCTACTCCTGCAGCAGTGGCAACCAACACACAGGATTTAATGGCACCACCTAACTACGAGAACCATGTTTACGATAGAGTGTACTCCGATGCTCACCCTAGAGATTCTTGTACTACTGATGTGCCCTTACCTGGTGCAGCTTTTGAAATTGGTGGCACCCCTAACTCTGACCAAAGTCGTAGCCCGTCTGTGGCTGTCTCCAATGAAGATGATCATGAAATTACTTCACAATTATTAAGCAATTTATCTTCATCAATGAGTGATGACCAACATAACAGAGTCCTCCCTCGAGCCAGATCTGGCAGACCTGTTTTCAGTTTGTCTGGCGATGAAATTCCAACAATTAGTTCTAGTTTGGCCTCTGGTGGTGATTACTTCTCTGTCCCAACGGCTGTTGAGAGATCGCATATGATTCCTGGTCCATCATTCAATACTGGTGCTCCAGTTCCACAGAACATGTCGCAAGCTAATTTAGCTGCATTGATGTCACCAGGAACGATGTCACCAGTACATTTATCTAGAGCTAACTCCTTTTTGAACGATTCTACTTCTGGTATAAATAATTCTTCTTCGTTACCTAAATGGGGTACAGACACCAACATTCTCTCCAGAGTGCCATCCTACGAGACTGCAATGAAGACTACTGTTGCATCGAATGACTTGACTCCAGCTTATGAGCCACCTGTGTATGATGGTTCCAATTCCTCTCCTGCATCTGAGATAAACTTAGCATATTTGAATTCCAGATTGGAAACCGTTCGCCAGAAATCTGCCCGCTCAGTGTCTCCTCATGTGCTCACATTCGAACATGAAATGTCGAGAAATGCTGGCTCACTATCTCAATTGAATTTTGGTAGTCGTGATCAGATTGCATCCAGTTTGGCACGTAGTAGGGGTTCCTCTGGGAACTCCTCACCTGCTATTTCTAGAAACCAATCAGTGTCCAACCTAAATATGAGACAAGCATCTATGTCCTTGTTGAGTCAACAATTACAAAATCCAGAGGACACACAACAACACTCTTCTGTGTCAACTCCAACATCTTCTATGCATTCTCCAGCTGTTCCAAGGCCTGTCCATTTGCGTACTCAGTCTTCATCTGCTGTTAATTTAGCTAGAAGTTCATCTGTTACGAATTCACTACTGAAAAGAGTCAATGAGAATCCGGGGCAGGCCACAGGAATTTCTAAGACATCATCTGGGCTACACATCACTTTGCCTAAGAAATCGGGATCATTTGCGAATTTGAACTTCTTGCACAAGAAGGAGAAGGTTACTATTCCAAGATAATCGATAATAAATAATAAATATTGTGTTTTTTTTTTGTATTAAGAGTTTATATATATATATAAAAATGGATAACTAGGAATTAGTTTTTAATTTGAAAGGAGTATCATCACTCTCACGAACAACCGTAACACACAGAAAATACAGTAGAGACCAATCAAACCAGCTATTGCGTAAGCTAAGTACGTAACACCGGTAATTGCTAGTTCTGATATATCCATTTCTTTAGGTTTCTTCTTTAGCAGAATAGCTTTCCCTGCTGGAGCTGGTGGTTTAGTACCTTGCACGAACCGGACTTCTGATTTGGTACGTGAAACTGTAGTTCTTTGATCATCAGCGAACAGTGAAGCTGTCTCAGAGGTGACCTCGTTTTTATCTATAGATGGATCATCGTTGGTTTCTGTTGTTGTAATTGTTGCTCTTGATTCATGATGTTTACCCAAGTGAGGCATGCGGGGGTGTAAGTCGGGATGATGGTGATGTTCCCCAGTGTGGTTATGGTGTTTGAATGTATCCTCAATTGGTTCAAATAGGTGATTGACGTTTGCCGAGAGTGTTTCAACTGTATATTTCTTAGAAGATTTATCCTTTGAAATAGTTTTCTTCACCTTTTCTCTGGTTTCAAGTCTAACCTCCTTGACTTCACTTTTGATATTTTTCAATTTGGCTATATGAGATGGCATGATAGTAAATTGCTAATTAGGGAGTATCAATTGATTGAAGTTAGTGATGACGGAGAAGATCGGAAGTAGGTTTAGGTGATCAGAACAGGGTGTTAAACTATAAAGCTAGAAACACCGAAGCATGAGGAATCATACAGATCTGGAAAAGAAAATTGGAGCCGCTCCTAAATTGGTGGTAACTCTATTCTTTCTTTAAATCGAGCTTAGATTTTGGTTTGTTGGGTGAATCACCGAACAAATAGCTACATCTTGATTGCGGGGGTCTTTCAATTCAATGTAACTTATGGACAATGGCTTATAGAATTTCATGCAAATATATATATGTATATACATCCATAGATGACAATCATAAATAAATAATAAAATTATGGAATTCAATGTGGTTTTATGACAGCCTTTTTCTATCTCTCAACCAGTAATTGTGTGCTTCTAATTAGAACCGATCTCAATTCGGTGATTAAATAAAATTTGAGCCGCACATACGCACGTATCACCATCGACGCGTCTATATATTCTGATTACCTAATCATCCTTATTATTCGTGTTAAAAACTTAATCAAAATGATTTATCACTTTAGTAAAGTAATATAAAAGGGGTTCAATTAGATTCAAAAAAAACATTATCACTTGTTCTTCCTTGTCTATCTCTTTTTCTTTCTCTTCTTCTTTTTCTTCTACTAAAGTATAACTCCACTATATCATTCTCTAGTCTTCCCATTTAATTACTTTTTCGTGCTTCCTCCCCTATCCAGTTTTTTCTTTTTCCCTCCTTTTTCTTTATTTCGACATTATACAACGCTGATTTGCCCCTTTTTAAATTGTTTACATCACTCTGTGTCGTCTTTCCCTTGCTATCCATTTCCGTTTACATCAAATGACTTCTTATTCTGATAATGATAACAAACATAATCAACTAGCCTTCGGTTCTTTCAATGCATCCCAATTTGATGTTGTCAATCAAATGAGATCAATGAGTTCTAAGCAGTTGTCTAAACCTTTATCTGCAACACCAGCTGGATCCATAAGTCTACACTCAAGTGCCTCCACTAAAGACCCAAATAACGTCATGGGTAATTATAATTGGTCCTCCAGTGCGGCTACCTCTCCTGTTACCACCTATTCTTCTGGAGGATTATGGGGAACCACTGCCTCTGGTGCTACAGTTCCTGAAAAGGAACTATCCTCCTCTATTACCACTCCTGCCAATGCAATCGATTATTACTCCAAAAACCCATCCTATAATACCATCTTCGGTAGCTCATCAAACATGGCAACAACTGCAAGTGGATTAGCAAACAATGATGTTGATAGCTTAGCCTTACAATTCATTCACATGAATTCTAACTCTAATAACAACAATTCAGCTACTCCAAGACAAGTTTATCATCAATCTACTAATCAACTAGCTAATTCCGCTAACCAAGAGACCTCACAACAACAACAAAACTTTTTTAACCAGACTAATCAATCCAATTACACTAAATGGCCATCTTACAATTCCAACTACCAATCTACAGCACTACCACACTCTCACTCTGAACCACAGTTTGGCTATATGAATGCTAGCACCAACACTCCAACAAACACTTCTCAAGCTACTTACTTGTCCCAATCAGCAAAGCATACCAACACCATTGTCGCACCTGCTACCGCCTCTGCAGACACAGCAAGTGTTCAAACCAATGATACAGACAATTTAACTATTAAATTACAATTGAAACAAACTATCATTGATAAATTGGAAAAGGAAATTAAACGGTTAAACTTACTCAATAAATCAGTTGCCCCAAATGAGGGTAGTTTTGAAATCCCTAAGAATCATGTTGACATTTATAACAAACTATTAGAGAAATTACAGTCCACAGAAGAAGAATTAGCCGACACAAAGTTAAGATTGGAAGCAGTTCTCACTGCTGTCTCATTAAACCCTAGTCAATCAGTTACTAATTCAGGAAGATACGATGAACAAGAAGTCGCTCATAAAATTATCACTAAGTTACAAATGCTCACCGAGGAGAATGATGAAATGGCTAAGATGTTGAGTTACGGGAAATCCAAGGAGAAAGAAATCGAAATTGGATTATTGAGAAAGCAAAATGAAGAATTATTGGAGAAAATTAGTAAAATGGAAGCCAAAATTAATGATTCCAAGTAAGATCCTGCCCTCCCCTTATTGCATTCTTGTTTTTTCTTCTTTTCATTTGTTGTTGCTGGCATTGCTCTTTTTACCATATATAGCACCTGCTTTCTTGTTAATCTAAATAAATATTATATTTTCATTTTTTATAATTATACAAGTCAAACTTGACCAAACACGTACAAATAACCAGATGTCTCGACATCCTTCAAATTAACATCCTCCACTAACGTAACCTTCTCATCGTTGAACAGCACCCACTTATCTTCACCTTCAAGGGCCAGCTTAATGAATGCAACGTAATGCCCTGAATGGATTGAACCACCCTTATGACAAATTACAGCTCTTAAGGTATAATCTGGATTTCTGGCACCATCACGAGTTTCCAACGATTTCACCAAATCTTCAGGTTTCACAGGCTCATCTTGTTCAGGTAATTCACCATCATCATCAGGATTAGAGAAAAGCCATTCCACTGATTGTTCAACATTACCATTGTTCAATAACAATGCCTTGGTGGCCAATTTGCTAGTGAATCCCATACTCACTAATGTCTCAACGTCACCAGCCTTGGCTTCCTTTTTCGTAGATCCCCCAGAAGCAGTGGCAGGAACTTCAAATGGATCATCAATGTTGGAATCCTCCATGTGTTCAAATAACCAGTTCATTGCGATTTCCGCATTGGCATTGTTCCCAGTGGTGTACAATGCACGCTTGCATCTGTTTTCAGGGAACCCCATAGCAGTCAAGCCTACCATTGCCTCCTGATTGAATTCAAATTCTGCAACAGATTCTTCTGCCTCAGGAAGTTCCAGCTCATTGGATAGTTTACCCTTAGCTGCTGTATTAGAGATTGATAACGTTTCTTGGAATTTGATAGGCACATCTAGTTTCATTGGTACCCAATTCTCGAGTTTAATTCTTTGTGGACTGATAACAAGGTATTCCGGGAACGTCTTAAGTCCTTGAGTCTTGGTGGCGGACACTTTAGTCTTGCACTGAGGACATTGGTATTCGATGGTTTCCGGCGTCAACCATTGTTCGATGCAATCCTCTAAACTGGTCTCTTTGTACGTTTTCTTTCCCTCCTCATCTGTGGACAATAGTACATCATGCACAGGAAGGCAAACATTATCTTGCACTTGAGTCTTGATTCTGATTCCACTACAGGAATCGCATTTCAATTTATCCTCAAGGACAAACTTGAATACATCAGTAGGACTCACTTCTACGTTACCAAAACCTTTACTCTTCTCTATTAAATCTGTGAGGAATAACCAGAACTCGAATGCATCCTGTTGTTGTGTTGTGGAAAATTCAGGATGACCCTTGCCGACCAAATACTTAAATCCAGAAGGTTTGATTCCCTTTTGATACTTCACATCCTCCGTAGTGGATAAATCTGGAATAGAGTATCTACCAGAGAGAAGTCCATCACCAACTTTATATAACTGTGTCTCTAAATCTCCAGCAGGGTCAAGATTCCCCAAGATTTTCTCTGTTGGAACACCTTCCTCTGAGAAATAACTCTTCTTGAACGATGGGATAGAAAAAAGAACTTGCACCACAGAGGCCAAGTAACATGAATTCCCCAAATTCTTGAATCCAGTGAGCCCCGGACCAAAAAGAGGTTTCAATGAGGTACCATCCTTACCAGTCATGGCAAAATCCCATTTGATATTTTGTTCAATTTGTAGTTCGGTCAAGTTCTTCTCGGTCTTGACAAAATTAGAGATGTCAATACCGTAGGTCTTCAAGTATGTCACTAGGTTTGGAACTTTCACTTCATCGTTACACGTGTAACAATAGCAATCAGCAGAGTCCATGGATAACGATCCCAATTTCACTGCGATGTGATGGCCCTCCATGGCTTTATTATGTGCTAATGCGTGAGAGTGGCCTGGAACACCACCGAATTGCTCTCTTCCACAACCTAGAGATCCACAATGTAAGCATATCCAAAGGTTTTCATTAAGATCGCAAGATTGGCATTGATGTAGATCAACGTTCTCCAATGGTGTTTGTACGATCTCGAATGCATGATGGCAAGGCACAATCTCTTGTTCCCATGCTTTGATTTCCTCCTTCTTCTCCGTAGATGTGGACGATAAGATTTTCTCCACGGTAGTCTTGATCTTGTCTGGGATGTCAGCATTAGGATACTCAATGGATTCCTCGATCTCACAACAGTATATCTGTAAGTTAGTGTCAAATAAATCGTCCTCGGACTGTTGTTTGATTTCGAGTTTAACCATTTTGGCAGGTTGTTCTTCGTCTCTCAATGGCCGTGGTTTAAGTGTCTTCTTGTAGTTGAGAAATACATGATGATCGTAGAATGCACTGTGTGAATGGGTGTAATCAATACCTCCCCTAGAGAAGGCCTGATGACATGTCAAACAGATATCTAATCCGTTGGCATCTGTGGCTGTATCAAATGAAAACATACAGTCATCCTTGTAAATTTTCGATGAGGCACTTGGCACTATGATATCTGATAGATCGAGTGATTTTAAGTATTCCAATGCCATTGCTGGTTTTTCAATTATAGCAGAAAGATAGAACACTGAAGGGCAAAATACGATCAAAAGTTTTGATGCCTCTCTCTATGTGGAAAAAAAACAACAGTTGAAGTTACACAGCCGTGGAACTTTGTCTTTGTCCGATTCTTACTAGTTTTTTATCATTAATTATCCTTATTATAAATATACATTACACATTAGTCAGTATCACTGTCATCAGAGATGAAGCAATTGGCAGCTAAAGCATCTAACATGGATGGTTTGGTGGAGGCCGGACTAAAAAATACTGAAGGTGAAGACACAGGAGAGAGTTTTTCAAGTTCTGATGCTTCGATTTCCACTATGGAATCATCAATGACTTCTACTGGTTCAGAAGTCTTTATCTTCTTGGATGGACTCTCCAGTAATCCAGAGTCAGAACTGATATCAATTACAAAGGGTGAATCCTCGGTACCCGAATTCAACAGCTTAGAGAACGTGGCGTCATCATCCTTAGTGATAGTTGCGATCCGTGCCAACGACTTCTTATTTGGACTAGTTTTGGCAGTCTCCAGATACAGTGAATGTTCAACAAATGGTGATCTCTCAGAGAGTGTTCTCTTCTTCTGTTTTCTGGAACTCTTGAAGTCTAATACTGGAACCGGCCCCAGATCAGAAAAGGAAGATGAACTCATCCCAGGTGTTCTCTTTTTGGGTGATGACAATGGAGTAGGATGTCCTGATTTATTGAATGATTTGATTGGAGTGTTAGGTAAGTCGGCCAACGTGGTCTTCTGTGGGGAATGCCATTTTTTAGGAGATTTTTTCGGAGAGCTCTTACGAGATGCTTCCTTTTCCGCCTGCATCGCATGAAACCTATCAATCAAGGCAACTCCATTAGGATGTGACTCTAGTAAGTATTTAGGTATCCAAGTACTGGCTTCCTTCGGGGTGAGCAAATTCATATCATCATCGTATAAATTCTTGGCCCCCATGAATCTTCCAAAGATGTTCTCAGAGTAAAATTTCACCATATACATCTGTTCAGACCATTTAGGTTCATACAGTTCCGGTTTCATATCACGCTTCTTAGGGGGTAATTCGAGATATTTCTCTCTAGAAATGTAAATATCCTTGAGTTTGCCGTATTCTTTCACTGTGTGAGCTCTATCACAAAATTCGGAAAGGTTGTAGATAGCTCTAAGGAGGTATGCATCTGACAATTCATCAATCATGAACTCTCTGAAATTCTTATTCTTCACGGGGAGGCCCATTTCACCGATGCTTTCAAAATTGGGGATGTAGAAATACTCCATGCGATCACTAGGTTCTTTCTGAATTTCAATGACAGGTTCACCGTCTAAACACTTTGAAAATCGCAAGGATGGGTTTACACTTGACCCACGTCTAATTTGAGCTTCTCTCTCATGGGGAAAAGTCACAGACGTAGGCTGTGGTAGGAGGCAAAGCTCACAGCATCCACTACCTCGAATATCCATGTTATTTGTATCATTGACCTCAAAGGAAAATAAGTACGGACAGAACACAGGATAATACATGGAGAGCAACTCATCATCTGGTGGTAGTTTAAAATCACTCATGTCGTAATTGATACCAAAGTATAGTTTAGAATTGGCAGCCAACTCTTGTTGGAACTGTAGCCCCATAACCTCCAAGGCTTTGGTTCTAATTTCTTTCATCCCAAACTTCCCACTGATATAATCATTTTCATTTACTGGCACATAAATGTTTCGCAACATTGTTGCAAAATCCATTTTCTTACTAGGCCCCTTATCAATGCAACTACCACTCTGAGCTAATTTCAATGCTTTTGTTGGACCCATCCGTTTCACACCAGCACTCGTGTCGTTCCCACTGATACATGACAAGAAGATTAATCTGTATCTATTGAGTCCCAATATATGTGTTAGCCGTTTGATGGATACTGGTGTCACATAATATTCATTCAGGGACTTTTCCCAAGTAGAATTCACATCGTAAGCACCAGCGGGTTTGTCCTCTAGCCACCTAGAGAAATTCCGTAACATCACTGTGGTCCCATGAACAAACCCATCAGCATCATTACTGATCACTGCATCGATCACTGCTGCTAAGTTCAATCTACCAAGTTCTGTCTCTGCATCTCCTGGTGCTTCAACGTAGGAAATATTCCAATATTCCAACATTTGTTTGAATTTCTGCACTAGTGGAGCATCACCTGCTGTCTTTCCATCGGACATGAGCATAGTCTTATTGACTGATTCGTAATGGTGTGCATAATCTAAATTAATTGATCCACTGGCAGATGATGCACTTTCCCAACGACGTTTAGCCAATTTTTCACCACCATCAAACACAAACACAAACGAGATATTAAGTTTGATAAAATATCTGATTCTTGCTTCTAACACTTTTAATGCGTAATTGATTTCCATATCTGATAAACTGTAGAATGTAGTGGAGTTCGGCAGTTTACCTAAAGCTTCGAAGACCCACATGAAGGTATCTATACCGACTCTCAATGGCCTAGCATGTGATTCATAAAATTGTTTAGCATATATCCTAAGGGGTAGTCTCCCATCGGGTACACCGTTGGAGACTATACTACCCCATAATCCGTTCACCGTCATGTCATTTCCTAATTTAATAAGAGAATACAATAGGATCGTGAATTATAAACAGTGTTCCGTATTACGCGGCTTTTTGAACCATTTTTTTAATATAGGGAATAGGGGAGCTCGAGATGGTATAAATTATTGAACTATATACAACTATAAAAGATTAGGGGGTGGACTGGAGTAACTACACAACGTCACTGATAACGTTAGCTGCTTCTCTGTATGTCTTTAACAACTTCTCACACTTCTCACGTTCCGCAGACAAGTTTTCATCTTCATAAAGCAAATCATCGAATAGATTCTCCTTGTACAATTTCTGCACTAGAGTGTTCTGCACAGAGTCCTTACAGAAATTCACCAACAAACACATGATAGCCTTTGGCACTTGATCTTGGATCATTTCTCTGACAATGGCAAAATAAGAGACAATCAATCTACGAATCAATTCGCATTCTAATTGTTCTCTCTCTGATAATTTATCGTCATCTATTTGTAATTGTTCCATTTGCTTTTGAATTGGAGATTGACCTGGAAGGTGGAATTGTAAAGACTCAGATTCAGTTGGGTAACTGAATGGAGCAGGTATCCCATTGGTGTGTTGTTGTGCTTGTTGTTGTTGTTGTTGTTTGTCATCCTTACCAAAGAAGAAGTTGAGGAAGGAGTCCTTCTCACCAGTGGCACCATTGGCACCAGCACCGTGGGCAGACCCGTTCGCTTGAGATTTCTTCAATTCTTCCAGAGTGGAGTTAGAATCACCAGACCCCTTGTGAGAGGCACCCCCAACGGTGGACCCATTCTCAGAGGTGGATTGAGCCATCTTAGATGACTTCAATTCAGAATTTGTGCCAAGGGAAGACTTTGTAGCGAACGGACTGGTGGCTCTAGATTCACGCAATTTCTGTCTCTGTCTTTCTTCAACCACAGATGCCATGGCAGCAGCGGCACCAATGAAGTTTGGATGGTTGGTGTTGATGTATGCTCTGTGGATTTCGATCAGACTTTCAACGTACTTAGTAGTTGGTCCTAATCTCTCTCTGAGTAAATCTGAAACAACCTCGATTAATTTGGTTTGCAGTTTAGGGAATCTACCCAGTTCGGTGGTACCACAATTATGGCAAATCTTCATCAATTCTTCGTACACTAATTCGACACATCTGTGAGATGGACCCTCCAAAAGTTTGATTTGTGGTTTTACTAACAAGTCAAAGGCGAGTTCTGGAACAAACAATGAAGGTCTAGGACCTGTGGAGTTTCTGATAGCAGTTCTGATATCTTGAACAGTCAAATTGGAAACTGGGTTAATCGATAATAGAGAATTACCCAAAACATCATTGTAGATGTAGTAAATACGGGCACCACCACAAAGTTCCTTGGTTGAGATATCACTGGAGTTACCCTCAATGGAATTCACAAAAGTGGAGGCAAACTTATTCATCAATTGTAAGATCAATGCACCTCTATCTTCCTTGGTGACAATATTGAGATCACCGTAGGATGCCAATTCTTGTTCTGTTTGACCCATGAGGGTATTCAACTTGGCCTTGATATCTGGTAACCGATCTCTGATGTGATTCATCAAAATCTTGTTTAAAGTTTTAGCCAAGTAGTCGGTACCACATCTATTGGAAATATTCTTGTAAGCTGGATGAGTCAAGAAGAATTCCTCTTCAGATCTGAGCGATTCTTGGAGTGATTTGTTAACTGTGATATCTTGTTGAGATCTATTCACGACACCGATGAATCCCAATTTGAGAGGATAGACCTTACCAGTGAGGATATCTAATGCATTGGTACCGTGATCCATGAGGTCTAACTTTGATAAAATTCCAATCGTTCTCTTCCCCTGTGGGTCCACTTGTCTAGCCAATTTCAAGGATTCGGAATTAACCAAGTCCACATTAGCAGGAGACACAGCTAAAATGATTGAGTTTGGTTTAGAGATGTATTCCAAGATCAAGTTCTTGATTTGTCTTTCAATATCTGTAGGTTGATCGGCGATAGGGATTTTAGTTAGACCCGGCAAATCCACCATGGTTAGGTTGAGTACTTTAGGGGAGTACACCTTCAAATTGATGGGTATTCTAGAGATCCCCTTGTTTTTACCTGCAATTCTAGCGGTTTCATTTTCGATCTCACGTCTAATGTCATTAAAGTTATAGTAACGCTTCCCCGGGAGATGAAGGAATTCACCCCATTCGAGTCTATCATCGGCGGTACTCGGAGTGGCACCAGATGCCTCTCTTAGGTGATCCTCTAATGTTTTCTCAGATGGATTAGAGCTTGAATCGGTTTCATATCCACCCTTGGTGACTAATGGATCATCAGGTTTAATGTTGATCAATTGTAAGATCAAAGGTCTTCTAGTGACGATACCTGTTCCTCTTGGTAAGAAGTCCTTACCCACGATGTTTTCCAAGACTGAAGATTTACCTGCAGATTGAGATCCAACCACTGTTAGCAGAGGTAAATCCAAATCTGTCAAGTTAGTGTTTGACACAATGTCTTGTAATTTATTAACCACTGGGATCAAATCTGTTAACGCTGACATTATTGATGGTGGCAAAATATTGAATTAACAGTTGCGATGAAATGGAAAATAAATAAAATAAATAGTTATAATTCGAATTGCAAATTCAACTAGAGAGATTCAAGTATTTAGGAAATATATATTTAATATAATACACAACAGTAAACAAGCAATATGTAGTAAGATGAAATAAAGCTATGTTCGATGTTATTGTTTTGAATTTTGGAAAACTAACTTTAATGGGATAGAACGGGGCTACTTAACCTATACTGGGGGACGATCGACGCGCTTATATCTTTTGCTTCTTCCTAGATCTGACACTGAGTACGTTTATAGTGTTAATTGGTTGAGCAGTGGTAACAGAGGTGGTGGTAACCCTCGCAGGGTCATATTTGACTTCAATCTCATTGAATAACTCAGGTGATGATCCAAATTCTTGCTCTAAATCATCATATAGCTTGTACTTTTCCGCTGGATCATGGTAATCGATCTCTAGCATGAGCTTTTTTGCACCCTTGAAAGCACAACGACTTAGTACCATGGGTTCACTGACATCTTCCTGTTTGGGTATCCCCTCCACTCCAATGAGTCCCACAATGATCCCCATTCTGAATTCCTGTCTTATGCTCAATTCTGTCCAATACTGGTTCATCTTAACGTTCTTAATTCTATTTTCGACAACTAAATGTTCAAGGAATCTTCCCTTAGGATCATCAGGCAGCAATGGGATGCAATACACTGCAGCTTTATCGGGTTCATCACTGTAAACGTCCCCGACAGTCCATCCATCCCCCGTGAAGAACTTCTTAATCTGGGGTAACTCCGAATTCAAGATATTTAAAGTCTTACGGGTCACCTTGGCAAATGATGACTCGTTGACACACCCTGCAATGACGGTCATCCACCATTTCAACAATTGGGCATCACTAGAAACGTGCTTCCCTGTGTTCTTGTCTGAATTCGGAAACAAGTACTGTGGTTCAGCTCTTGTGAACAGAACAAACTTCGTTACATGTTTGGAGGTGTCATCAACTAGCGATTCTGGTACCGTAGTAGTCTTAGTGTCATGCTTGTTCACCTCTTGGGGCATTCCGTACTCTAAATCACCTTTAGCACGCTCAATTAACACATGTAATGCTCTATGTGTAGTTGACACAAATGGTGGATGCGGTTTAGTTATACAACTATTGTAATCTAATTCACGTCGCACAGTGACATCAGAGAGGTATTTCCTTATAGGATAATGGAATAACCATTGCAATAAGCATTTGATCACTGCCGATGTGGGGATTCTCAATGTGGCCAATCCTGTGGTGTCTGCCTTTGATACATAGATGAGTCTATCTATTCTAGAAGCATCATATGGTACAGTCAAGTATACTATCACTTCGAGTGCTAGTATGGGGGTTCTCTCATGGAATAATGTAATCAAATGTTCAATCTTGTATGATTCTATGGGCCGTTCTAATTTGTTTGTATGAATAGGTGATTTTGATTGTCTTGGTGTTGATTGTAAATTGCAAAGTTGGTATTTCTGGGATGAACCCGGTAGTACTTGTTTCAATGCTTCAAGAAGATTAAATGTCATATGGGGAACTGCAATGGGTTAGTGATCGTCAACTAGATAAAACCAGTATACGTGAAAAGTTGAAATATTTCCATTACGCGTGTCATACAAATTAGAGAGAGGTACAGTTATAACTGAATTCTGATAGACGTAGGCATTAGAAAGAGGGATGTTTACAGTTGTATGTATGTATACGTGTATATATATATCTATGCATTGACATAATCTTCAGGGTAGAATATCAATCTTTCGATACCCTCCTTAGTCAATATGATCATTCTGATGACACCACCGGAAGATCCATCCCATTTGATAGCTTGCGATAGGGAGGTCTTAATAAACGACACGGTTTCTTCCTTAGACATTTGTGGTTTATAGTTCTTCTTACAGTAACCATAGATGAACACTGATCCTGAACCAGAGATGGCGTATTCATGTTTATGTATGGACCCACCTAATGGAATAGTGTACACTTCACCACCATTTTTTTCATCGAAACCTGCACAGATGATCCCTGCTGTCAATTGTTCCTTGTTGTTGTAACAAATCTCTTGGAAAATGGATGCAGCGATTTTAGTTGTTGGTGCCTTATCATTGTTATTAGCTTTATACATTTGTAGGTGATACTTCACAATGTCAGCCACTGCTTGAGTGTCAGCAGCAGATCCTGATCTACAACACCATATTTTATCTTGAATTTGTGTCAATTTATCTGTCACTCTGTTAGCAATGTAAGTTCCCGTTGTGGTCCTACTGTCGGCCCCCAAGATCACTCCATCTTTGAAAGTCACAGCCATAATTGAAGTCCCCAAGCTGACTTCCCCCTTCTTCAAATGATTAATATCAACATTAATTGAATCCATTGTGTATTTATTGATGATAATTAACTTAATTTGAATTGATTTATATAAGAAGTATCTCTGTGTCTATTTATCTATTTTGCCACTGTATTCACTCTCTGTTGAAAAAAAACTGGAAATATTGATCTGGTGTAGAGATGTGTCGTTCTGCTACTTTGTGATTTACACTACCTTTCATCTCTTCAAAAATTTTCACTTTTCACAATATCTGGACAGTTACTGATCTGATACTTCCTTGTGTTTGGTTTAACTATCAAGTATTAAAATGACTGCTCCATTTGATTTGTCTAAATTACCATCTATTAAGGAACCATGGGGACCATCTTCGGTTATCCCAGAGTCTCTTAAATTTAATGACGTTCCATACGCTCCATTCTCTAAATCTGACAAGTTGGGGAAAGTCGCAGATTGGCAACAAGCTAAGGATGAAGAACAATTGAAACAACAACAACAAAAGAACCAAAACCAAAAGAAGAGAGACCAATATCACGCTTACGGTGCATCTGCTGCTAAATTGTTTGGTGCCGAAGCTGAAGAAGAAGAATTTTCTGTTGTGGATAATTCTGCTACACCAGTGACTACCAAGCAAACCGTGTTGAGAGGTAGAAAGCAACTACACGGTGCTAAACAGACCTCAGGTAACAACAACTCCAATAATAGTAACTCCAACAACTCTACCAATAATAACAATAACAATAGAGCTAACAATGATGGTAGACCACAACAGAGATCTTACAATAACAGATACAACAACAGATACCACAAGGATGACTCCAATGCTAAGGCTAAGGAACCTAGTGTCAAGATTGGTACAGCCTGGAAACAAGTGTCTGAAATTGAATTCAATAAGTTAACTAAATTGAATGTTGAAGTGAAGGATATCTCCGATGTTGACACTTATGGGTCAGTCAATGCTTACCAAAAGAAATTTGAATTATTCAAACCAGAACCATTAAAGACCTTAGATAGAGCCATCTTTAACCCAACCACCTCTGAAGATCCAATCATTAAGCAATACATCTCTGAAAAGAAAGCTACCGTGTTTGCTACAGATGCCATCCTCGCTCAATTAATGTGCTCATACAGATCATCTTATCCTTGGGACATCGTGGTGGCTAAGAAGAATGGTGTGATCACCTTCGATAAAAGAGATGACATTGGAACCTTGGATGTCGATGAAAATGCTTATAACCAACCTTCCGATTCCGCTGATGACATCAATGGTGCCGCTAAATTGTCTTTGGAAGCCACTTACATTAACCAAAACTTTGTGTCTAACTCCTTAGATAAGCCAGTGCACAAGTTTGCTCACCCAGAGAACCCATTCGTGTCAGAATCTGAATTGACTGAACCATTACTTAACAGAGGTTACAAATACAGAAAGTTCTCATTACCTCCAAACAATAACTCTGATGATTCTGAAGAAGCTCCAACTGAAGTGATTGTCAGATGTCAAATCGACTCTGTGCAAAATGGGAAATTCGTTTCCATTAATGCTCTTAACCAATATAACCCACAACCTTCTAACGATTGGAAACTCAAATTAGGATCCGGTGTTAGAGGTGTCATCTTTGCTGAAGAATTAAAGAAAAACAACAACAAGATCTCCAAATGGATCGCTCAATCATTGATCGGTGGTATCGACTTGATCAAGATCGGATTTGTCACTAGACAATCACCAAAGGATAATAACAAACATGTTGTCGCTGGTGCCCTATCTTATACACCAGAAACTTTGGCTTCTCAAATTAAACTCACAATCAGTAATGGTTGGGGTATTGTGAAATCCTTAATCGATATCGTGGAACACGAAGGTGGTGATGGTGATTACAAGTTTGTCATCTTGAAGGATCCTAATGCTCCTAGATTGAGTATTTACAAGGTTCCATTAGATTCATTTGAATAGATCTTTTTTGTATTCTTGTTTGTGTTTTTTTCTTTTGCCTTCTCTTCTTGTCTTTCTCCCTTTTTTGTTCTCTTGTACTGTTCCCCCCCTTTTTTTATATATTCATAATTTAATACCATTAGTACATAATACAAAAAACACGCATTTTTATGGATCTATAAATATGTTATCCTCTTCAGGAATGGGCCTCTCAGGAGATTGTCGTTTATTTAACGTTATCGGTTTTCTTTGACCAAGTCTTGATGCATTGGATACACCACGTCTAGTCGGAGTCAGTATCTCAGGTGATGATGAATCACTAGACTGCTCAGATCTGTTAGTTCTGCTTTGACTATACCTTGATATCCGTTGTTCTAAATTGTGTCGTCTCACTCGTTCTGTTCCAGAAATTGTAGGTGATCTGGTATCAATTGCTGGCGTACTGGTGATTCTATCCGGTGAAATTGATCTGGATTTCAAAGGAGACAAAATCAAATCAGGAATCGGATGTAATTCTGAAGCCTTCTGTGTGAGTATTTGATTCAGTCTACGACGTCTCTCCGATGATGGTGACACTCTGGTCTCATTGATTAACGTCGAATTGGATACGTCAGGTGACCGAGATTTCTCTATTTTCAGCTTCCAAATCTCCAAAAATGTAATCATCTTGTTTCTGTTCCACCGTTCCTCAAAGGCAAGGGCATTTGCCTTGTCAACAGAGAATTTCAGCACTTTCAATGAAATTCTGGACATGATTTTACTCAATAATTCTGTATCCTTAACATCCATATGGGGTTCCAAAATCTCATCTAATTCAAGAATATGATCATAATGTCGAATCCATTTATTAATCATGCTTGTAGATAATGATAATTCTCTATACTTAGTAGCGCGATCCTCGAGTTCCATGACACCTTGTAATTGTTGTTTCCAGCTATTGAATGCCCTGGCTTCCAATTTAGGTTTCACTGAACTTTCAAAGATCTTCTCTAACCTGATTTCTTTCTCGATGGATGAAACAAGATGTGAAACCCAATGTGAAAACAATGTTCTCATTGAAATTATATCATTGTTGGTTTGCAGTGTGGTTGAATATTCCAATGATTTCTGTTGCATGTCGTGGATATCTCTAGTTCTCTTCACCCAGAATCTTAAGTAGGGTTTCAACAGAGAGTTCGCCGGTGTATTCGATATATCGTGCAGTTTACTGACAGAGTGTAATTTATGCTTCCATTTGATTAAGAACTTCTTTTGTAATGTTACAGATGCTTTTTTAGTTTGCCCTTTGCATAATGAGCTCAGTTTTAATGTTTTGAAATAATCCCGAGCTAATAAGAAGTTTGTATTTTCAATACATTGCACTTCCTTGACCTTCAATTTCATGTGCTTTAGTGCATGTTTAACACAGATCTCGTTGTATTTAGTATCGGCAACCTCAATCGAATTTTGGGTTAACAACCACCGCACAAAGTATTTATTGATTAGTTGTTTATCAGAATCAGTAGTGAACTGTTTCAGTGAGTTTTCCAGAGACAACGCTCTCTTCCACATATTAAGGGACCAAGATTTCATATGATTATCGTTGTGGGATCGAACATCCTTTTCCGTTACACTAAGATTATAATTGTTCACCCAAATACCAATCATCTTAGAGGTTTTAAAGTCCACTTCTAGTCTTTCCAATTGTCTGAATCTTTTATATTCTCTAGAGTTTTTCTTCCAAGTATCGAACACAGATCTTAACTTATATTTAGCCTGTTGTTTAGCAAATTCTTCCTTGGATTTAGTTAATTGTTTAGCTCTCTGTTTCCACGTAGCAATGTACACCTTCATCAGAATATTATTCTCTATTTGTACCAGTTTAGAAGATTTGGCCTTCACTGAAAGATTCCAACGATCAAAGAATTCTGACTGTATTGAATGGTTATGTAAAGCCATTAATTTCTTCTCTATATCAGATAAGTTATTCATCTTCAATAACCACTTATTGAAATGTTTGTTGATTTGATAAGCATCGGCATCTAATTCCATTTCAACTGTATTGTTATACCTGTTAATCAACAGGTACAGCGACTTCAGTAACAGGTTATTGTTCTGCATTTGCGTGGCTGCATCATCTAACAGTTTGGCATCATCCAGTTTATTGACCCATACGTGGAGATGCTTTTGCAAGATACGTTTGTTCCATGTATTCAAGTACAGTTCATCAATCTTAGCAGTCCCCAGGGTAGAATTCCAAAGATCAAAATGATCAGACATTAGTCTATAATGGTATTTGTTTCTAACTAATGCACCACGCATGTATACTGTGGGTAGTTCATGCCCCTTGTATTGATGCTTCTCTGAACTCAGAATCGAGCACAAGAAATCAAACTTATCATAAAACTTGTGTGAAAATGGGTTTTCTGCTTGGACACCATTTATGAGACTAGTCACATCTTCTATATAAATATAATCGGGTTCCATTAATTGGTCTAAATTGGTACCATCACTTCCTTGACCCTCGTCAAGGAGTTCTAAATAGTTTTGGAATGCATGTGGAAACCATTGAATATATGGAGGTATGTAATCCAGTTTGTCCTTGTAATCATCAACGAGATCACGAATAACAGAAAGTAATTTTGTCACTCTTGATTGAATCACTTCAGTGGGTTCATCCTGAGCTAGTGGCTGTGCAACACGTTCAAGACGCTCTAACTGTCTCTGGATGGGTTTCAAGATTGGTAATATAGGGTTGTAAGAGTAGTAATGGTCCACCAAATTGCACATCTCATCTGAGTGGGCATTATCTTTCAATGCAAATTTCATCACTTGAATTATATCTAGATGGAAATCACTTATTTTTTTCAAATCATAACAGATTACCAATTGGTTTAATTTCATGAAATTATCTACCACTATGTGACATGACTTTTCCACTTTTCTGTTGATCATGGAGGTGTCGTCGGATGATTCAACATTTACCAAGAGTGCACTCAAGCATTGTTTATACAGCTCATCGAATGATTCATTAGATGACTGGAATTCTAAGGGGTCTTCATATGCAGGATCTAGTTTCACATTTATTGGTGTTGTTGGTGTATCATCAAGCAATAGTCCCAGCCTCCGTTGATGGTATATTTCATATTTAAAGCAATTCCGTAAGGTATTAAGTATGGATCTCCTTGAGGAAATCGGGAAGTCATGGCCAGCCAAGACTAACCTAATTTTGTTGAACAAACTGATTTGGCCAGCTATTGTGAGATCTGATTGAGTCGTGTCATCGCCATCCATTGCTTCTATTAAACTAGTTGAAACGTTTACATCCCCCGAGGCATCTTTAATAACGAGTGGGAAGGATGGTTGGATTGGACTAGAATCATCAATGAGTTGAAGAAAATAATAAGATTCATTGGTGTCCCTAGTTGATATCTCTAGCTGGAAATTCAAGAAATCCTTCCAATTAAAGTGGGTCCCATTAATTCCTAACAATGATTGCCATGATGATCTGATGGATTCTAAATCTTTTGTCTGTAATGAAGTCGGAGATGACCTCGATAAATCAGTCAGCTGTGTGATTAACCCCAACAGTATCTGTATCAACCTGTCTGTTGGCATTGTTTCTTTTTTTAAATACCTGATTCCATAAGACTCTAAGTGTATATTCAACTGGAAAGAAAGGAATATTATTTCTCCGATCTATGTACACGAAATAAATTTTGGTCAGAATAGAAATAAAATCGCGTTCTTCATTATGTAAGAGAATACTAGAATTACATTAATACAATCTATACTTATCTATATATATACATTCTCTATTGGTCTTTCAAGGTGAAGTCAAAGCTTTGGAATTTTTCTTGGAATGCGGCCTTCTGGTCAACCTCTTGTTGCCAGGTTTCCTTACAGTTTTCCCAGTGTAGTCGTCTTCTGATGTTCAAGAGGGTAGCCACCACTCTTCTTGGGAATTGCAAATCTATTCTCTCATCCTCATTGATATTAAACAGGTAGGTTGTTTGATCAGTTTCTGATTTAGCAAGAGTGATTGACATATAGTCATGGCTGTTGATTGTCTCTGAGAGTGTTTTGTCATCACTGTCGGAGGTGACCTTCAAGTATGACATGTTTTGTTTGTATCTGTTATTGGAGAAATCAACTTGCGAGTTCAGTGTGTTTTCAAATTCCGCACTATACTTGGATTCAATAGGTAAAAACTGGATGTGCCCATGAATCCCCTTGGATCTGGATATCTCCCAGAATACGACATCAAAGTCACCGCAGCTCTTGAACATCTTCATTAACGCGGATTTGTATTGTGAAACTTCCTTATATAATTTTGTGTTCTCCACTAGGGCTGTGTCAGGTTCCTCTGTTTCTCTGTACTTTTTCAAGGTCGAAAAGTGATTCACAGGGATGATGATTCCATGACCAGAGAATCCCAATGGCTTCTTGGTGGTCAATGGACCCTTAGCGATGGTAAGATAGCAGGACTCCCCAATTGATAGCACTAAGTGAAGTGCAGCATCTGGATTGGAAAGACAGAAGAAGCAGTTCACTGGGGTGACCTCTGACTTTTCCTTCTTTGGAATTGGTTTCTGTAACTGGGTCTCTGCTGGTCTTTTTGTGGTGGGTTCAGCTACCAATGGGATATCCAACGCAACAACAGGCTTTTCGCCAAATGTCTTCACAGATAATTTATCATCAACAGGTGACATACTCAAATTGAAGGCGTAATAGTATCTATCCTTACTGCCTTGTAATCCCAAACTGATGAATCTTGTAACTCTAGATTGCTCAGAGTCCCATGCAAATGGCAATCTCTCTAAAAACCTACCAGCTGAAGACCCCACTGTAAACCAGTACCGTGGCTTTGCCAACTCCAAGAGAGAATTCAATTTGTTGTTTGCCACCAATGTTAATTTGTTTTCACTGGCTATCGAGCTAGGCCATTGGTAAGTGATTAAAAGATCAACATCTTGGTCTTTGAATTTTGTTTCCAATTGCTCTGTAGTGACCCCTGAGAGTCTACCGGTTACGTATCCGAGTCTTAATCCACTTTTCAACTTCATTATACCGAGGTTACCAAGGTAAGTCAACTTTTCTTCTTCTTTAATGTGTTTGATGTCAAATTTCTTAGCACCCTCCGTAAAGTAGATTGGCACATCGGGGCTCACTGTGTTTTCTAGTGGGGAATCATCTTCTTTGATAAGATCTCCTATGAATATAATGGTGTCAAACGGACCTTTCTTGGCTTGTAAATTGTTAGCCAATTTAATGGTCTTGTCTAAATCGTTAGGATCTGGGTTAAGAATCAGGCTGTTTGAGAGATGAGTTTGTGATTGTTAGTAAAATCTAAATTTCGGAGTAAATCCTGTTTAACATTTGGTATACATACAACTTCTGTTTTCTATCTGTCATTATCTAGTTACCACTTCTAGGGATTTTTTTGTTAAATGTTATAAGGATTAACTTAATGTTCTTTTTAATTTAAAAATTTTCGGAGGTCGGACAAAAAAGAAAAAAAAATACGATGGATGGCTAATGGATAAACCAGATAAACATAACTATTTTACTAATATAATTAACTTACCCATTGATAACAGTATCAAGAGTTTTCTCATTGGCTTATCTTAACTAATTTTTCATACGAGAAACTACGCAAACAACGAACCCCCCAGTGTTAACCCATTACTTTAACCTCGAGTCTTCCCCCACATCATCACCCATCATGGCAAACGAAAAAGACGATAAAGTCACTAAACCTGCTAAGAAAGGTAGAAGATCCAGCTCTGTGGCTCAACTCTCAGCAGATGAGAAGAAACTTCGTCATATCCAGTCCGAGCATAAAAGAAGAGAACAAATTAGATCAACATTTGATAAATTAGTAGAAATCATACCAACGCTAGAGCAAAGTCAAAGTCGGTCTGAATTGATAGTGTTAAACAAGACTTCGGATTACATTCTAGAGTTACGTGAAAAGAATGCCAAACTTATTGAGCTGGCTAAACAAAAGGGTATAGATATACCCCAGGAATTACTTCAATGAAGATACCTTTTCTATTTTAACTATATGCATGTGCAAATATATATATAATATACGAGTTTTATGAAATTATTTGTAAATTCATACCTATTCATCATCTTCATTAAATCCTTCTGGCCACCATTCTGGGATAAACACTTTACATCCCACTCTACCCTTGAGTTGTGGATAACTAGCAGACGTGACCAGGAATTCATTCATCCCGACGGAATTATCATCTTTCAAATGTTTAATGGAAACCACACCGAACCCAATATTGCCATCTACTTTGAACACGTTACCGATCTTTCTGCTTCTTTTACGAACCCGCTTCCCGCTTGACCCGAATGGACTATTACTGGCGACCGGATCAGTGGGTGGTTGTTCAGGGGGATCCACTGCTTCAGTTAAATTGGTCAATTCAAAATCTTCAATACCTTGCACTAAATCAACGACCGGATCAGTTGGATCAAATTCCATCTCATCTTGCACTTCTGTTCCCCCATTGATCATGTAAAATTGTAGTGGTACCACTCTCTTCCGCACAATACCAGAGTAATACGTTCTAATTGTTAATTCTTGTCCAACATAACAACCCTTATTATAATTAATTCCATTCATATAATCGATATTGTTTTCGAATGGTAACATTGAGTCCCGTTTACCTTTGGGGAAATCATCACATTGCACTATTCCCTCTAGCATTCTTTGTAATTCATAAATTCTGGTCTCTTGTATCGTTGGAGGTTCAAATTGTTTCAAAAATTGACCAGAGAATACATGATTGATGTCTGTCTCTGGATGCTTCAAGAACCGAATTCCAAAATTTGGTGATCTATCATCAACAGTGAACCCAGTAATGTTAGCATCTTTACTGAAGATCATTTGATCGTTGATGAACGCCTCGGCTAGTGAGTTAGCATCTGAGATCGATTTCGAGATACTATTATTGAAGTATTCCTGTTTCACAATGTTTAGCAAGTTATCAAATTTTTCATCTTTGTTATAGTAAAACCAAGTCTCCAAGAATTTCAGTTTAATGTCTATTTTGCTTTTCAATTTGTGCAATTTCAAAATCATCAATACTTGTGTCACTTTATCTCTGTCATTGATCTCAAGCAAGTATGATGGTTCTCCAGATTTCTCTGTGGTAAATAGAGGGGTAGGGTACACAAAGAGGTCTGTCATGACTCTACCCTTTGATGAGAGAAGCATGCTGTACCGACCGTCCCGTCTTATCCCCATCCGCAATGCGCTCTCTTCGGGGTCCTCATCATCGATGAATTCATCCTCATGAACAACCCCCCAATTCTCTGTGTGTATCTGTTCTTCATCTATATCCAAATCTTTAGAATTCTTCAAATCTAGGATATCCTTGCCTGATATAGTTGTTTGATTTTTCTTTGTGAATGTGGGTAACAGTTTAGAAGTGATCAATCCGTTGATGAATTTTGTGGAGTCCTGGCCCGTGATAGATATCAGACTCTTTGCCTTCAATTTGATTAGACCCTTAGTGGGCACTGTGGAGAATAATCTCAATTGATGTCTCAGTATTAGACTACTGGTTCTGACTGTAATCATTGGATTGCTTTAGTGGCTGTATTGATAAAGTTGCAAAAGGTGATCAATTTGTCATAGTTGGATTAAATAAATTTAATATCCGAGAGACGGGTTTACTCTTTTACGTATAGGTTATATTTACAAATGTTTTTTAATTTTTATACTTGTAAATAAAGTTATACCTTATATCTTATATAGTAAAGTAATGTAGTAATGGTATTCTAATTATCGTCTTCATCGTCATCTTCTTCATCGACTCCCTCATCCAAGACCCGTCTCTCTAAGTCTGTCTCTTGTTCTTTGAGGTTATCACCCTTCATTCTCTCAGTCAAGAAAGTATTCACATCATCTTGTAAGGTGGTTAAATAACCTCTGAGTCTCCCCATTGGGGTATCCTTGGCCACACTAGGCATATCTTTATCCACGGCACCGGCGTTCAAAACGTAATCAGATGGCCCAGTAGTTTTCCCGTTGGTGGAGTGTTCAATCGATGCATCCAATGTGAATTTCTTAGTCAGATCTGGTGCAGTATAGCTTGCACTTGGTAATAGTTCAGATGACATGGTGGTTGTATTGTAATACCATTCCTCTCCTTAAGGTAATCATCACATTAAATCAAATATCTTTTGGCCGGGTAAAGCTGAAAAAACATGTAATTTTTGCTGATTACGTAATCGCTTCTTCCTCTCAAAAAAAATTTTCACTTTTCAACGAAACGAAAAGAAGATTACTATGAATAACCGTGTATATCTTCGTTATTGAGTAACTATTAGATTAATATCCCCTATTTACACTACCAAAAATGACATTTACCATCATCCTTGATAGATTCTTGAACGAATCTGTCGGTGAATACGCTGCCATTCTTGACTTAGAATTGAAGTCCTCATACCAAACTGATTTCGAAAAGCTATTAGAAGCAGATCAAAAGAGTGAATTATTAGATCAGTTAATCGCTACTATCGCTTCTTTGCCAAAACTTAATGACAAGGGATTTGAACCAACTTTCAACTTGCTTTTGTACACCTTAGAGTCCTTGACCTCAGAGTTGTCTCTCTCATACGAAACCGACGCTCTTCCAAAGGTGTTGGCCGGTATCAAGGGGTTCCAATCTGAGTTGAATTCTTCAACTGTGATCTCTGCCATCTCCATCTTGTCTAACATCTTCAATTCTCTACCATCTGACTCCACTTTGAGAATTGAAATCATACAAATAACGTTATCCATAATCTCACAAAACAACTTACACGATGTGGTTTCACCTTTGGCTAAGAACTTGTCGACTTGGTTATCTAACGCTAATGCTACAGATGCCCAATCTAAGGAAATTACCGTGTCCACTATCGAACTTCTATACAAGGAAAATGAAGCTGAGGCCCTTGCATTATTTCAATCATTAATTGAATCCTCCTCTCCATCTTTGACTTCAACTGATTCTATTAACTTTTTCGTGAAATCTTTGAACTCTAAATTACCATATAAAGATTTGTCCAACCTAAAGTTGGTGTTCGATGATGCCACTCTAGATCAACTCTTATCCATCTACTCCAAGCTGGATTACTCAGAATTCGTCTCATTCAGCGAATCAGCTAACTTATCTCAATACAACATTGACGTGGAATCCTTGAATAATAAATTAAGATTCGCCTCCATAACTAAGGTTGCCTCCGGGAAAACCCAAATCTCATACAGTGAAGTCGCTAAGGCTTTGGCTATCCCTGAAACTGAAGTTGAATCATACTTCATCAAGGCTGCCAAGTTAAAGTTGGTGTCCGGTAGATTAGCACAAGGTGAGCAAACTATTTACTTACATCAAGTTTCCAAATTGGATTCCGTTGATGCTAAGGATTGGGAATCAATCAACGAAAAATTGACTGCCTGGAAGGCCAAGATTGGTGAATTAACTGAATTGATTGAAGTGTTATCTACAAAGAAGAACAAGAGAGTTCCACCTCCACCTGTTTTACAGGCCTTCCATCAACAAAAACAAGAATTGAAAGAACAGCTTTTACAACAATCACAAGATAGAGAAAAGGAAAAGCAACAACAATTACAACAACAACTCCTGCAACAACAACAACAACAGTCAGCTCCAACTGAGTCCGCCTCCGCTCCTTCTGTGTCTGCTTAAATAGAGAGACTCCAAGTGATGTCTCCCTAAAAGTAAATCCAGTTATAATAATTTCCTAGGTTTTATGTGTGTCTTTTCTGTGTATATTATCAACGTATACCATAATCATCATATCTATATTTTTTTTGTTTCTGTTTTACAATATTGTTTTTCTTAGTTTCTTAATATATATACAGTTTTTAAGTAATTCTCTGGTAATCGTAGATCAAAGATTAAATGTATAGCGGAGCCCAATTATTTTTTTTTTTTGTTTCACCGCTCCCATTTGGTTTCTTATATATACTCCACATTTCCTCCTATCCCATCTCCAAATTTATGCCTATATTAATATAATAAAATGCTCTATTATTCATAATATTAATCAATAAATTGATTATAGGTTACAAAATAACTTAACTAATTGAATAATAAATTTCAAAAATTATTATCATTGGAAATTCTTAATTCTTCAAAATGTCAGATAATCCATTTTCAGATCAAAATGCTATACCAGAGAAAGATCCCAGTCTGATAAGACTAGAAAGGGAATTAAATGAAGTGAAAGATATCATGGCACATAATATCGAGGAAAAGAATAGATCAGGTGTTATTCTTGATGACGTTTTAGGTCAAACAGAAGATTTCATAGTGACGGCAACTACATTTAAGGAAGAAGCAAAGAAAGTTAGGGAGAAAATGTGGTGGAAAAATATTAAAATGAAACTTTGTCTGATCATACTGTTGATGATCATCATAGTTAGTGTGACGGTTCCCTTAGTTATACATTTTACATAAGCAAGACAGGAATATATCATCATTGCTTTTTAATTTTATTTATATTATATACAGGTTCATACTGGTTAATGATATAAGCCTTATAAACTATTAAATTATCCATTACCAGATTAGCTTTGTAACCTAGTTGTATACTGCTGCTATCTTATAAGTAAATCTCTTGAGAGGATTAAGTGTGTCACATATATAAGAACCGTGCGCAAATTCTGACTTGGATTCTCCCAGCACTACGTATCACCATACTTTCCCATTTAAAATTTACTTACTGTTTTGGTTCCCGGACTATCTTTGATAATGGTGAATGATGATAATTCACGGAAGCCTGTAGAAGAATATCTTTAAATAATCAAGGCTGTGCAAAAATACGAAGCCTTACCTCAAACGACGATTGGTCTATAGTCGTTCACGCCGCAGCTCCCCATTATTTTCCCAATCGGGTAATATGTAAACAAACTATCTTTTGTGCTTTTCCAGTTGTAATCTCATTTACACATTTCAGGTAGACTTGCTCTCTAGTTTCAACTTATATTTCTTCTCCTCAGCTATAGATCCAACATCAATTGATCATACCAATATATCATTAGAATAAATTCATAATGGCTATCATTAATGGAATCTTTGGTCGCACTCAAAAGACCGAAGTCGAAGACCTGTCAAGAGATGTTGAAGGTTTAAGATTCGGACCACCAGCTACTCCAACTAAGACCACCACTTACAATGCTGATGCTTCATTCACTTCTTACATGTCAACTACCAGTTCTCCTAACAGAAGTAACGTTGTCAACTACAACAAGGAAAACACTCCACCTAATAATCCAAACAGATACTCTGTCGTTCCTAACTCTGCGCTTTTCGGGACTCCAAGATCCAACCATCAATTACAACAACAACAACATTCTCCACAAAGATTAAACCGTGAATTCTACAACAAGGCTAACTCTGCTAAGACCAAGAGATTGGTGACCGTGTGTCAAATGTATTTCTTGGATTACTATTGTGATATGTTTGATTATGTTATCACTAGAAGACAAAGACTACAACAAGTTGAACAAGGTTTACAAACCATTTCTCCAGAGGAAAGACCACAACAATGGAAGAACTATGTTGGTAGAGAAAGAGCCTTCTTGAGAAAGAGACGTATTAAGCCAAAGCACAAGGATTTCAACATCATCACACAAGTTGGTCAAGGTGGTTATGGTCAAGTGTTTTTGGCCAGAAAGAAAGACACTAAGGAGATGTGTGCCTTGAAGGTGTTATCCAAGAAATTATTAACCAAGACTGATGAAACTAGACATGTTTTAACTGAGAGAGATATCTTGACTAACACTAGATCTGAATGGCTTGTGAAATTATACTATGCCTTCCAAGATGCTGATAGTGTTTACTTAGCTATGGAATTTGTGCCTGGTGGTGATTTCCGTACATTGTTAAACAATGCTGGTTATTTGATCCCACAACATGCTCGTTTCTATTTGTCTGAGATGTTTGCCGCTGTGAACTCCTTACATGAATTGGGATACACCCACAGAGATTTGAAACCAGAGAACTTTTTGATTGATGCTAAGGGTCACATCAAATTGACCGATTTCGGGTTAGCTGCTGGGTCTGTCTCCACTGATAGAATTGAGAGTATGAAATTGAGATTAAATCAAGTTAAAGATTTAGAATTCAAACCAAAAGAGAGAACTTTAGCTGAGAGACAACAATTATACAAATCTTTGAGAGCCAAGGATATCCATTTTGCTCACTCCATTGTGGGGTCCCCAGATTACATGGCATTGGAAGTGTTAGAGGGAAAACCATATGATTACACTGTGGATTACTGGTCCTTAGGGTGTATGCTATTTGAAGCTATTGTTGGTTACACTCCATTTTCTGGTGGGTCATCCGATGAGACCTACAGCAACTTGAAGAGATGGAAGGATGTCTTAAAGAGACCAAGATACGAGGATGGCAGATATGTGTTCAGTGACAGAACCTGGCAATTGATTACTAGATTGATTGCATCACCTAATGAGAGATTGAGATCATTCAAGCAAGTGATGTCCATGCCATACTTCTCTGAAGTTAATTGGACCACTCTCAGAGAACGTGTTCCACCATTCACACCACAATTAGATGATGAAGAGGATGCCGGTTACTTTGATGATTTCACTAATGAGGCTGATATGGCCAAGTACAAGGAAGTTCTTGCCAAGAGAGCCAATGATGAAAGAATTGCACACAATAGTATTAAGGCTGATCAAAAGAGCTTTGTTGGGTTCACCTTTAAGCATAAGGGTAATCCAAGCACTAATCCAAACAATATTTTATCCCCAATTTTACTTAATGGACCAGAGTACAATAGATACAATGAGCCATTCGGCACATTGTATTGAGTTCTTTTTTTTATATTCTATTTTTATATTTTTTTTTTTGATATTTTTCATTTTATAATTTGTGTTTCCTGTATTTTCTTTGTTTTGCATTTATATACCCAAATGATTTGGTTATCCATTCTCTATAGTTTTATACTCTTTCAATATATTTTTTAAATTTATTCGGTTAAACAATAACTAGCTACCCAGCTACTCTGAAATGCCATTAAAAATAAAATAGCACAGCCATGAAAATACGCATAAATTTTTTTTTTTGGCTGAATTTGACCATGGTAAACTTAATTAAACTTAAACCACTGCCAGCTGGCAATTACTTTAGTTACCATATGCATAGCAAGTGATATAGTTATAGACTTTGATTTGAAGTATCTCGGAGACACATAGACAAGATATATAAATAATTTTCTATTGGTTAATTTAGAGGAATAGAATAATATATATATATATACATTGATTGACACGTCAGGTTAACATAAACAACAACAACCATACACTTTATACATTATGGCACTTAAAATCTTTACAGTGAAGATCTCATATACTGGATTCTTCTTCCTTGCAATATTGACATCGTTGTCTGCCTTGACATCATTTGTGAGAGTGCAAACATATTATAAATTATTGGAAACTCAACCTGATCTATCATTCAATGATATTGTGATACCTACTTTACAATTGGTTCCTCAAAAATTCATTGTTTACCCTTGGACTTTATTCACTGAGACGTTTGTGGAAACATCAGTGTTCAAATTTATTTTATCTGTTGTTGTCATCTTTGTTGGAGTGGAATACTTGTCCAAACATTGGACAGTGCCAGCTAATATCTCTAATGGTGCTAACTCTAAAGTGATCACGGAGACCGCTAAGTATCTGATCATTGTGACTGTACTAACAAATTTGACTTCTGCATTCACAAAGTTGTTCATCGGATTTGCATTGGGCGATGAGGAATCATTGAGATTACCATTAGTTCACGGATGTTATTCTATCATTATGAGTTTTGTCGTTGTGGTTAAACAATTATCACCAGAACATAATTTGAAATTATTCAAGATTATCTCTATCAGATTACGTCAATTACCATTCATGATTTTATTGGTGTGTGTTGTGGTTTCTATAATATTGAAAAGTTTAGAACCAGTAATTCCATTTTTCAATAATTTCTATATTAGTTGGGTGTACTTACGGTATTACCAATTGAACGTCACAGCTGATTTATTACCTACTTCCTCTGGCTCAGAGGGACAACAACAAACAAGCGCAGTGAGAGGTGATGCCTCTGATACATTTGCATTCATTCAATTCTTCCCAGATCAAACACATGCATTATTGAGACCTATTTGTCGTCTTGTGTATCACACTTCAGTTTTCTTAGGAATATTCAAACCATTCAACGATGATGATATTGAATCCAGTAATTTAAGAACAATTAAGAGATTGAACACCACAGCTACATCTGTGACCAGAGATATTGCTGATAGAAGAAGACAAATCGCATTAAAGGTGTTAGAACAAAGAGTCGGTGCTAGCCAGTCTACTCCATCCACCCCACGACTGTAGTTTAAGAACTCCTATTTTATTGTGTATAACTAAAGAAATTTAAATCTTTTTATTTTACTTTTAATATCGTATGATTGTGTGTATGAGTGTATGTATATATATATATAAAAGACAAAGGACAAAGGAAAAGAGATAAAAAAAACAGGCAAGATGAGAAGTAAATGAGAGAGGTGAAATATGAGAGCCAATGACATAGAAAACAAGAAGAACAAACAAAACAACACAAGGAAACGATGAATAAAAGCAAAACATGTAACAGTAACAAAAAAAAACTCCGGTGTCTAGAATACAAATATTTTATTGTTCTAATTTCTTATAGAATGTATCCATTAATGCTTCACATTGAAACTCAGTACCACAATTCTTGAAATCAACAACAAAATCACCCTCGTGATAACGGTAAGCTTCTTGACCAGGAAGAACTAATCCGTTTTCATCGTGAGTAGAACAGATTGTTCTAGCTGGAACGACAGATGATTTACTCAAAAGCACAGGATGCCATTGTAAGATATGTGTTAGGGCAGCCTCCAAGTTATTATTGAATGCTGGATACTTACGGAACAATGGATCAGACCAGAATTCTAATAATCCTCTCCCATAAACGTCATTCTTCAATATAAATGAATCTGCATTCAAAGATTCTTGAGTTTGAGTAATGATTAAACTCACATCTTCTGGTTTCACACTTTTATACGTCTTGATGGCTCCATATGGAAGTAAAATAGGTTGATCTCTTAACATGATTGGACCCAATGATGCCGGACTCAAGATGTAAGCATCTAAATCAATGTCAGTACGAAGAATCAACGCGTTTTGATCGATATACCAAAAGTATTTAGCATTAGGAAACGCATGCATGGCTGCTCTCATAATGAATAACTTGGCCCAACCGGAATCGTTACCGAATTCTTGTAAACTTGGGATGAATTCTTGAATCCATCTAACGTAAACAGCATATTTATTTGGGTGAGCATAATTGACTCTATTTTGCACAATCTTAGTCAAATGCGATAATTCGAATTTCTCGAAATCCACTCCAGTCACAATAACAATCTCTGGTGATGCAGATGATGATGGTCTATACACTTTTTGTCCATTTTCTCTGAATGCCTTCTTTGCGACATCTAGTGGATTTTTCGAACTACCTGAATCTTTTATTTCATTAGATTCATTCAATTCATCGTCATCAGAGTAATAATAAACTTTCTGTCCGAAATCTTTCTTAATTTTATAGTTGAACAGTTTATCCAATGTCAGTTCTCTTAATAGAGGGGCATGTTCGATTGGTGGGAAAATGTACACTGACGACACTGGGATTTCGTTCTTATAAATTCCGTGATTTCGTTGCACAGTTTCTAGTGCCTTTTGATTAGTGAGATGTTGGAATGAGTCATGAGGAGCACTGGATCCTCCAAATAAAGCTTTCAATATGAAATTACCACAGATGAATATAAGCACGATAATCAGTATTGATCTTCTATTCTTATATTTCTTCAAATTGTGAGAGAATGTTGCCGGTATAGGCAATAATGAGCGTTGTCTTGACTTTGGTTTCAAGTCTGATTTCTTAGGTATTCCTAAATGCATTATAGTGATTAATTGTTGTTGTTGTTATGAAATGCAACTATTTTTTGTACGTGTTTGTAATATTGAATGCTGAGTATGAGAGTTAGCAGTGTGACACAAATTGAATATCACGATATATGAATTATCTGTGACTAGCAATAATGATAGTCAATAAGTGATATACTTGAGTTATAGTTGAATACTAAATGTATATACACCTATAAAGTCCCTGTCATTTCATTTTTAATTCAACTTTTTTTTAGTACGTGCACAAAAATGATATTTTCGTCCGCGTAAGTCAAAGTGGATTGTCGGTGTACTCATGAGAAGAAGATAATAAGTGGTATAAATAGATCAACAGACAAAGATGTCAGGAAATGGATTGCCAAAGGTATGTCATTGGTGATTGTTAAATAATGGGGAAGAATGAAAGTACTAACAAAACTCTTCTGTTATCATAGATGCTCGTAGAGATGAGAGATCAGCTCGATAGACAACAACAAGAATTGAAAGCGACTTCGATGACTATGGCTAGACTATTACATAGAAACTTCACGATCACTAGAGAGGTCAGAGAAATAGATGGATCAGCAAAGAATGAAGTGTGGGAAGCTTGTGGTAAATCATTTATCAAAGTTGAAAAACCGAAATATGTAGCTAAACTTAAAGTTGAAATGGCTGATAACTTAGATGCATTGAAAGGGTTAACTACTAAAAAGAATTACTTAGAAACCTCTATAGAGAAAACATCTGAGGGGATAAAGAATTACTTGCAAGTGTTACAGCAACAACAACAATGATTAATTTTTTTATACAACTAAAGTACATTTAATATTAATGAATGATATCAAAAGAAAAAAAGAAACGCTAGAAACAAATAAACGGATGTAAAGACAGTAAAGTGAAAAGAATAATATGCAATAATAAAATAAAATAGGGAGAGAGAGAGAGATGGAGGTTTAAACAGCACTGTAACCACCTCTGCTTCCACCACCGGTTATCTTTGTTATAATCTCTCTCACTAATTCCGGTATCTTTGAACAAGTCTCCACTATAGAATCCACTAATGCATTGAAGAATTCTCCAGAGTTCCCCATTGAACTCGTGTTTAACCAAGCTTGTCCCACTATATATGCAGCGAATATTAAAACTAATAAAATGAATATCCAAGTGAATAATCCCCAACCACTTGAATCATCTTGATCATGTTTTGGTTTAGATTTCTTTGGTGGCTCACCACTTGATGTACTAGCACAACAATGTTTTGATTCCCAAATTAATTGTAATTTAGAGTAATTAAATTCGGTATCTAATTTTAATCCATCAAAATTATCACCAACATCTTCATTACAAACAAATTTAATTTCTGAATCAAGAGAGTTGGACCCCCAATTGGATCCACTTAGAGCCACCACTAATGATTCATTAACTGAATTGAATTGTGGATTCAATTTATTAGAGAATGAGAATATTTCGGTAGTCAATGGGTCATTATTAGGTAATTTCACTGATGTCAATCCACACACTTGAGAATCCACTGGACAACCATCAATTTTCATTTCATTAGAAGAATCTTTCTTTGATGAATCATAAATGTTAAGATACCAAGATTGAGTAGTCACCGATGGTGGAGTATCCTTTGAATTTTCAATCTTGTGAACGCCTATTAAATTAGATAATCCCTTATAATCAGAGAAATGAGAATCTGCTAAATCAATGGCAGTTGCGGTTGCTAATAAATTAGCCACCGTTAATAACATAGTATACCCTAATAGCATTTGTTTATTTGATATTATGTAAATACTAGTATAGTTAACTATTAAGTGAAACTCCATCTGTAACCCTCTATATACGTATCTATAATCCGCTATCTTTTAACAAAGGTCTACTAAAAGAAAAATTAAGAAGGGTGGTGTAAAGATGTTGTATCATGTGACATGCACGTGCCACTAATGCAACCCTTTGCAACCCTCACTTTGTACTATTTTTCTAAATTACGTAATCATATTCCCCCATTAAATTTAGTTTCTCATGCCTCACCCTCACCCTCCAACGTGACTGTGAAAATTCTCTTAGTTGACAAAAATTTTCTCTTAACTTAGCATTCGCGGTATCTCGTCTCTGTGTCTGTCTGTCTCTCCATAGTGTAGCTTACTGTGTATTCCACTACGGAGATTTTCAATTAAAGCTATTTTTCAAATTTATTAAAAAGATTTACTATACAATCTTTAACTTCTTAAGATACATAACGTTTCCCATTTAATATATAAACAGAAAAATGACTAGATACGCTTCATATCCAGCTAACCCAGCTAAGTCAGCTTCCGCTAGAGGTTCATACTTGAGAGTGTCCTACAAGAACACCAGAGAAACCGCTCAAGCTATTAAGGGTTGGAACTTACAAAAGGCTAAGAAGTACTTAGACCAAGTCTTAGAACATGACAGAGCCATTCCATTCAGAAGATTCAACTCATCAACTGGTAGAACCGCTCAAGGTAAGGAATTCGGTGTCACCAAGGCTAGATGGCCAGCTAAGTCTGTCAAGTTTGTTCAAGGTTTATTGATCAACGCTGAATCTAACGCTGAAGTAAGTACAAATAATTATCAACACATTCATGATATTGGAATTAAAAGAGTTTTACATGATTTATTAGAAGAACAACATTATAACAAATACATTAATTGATAATGCAAAGGAATATACACATACACACACAAAAAAAACTTCAACAACGTACCAAAATTGGATACTATCATTCTGCCAAACTAAATGCAAACAAATGTATGACAAAGTTCTGAATGATTCATCAAAACATCAACCCATATTCAAATACAACAGGAACATCAAATTTCATCATTTTCATTACTGAAAGAATTTTTTTTTGCAGGAATCTGAAATACACAACAATACTAAACACATTTTGAAATGATTATAGTTATAAACAAAGAATACTCTATAATTCCTATATTCGATAAAACTCCTCCCTGAGTAACAAATTACTAACATTTACTTTTTATCATTATTACTATAGGCTAAGGGCTTAGACGTCGAAAAGTTGGTTGTCACTCACATTCAAGTCAGTCAAGCTCCAAAGATGAGAAGAAGAACTTTCAGAGCTCACGGTAGAATCAATGCTTACCAATCCTCCCCATCTCACATTGAATTAATCTTGACTGAAGAAGGTGCTGGTGTCGAAAAGGCTAAGGATGAAAAGAAGGTTAGATTAAACTCTAGACAAAGAGGTAGATTAACTGCCCAAAAGAGATTAACTGCTGCTTAAATATAAAGCATATCAATTCTTTTCTTTTGTATATTCTAATTACCCCCCAACATTTATCCATCTATTACACCCCATCCCCCCATAACGTTTCTATTAAACACCCTTCATACAATATAAAATTTTCCAAGGATTTTATTTAATAAAAAATATTAATATATCATTGTTTAAAGGCTTTTTTCCAAAACTTTGTAATAGTAAACTATATTAAGGTGTACATAAAAGTATATACAAATATATCTAGTAAAGAAAAGGTTGTTCATAATTTTACTTTTTTGTTAGATTCTTGATCAATCAATAAATCTTCTTCAGCGTGTTTCCGTTTATCACTGTGCACAATAGTGGTATCATCTAGATCATCTAAACATTTCCCAGCCTTACAACATTCCACTAAATGAGATACCTTATTGACAAATCTGTCCTTAGCAGGTTTAATTTCCACTTCTAATTGTAAAAATTTATGGAATTCCTTATTTTCTGAATTGGACCTTAATTGAGAGAATAACCATATAATATCATTTAATGTAAAATCAACACCGTTAACATCGTCCTCACTGACTCTTAAATCATTCAAATTCTTAAATATCAACACCAATTCACCTTGTTCTTCATTATTAATTTCATTCTTAATTAACTTAATAACCCGATGAACACTAGATTGTAATATCTCATGAGCTTCCTCAAATAACACAGGTAAATCCACAAAATCAGAGTCTTCACTAGAATCAGGTGGGAATAACTTGAACACTTCAGTGATCACATCAATATACACAGGGATCTCAGTGTAGACATGTATTTTAGACTTCTTCTTAGTAGTGACATCAATTTGACCCACAATTTCAATATCATCATTATCATCATCATTAATATTAGTATTGGTAGTGGCTTCCCCATCATTAAAATAATCATGGAATTCCTTTTCAGCTTCATCGACCCCACGCAATATATCTGCATTAGTTTCATCCTCACTACCAATCAGTATAATCTCATCACCTGCATCAACTTCTTCCTCATCCTCAGAATGATCTTCATGTTTCTCATGCAATGACTTGTCCCCTTCCTCTTCTTCTTTTTCTTTTTCTTCTTCTTCTTCTTCATCCCCTTCTTCCTTTCTCGTACTCGTTTCACCCTTGCTGTGTCCTTCTTCGGGATGCTGTTCTGAATCGTTCTCATCAGAATAATAATCTTCATAGAGTTCTGGGAATTCGTCAACGTGGGGTTCATGAAGAGCATTTTCTTCAGTATTATCTTCTCGGATATCTAGTGGAGGTTCTTGTGATGTTACAGTCGGATTAACTTGGTCTTGTTCATCTGTCTCAGCATCTTCTTCTTCCCCTTCTTCTTCGTGGTTCCCATCAACCAATGGTTCCACTTCTAGTTCCACTTCTTCACTTTCGTATTCTAATTCAGGTTCTTCTTCTATTTCAGTATTACTTTTATCCCCAGTTTCTGTGTCATCTTGTGTATTATTTCTATCTGAAACATCAATATCGTCATCGTGGTTACGCGGACTTATCACATCTAAGTCAACATCCGCATCAACATCCTCTTGCATTTGTTCTTCTGATTTAGTTGGTGAGTGTGTATTACTCTTTAATTCAATGTCTGAATCATGTAATTGCTGTTGTTGTTGTCCTGATGAATTATCAGTTGTAATTTCTTCAATGTTTTGTTCTATTTCCATGGCATACACGTAAATTTGTTATTGTTGTTTGCTTTCCAATTGAACTAATGTAAAAGTAAAAAATTAAATAACACTTAGTACTAATAATACTTGCTGTTAGTAAAATATACAAACCTAATTATATTGTTATATGATAACTTGATAGATGAAATACGTTAAAAAGGTTTAGTTATATCTCTCTTTATCACCCCCACATGTAATAAAAATACAAAATTATGGGGACTGCCATATTGTTGATGAGTGTCAATTGTAATCTCTACTAAAAAAGAGGGATCAACAGAAGTGGTGGAAAGCAAAAGGGGAAAACCTTCTTATTCTTCTTAAACTTGGTTTATCAACAACATGTCTTGGTTTGAACACAAATTAGAGATGTTCTTACAAGATGAAGATTATTATGATGAATCTGATGGTAAGTATGACGCCTGAAATCGGGATAAAAGAACTCTCTCGAGAATAAAGTTATTAACCGCTATTTTCCTTCACACAGGTACATTGACACCCTCAAATAATTACTTAGATCAATCTGATAACTCAAGCACCAGATCAGGTCAAAAGGATAAACTATTTTCATCACATGGCATTGCTAATAAAGAGAATCAATATCTGAAAAGGCCACCATATGAAGCTAGTTTGCCCTCTACACTTGTATCAAAGAATATCCTTCCTGAGAGATATAGATCTATCTTCAATTTCACACACTTTAATAAAATGCAATCAGAATCATTCGATACTTTGATCAATAAGTCTAATAATTGTGTCATTTCGAGTCCCACAGGGTCAGGGAAAACTGTTCTCTTTGAACTAGCCATAATTAATTTATTGATAAGCAAGGGGAGAGATCCTACCCATTATGACAATTGCAAGATAATCTACATGGCATCCACAAAAGCATTATGCAAGGAAAGATATGATGATTGGAATGCCAAGTTTTCACATCTTTCATGTTCGGTTGGGTTACTCACCGGTGATACATCGGCAGCTGAAACTGAAAAGGTTAAAAGATCTGATATCATCATCTGTACGCCCGAAAAATGGGATGCCTTGACTAGACGGTGGTTTGATTATAGTAGGTTGTTCGAATTAGTGAAGTTATTACTCATTGATGAGATTCACACGTTGGGAGAAACCAGGGGTACGAGTTTGGAAGTCGTCACTACTAGAATGAAAGTAATGAAGAAGGATTTAAGGATTGTGGCAGTGTCTGCTACACTACCCAATATTAGTGATATAACTAAATGGTTGACCCCCAAAAATGGATCCCTGGCCTCGAGTTTGGTGTTTGGTGAAGAATACCGTGCAGTTAGTTTGCAGAAGACTGTTTATGGTTATAAGACTTCTGGTACATCTAATGATTTCATGTTTGATTCCTTCCTCAATGGAAAAGTATCTCAAGTACTCGAACAACATTCCAAAAGAAAGCCTGTCCTCATCTTTTGCCCAACAAGGGCTAGTTCAATAAATACAGCCAAGTTTATCGCCAATGATATTCCTACAATTTTTGGTCCTATTAATAACCTTGAAAAATACAAGGGTCTCAATAAGGATCTATATGGTCTAATCACTAAGGGAGTGGCATTTCATCATGCAGGCTTGTCCCTGAATGAAAGAATGATGATTGAACAAGGATTCAAGAACAGTGATTTCAAAGTGTTATGTTCTACATCCACGTTAGCTATTGGTGTGAATTTACCTGCTTATTTAGTTATAGTTAAGGGTACGAAGTGTTGGACAAGTTGCGGTCTTTCTGAGTACTCCGAACTTGATGTTCTCCAAATGATAGGTAGAGCTGGTCGTCCGCAATATGAAGATGAAGGTGCCTGTGTGATTATGACCGATTACAAGCGGAAACAGAAATATGAACAGCTTGTACAGGGGACCCAGAAATTGGAAAGTTCATTGTATACTAAATTACACGAGACATTCACTGCTGAGGTTTCCTTGAAGACTATCACAAATCTTGAATCTGCTTATGAATGGTTATGTTCCACGTTCTTCTATCATAGATTTTTGAGTAACCCCACCAACTATCCTTATGTGTATGGTTTGACCAAAACTTGCAGAGATTCCCAAGAGAAACTTAGAAAATTAGCTGAAGTGATCATGGATGATCTAATTAAGGAACAATTGATCATCTATGAAGGTGTAAATTACAATTGTACTGATTATGGGTTGGCCATGTCTAACCATTATATCATGTTCGATACTATGAAGCATATTATCAATAGTAAAGCCAAATTGGATCTTCAAGGAATATTACAACTTGTTGCTGGCTCAAGTGAATTCAAGGAAATCAGATTGAAACATGCTGAGAAACGTTTGTACAAGGAGATTAATGCAAGCCCTTTAGTGATGTTTCCCAAGAAGAATAATGTCGTGTCGTCAGACAAGGATAAGATTTCTTTATTGATTCAATATGAATTAGGTGGTATTGAATTCCCTACCTATAATGGATCGATGAAGTTGTTTTCGACGTTTGGAGCAGACAAAATGATGGTATTCAAGAATCTTCACAGAATTTTGAAGGCAGGAGTAGACGTATTTGTGAGTAAAAAGGATTCCCTATCGTTATTGTCTATACTTGAACTAATGAGATGTGTTCTTGGGAAATGTTGGGAAACTAATTCCATGGTGTTAAGGCAACTAGAGGGAGTTGGAATTGCTTATGTTAGGAAATTCACTAATCGAAATGTGAAGAGTTTGGTACAGGCTAAGAGTTTGAACAGATCCCAGATCGAGAACTTTTTAGGTATGAAACCTGGTGCTGCCAAGAGGATCCATGCCAGTTTATTGAAATTGCCTGAGATGGAAAACACAGTGAAGTTGTTGTCTCATAAGCGGGAGCCTGGTTTTGTGATGTTAAAGATCAGTATTAATGTGAGTATCAAGAATGTGGGGGCAGTGGGGTTCATCTGGAATGGGTTATTCACATTTGTGAATTTCATTGTAGAATGTTCTCGTGCTGGGAGACTAGTAGACTTCCGCAGAATGGCATTGAAGAAATTGATTCCTTCTAAAAACATCATTCTTGATGTTAAAATGATGGAAAGTGATAACATTAAGGTACACTGTGATTTTGATAACTTGGCCGGGTTGGGGTCTTCAACAACACTTGATTTGACATCTATTTTGGGTGTCATCCCACAAGTTTCTGTTACAACTCATAATGAAGATACACAGGATAGCTTTCCAGATGATGATGATATTGACATTGACGAGATTCTTGAAGCTGCTGCTGCCTCCAAGAAGACAACCAGAGTATCACCAATGAATTCTTATGTTCAAGATGGTAGTTCAATTGATAACACATTCACAAGAACCCATCAGAAGTTAAGAGATGGATATTATGAGTGTAACCATAAGTGCAAGGATAAAACAAATTGTCGTCATCTTTGTTGTAAAGAGGGAATTCCTAAAAAGAAACGGAGTGGTAAGAAATGCAACCATAACTGTCAAGATAAGAGCAGGTGTCGTCATCTTTGTTGTAAAGAATCCTTGGAGAGTGGTAGTACTGGGTCCCTAAGACAGTCTGATATTACGAGTTTAATCTTGAGTGATGAATCTATGAAATTGAGAAGAGGCTTGAACAGTTTTTCTTATGTTGAGCCTGATACAGTACAGATAAGAGAATCACCATACTTGAGGTCATTGATGCAGGAAACTAAGAGTTCACCTGTGGTTGCCATGAAGAAACTTGGGGGTCCAGTACAGATTGGGCTATCTCATCCTGTGAGAGTTGAGCCAGTCGCATCTACAAAGCGGTTATTAGATATGGATGATTCCGATTTCGGTAGTACTGATGATGATAATTTAGATGAAGCCTTGAATAAGGTGCTCAAAAAACCGAAGAGAATTAAAGCAAAGAAGAAAAAAGTGGTGGAAACTGTTTCCAGTTCATCAGGTACACCTCGTAGTCCATCTATCAGGATCTTGGATGTCGATCATGATAACTTTTCTGATATTGTGAGTCATGTGTCAGAAGAGAGTGATGTCTCTGTTGATGAGGGATTTTTAGAATTTTTGGGGTCTGATGTTGAAGTTGAATGAATTTGGTTTTGTATTTATTTTTTTTGAAATAAAAAGTAAACTAGCTAAAACAAAGAAAACGGGAGAAAAGAAAGAAAGTAAATAATAAAGAACAAGTAAATAAAAAATGAAACTGAAAATGAAAAATGAAAAATTAAAGGTAATTCTGAGCAATGTATTTTAAATGACTTTCGGGGATAGCCATGTGAACATCATCGATAGCTAAGAAATCCACCTTCTTTTGGGTGTGAAGTTTCTTCAATCCTATGAGATCATAGTGGTATGAATCTGTATCATCGAATTTCAAGGTGGCCCCCGTAATAGGTTCTGTATCGAAGAACCAAGCTGAGTATTGAGGCACCAAAGTTTCGTCCTTGAGGAATGCCACTAGCACGAGCTTGTTCAATTTCACAAAGTTGGAGTAATAGTCCAAGTCTTTGACAAACTCACCATTGATGAATTTCAAGTAATTAGAGCTTTCTAAGTAAGTATCATAATCTTCGACATCTCTGAAATATTGTGCTTGTATGACGGAGTTTTGCACTTTAGGTTTGTATAGTTGTTTCTTCAATAGTGCATTTTTCTTCTTACATATCCACCCAGCTGGAGTGTCGGGGCATTTAGGCAAGTCTGTGAACCCATTGTGGGGCGAACCATATGTTATTAAGTTATGGATAGGTAATCCACATATCTCTAGGGCGCCTCTGAGGAAGAGCCCACCCTGGGAGAACCCGATGGCATTGAATCCGTTATCCAATTCAGGAATTTCAGCTAATTGATCACAGACATCCTGTGTCTGTGTAGTAACATCTCCAACTAGGGATGCATGTTGGTCAGAGGAATCGGAATCTCCAACGTGAATGGAATGAATGAAGATGTCCGGGTACACCTCCCGTATTATGGACTCCGCCTCTTGCATAGACGATGAATTAAAGGAGTCCCCCATACCATGCCAGAAAACTAATGGCAGTGGGTGTTTCTCCATCATCATTTTATCACCAAGAGTATCCTCTGTGATGAGATGATTATTATGGGCGGGGTGGATAGGTTGAGGTGGTGCAGCAACGGGATGCTCATCGAGTTGCTGGAATTGCGGTAAGTAGTTTGACGAGAACGTAAACAAGGGTATAAAGTGGTTTAGGAATAGCATCTTGTGGAGGGGATAGCCAATTAGTGTGAATATAAGCGAGTGTGATGATACCGGTATGTGTTTGGTTATATAAAAGAAAGAATAACAGGAAAAACAGCTGTATATACCACCACATTTCTGCCTCTTGCTGTATGGCGATAAGCAGTTTAAAAATAAGGTTTCACCGCCTTGCAAAATTTTTCAAAAAAAATTGGAAAAACGAAAACCAGAGACACAGAGAAGGGGAGATGACCATTCTTTGGTTTATAAGAGGTAACTATGGCTGTTAAGAAGAGAGAATTGGTGGTAATAGATGGAACACTTCAGAGTGCTGCTGAGAAGTCGTTGACTGCATTGAAAAGTCACTTGCGGTCATCTGGTGCCACTCATGAGGAGCCCATCTACATGACATTGAATACCAAGCAACCAACATCTAGAGATAAACAGTATGTCCCCCGTATCGTTCCATTAGCACACAGACTAGCCAAACCTGATCAACTCAAGGTTCTTCTGGTGACGAAAGATCCGGTGTCCACATACAGAACCCCGCTACTCACAAAGGGTGCCGCCACGGAGAACACATTTGCCGACGTAATCAGCTTCAAGAAGTTCAGAACCACGGTGGGCAACGCTAAGAAGGCCAAGCAGTTGTACCATGAGTATGATCTGTTCTTGCTTGACCACAGGTTACATCACTTATTACCTCCTATCTTGGCTAAGACAGTGTTTGTGAAAACTAACAAGAAGTACCCTCTAATGCTACAATTGGCACCACCCACCGATGACAAGTCACAACTAGTGAAGTCTAAGAGATCCCATAAACTTAAGGATGAGCGTGTGGACCCAGATTACGTTCTCAGACAAGTCAAATCGATAGCGAAGAACACCACATTTGTGCCCACGCAGGGGACCCTGTTGAACATCGTAGTGGGCCACTCTGGAATGACTACAGATGCACTAGTGGACAACATGGATGCCGTTTTGGAGTACCTCACGTCGCCCCGGTTTGCCCCCGTTGGTGGGGTCATCAAGGGAGGTCTCTCTGGTATCGAGGACATCCACGTGAAAACTAGCGACAGTATAGGCTTGCCCGTGTTGGAGAAGAAGAAGAGTAAATAGATAATGTGTATACCTTAATAGAAAACCCCTACCATTTTGTACTAATAATTAACGCTTTGCGTAGCAGCTTTGAAGCTTAGTACCTGATTGAGCCTCTTCTCAGTGATTTTTGAATATTTCGTCGCTGTTCAGATTTTCATGATGATGGAGAAAGATGTTGTTCTTCTTACAGAGATCATAGAATTATAGACATCCACAATGGCAGATACATTTCGGTTCACATTATTGGTGATAGCCCTTGGTTTGCTGGGAACATTTGTGAACGAATGGTGGTCTGGACTAACCATGGAATCCAAGGACATCGACCTACAACAAATCTACGATCATTCCCACGCGTTTGTCTCTTCCCTGACCAATGAGACAGCTAATCACTTAAGAAGAGGTAAATTGAAGCCGGCAAGTAACTCATACTTGGCACCAGTGTACCCTAAATCTACTCGTCAATTATTGAAAGATAGAGGTACCGACTCGCTCCCCAAGGAGAACGCCACGATCTTGATGCTCTGCCGTAATTGGGAATTGCCCGACGTGTTGAAATCAATGAGATCCTTAGAAGACCGGTTCAATAAGGATTACCAATATACATGGACTTTCCTCAATGACGTTGAATTTAGTGATGAATTTATACGGCAAACTAGTATCATGGCTAGTGGTGAAACCCAGTACGCGGAGATACCCAGTGAGGATTGGAATGTGCCTCCGTATATTAACCAAACCAAATATGATGAGTGTTTGGATAAATTCACTAGGGATAACGTCATTTATGGGTTCTCTAAATCATACAGAAATATGTGTCATTTCAATTCAGGATATTTCTATAAGCAAAAAATCTTGCAAGATTATGATTATTACTTCAGGGTGGAACCAGGTGTTGATTACTTTTGTGATTTCCAAATGGATCCATTCAGGCTAATGAGAGAAAACAAGAAGAAGTATGGGTTTGTGATATCATTACTTGAATACGAAGATACTATTCCAACGCTTTGGGAAAATGTGGAGGATTTCCTTCATGATAATCCTGATGCTCAACATGAAAATTCGGCCATCGATTTCATCACTAACAAAGAACATATAGGTTACACAGTGTTAGACGTGGAAACTCATAGCTCATATAATCTATGTCATTTTTGGTCCAACTTTGAAATTGGTGATTTAAATTTCTTCCGGTCAGACGTTTATGAAAGATACTTCAATCATTTGAGTCGTGCTGGAGGGTTCTATTATGAACGTTGGGGAGATGCCCCGGTGCATTCTATCGCTGCATCATTGCTCTTAGATCGTAATGAGGTGCACCATTTTGAGGATATTGGATACTTCCATAACCCATTCTTCACTTGTCCCGCATCTAATAATTTGAGAATTGGTAAACGGTGTATCTGTAAAGAATCCAGTGAGGATGAAGATAGTGATAATGCTGGCGCCGGTATATTGGTGAGCGATTTAGGCTCTGACTTGGATCCCCAAAGTTGTTTGTCTAGATGGTGGAGGTTTGGGTCCGGGAAACGGTTCCTACGAGATTACTTCCATGAAGAGGAATATTTATAGTTTGTCTACGAAAAAAATGTACTAATAGAAGAAGAAAAGTTATATTTTAGTTGTACAGAAGGGGGTTAGGCGGTAGATAATTATGAATAGCTTGTCTCTAATCTATTCAATTCATCTAGTATTCTTTGTAAATCGATTTGATCCTTTTTATCGTTCAAACTAGGTATCAAAGTGATAGCCTCATCTATATCTTCACACGCTAATGATCCAAGTTGAGCAGATTCGAAAGGATGCAATATGGAGTTTTCTGGACCTTTGAGTAAGTTTTCTGCAGCAGTACATGTTTCTGCATCTTTAAAACGGGAAAATGTGAATAAATGGTCCAAGGTCTTTCTTAACACTTCATTGGCACCAGGAGCGGTGGCCATCTTAGCCAAGGTGTCATCATCTGGTTCAATATCATCCAACTTAGTGTTATCCACCTGTGTCCCATTCAAGTTAGCAATCATCTCCATTCTCTCCTTGAGCGCAGCTCTTATAAGGATTCTAGCCTCTGAGAGGTTTAACGCCACTAGTTGGGTTTCATTGCCGTAATGGTCAATTTGTTCAATTTGAAACTCTGGTCCTAATTTTAATTCTGATGCATTTTCTTCTTCCTCTTGTTGGTTAGATCTAGCCTTTCTACGTCTAGTAGCCACAGTTGATGTTGAGATATTCATGTTGCATAGGCTGTACTGTTCATATTCTTCCTCTTTCACTTGTTTATTTGTTGGAAAACCAAAAATTTTCAACTTTTTACAAATTTGGAGAATCGGTTTCGCTTACTTAAGATAAAAATTTGTATGTGTATTATATATACAAGTCAATGCTTGTGATAGTAAGCACAAGTAAACCCAGAGAGACAGACAAACATAAATGGAGGAGGAAATATAAAGACAAGAGGAAAAATGGAGATAAAAAAAGAATAAAAAAATAAAATATGTACTAAGAAGAAAGTAGAAAAAAACTATATATGAACACTGATAAAAGGCGGTAGTTAACACTGGTCAAACACTGACCAAGAACACAAGCACTGATCAAAAAAACTGTGATAGCGATGTTATTTGGGGGAAGAGAGGACAGAGAGGGAGGGGGAGAAGGGAAGGTGAAGAGTGAAGTTTCATCTAGGGAGATGATTTTTGTTAATTGTTATATTGTTGATTTGTTTTATGTGTAGATCTATTAAACAAGATGGAGAAAATTGATCGTAAGGAGTTCGTGACATTTCATAGAGAGATTAGAGGATCTTAAGCACCCAATGGAGCACCTCCCTGTCCCTCAGGAATTGGAAGAGCCACTGGTTTGTTAGCCCAAGCCATGTATCTCTGGAACATCATACCGACACCTTCAAAGACACCTAACACACATGCACAAGTGATAGCTGAGTTTAAGATGTGTCTTGGACCACCTCTAATAGCTAGGGACCCACCCACGCAGAATCCGGCCATGATGGCGTTCCAAGCGTCCTCTCTCTTTCTGATAGCCTTAATGGAACAATCATAAAATGAAAATAATCCACCCCACACACCAAAGTTACCTCCAACAACTGGAGCTCTGGCCTTGATAGCGGAGATGGCACCTATTCTTCTTTCACCATATGGAGAATTTCTGAACCCCTTGATACCGTGCCAAATGCACCCACCAATGACACCCATTGAAAAGGCACCACCGAAATCATTTAAAATGACGATTGGACATGGATCTCTGGAGTGATCAGCTTCTGGAGTAGACATGATACTAGTATTCTGGTTTTAATTAATAGTGGTTATGTTAATTACAACTTGAAGGAGGAGAGTACTAGGTGATCTTTCCATTCCCTTCTTTCTTTCTTCGTTCAACGTTGAAAAAAAAAAATTTTTTTTGCTCTGCATTACGTAAGCTATTTTTTTAAGATATAGTAATATATTAAATTGTACACATTAGATACCTCCGAAACTCTTAGAACGGGCATGTTGTTGTTTGTGAGAGTCAGGAAGGGTAGTACTGGAGACAGAGGCAGAAGCGGAGGAAGAATTCATACCGTATCTGATTCCAGGAGGATTCCATGTCCCCAAGAATGGTTGATCCGTGACAAATGGATGCATGGAGGCCTCCTGAGGAGTCCACCGTTCCAATGGGTTCATATTGAGGACCCCCTTCAAAAAATGGATAAGACAGTTACGTTGGGACATCTCCTTATCCACCATCGACTGAGTCATTTGCTTTCTTGGTAATTCATAATTTATCACAATGTCATTCAAAAGTTTATGATGGAAATACTCCTTGCCCGGTTGTTCATTCGTTTGAAATTCTCTAGAGTATTGCTCCATAGATTTCAATGCATACCGAGGTTTACCCTCACCATCCACAGAGGATGGTAATTGGTTGATAAAATTCAATGAGTTTTTCCCCATTTCGATCATCCAAGTTGGTGGCATACCCAACATGTCAATGATTCTAGTCAATTGATTAAATTCAGATGTCCCTGGGAATAAAGGTAACCCAAGGAAAAGTTCAGCAATGATACACCCGAAGGACCACATATCCACAGATGTGGTATACGATAATCCCAAGATCACTTCTGGAGATCTATAGAATCTCGATTGAATATATGTATACACCACTTGTCTTTCATGACATGCAGACCCAAAATCAATCACCTTCAAATCGGGTTTATCTAAGGAGCAAAGTAAAATATTCTCTGGTTTCAAATCACAATGAATTAATTTAGAATTCTTTAACACACATAGAGCATCCAATAATTGTATGGCAAATTTTTTAATCAATTTAATGGATAACCCATGGAATTGGTTTTGTCTAATCAGATCATACAAGTTTGATGAAAGTAATTCACACACTAAACAAAGATGATTCTTATGGATAAACTTATCCTTCATACGAAGGAAATGATGTGTATCATCAGGGTCAATCTTATTATTTAAATGTTCTAAAATGTTAGCCTCAGTCCAAGATTGATTCAGATACACTGGTTTGGATTTGACAACTTTGATAGCAACCAATTCTTGGGTTTTCAAATCTTGGCATTTCACAACTTGTCCAAAAGTTCCATGTCCTAGAATATCTAAAACCATGTATTTCCGGTTTTCAGATAGCCCCAGAATGTCATTGACGTATAGAATGTAATCACTGTCTTCGTTATCGAACCCATTATTGCATTTAGGTTGACTAGGTTTCGTCAACACCCTTCTTGGGTTTTTTGATGATCTGTAATTGAACCCAGGAACACACATCGAGTAAGTCACCGAAATTGACGTTGTTAGGGCATTCAATGGGGACACAAACATGTTAGACGATGACACTCTTCTAAATTTAGGCTTCACATTGGAATGGGGTTGTAAATCTGACATTCTTTTGATTCTCTTAAATTTAGGAGCTGGTAAAGATTCCTCGCCGAGTTCTTCCTCAATTTGTGGATTTCCCAATTCCGTTCTCAAGGAGTGGTAAGTGTTTCTGGCAGGGCTGAAACCTGATAATTGTGGTTGATTGGGTTGCTGCTGTTGTTGGTGATGTTGTGGTGGTGGAATGATACCTAGAGGAGATTGATGATGTTGATAATTGACAAACCCGGCAGCAACAGATTGCCGTCTTTGATAATCATAATTTCTCATTTGATCCGGGTCCGCCATGAACTGTGTATTAGGTGCAGGACCATCAATTCTGGAAGGTGGAATGATCTGTTGTTGTTGTTGTTGAGATGGAGAAGCGACGAGTTCATTATTTTCAAACGTTGTTGGCAACCTGTTGATGAAATTAGGTGATGTGGATGAACCCTGAGATGAGGACAACGTTGGGTTCAAGATGTTATTAGGTTGCAGCGGAGGTAGTCTTTGTCGTATGGAGTATGAAGAATGCGATTGCAAAGCGGGAGGTGTTTGTTGGGTGGAACCCAAATTAGGAGGTTGTTGTAGTTTATTGTTACTATACCATGGACTTCTAAATGCCTGGAGTTCTGATTGATGTAATTGTTCACTTTGGTGTCTCTTGAGAGCTGGATTGTTGTTATTGTTGGTGTTATCCAAATCGGCGACTCTGAATTGGTGCGGCGAGGTGGAATCCATTGGCATCGTATTGGAAGTGGTGGTGTATAGGGACTGATCCAGTCTACTCAATGGGGGTGGTACAGTGGGAGGAGGTCCCATGCTGGTCAATGAGGGTAATCTCTGGTGAGTCATGGACATACGGGTGGAACCCAGTCTTGAGGCCAAATGTGGCTGTTGTTGTTGAGAGTTATTAGTACCAGGGTGTTGACGAGGAGAACTGGAATCAGGTGATGGCAAGTGCATTTCCGATGGCGATGGAGGAGGCGGCAGTCTTGAATTAGAAGTATTAGAAGGGAATGACATTTGTTGAATCCCTGTCAGCACTTTCTGTTGATTAATGTTGTATTGGTTTTGTTGTTGGTTTTGATCCATGTTGAATCCCAACTTGAAGTATTCGTTTTGCGGATTACCTTCACTCATGATGCGGAGAGATGAATAGCAATGTGTAATGAGTAGTTAGATAATAATGTAGGAAATGAAAGTCAAGTGAACGTAGTGTGGATGATAAAAGGGTGTGTCACTTGGTGGGTGTGGTTTTTGGAAAATATAGGTGGAAAAGCAAAGGAGGGAAGGAAAGAATGGAGGAAGTGAAGTGAATGTTCAAATGAGCAAAGATGATAGTAGAGATATTAAAATGAAGTAGTAAAGATGATGATTGTGTTAATTAGTTAAAATATGAACTTATCTGGTCAAAATACGTCAAATTAATGAAAACCGTATCTGTTCAGCGATTTTTTTTTTCGTTGAAACTTTGAGGGGTTCACGACTATGGGAGCACGAGGGTAAAATAGATAGCAGGTTTATATTAAAAAAGAGAAAGAGTAAAACAAAAGGAGCATAAAGGGAGAGAGAGAGAAAAAAAATGAGAAGAAGAGAAGAAAGATAAAAAATGATAAAAGTATAAAGCATAATATTAAAAATTGAAAAGCTATTTTAGAGAGCTTGAGCAGAGTGTAAAAATCTAAAAACCAGTGTAGAAGGAGAGGAAAAAAAAACAATTATAAAAAAAGGAAACAAAAGACGAATGTAAGAGAGATTATATAATAAATAGTAACACAATGGAATATTTCTAAATCTTCTCCACTAATCACGAGAGACACCACCAATTCTAGCCAATTTGGAGGCAGCACGCATTCTTCTACCGAAGAAATAGAAGACGTACACTAACACCACAATCAACAAGGAAATGAAGGCCAAAACGGCGAAACCCCACTTAGTGGACATGTTATCGAACATGGCAACACCAGCGTGAGCTAAACAAGCGGCAATGGCGAAGGAAGGAATGGTGAAGGCAGCCACGGCAGAACCGGACAACCCAGCTTCAGAATAAGAATCGACAATGTAGTTCAACATGGCCAACCACAAAATTGGATCAGCGACACCTAATAAGAACCCAGCCATAATTGGAGACCAGTAGTTAACATTACCAGAGTTAGTGAAGGCGAACCAGAACAATGAAATTGGGAAACCCCACACTGTGACCAAAGATAATGTAAATCTAGCTTCCGGTCTTGGGATACCACCATTTCTAAGTCTATCCTTTCTGAACAATCTAGTTTGCACTGGAGTGAAGGCAATCACGAAGGCGACACCGACAACGAAATTCAAGAAAGTACATTCAGCAGCCATTGAAGATAACCCATTATTAAGAACGAAAACGTCATAGACACCATCTAAATATAAGAACAATAAACCATAAGCGAAACCATTGAATAAACCTAAGAAAATCACAATTGGTTCGGTACATAACATTTTTAAGGCCATAACTGAGACGAATCTAATTTCACTCCAAACGTTAATTTTATCGACAGCGATAGCTTCTTCACCACCTTCATGTTTTTCTAAAGTGCCATCGGTGACTTGGTTCTTAGACCAATCTGGTTTTTTACCAGTGATCATCCCGAAAAAGTTATAAAATTCTCTAATGATAATATTAGGAACTTGTAATCCTTCAACGGATTCTCTTTCGGGAATGACAACTCTAGGTAAAGTTTCTGGAACCAACATTAATAAAACAGTGAACACGGCACCAATAATTAAATTAATAATGAAAATCCATTTAACACCAAGTGAATTTCTTTCAATAATGGCTTCACCAACAACACCACCAATGGATGGACCAGCATTAGCAGAGAACACGAATAAAGCCATAGGTTGTGAAGCTTCATCAGCATTACCAAACAAATCACCAATGGTACCAGCGACGTTAGATAAAGCAGTTGAACCACATAACCCAATGATGAACATGAAGATGACTAACATTGGGTAATTCTTTGGCCAAGCACAACCGAAATTGAAAATAGTATATAAAGCGATAGAACCAACGTAAACCCATTTTCTACCACCGATATCGGATAAAGGACCCAAAAATGCTGGACCGATAGCGGTACCTAAGATAAACATAGATTGACCAAGAGTAGCAATTTGTGGTTTAATACTATATTTAATTTCTAATGGATATTCAGCAGCGACATAAGTTGTTGAAGTCAATGTCACAAAGATTTGTAAAGTACAATAGAATGCCACAAGTAAATATTTATGAACAGTATTCCAATGAATTGGGTGATACTTATTCTCAGTTGTGAAAAGAACGTTGGCTTCCACTGGGTCTTCAGATAAACTTCTTAAAGTTAATGGTTTAGTGGTTTCTGGATTGACATCCAAATCACTTGTTTGAGCATTAGTCTCTGGGTCTTTATCAGCAGTCATTTTGATCGAGAGACACTCTTTATTGAATTATTTATATAAATGGAGAAAGAAAAGAGGATATGTGTTTAATTGAATAAATTTGAAAAATGGAACCGGTAAAGTTTTATAGAGCACACCAAATTTATAATTTTTTTTTTTGTAAAATAGCAAATGAAGAGATAAAAAAGAAAGAAAGAAAGTTTGGGACAATGGGGGGAAGGTAAAACAAAACACAGACTAACTATCTTTACTTGAGTTTTGTAAATGTATATGTATATGATATGGTCAAAAAACAGAAATGAATTTGTTATTCAATTGTTTGTTGAAATAAGTTGAGGATGTAATGTTTGATTGCGATTGACTAGGTTAATCGATAATGGCAAATGGATTGACTTTTATATATAAAAAAAAATATAATATAAGAAGAAGAATACAATAATGAAATACAATAGTCAGTACCTTTAGAATTTAACTTTTATCGATAAAGAAAGTAGCTGCCGCAGATAGAAGAAATATTAATAGATTGTGGGTGGGTGGATTAGGATACTGGGGATAATCGAAAACTTTGTTAACGCTACCCTAGTTTATTACTAATTTGGGTATGTTAGATAGATAGATAGATAGACATACACATACAGAGGGGAGGCAGAGGCAACATCTAGGTATCTCCATTCAATTCAATACTCCATTATTGTCAAACGTAATAGTAATTTAAATTGTCCAATCTAACTGCATTGATAAGCAAGAAAACCGGATTTTTTTAAATTTTTTTTTTTTGCTTTTTTTTTCTTTTCTTTTTTTCTTTTTTGGGTCCTTTTTATATATATATATATATTTGTTTGATAGTGGGATGGTTAGTTAAGATTAGTTGTTGATTGGTGAACTGTGTATATAATCTGTTAATTATTAAATTTAATTTATGTTAAAAATTAATTAATCTAGTTAGGTTGGTAATTTTTGTCACGTGAAATACTTAGGTTTTAGTTATATTATGGTAGCTAAATGTAATTCCTCGAGGTATGCATATTTTTTAATTATCAGGTTAAATTGCTGTTCAGTGTAAGTGAAGTCAAGAAAATGTAATTTTTAATATTATTCCCCTAATTAAAATGTCTTGGTATTAAAAGATCATTAAATTAATGTCCTTAATTAAACGGTGAAATGATTTATTGAGATTGGATGCAACATTTTAATTATTATTATTATTATTATTAAAATAACTGGCATACTACTGGATGATACGTGGGTTATTATTCTTAAGTTGAACTTATACACGCATCGGTGTAAATTATCAAGTTTTCCTTGGGGCTACTTTATCACGTGAATTCTACAAACTGTACTCCATATTAGGACTTATACATTCCCCTCAAAGGTAAATTCAACCATAATCAAGCACAAAGTTAAACTTTTTGATTTCTTGATTGTTTGTTTGTTTGGTTTTTCTTGGTTTGCTCTTTTTTTTTTTTCTTGGATGTACATGAATACGTTTATTACCCTATTATATTGATAATTATATGCCAAATTTACTATGAAAATATAAATAAAAATGGACAAGATCAATTCAAAAAATATAATATTGTAAAACAATATTTTTTTTTAGTGTGACTTCTTCTTTATCGCCAACCAACCAACATCTTACTTAGATGTCCGGTTGTCATTAGGTCACTCTATCCTTTCTTATTCGTTTATCTAATGGAATTCACAGATTGTGATTACCGCATAAGGCAGAGAGAGGCAGGGCTTTCTCAACCAGGCATTCTCGGGTCATTCGGCACGGCATCCCCCGTCAACATTTTCAATTTCACCGGGGGGACAGTGTGTGGTAGCCAGCCATATTGTTTAAAATTTCCGAACCCCGAGGGACTGCACGGCAGTGGGAAAATTATAAAATGGCTAATTAATTAACTAACTAATAGTTATATGACTACGTATCACTGTTTCGATAACGAAAATTTATAAATATACAATCCACCACTAATATGAAGTTTATATATAACAAATATAAAACCTTGAATACAAGCAATTGCTTTATTAAAAGTATTGATTTCTTTTTTTTTTTTGCTTTCTTTTTTTTTTGTTTTTTTTAAATCGTTTGCTCTATTGTTAGTTTGCTTGATTGCCATAAATATTAGTGTATATCGTTTTTTGATGTACTCTTATTACCTTGCCTCTCCAATCTCTACTCTTTACATCGTAATTACATTAAATTACATTAAAAATATTAATTAAAAATAAAAATTGATTATGTCATTTGACCATGCCGACGCTCAAGAACATAAATCAGATATTAGATCTACTGTTTGGAAATCATTAATTAAAGTGGCTAAACCGGATTCTAGATTTCATTATGATTTTGCTGAATTCATAGCTGATTTTGATGGTTCATCAAATGCTACCCATTTATTAATGAATCATAAAGATTTTAGATCTTCCAAATTAGCGTTTATCACACCAGATAATTGTTTAGAAGAACTTAGGTATGAATCATTAAAATTAGGTAAAACTGTATTAATAACTACTTATTCTATTAAAAGAGGTTTTTGGTTACTTGATCCAACAAAGATACCAGAATCTCATTACTTATATGCTGCAACATTAGATGGAATGGAAAAAATGGGCTCACATATAACTTTACAAGAAATTCAAAATAGAAAACTTCGGGTTGACTTAATGGTTACCGATACCGGTGCTATTAATGATAAAGGAATTCGATTCGGTAAAGGTCATGGATTCTTTGATTGTGAATGGGGGATGCTTTACACAATTGGTGCTATTGATTAATCTACAGTGACAGTGGCATTGGTGCATGATTGTCAATTATTAAATGGTGTCGAATTGAAACCCGAACAATTCGATACGGTTTGTGATTTAGTTTGTACTAATACTAAAATAATTGAAGTCACAAATGCACATAAACCTACTTGTGGGATCCTATGGGACTTGTTAGATCCAATTATGTTTGATACTATCCCTCCTTTACAAGAACTTAAACAAATGATATCTAATGGTTCGGCTATCCAACCATAATGCGATCTTTTTTTTTTTTATGAAAAAAATTCCCTTCCCTTCCCTTCCTTCACTCCCCATTGTATAGATCTTTCTTTTAATTATATCCAATCAATTTGCATCAGATTACACTTATCATATAATTAATGTCTCTAACTAGTTACGATATGGACCTTGCGCTAGTATGTAGTACTGTGTACTAAGAAGTCGGCGCCGGCCGTCGTGCCGGCGTTCTCCTTATAGCCTCACTGCCTCATCTAATATATATATATATATCTATTTACTAACTACTTAGTTCTCTCTATAGGCTACCGCATTGGTAATGAGGTATAAAGACTACTTAACGTCAAACAATGAACTCAAGTTTGAAGGTATGTAGGGCTTTACCCAATTATTCATTGTTTTCCCTATCTTTCCCCATTTTTCTAACTCACCAACCCACATTCTAAGATTTCATCCAATCAATCAAGATTAATGGATTCCAACAACGGCAACACCCGAAACGGCTCCCCCTAAGTGATGCTATCTCATTCACTTCAGAACAAACTGCAGTTTTATACAAAATGGGCATCGATGGGTTATCTCCGTTACCGACGTCTGCCACCACATTGACACTTAAAGAATTACGAGTCATCACTGGGTACATCAATAAACTAATTCATTACAATGATTCTTGTCCCGATTCCACCGCCATAATAACACAATGGCTTATACGGTTCGCCGATGGATTGATCAATATTGAATATACTAATGCAGAATTCTTAGGTCAATCTATGGCCCCCACATTCAAAAATTTAATTAAATCGATGATCACACGATGGGTAGTACTGAAACAACCTTCAATATTACGATTATTAATCAAAAGTGTTAGTGTATTACTTAATGGTATTCAAAATGATAGAATTACATTGCAAAAAATGTTCACCTTGATTGAATACATCGAATTCATTATATGGAAGTCTAATCCTGGTATTCACGATGACGGTAAAGCATACCTGAAATTGATTACCACTTGGAACCCCCAACACAAAGAATACCACTATCTAGCTACCAATGCCCCTCAATTAGGTGTCATCGTGGCCCTACTTAAACTACTAATAGATTTACGATCCATTCTCAAAGAAGAATTTGTGGTTTTTCATAGGTTGAAATTACTCAATAAGACTCCAAGGCTCCTTGCCTTTTTAATCTTATTAGGTGATTCTGAACCTATTAAACTCTATAAAGAGTTCACTAAAAGCCTTTGCTAAAAAAAATATATATTCTTATTAATATTAAACAACTCTTATTTGTTTAATTTATCTCTTATCACTTTAAAATATGGATGTGACATACATTCCTTAGCAGTCAATCTTTCTTGGTGATCGTATCTTAACACTTTATCAATGAAGTCTAAAAATTCATCACTAACTAAATGTCTATTATTATCGGTGATAAATCTAGGCCAAGGTCTCTTAATGAAATGACCCAAGTCTTCATATTCTTGTCCTAATTTCAATCCATATTTCTCTATGTACTTATGGAGATCATCTGTACCTAACACCCTCACAATTTGCACTAATTGATCTGTATTAGATTTCCCATGGAACAGAGGTTCCCGTTTGAATACTATACTAGCCATCGTGGCTCCGAATGACCAAATATCTAATGAATAATCATATAACCGATAATCAACTAATAATTCTGGTCCTTTAAAATACCGAGATGCCACTCTAACATTATATTCAGTTCCAGGATGATAAAACTCCGCTAATCCCCAATCTATCAATCTTAATTTATGATTAGCATGATCTATCATAATATTATGGGGTTTCACATCTCTGTGCATGATCCCCATTGAATGGGCATAATCTAATGCTTCTAATAATTGATACATGTAGAATCGTATATCTAAATCAGTCAACGTTGGATATAACGTACGGAATTCAGTATTATCAATGTATTCAAAAATTAATGCAGGAGTCTTCGATATTGGATCCCTAACAACATCTAATAATTCAATTATATTAGTACCACCAGCTAGATTCTGGAGGATCTTAATTTCTCTTTTAATTTTCTTTCTTTTAATAGGTTTCAACGCCTTTATAACAATTTTAGTTCCAGTGGGTAATTGATATCCTTGGAAAACTTCAGAATATTTCCCACGACCAACTTTCTGAGATATCTCATAACTTCTTTGAGATCCCCAGTAAATAGATACATTTTCATAATCCCAATATGCTTGAGGTTTATTAGGGTTAACATCGGCGTAAACCCTGGAAACGTTAGACATGGTGATGTGGTGGTGTGAATTATGTAATTAGCGTGAGTCTGTGACAGGGGAGGCTATGATTATTATTGTTTTGCGTTTTCAGCTGATTTCTTGTGGTCTTCCCCTCTAGTACCTTAACAGTAGATGGTCCGATTCTGATGATCTCTTTCTAGTAAAAACAGGGCCCAACTGTATCTCTCTCTCTATACACCCTTTTTGGGTACAGCTCAGAGATTTTTTCGACGAACGAGGAGAGAATCAGATTTGGTGTACGGGTTACTACGGATGGAGTGTATATATATAAAAAGCATCGATTGTTTAATACTAAGGAAGAGTATACATAAGGATTACAACTGTTGGAAGTTATCGATTAACTGTTGTTGTCTCAATTTCTCTTGAGTCTTGACGTCTAATGTCTCAATTGATCTCAAGTCTGTGAGAATGTCCTTGGTCTTGCCGAAGTACACCTCTTGTAATAGGTTTCTCAATTTACTCTCAGTATCCTCAACGAGAGCTCCAATGTTAGCTATATGAGATGATGAATCAGTGAACTGAATATCCTTCGAAGTTTGTCTAGTCAAGTTACCGGACAAGTACATATCGTCATCCTCCGCGCTAGCCAAGTCAAGAATCACGGTGGAAGTCACCTTATAATTGGCAATGTCTCCAGAACCAGGTGTGATCTCGAAAACGTGGATGGAGTCCCACGATCCATCGGCATCACTCGTGGAATCCACTTGTTTCTTCAATAAGGCCACCCCGGCGAACCCCAATTTACCATCACTTGCAACATCCTCGTCTTCGGTATCCCAAAGGTACACACTGGAGATTCCTCCCTCGTAATAAAGATCTCTGTAAATATCAAATGAATCATTGGCAAATTTTTCTAACTCTCTCAAATGGGCTGAAGGATGTGGAGCTTCATCTTCATCATCAATCTTAGGAACATAAGTGTTACTCCATGGTGATCTAAAGGAGTCCCCATCTCTGTTATAATCACAGCAAAGGTATGATTTCCCAGAAACTAAGCATCTACTCACTTTCAATGGGGTATCCACAGATGTCAATAGATCTTCCGCTATGGATGGTTGAATTCTGCAGATATTCTCCAAGTTCTCAGAGATATTCTTTGGATCAAGTCTTCTTAATAAATCTAATGATGCGTCAAGTAATTTCTCGTCAGACTGCAGAATTATTGTAAGTGTTAGTATAAGTCTTTTAACAATTGATTAACTCTCTTATACATACCATGGTTGTATAATATATTTAATGACAATTTAATAAATAACACCTGGTTTGTTGTATACATTTAATTTTTTTTTTTTATTCTCAACAAAAATAACTAAAATTTCACGGTAGAGATCATCATCGTATATAACTATTTCTTCTTTGAATTACTGCAAAAGAGTCATTAAATCATGTCCATCATTGCTACTTTAGCTCCTTATTTACCAGGTACCCCGGGTTTACTCCCAAAATGGTTATTCTTTGTATGTATACTCTTCAATTTCTTTCCGAACCATCCACCTTCCACACCTCCTCCATACTAACTCTCTCCCTTAGATCTCTGTCGTGTCTGTATTCAACACTGTGCAAACATACACTAACATCTCATTGACCAAGCAAGTTTATGGTAACAACCCAGCTGAGGTTACTCCATTGAGTGCTAGAACTTTTGGTACTTGGACTTTAATCTCTGCTATCATTAGAGGTTTCACTGCTTACCATATGACCGACGTCAATGTTTACAATATTTGTATTTTCTCTTATTGTATCGCATTATGGCATTTCGGGTCTGAATGGTTATACTATAAGACTTGTAGATTTGATAAGGGATTATTCGGACCATTGATTGTGTCTACTTTATCAATCTCTTGGATGCTATTGCAGAAGGAATATTACACTTCTTCAATTTTTTAAAAAAATCTTGTATACATACATTTTCATAAAACCCCTCTTTTTTTTTGTTAGTTTAATTTTTAAGTTAAGGAAAGAAGAATATAGAGATTTGTGATAACAAGTAAAGGAAGTAAAACAAACAAAAAACGAAGAGAACAAAAAATAAGAATAAAAAAACCTGTTGCTATTTAAGAAGAAAAGCAAGTATGGGGAGGGAGGGATGTGAATGGGGGGGGACATAAACGCTAGATGTAAGGAATAAGAAAAACGGGAACAGTTAAAAAGGAATTCGGTAAGTTAAAAAAGAAAGGGGGATGGAGAAGAAAGGAGGAAAAAAAAACGTAAATCATTGATGTTTCGTTGGATCTTGTAATTTAAGCACTTCAACGGCAGGACCCAACAATCTCTGGAATCCAGATTTACCCACAGTGACAACCTTCAATGCGCTGGTGGCAGTAACCGTAGCTTGTCTTGGAGAGTCGTATAGCAATGCCAATTCACCGAAGTAATCACCCTTCTTCAATTCACTCAATGCAGAAGTTTCACCCTTCTTTGTCACTTCAGCGGTACCACTTTCGATAAAGTAAAAGTTTTCACCCTCATCCCCTTCTTCGACAACGTGTTCACCTGGAGAATAAGTCTCCGTACTCAATGCATCAGCCAATTTGGATCTCTCATAAGATGATAATGATTTCAACACTGGCACATCCTTCAAGAAACTTTCATACATGGTTCTCTTCTTAGAGGTACCCTCAAGTAAAATTCTTCTAAAGGTCATTCTATCCAAGGCCCATAATATGCAATCTGTCTCAGCTAGGGCTGTAGCGGCTCTTGGAGAATTGTACATCAATGCTAATTCACCGAAGGATGACCCTGGACCAGAAGTGTTAACTTTGTTACCATTGACATAGAAATCCACAATACCCTTTTCGACAACATAGAAGAACTCTCCCTCATCACCTTGTTTAATGATTTCAGTACCCTTGGAGACTCTCTTCTCTTCTAATGCATAGATGATCGTCTTGAGGGATTCTTCATCCAATTGAGAAAATAAGAAGTTCTTAACCACACTAGCATTCAATCTTTCTAATTGTTCAGGGGTGAATTGGTGCACTGGTGGTTTCCAGTTATCATTACTGAATGTATCTGGATTGAGCGCCTCAGCTGACACAGAGGTTCTTCTGTTAGCGTTAATGGATAGAGCACTAGTCTTAGCCAATTGTGCAGCAAATCCTGAGCCTGGTCTATAACTGGCAGTAAATGGGGATGATCTGTCCTTCGTTGATGTAGCAGTAGCAGGAGCAGAAGTTATTGTGGCCGGGGTAGCCGATGCAGGGTCACTTGGGTCTAGAGGGGTTGAAGTGGATCCAGATTTGGAAGCAAATGGAGAGTTAGAAGATCTACCACCGAAGGAGCCAAATAACCGGGTTGACTCTTGAGTGTCTGTGCTAGGGAGTCCCACAGGGTCTTCCTTATCATGAGGCAAATTATGATGGTGGTGTGGATCGTTATCACCAAAGGGGGACTTGAAGAACACCACTGAGCCTCTTCCTTCATGAGCGGCAACATCTTGCACTGATGGGAACAAGTTAATACCAGCAGTTTTGGCTTTTTCTTGTTGATTCCATAGTAGTGATCTTTGTTCCTCTAAACGTTTGTGGAAGTAATTTGCGCAGAATTGTAAGATATCCGTTGGATTTTGAGCTTGAAATTCCTTTTTCAAACTTTCCAAGGTATCTGTAAATTCTTGGTAGTTGGACATTGTATATATGTATGTGTGAGTATGTGTGATGTGAGGTTATTTCAATTGAGTATTGTATTTGTATGTTATATTGTTTAAAGGTGATTTGATCAGTCTATAATGATAACAGATGGGTCCTTTTCTTTTTTTTTTTTTGTTGTTTTAAAGAGAAAAGAAATTGATAAGTGGAAAAGAAAATTGGGAGAAGTAAAAACTAATGAAATAACTTAATGATATAAAAAGAGTAATATCCTTTAGTTAACTTGTTTATAATTCAATTGTTAATTTAAATTAATAGGAAACTAGTTATAATATAAAACCTCTTTTTTCTTTATTCTGTGTCTTCTTTTTAAAATTGCTGCAAATTAAGCTGCCCGATATTGGTGTAAAGGTTAGAGGACTATAGACGCGCCTATTACTGTGCCTTATTATTATATGTGGCTATGTACTTTTTGTACTTAGCCACATACACGGTGTTTTTTTTTTGGATATCTGATAAGAACGATAAGGACTAGTTGTATATATCTGGGTATACAACTGAATTATTCTACGCGTGTAGTTGAGTGGGTGTAAGTGGGGCAAGAATACAAGAGGATGCAAATTGTACTGTATAGTAAAGGTTTACTTCCCTCAATATAGCCACTATATCTAAGTTTATATATGGGGGATGTTACTACATGTAATTAATTTTGGTGTTTTCAGTTATCCGTTATCTGAAACACCGTTAACCAAGTCTCTAATTTATATCCACACCATCAGATGGTATATCAACTATTATCATTCATCATATTAGCAACTCAGTTAGGTGACCCCTCTCACAATCTCTAATGAAACGATAGCAAACAATCTCTCGGTGTCACTCACCGTACACTGATAACTATACCGTTCTCACTTCCCGTTAGCAGACATAAAAAAAATAAAAATATTGATCTAAATACAAAGAAGTCCTTCCATAATACCCGCCTACTGCCCTGGAACTCTCTTTAATAACGTGTATATAAACCCTCATATATCCCCAATCTTTCATTCGCTTATTATTAATCTGACTCATTTTAGTTTACTTTATTTCCTCATATTCCACCAAAAGTAATGACTGTTGATTGGACCGAATTCTTCAGTATTGAAGCTAGCTTAAGAAAGCCAACTCAAATGAAAGTGCCAAATTTGGGTGACGACGCCATTTCTCTTTCTTTAGGAATGCCCCACCCAGACTGCTTTCCAGTGAAGGCAATTTCATTTGATTACCTCACCCCAGAATCGTCCTTCACAAAACATAAGACACTCACCATGAAAGACCCACCTAATGAGATGGGTGAAGTCTATGAGGCACTCCAATATATCGATGGTAAGGGTACCGAGTTCATGAGACGTTGGTGTAAACAACATATTGAAGAATTCCATAAACCGGCATACAATGATTGGGATTTCTTGGTGCAACCCGGTGGTACCCAAGCTTGTGATGCGGTGTTACGGACATTCTGTGATCCAGGAGTGGACTCTGTGATTGTGGACCAATTCAGTTATCCCTGTTTCATGGAGACCTGCGTTCCATTACGGATTGATACTGTCCCTGTGGAGGTGGATTCCGGTGGAACGTGTCCTGCTGCCATGGATGAATTGTTAAGTCAATGGGATGAAACAAAAAAACCGAAACCTAAGATGTATTACGTTGTTCCTGTGGGTCAGAACCCACTTGGTTATACTATGTCTAAAGAACGCAAGGCTGCAATCTACAGAGTGTGTCAGAAACATAACTTGTTGATACTCGAGGATGACCCATATTATCACTTGAAATTGAACACTGATGATCCTCCAGCTACAAGTTTCTTGAAACTGGATACCGACGGTAGAGTGCTTCGTATTGACTCATTCTCCAAGATGCTCATGCCAGGTGTCAGATGTGCTATCCTTACGGGGAACACCACCTTCATGGGGAACATCCTAGTGTATAACGATTTATCTGTGCACTCTGCATCTGGACCATCCCAACTATTGCTCTACAATTTACTCCGCAAGTGGCACATTGACCATGAGGACGGGTTCCAACATTGGTTGCAGTGCCTCCAAGCACACTACCGCAAAAGACGTGATATCATGTTGGCAGCCTTTGACAAGCATGTTCCAAAGGATTTGTGTAGCTGGAATGTACCATCATCGGGGATGTTCCTCTGGCTTGAAATTAATATGGACAAGTTCCCCAACACTTCCGGTGGCTCATTGACCGATGCCCAATGGTGTACCCATGTCGAGGACCTCATCTTTGAAGGTTACTTGCAAAACTGTGTGTCCTTAGTGAAGGGCCGTAATTTCCTTGTCGGTGACGAGATCGCCAAGGTTGGGTTCCGTGCTACTTACTCATTCGCTGATGAGCAAGACTTTGTGAAAGCTTCCCAGAGAGTCGCCACTGCAGTCAAAGAGACTCATTCTAAATTGTATAGGTAAATAACAATAAATATAATTAATATATCGAATTCTCTAGAACGTTTTCCGGGCAGTGGAATTGGCCAGCTCAGTTATTTTTTTTCGGTCGATGAATGAAAAATTGGACACAGGTTTACCCTGGTATTGGTGTCTTTTATTTGTATTCCAAGACCTAACTAAATCCGTATCAATGAAGTTCTCTACAGTTGCATTAGCCAGTTCATTGGCATTGGCCTCAGCTAAGGCCGAAGCCGGGGAAGATCACCCACCTTTCCAACCATACTCCAAGGAGTTGTCCTCCGATTCCTTTTTCGAACAATTCGATGACACCTGGGATCAAAGATGGAGAGTCTCTCACGCCAAGAAGGATGATGAGTTCACCTATAATGGTGAATGGTCCGTCGAGGAATCCACTGTTAACCCAGGTTTCAAGGGTGACAAGGGATTGGTTGTGAAGTCAGAGGCTGCCCATCATGCTATCTCTGCAAAGCTCCCACAACCATTCGATAACACCGACAACACATTGGTGTTACAATATGAGGCTAAATTCCAGAAGGGTATGGACTGTGGTGGAGCCTACATTAAATTACTCTCTGCTGAGGGGCAACCTGAGGAATTCAACAATGAGTCGCCATACCAGGTGATGTTTGGTCCTGATAAGTGTGCCACCTTGAATAAGGTTCACTTGATCATTAGAAGAAAGAACCCACACACAGGTGAATACGAGGAAAAGGCTTTAGCTGTTCCACCAATGGGGAGATTTGTGAAGACAAGTTCCTTGTACACCTTGATTATCAAACTTAACCAAGATTTCGAAATCAGAATCGACGGGGATGTTGTCAAGGCCGGTTCATTATTGGACACCCATTACTTCAAGTTCAACCCAGAGGAGGAAATTGAAGACCCAGAAGATGTCAAGCCTGAAGATTGGGTTGATGCTAAAAAGATCAGAGATCCTGATGCTGAAAAGCCAGAAGACTGGGATGAGGATGCACCATACTTGATTGTCGATCCTGATGCTGAAAAGCCAGAAGATTGGGATGAGGATACCCCAGCTGAGATTCCAGATCCTGATGCCGAAAAGCCAGAATTCTGGGATGATGAGGAAGATGGTGAATGGATCGCTCCAACCATCGCCAACCCAGACTGTGAGGATCACGGTTGTGGTGAATGGAAGGCTCCAACCATCAAGAACCCAGAATACAAGGGTAAGTGGATGGCCCCATTAATTGACAACCCTGACTATAAAGGTGAATGGTCTCCTCAATTGATTGCCAACCCAGACTACTACGATGATGCCACGCCATCTAACTTGGAGCCTATCGGTGCCCTAGGATTTGAATTATGGACTATGACTGACTCCATCTTGTTTGACAACATTTACTTAGGTCACTCCATTGAAGAGGCAGAAGACATTGGTAACACCACTTGGGTTACAAAGGTTGAATTGGAAGAGCAATCTGCCGCTGAGAGTGCTCCAAAGGCTGAATTCGATGCCGAGAAGCCTCCTTCCGCTTATTATGATGATGAGGAAGAACCATCTGCCTTGAAGGAATTCTGGGATACCACTTTTGGTAGTTTCTTCTCTACCTCTAGTGACATGCTCAGAAACGGTAACAGATTCGTCGCCGAAGTTGTCGAAGATCCTGTGCCAACTCTTTTACAGAGACCAGGTGAGGCCTTCTTCTACGCTACTGTGTTTGTGTCTGCAGTCGGTGTCGGTTTCGGTATTTGGGCTGCCTTAATAAGTGTGATTGCTAAATTATTTGTGCCTTCTGGTGCTACTGCTCCATTGCCAGCTTCCAAGACCCCTGTGGCTGAGAAAATTACCGAATTGAACGCTGAGGAAGAGGAGGAGGAATTGATTGAAGAAGTCAACGACACTTCTGCTTCTAAGAAGAATGAAACCGATGCAATCAAGCGTTCTTAGTTAAAATATCTTTTGCAGTGTATTTATATAATTTATTTCTGTTTTGCTTATATATAGTCAAAAAAAAGGTCGCAAAGGATTAACCAGAAAGTTGTACATTCCTAAGGAACATAAGTCAATGTATGTGAGTAGATCCCATGCTTCACCGTACGTTCAATAATCAATAAAAAATATCAGGTTATAAAACAAGTAAACTGGCGGTAGGAAAATATCAATTGTTAATCTTTTTGGGGGCAAGAAAAAAATGTTTTATGGACAATATTTCCGTTATATATCTCTCTTCCCATTTCTTTATTTCCTTTTCAGACAACAACTAATGGAGAGCTTTACATGTATGATTTTGGAGAGGCTCGTTTTAGGGAGACAAGAACGCGTACTTCAGAATCGATGATGATTCAGTACGAGATTCATCGCAGTAATTCCAGATAGTTGACAATCAATTTTGTCTTCAATAATTTAAACAGTTAATATGTTAATATATGGAAGCCATCATTTAATAAAACGAGCCTCATAGGTGAATAGAGAGTATTGTTATTCGATATTATTATCAGCTTGTGGCACAACTCGTCGGGAGCACTGGAAACCAAATCTCAGGGAGAAAAACAAAAGAAAACTAAAATATGTGTATATAAATAATGAATGAATGTATTGTGAAATGAAACATGAACTTTAAAGTAAATGTAGGATGTAGCGCTGTATCCTCCTACGATGAATAACCCATAAAGTTACTTGGATTTGCTGATCTGGAAAAGTAGGCTCTAACCACAATACCTTTCCTACCTCTTGAGAGCATAAATACTCTAATGAGAGATTACCATAGTATTAACTTCATTGAATAGATTAAATTTTATGTTTGGGAACACTTATATCTTGATTGATGAGTTCAACTGATTGGAATTGCTAAAATTGATGGCACAACTTAAAATTACTAAACAGTTTTCGAAAAGACTCAAATTCTCCAATTGAAATTGATTATTTTCGAGTTAACAAGCCCTTAATATCGTTCATAAATTAAAGTAATCTATAAAATAAAAGGTGTTTTTTCTTATAATATTCCTTAATATTCTAATCTAACAAGGTAAGTTCTCTAAAACCAGAATTTTAATCTAAGAAGTGCTTGATTGACGTAAGCAAATAAATTATGATCTACGGGTTACCTGGATAACCAATTTTTAGCAATATATCTGGAGGGTTGGCCGAGTGGTCTAAGGCGGTAGACTTAAGATCTACTGGACATTGTCCGCGCGAGTTCGAACCTCGCATCCTTCATTTATTTTTTTCTTCTCACTATCTTCGAAGTTTTCTATTTTCAAATTTTTTTTTTAATTTGTTATATATTCCTTATACTCCATCGATTTACTATACGACCAAAAATTAGTTTACTATGGATTACCAGAATAGAGTGGGATCCAAGAAGGGGTCCGGTGGAGTCGCTGGGGCTGCTGAGACAAACCAACATAGACGAGAGAGACTCCGTCAATTGATGTCATCGAAGATAGACATAGATACCGATCCATATGTATTCAAGAACAGACAGGGACAATTAGAATGTCGTCTTTGTATAACACAACATAATTCAGAATCAAATTACATAATTCATACACAATGCAAGAAACATCAGTATAATTTGATGGCTAGAGCCCAACAGGAGAAGAAACTGCAAGAGACTAAGAACCAAAAAACTACCACTATTGACGGTGGCAGTGGTGTCTCGGCCATTCCAAAACGACAATGGACTAAGATAGGTAAACCATTACATAAAGTAACCAAGATTAAGGACCCTATGACTAATGAAAAGGGGTTATTGTTTCAATTACAATACAAGAATATTAAACAAACTGTGACACCGAAGTATAGTTTGATGTCATCATTTGAACAAAAACTAGAACCAGCAGACCCGAAATATCAATACTTGGTGGTATCCGCAGAACCATATGAGAACGTTGGATTCAAGATTCCCAGTGATCCAATTGATCTGAAACAAGGTAAGACATGGGATTACTGGGATGTCGATACAAAGGAATACTTTATTCAATTATTTTACACGAAAACCAGTTAAATTAATGTACAAAAATAGAAGAAAAACCAAAACCAAACGGGGTATATAGATATTATTATTTTTTCTTTTATTAATTATAGACTTTGCTCAGCAACTTTCTTAGTCATTTCATTGATGTAAAGCTGTATAAGAGAATTCAATTTCTCCATTTCAAAATTGGCATCTTTACATTCTTGATCAAAGTTTTTCTGAAGTTCAGACATTTGCTTTTCCCAAAGTGATATTTGTGCTTCCTTAGAACACAGATCAATGTCTTCCACATTACTCTTAGCTTGTAATTCAGTAGCTGTAGCTCTCTGAGATTCCAATTTCTCATTCAATGAATTCAGTTTCTCCTCAAAGAATTGTTTCTCCTTTTGGATTCTCTCCTCATTATGTTTGAGTTGCTTTTCTATATGAGATCTAGACCGCGTATATTCATTGAGCATGATTTTACTTTCATCAATTTGTTCCTGCAAGTTTTTCAAGTTTTGACTTGACCCGTCTTGTTTGTTAGATTCAAATTGAATTTCATCCAATGCCCTAAGTAAATTCTTGAATTCTTGTATGAGTAAGTTGAACGAAGTAATAGACATCGATATGTTTCTACCTTTGATCTCTATAGATTTCAGTCTATTTTGTTCTTCAATAACCGATGATTCGAGTCTTTCAATCAAACCACGCACACTTTCGGGGGATTCCTTCACAAACGGTCTCATATTGTCCAACTCCTTTTGAACAGCTAAATGGTGTGCTCCTTCATTCTCTAATTCACTGACCAACTCAGATTTATCTGTCTTATACTGATCGTGTTCAACTGCCAATTCGTGTTGCACGTTTCTCAAATGTTTCAATTCATTTTCTAGTTGAGTGTTCTTGTTATTCACTTGGTCAATATCTCTACCTTCACTAGTTAGTTGATCATTCAGGGTATTCAATTGTTCTCTTAATTCATTATTAACCTTAACGACTTGCTTATACTTGGTGATGATATCGTCAGATGAGGCCAGTAATTGATCACAGTCACTCATGCGTTCCTCTCTGAATCGCGCATAGTTAATCAAAGCACTCAAGATGATTCTCACTCTAAATGCATCTGGCTTGGCCACATCTCTAATACTGAAATCGTCCACCCCGCAGTCACACAAAAACTTATACATGATTCTTTGAGTAGCGACAATATTGAGTGACCCTTGAATGTTGTCATCCGCATTCTCATCTGTGATATCAATCTGTTGAATCTTCTGGCGCAAGGAGTATGGAGACACATATAAGAACTTATCCATAATTTGATCAGACAAACTCTTCATGAAATCCCTGGATGGCTTCTTCAGCATGTCCTCTGTCACGTCGAAATCCAGAGCATCGAGTAATGGCACTAACTCATCTAACTCTAAGATGGGGAACTTGTATTTAGTACGCGATGCACTTGGCGTGAATGCCTGAGATGATCTGTAAATAGCACTAGGACGAGCCATGGTTTAAGTATAATGGTATGAAGTAGAAGTGAAAGAAGAAGAATAAAGGGTAGATAAATATAAAAAGGTAAACAAATAAAAATTTGGCGTCTCTTCAAATAAGATGGCTAGTGAACTGTCATGGCGCAGTAAATATACGTGGCGCAGTAAAAATGATCTGGATTAAAAAGAACTGAACTGTAAACAGAGCAGAGTAAATCTAAATAAGTGGTGAAAATGTCTATGTCACAACACCAATGAACGTCATCAATGATACATATACGATACCAGAACTATATACGGTATACCTTTTGAACTCTTTATCCAAGAAAAACTCATATTACATAGGATCAACACCGGACCCTCATAGACGTCTGCGACAACACAACGGAGACCTATCTCGAGGTGGCGCTTACAGAACAAAGAGAAAGGGATCTCGCCCCTGGAAGATGGTGATGTTCGTGTACGGGTTCCCTTCAAAGATCAATGCCCTGCAATTTGAACACGCCTGGCAACATGCATATCAAACTAGATTGATTGATGATGCTCAGAGGTTACCCAACTTATCCAGACGAAACACCGGCGGAGTTCACCACAAATTGGCTAACTTGAGACTACTACTAGACAGCAGAGCATTCTCAAGACTTGGATTACGGGTAGCCATCTTTGATAGAACAATTTACAATCATTGGGTATTAAATAAATTCAAGATTACGATTCCTAAACATATCATAGTGAGAGTGCAGACCCATGATGAATTGTCTGACCCGGCTGGGACCACAAGGGAGACAGATTTACAAGATACTTTCCCCGGTGGTAATTATGATCAAATTAAAATGTTCATGGATGACGAACTAAGAGTGCAACGAGAGTACACTGAGAGATCGTTAATTAATTACGAACAAAATCCATGTGGGATCTGTGGAGATCCTTTGCAAGATGATTTGAAATGCTTTTGTTATCATCAAAATTGCGATGCAGTGTACCATTTCAGGTGCTTCTCAGAACGTATGGTTCAAGAGATGAATAAGGAAATCATCGATGATGACGAATCACTGTTGGTGCAACCGATCATCCCAATTAAGGGGAAATGTACTAAATGTGATCAAGTCAATTTTTGGAATACCGTTATAAAGAACACACTTACTGTGGAACATAAAATTAAATAAGCTGGTTTAATAGATATTAAGATATAATAATATAATAAGAATACAAAAAAGGCAACACACACATATAGATACATTGAAGTACAAGAAGATCAAGTTAAGGTTAGCGTTTATCTTCATCATCAGGACTTGTATAACCAGTTTCTTCAGTTTTAGGACCATCCATGGAACCACTTAGAGGACCATCCATAGAACCACTTAGAGGACTAGAGGACTTCTTGGAAGAGGACTAATTGGAGGATTAATTGGAGTACTATTTGGAGGACTATTTGGAGGAACAGGACCAGAAAGCTGGGTACCTGCTGTGGACAGAGGCTTTGAGACATGATCACGAAACTCGGCTGATCCAAAATCATAAATGTAAACATCTCCATTAGTTGTCGACTTGCACATGTTTTTGACATTTAAATCACCGTGTGAAATCCCAATGCTTCCCAATCTTTTCGTCTCCCTATTAAGCAACTGCTTATCTTCATCATTCCCCAGATCCGGCTTATTGCTAACAAAATCCAAGTATTCCATTGCTGTGTAATAGCCACCAATGTAAACACCTGTGAGCGTGCAGATCGAACAGAACCCATGTTGTAGATATCTTGGACACCGAATTTTCTCCTGATTAGGTAAACCATCGTTGTATGTATCTATTCTTGTCTGGGCCCTAACTTCTGTGACATAATCGTTCAAAGGAGACGCATGGAACTACCCAACTAACTACCTAAACGCCCTCTTTAATATTTGATACTTTGTTTTATAGTCTTCATAAGACCCGGAACAGTATATCATATACAGAAATAACTATTTATTATACGTAGCACACGACAGAATATAACCATTTATGTATACATGTACACCTAGAATAAACTTCATACTATCGAACCATTAATAGCTCAAAACAAAAATGACAAGAACTACCTTTAATAAAACCTATATTGCAATCTCTTATTAACTGTTGTATTGAACACAACCTTTTATCCCTATTTTCAGTGCTTGCAAACAGAAACTCAGCTCCCCTTTTAGACCTGCTCGACTTCACGATAGCCTTTCCAGGCCATTTCAAAACCAGAACTTGACATCCCATTATATCACCAGGATAATATCTATCGCTTAATTTTAGACCGGAATACCCCAGACAATTAAATACCTGCCCTCCTAACCCATTCTTCTACATCGACCTATATTCTCGTCCCTTCCTCCAAATTGCAAATGTTATTCTCCTAATCTTGATGGCAAACGAGTAGTACTTATTTTAATCCCTGTGAGAGTCAATGCTGTCTCACCAAGTTCATCATGGAACGTCTCACCGTTGTCTTCTTCCGGACTAGAGTTATCGTGGTAAATTAAGCTCAATAAAATATAATGATTTAAGATCTTCTAAAGCGGCGTTAGAGGTGCTCTTGGTATAGTGTAGATTAACGTTTATTATTGTTATTCTACCTTCAGTTCCAGCAACTGGCAACTGCTAATCGACACAGAGAAATACTACTGGATGATTACAACTAGATCAACACCCATTTTACCACATTGAATCCCCAAATAGGTTAGATAATTGCTTATCAAATCAACATTCAACTATGATAAGCCAGATTTAGAATCCTAATTGAACTGTTTAACTGAAGAATGACCTATTTCACTTACACACCCTTTGGGAACCTCTATCCTAGCTCACCACCTCTCCTCCCCATCCTCTACCTATACCCATTGTCTACTCTTGTCTTCCCATTATAGTAACTCCCACCCATTTTTACCACCGACGGAGTTCGCTTTCCTCAGTATTTTTTTCGACGAATCCGAGCTGTATTTTAAGATCAAATCTTTCCAATTTTAACAGAGTATCCACAATTCTTTTCTTACTTTCTTTCTTTCCTTCTTTAGTTCAATACATTTCATATAACAACAACAACAACAAAAAATGTTTGGAAACATTGCTCAAAGACTTGCAGGCAAGAACATCTTCATCACTGGTGCATCTACTGGTATTGGGTACCACACCGCTAAATATTTCGCTGAAGCAGGTGCAGGTAATATCAAATTGGTGTTGACCGCCAGAAGAGTGGATAAATTGGAGGCCTTAAAATCTGAATTGACCACTAAGTATCCTAACATCAAGGTTTTGACTAGTGCCCTAGATGTGTCCAAGAGAGACTCCATTAGACCATTTGTCGAGGGGTTACCTAAGGAATTCTCTGAAATTGATGTTTTGGTGAACAACGCCGGGAAGGCCCTAGGGTTGGACAAGATCGGTACCATCGATCCAAAAGATATTGATGAGATGTTCTCCACTAACGTCATTGGGATGATTGAGTTGACTCAAGTTGTCGTTGAACAAATGAAGGCTCTCAACAAGGGTGATATCATCCAATTGGGGTCCGTTGCCGGAAGAGACCCATACCCAGGTGGAGGTATCTACTGTGCCACCAAGGCTGCTTTGAGATCATTCACTCATGTGTTGAGAAAGGAATTGATTAACACCAAGATTAGAATTATCGAAATTGAGCCAGGTAATGTGGCCACCGACGAATTCTCTTTAGTGAGATTCAAGGGGGATTCCTCCAAGGCCGCTAACGTTTACAAGGATACTGTGCCATTATTAGGTGAGGATATTGCTGAATTAATTGTCTTCACTGCCACTAGAAGGGAGAACACCGTGATTGCCGAAACTTTGGTGTTTGGATCTAACCAAGCTTCAGCCTTCCACATCTACCGTGGCGAACAAGATGGTAAATAGGTAATACCTTACTACCTTCATTATATAAAAATACACATACTATTCAAACAAACTAGTAACTAACGTAAACCCAACCACCGACCCCTCATAGATAAGAGGCAACCAGCCTTTTTTTTAATTCGCACCACCTTATCGAGAGAAACGAAAAATTGATAAAAGTGATGGTACTTCTACTCTTCTTCTTCTATGCTAACATATACAAACAATTTCACTCGCTTAATATGATGTTAAACACAGCTACTGCCCTATTGGTGGCCACATCCTGGTTTACCAGTGTTGGTGCCCTTCCACAGGGTATCCTCAACTTGCAAAATGTACTATCAGTTACTACCCCGGATTCCCCCATTCTCCAATCACTTTTGAGCAAGGGACTCTTCCAACATGAAGCCATCACCGAGGACATCCAAGAAGTCTGGAATGAGATGTCAGCATACATTGATGAAGAGCAAATCTTGGAATACGTCTCCGATTATCTCTCAGGGAAGTGTGCCTTCTCCCCAGAGACAAGCTTCCCCGTGGAATCTAAGGTCAAGGCCGACGAAGAGGTGTTCACCTCCGAGAAGTTCCCTCACTACCAATTGAGAACCAAGACCGGCGCTGACCCATCCAAGTTGGGTGTTGATACTGTCAAACAACATGCTGGTTACTTTGATATCAACGAAAATGACAAACACTTGTTCTACTGGTTCTTCGAGAGTAGAAATGACCCAGCCAATGACCCAGTCATTCTATGGTTGAATGGTGGACCAGGATGCTCCTCTGTGACCGGGCTGTTCTTCGAATTGGGTCCATCCCTATTGTTGAATGGTACAGTGCCAGAGTATAACCCATACTCCTGGAACTCTAATGCTTCAGTTATCTTCTTGGAGCAACCAGTCGGTGTCGGTTACTCATATGCCGAGGACTCATCTGTGTCCAGTACTAAGGTTGCCGCCGAGGACGTTTACGCCTTCTTAGAATTATTCTTCACCAAGTTCACTAAATACGCAGACCACGATTTCCACATCGCTGGTGAATCATACGCTGGCCATTACATCCCTAACATCGCTTCCGAGATTATCAAACACGAGGACAGATCTTTCCCATTGAGTTCAGTGCTCATCGGTAACGGTATCACTGACCCATTGATTCAATATGGTGCCTATGGTCCTATGGCATGTAACGCTACACTGTCTGGTTACAAGCAATTGATCACAGACGAGGAGTGTGCCACCTTAGATGAGCAATATCCAAGATGTAAGAGATTAGTTCAAGCCTGTTACAAGTTCCCATCTGCATTGACTTGTGTGCCATCCACTCTATACTGCTCCAGATTAATGGAACCATTCAGTAAGACCGGATTGAACGTGTACGATATCAGAATTAAGTGTGGCGAGTCCGACACTTGTTATGATGAGTTAGCATTTACCGAGGAATACATGAATGATGAAACAGTGATGGCTTTATTAGGTGCCGAAGTGGATTCTTACACTGGATGTGATGATCAAGTGTTCAGAAACTTCATCTTGACGGGTGATGAGGACAAACCATTCCAAGGTTACGTTGCCGAGATCTTGGATGCTGGCGTGCCTGTGTTGTTATACGAGGGTGACAAAGATTACATCTGTAACTGGTTAGGTAACAAGGCCTGGTCTGAATCTTTGGAATGGTCTGCCGCAGAGAGTTTCCGTGGTGCCTCCTTCGAAGATTGGTTCAGTGATATCGATGGATCCTACGCAGGTCAAATCAAATCCAACGGTAAGTTGTCCTTCCTCAGAGTGTTCGACGCCGGTCACATGGTGCCTCACGATCAACCTGCTAACGCTCTTGACATGGTCAACAGATGGATTGGGGGTGATTACTTCTTCAATTAAACCCTCTTCTTTTTCATTGTTTTATTCTTATTCGTTCGTTTCTTTCTTTCTAAAAAACTATATATCTTTAAATATACGTCTCTCTCTGTTAATCGACAAATTTTTTTTTTTGTTCAACGTTCAGTAAATACTAGTAGTAGTTATTCTTTAGTAAGTCTTTGTACAGTACATTACACTACACATTAAGACAATGGAGGGTATAGGCGCCAATCTAGATAACCTCATACGTGGAGGAAATTACAAGGCTGCATTAGCTGAAGTCAACAAACAACTCAAACAGCACCCGAATTCATCATACTTCTATGCCGTCCAGGCACAAGTGTTAGCTCTACTTAATAGACGTCAAGAGGCCTTAGACAAGGCCAATGCACTACTTCAGAAAACACCATCCAACACCAATACACTTAAATTACTGATCGAAGTCTTCACGCTATGTGAAGAGATTCCTAGTGAAGATATTTTTGAAAAAACATGTAAGAAGTATCCTACCTTCCCCTTGATCCAAGATTGGTTCTATCAAACCATCGACACTCATGACATCCTAGGCATGCAAAAGGCCACAATGATGTTGACCAAATGTGCCTCTGGGTCCACATCAGAGCAAATCATAAGGGATAGTAAGATGATCAAACTTTGGGCTGCAGTTACCCTCATGCTCGTGTGCAATTGTTGTAAAACTCAATTGAAACCGGCCATGTTGAAGTTATACCCACAGTTAGGATTAAAAATGATACAACAAGTGGCCCCATCGACGGCACCGGAATTCTATGTGCATGCAAAATTACTAGAGTTATGCGGCAAGGATGAAGAAGTATTACAACAGTTGTCCAATTTCTTGACTAAGGAAAACGATTTAGAGTTAAAGATGATGTACTTCGATAACTTGGATAAATTAGAAAGATTTGATACACTGTATGATATAACTAAACATTATCTTTTACAAATGAATGAGGACGATTGGGATACTTGGAAATTATTGATCAAATCAGCTTCCCAGATCGGTAAACTAGATGACGCACTTGCTACAATTGAAGCTTACGCCGTGACAAGAAACTCTCAATTAGCATACATCGAGATGTGTAAGTACAATACGGATTTCAACAAACCCCAATACTTGGCAAACTATCTCAGGAAGTATGGTCACAAGCTTTGCTTATTCCCTGATTTATCAATCTTCGTTAAGCCAGGTGATTCAATCACAGAGATTCTTGACAATGAGTTCTCCCATAGGGATATTGCCAGTATATTAGATAAGACCAGAAAGCCTACAGATAACGATATTGTGTTTATGGTGAATTACTTGAAGTTACAGGCATACCTTAATCAATCATTATTTGAGTCTCCTGCATTCATCGAGAAGTGCTGTGCGTTCTACAATATCACAAAGGGATCTCTAGACCACTTGGTACAATTTGAATATTCTCCTGGATTTGAATTGATTGTACTTATTGTGGAATCGTTGATAACACAGGCAACCACATTGGACACCCAACTACTGATCACGTTGGCTATTATAATAGAGGATGCACTAGCTAAAAACAAATACGAATTTCATTTGAAATTATGGTTGATGACAATTTACTCCATATTGAATGCTCATTCGTGTGCTGACAACTTATATGAGTCATTGAAAGTGAAATTGATCCAATTGGACACCATATCACATTACTTGACTAACAGAATTTCCACAGTGAAAAAATCCACAAAGAGAATAGACGACGTGACAAAATTTTACACTCGTAATGCAGAAAATGAATTACCACACATGGTGACTACGTGCTTCCAGAAATTGGCATTAAACAAACTTGAAGGGTTCATCATGTTCCAAATTAGATTGGATACCTCCTTCACGAAATATTATAACAACTTGGAAACAATCAATGCCAATAGACTTGATGGCGAGGATTCCAGCATTGAATCCGATTGTAAACCGCTGCTACGTAATTTCTACACGGTTTATGAACAGAACGGTGAAGAAGTCACCAACTCGATTAACGATAACAGAGATTTTAAGACATTCTGGGATTGTGGGATCCACAGTAAATTGGATAACGTTTCTGATAAATTGAATTTGATCAATCCAATCGTGAATATGAATTATTTGAGATTGATAACACTTAAGGAATTGATAATCTATGATTCAGATTCTATCCATTTCGAAGATTACAAAAGTAAATTCATGGATTCCCTAGTGGCTACCGAAGGTTTGACCTCAATGGAAAAATGGAGCTTGTCTTTGATTGCCCAATTGATCACAGATAGTAAACGCAATTCAATAAAATTACCTGATCCACCTAAGGACACATACACTTTTGATTTCAACCATTATTATTTCACTTTAATCAGTGCTAACAAGCAATTACAATATATCATCTCCCATAATGGGAAAACTGATGGTCATTGGTCTAAATCACAAATCAAGTTTTTGAAGACAACTTCTTCTGATTTGAATGCTAAGATTAGAAGTTTCAGAGAGGATGTTCTGGAGTTTAACACTGGATCTTTGAAGTTGATCAATGGGTACAAGACTCAAATCAATGATTGGTTCACTAACAATGGTGTTGGTAAATTGTTTGATATTGACGCCAAATTCGTCAATGAAGTGATGGACACTATCAAAGAGGGGAATTTCGAATCTTTAGCTGAATTAAGAAAACTTTAATGTTATTCTTGTATATAGTACTTTGAATTAAAATATAAATAATTAAAAAAATTGTATTAATATTTTTATAAAAAAGTTTATTTCTTAGACTTCTTTTCCTTCTTTTCTCTAACTTTAGCTGGCACTAATCTTTCCTTCTTACCGTAAACCAACTTATGGGTCTTCATAAATGAATCCACAGTAGCTTGATCAACCTTGGCTCTTCTCTCTTGGAATCCTTTGACGAAATCTTGTAAGCATTCAATGGCGTACTTCTTCAATTCACCAGACAACAACTCTCCACTTCTGTAATCATTTGCAAGTTTAGTTAACTTTTCATCATCATCAGTGAAGAAGGATAAATATTGGTAGGCGACATCAACGTCTGGGTTACCACCATACTTACGGTGATCCTCGATGGAGACTTGCCCCCCACTGAAGGCATACTTGTTGATCTTCTTTTGGATTTGCTTTGGAGTATCTGTCATAAAAATGGCGGTATTCTCATCAGAGGCCGACATCTTTGTAGTTGGTCCCTGAAGAGCTGGGAAGAACTTGGAATGAATTAAAGCTGGTTTACTGAATTTCAACTTATCTGCAACGTCTCTACACACTCTGAAGTATGGATCTTGATCGATAGCACATGGAATCAAACATGGGGTCTTTGCTGGAAGACCTAACACATCTGGGAAGGAAGATGGGAATGCCGTAGCGATTTGAATGGAAGCAAAGTGTATTTTCCCGATACAGTCAGAGTCGGTGAACCCGAACACAGCCTTGGCAGTGGAAGTAGTAATCTGTCTAGACACTCTAACGATAGTTTCGTAGAATGCTGGGTTCATGTATTGCAAATCTGAGAAGATGAAGGTGTTCTCTGGGTTGAATCCGACTGCGATAATATCCTTAGCGTTATCCTGAGAGAATTTCTTGACATCTTCGATAGTCAATTTTTGTTTAAACAAGAATTTTTCATCATCTGTCAATTCAATAACTAACGGAACATCAAACACTTCTTGTAACCATTTAGTGAAAATGAATGGGATCATGTGACCTAAATGCATTGAATCTGAAGATGGACCTCTACCAGTGTACAAAAAGAATTGCTCACCGTGCTCATAGAGGTCTAAGATTCTATGCAAATCTCTCTCAGAGAAGAACATACCCTTTTTCAAGAAGTGATGTGGATCGTGACCCGTAACTTCAGCGAATCTCTTCAGGGTTTCCTCTGAGATTGGTTTAGTACCGAATTGGGTAATCAATTTATCGTAATCGATACCTTGGGCTTCACCATCAACGACGGCACCTTCAACTTCCCATGGAGTAATCTTCTGCTCTGAGGCAGCAGGAGCGTTAGTGTCCTTGACACTTAAATCTGCAGTCTTAGTGGTAACTTCTTCGGTCATTGTTTTGTACAAAATTGATATACAATTAAAAGATTATCAGTCATATATACACTTTAAAACGTTCAATTTTTCGGTTTTTTTAATAGTTGCGTAATGAGCTGCGAAAATTTTTTTGTTGAAGTATAAGAATAAGAGTACCTGTTAAGAAAAGATTTATTATCAATGCAAGAGAGAGAGTATACATGGGGAAAGAGAGGAAACCAGAAACCAGAAACCAGAAAACAAAGAAAAGTAAAAAAAAAAACAAAGAGAACAATAATATCTAGAAAAATAAATAGTACAAGGTTTCTATAGAACACCAGTACCACTGGTATTACTTATGATCGATTCAGTATCAGTATCAATGGATTGATCATCTTGATCTTCCTCAGAGATCTCAGACCATGACGCATACGTCAATAGGGAGAACCCACCGATGACGAAGATGTATCCGATGAACTGCACAAAGCTAATCTTGGTACCCCATAGTAACCAATCGGTGACACCGACAATAAGAATAGTCACTAGTGAAGCCACAGATGAGAGCACAGGTGAGGTTAATGACATTAATGCTAAGAATGACACACTAAAGATCATATTACACAGCACAGATAGTTCGACGTAAAACCAAGTGGAAAAATCAGGTGGAAGTTTAAATCTGTAAATACCAAAGACGTGCACGATGACACATGGAGTACACACCACTAACATAGTATTGATTCCGATGAAGCACATAGTGAAATTAGAGAATGTTGCCTGTCTCCGAGAGCTCACCTCATTAGGTGGGGGACAACACCGTTTCTTGTAGATGACTTCGTATAACCCGTATAGGATAGCACCAACAAGGATGATAACATTTCCTAACAGTCTATGAGGGTAGTTACCAGTGTCTGATTCTCCACCAGAGTATGCCACGATGAAGACACCGAGCACTGCAGTGATCACGGCGGAGATTTTCACCCAAGAAAACTTTTCCTTCAATATAGGGATTGCAAACATATAAGCTGTGAATGCTGATGAGTTGTAAATAGCTGTCACATCAGAGGGAGTAGAGAGACCCATTGATATGTACCAAGTAGACCCTGCTACATTCAACACGATGGATAATGCGAGTGTGGAGAAGTACATATATTTGATGGCCTTACTTTGGAAGAATTTTTTATATGTGTGGAAGGATCTAGTACCATTTGCTAGAAATTCATATTGATAATCTGGTAGATTCTGTTCTGCAGTGAGTTCAGCCATTTGAAACACATTCTTATGTTGTGCCTTAACTGAACTAGCAAATGAACGACGGAATCCTTTATACCTTTTTGGATCATTAGGGTCTTGGATGCCGTCCGATTTTTTAAATTTGTACCATTTCACCACAGTTTTGTAGATAGCTATGGCTATGAATTGCATAGGCCAGAACACCCACCAGGAACCGTGAGTTAATAGAAGTAAAAGCACTGGTTCATTATAACCGGATGCGTACACGTAAGAGGTCACTTCAGTTTGAATAACAAATGCCACTAATGATGTGAGGAACAGCACCACGACAAATACAATTTTGACATAGGAGAACCCTGTTTCGTGAGTGTGTGGGTCCTTTCTTGGAGTAAGTTGAGCAACTTGGGCACCATTACGGATCATCGACATGGAGAATCTTGTTGTAGGTGGTGACGACGTGGATGATTCAAACAAGTTTTCTGCAGCAGCGGCAGAGGCCGTCTGCTGATGGTCCATGAGCGGGACCCTAGAGTTCTTCATCTTTATCGGTGACTTGCTCATGATGGTTAGTTTGATTGTTATACATAAAAGAATGTCCAGTCATTCAGTTTTAGTGTTGTATGAAACGAAAATTTTTACGGACACGTAGAGTGGACGAATTTGGATATCAGTTAATATGGGGGAAACTAGAGGGTGTTCGAATTTTAGAGGGGTCTGATTAGTATGGGATCTCTAAGAGTGGTAACCGGATATCCGGTATCCATGAAACCATCAACAACTCCAGACTTATTCTCTTTCTAGCCACTTTACTTCACATCGTGCTTCCCCAGATCACCATCCTATCCACCATTCTATCCCTACTCCCATCTCTTCCCCCACCCTACCAATCGGAACCCCCCACTCGTGCTCCCCCCCCAGTGGTCGAGTGGAAATCTTTACCGCATTTGGACAATTTTTTTTTAATTCTCTCTTATCAAAGCGATAAGATTTTATTCATAGTTAATACAGTCAAATTGATCTCTCTCTCTCTATTGACAGGTTAGTCATACGGAACGGTTATTTCACTGATTGGCTCATCTTAAACGAAAACATTATAGAGTGAATTAAAAAAAAGGTTTTTTTAACTTATTTTATTTCACTACTACTACTACTAAATCACTCATTCCTTTCTCTCCATCATGGATATCAAGATTATTGGGTCGTTACAATCTAATAACCCTCCACCCACGATGGAACCATCACAGCAAGGGTCCAAACCACCACCATCTACAACGAAGTCCACTACTACCACTACCACTACCACTACTACTCCCGCTAAGGGCCCAGTGAAACCTAAGAAACCTAAATCTAGAAATGGTTGTCTAACTTGTAAGAAGAAACGTCTTAAATGTGGTGAGGAGAAACCATTCTGCATGAATTGTGTCAAGAAGAATATCGTCTGCGGGGGTTACTCTATGAACTTCAAATGGAGAGACTTCTCCCAATCTTCCACATCTCAAAAGCTGAATACCCCCATGCAACGTCGCAACTCCACTGCTTCCTCGAACAGCAATACGAATAAGAAAAAATCACCTTCACAATCTTCTCCATCAGATTCCATAAGAACTGGATCCTCTAAATCTACTCCAATCACTCAACCCACAATTACATCAAATACTAATCCAATTCAGGTTCAACAAGCGCCAGTCACATCTACAACAGCCGCCGCTACGTCCACTACTGCCAACTCCAGCGTTCTACAAAAGGCCTTAGAGGCAGCAACGCTCTCAGTCACAGGGAAATCAACCCAAGAGATAGCAATCGCTAATGCCCTCATAGCCTCAGGAAAGAATCCCGACCTAGCAGCAGCTATAGCGTCCACCCTTAATGGACTTGCTAACACGGTGGAACTTCAACACTTGGTGCAACAACAACAGCAACAGCAACAACAACAACAACCACCTGCACCTCCACCTCAACAACGCCCTGTGACTTCTCCAGTCACAACAAGAGCCACCCCAGTGGACTCCCCAGGAGTGACATCTAATAAACTATCTAATAACATGGCCATAGATGGTCCTAGCCCCTCTGGAATGCTGGATTCTCTCGCCGACATAGCTTCTAAGGTCCCTCATCAACACATGAGCCCTTATAGTGCCCAATCTCCAAGTGACCAATTCTATTCCTCCATCAAAAGAGCAATGTCCTCATCATCAGCATCAACCGGTCATAATCACCACCACAATCATAACCATCATAGCCACTCTGAAGATCCGGCTTCCCCATTGAACTTATTCAAGGACTTACAAACAGCTAAATCTCCTATGCCATTTACTACTTCATCTACCAATAGCAGCAACCCATACGATCAACTCACGAACAACAACTCTGTGGATTCGCCTAAGTTACTTCAACAGTTATCCGAAAACCCAGCTGCTATGGAGCAATTCCAAAATTTGGTGAACTCTCCTGCATTTAATTCATTCATGAAGTTCCCATTCTCCCCCGGTGGCCCTACTGTATCCATGCAGTCACCTCTTTCCTTGGTTAACCCATCGAGTCAAGAAGATAAACCAACACAACAGCAAAAACCAACTGCTGCCTCTCCTAGTTTCTCTACTTTGATTAATGCGTTCACTAACTTCGAAAACGGAGACGTTCCTAGTCCTGCTAATTTTGAATTAATAGCTCACTCCCCCAGTGGAATCATCTCTCAGAGATCTCCAGCTATAAAGAAGGAAGACCCGGCCGATGAACGGGACGTGGTAATGCCTAATAACATCTTACTAGAGGAAGCAGCCACTGATTCACCCGGTGGTAGTATCACATCTTCAATGGCATGCTCACCTAATACTCGGTTCAGTCAATTAGTGGCAAGACCGTCTCCAGGAACTTACGATAACTTTCAACGGTTTATGAACAAATTCCCTAAATCAATTGAACTCAATGAACAAACAATGAAAATCTTGTCTGCATTCGATAGATACACTTGCGGTATCATGTCAGTGAAAAATGGTCCCACCGAGAACCCTTGGAGAACTGTGTTTTTACCACTGGCTCAACAATATCCCGTTGTGTTAGAGGCCATTTCTGCATTGACGTGCTTCCATGTCGCTAGAGGGGACCCTCAATTACGATCACAAGGTGTGAAACACATGAAATCGGCTATAGTGGACTTAGTTCATGGGTTGAGTGATAAAACTACCCCGTTGGATGTTGCTCTGGCTACTTGTTTAGTGTTAGCTAATGGTGAAGCATGGGATCGACATGTGTCCACAGGGATTTCCCATTTGAAAGGTGCCAGAACCATGATTCATCAATTGTTAACTAATTTAACTAATTCGAAGTTAGTGGAGAATGATAAAATGGATAAAGGAAAACACAATGATAATCATGCCACCATTGAAGAATTGGATAGTAGTGAAAATGAAACAGTGACACAAATGAGTCGGTCAAGTTCATTTACTTCATCAATCGTGTCTAGTGTATCTGGTGGACCGGATAAAGGAATATCCAAGGAACTCCATTTCTTGTTTAATGCTTGGGTTTACTTTGATGTTCTGGCTAGAATGACTAGTACTGAAGGTGGGGAAGATGATGACGACGAAGGTAGTACAACTTTGTACGATAACGGTGAATTGAAAGTTGGCGGAGGTGAAAGCAGTAGTAGTTCCACCACTAGTACCAACAGTATGCTAGATGGTCCAGGTAGATCCACTAAGAAGAGAAAGCTTAATCCATCATTTAATCTAATGGAGAAATTCAATAATGCATTGGACCCACAAAACACAGAAGATGTTGACCCATTATTAGGTGTCGCCCAAACGTTATTCCCTATAATCGGTAAAGTGGCCTCATTGATTTGTAAAGTGAGAAAAGAATCATCTAAAAAGAATTCATTGACTAATATTTCCAATGCTGTGAAATTGAAACAAGAATTAGAACAATGGAAACCACCATCATTGAAGAACTTGCAAATTGAAGATCCACTTTTCGATTTACCATCTGCATTGGCTACAGCTGAAGCATACAGATATGCTACTTTACTTTACTTACATCAAGCTGTACCAGAGATTCCATCTCAATCATCACACAGTATAGCTGAGAAGATCTTGATGCTGTTTGCTTCCATTCCAAGATCATCCAGAACTTGCGTCACACACATTTTCCCATTATTGGTGGCTTCCTGTGAAGCACAACCTGGTGAAGAACGTGAATGGGTTAGAGAAAGATGGGAACTGTTGAGTAACAAGATGTGGATCGGTAACATTGACAGAGCTCTGGAAGTTGTTAAGGAAGTGTGGTCTCGAAAGGATATTCTCAGAGCTAAAAAAGAGCAAGATCAATCTGAAACACCTGATGATAAGGATGAAGATGATGGATATTACAATTTAACGAAGAGAATCAACCAGGCTTCCAATAACGATGATTACGATTTAGATGCCATTGAAGAGAATAGACTAAAGAGTTGGACTCACTGGACTACAATTATGAAGGAGTGGGGTTGGGAAGTGTTGTTAGCTTGAAAACCCTTCTTTTATTTTATTTTATTTCTTTATGTGTATATATTTCAAATTGACTTATTTATTTTTATTAAAAAGAAAATAAGTAAAAGTAATAGTAGATAGAAGTAAACATGATGATAAAGGGAAAAAACATACACAATATGAAATGGGATTACCTATGTTTCATCGAACTTACATTTCTCATAGAAACTTTCCCAAAGTTCAATCAATTCCTTTTGACTTTCAATCAGGCCTTCCCAATAGATCTCTACCATCTCTTTGAATTCATCAACTTTTTCAAATTCGAATTTCTCTAAATCAAGTTTGAAATGCTTATTGAATCCTTCACTGAATTCCTTTTGCTTGGTAATCAAATTCTCCATTGAAGCTAATTCATTTTCATATTTAGTGATTTTATCAGCTTGACTATGATATTTGACTTTAACTTTAGAAAGACTTTTTTGCTTTTTAGAAAGTTGACTCTCTAAGATGGCTATATTGTTACAAATTTTGAATCTATTCTCAAAGCAATTCCGAATGGATCCTATTATACGCACATATTCATCAATGGTAGATCCTAAGGTTAATATTTGTTGCATGTTAGTTCTCTCCAATAATTCCTTTATTTTAGATTGCAATTCTTCAAAATTGGTAAACAATTCAGTAATCTCAGCTGACACCTCCAAATCTGCCAATTGTTGTACAATGGTCACCATTTCACTCAGAGATAGTATCACCTCTTCACGTTTTTCCAAAAGGAAATCTAAGCTTCTTGATAATGATCTCAATTGTTGATCCAGATTTTCTATGTAAACCTGTTTACCCAAAATGAATTGATCAGATTCCACGTATTTAGGTGCATTAAATCCAACTATGGAACTGAAGAACCCACCACCTTGGTTTGTGTTAGCCGTGGAGTTAACCAGAGAGGACACAGAGAAATCGTTGATGGAGGATGTAGAATCTGCTCCAGTTTCACCTGACGCATCTCCGTGATATAGAATGTTCTCTCTTTCCTTTGAATCGTTAGCAAAATTTTCACTTTGTAGGAAGATGATGAAATCATAATCTTTTTGTAAACCAGAGATTTTGGATATCTTGGTTAGCATTTTTTCTAGGGCGATTCTTCTATTCTCAATAAATTTTTGATCGAACCTACCGTAAACTTGCTTTTCTGGTGGAGGAGGAATGATATAACCAGGATGGTTATTCAGTAATTGTTCATAAAGCCAAAGGAAATCACGGTATCTTCTTGTCACAGACACTTCTGGAGCCTTGAGAAGGGATGATTTAGTCTTTGTAGTGATTGTATAAACTATGTGTGCGGAAGTCAATTCACCAATTTTGATTGGATCCCCCACGGTGATATCAAACTGATCTTTGGAGGCTTCATGATGTAAGAAATCTGTGCTGTTTTTCACTGGAGTTTGGGGTTGAGACAAATCAGTGGATGACGACAAGCTCTTAGCTGATTTCAAAGTGAATGGTTCATCAACGGTTTTCAAGAGAGCTTGCTTTTTAGATTGTGCACTCGTAGATGGGGTAGCCTTATCAATTTTGGAATCGCTGATGGATAATGGATCATTTGATTGTTTTGTCTCTGCATTGACAGCAGTAGTAGCTGGAACTCTAACACCTCTTCTAGGTCTCAGCACTCTAGTCTTTCTATTTGGTGAAGTTATACCGTCCTTGACTTTAGTGGCAGTGGTAGAAGTCGGAGTTGGCACCGAGGAGGATCCAGAGAATAGAACATCACCTAATGGCCCATGATCTGTACTTCTAGTCATGAACAAGTTTTCATCGTCGTTAGGAGTGTCCAATTGAAGAGGATCAGAGTTGGCATTGGCAGCCAAATCATCATCATCGTCACCTTGCACTAATGATGATAACAATGCATTCTTCTTTTGCTTTATCTGTGCAAGTTCTTCAAGATCTGGGCCATCATCTTGTTCTGGTTCATTTGCTGCTGGTGTTGTTGCTGGTTCATCGTCATCAGCATCGCCAAACGGCTTATCAATGACGACAGATTTCATAGTTTCACTCAATTCATTAAAGATATGGGTATTACTATCATTAGCAAAGGCATTGTTTAATGGATTATGTTCAGATTCATTAAGATCGACCTCTTCTAGTTTATCAGAGCCATCATCAGCATCATCATCACTTGTGGCAAAGTTGTTCCCGTACGCACTGGCATATGGATTTTCATTTGGATTGAATAACACAGACGACGTAGGATTTGTATCTGTGGATTCTCCCCAAACATTTTCCTCATCAGCAAAGGGGTTATTCATTTTCTAGGGGACGTAGGTTTGATTGTTTTTATTGGGTTCAATTGCAATTGCTTAAGAGATCATTTAATATACGTTAAGCCTTCAATTAACAAGGTTCTGTTTCTGTTTTTAGTGATTTTTTCTCAGAGGAGTAGGAAGAAGAGAGTGGTTAATAGGATTATAACCGGATTATTACAGGGTGGTGCGAAATGTTAGAGCGATAATAGGATGATTGATGAGTATATCCGGTGATCACACATATTACTGACACGTCACGCTGATTTGACATATTTTCCGTCTCTTTTTTGGTGGCAGTTACAAAGAGATGTAGGCTTGGAAGAGCAGGCAGATCTACAGACACGATATGTTTGGGGGGCACTAGGGTAATAAATAAGGCATCATAGTATTATGTCATGTGAATTCATTATATATATATATATATATGTATTGGTTTCCTCACAGGCTGTCTATGTGAAGGATGAATTAACTATTAGTACTGGTAATTTGTGTTTTCAATTTGTTATTGTAGACTGCCGTGGAGAATAATAACGTATAGTTAAAAAGACAATATCTGAAATGGTGGCTGAAAGTGCCTTGAAGTTTTCAAAAAAGTAACACAAATGTTAAACAGAAATCACACGAGTTAGTAAATCTTAATTTTCTCCTGTCAAAAGAACAATAGCACCGAATAAAGACCATATTATTGACTATTTATTTTTAGTTTCACCATTTACACATTAGATGGCTGTGAATTAGAACGTATGGAGTAGTAGTAACAATATGACGTATTAAACTTTTAGCGTAGTCAATATGTAGAACAAATTAAAAAACGCACACACACATATCTATTTCACGTTTTTTATTTCACTTGACATATATGTTCTTTTGAATTAAATCAAGTGCCAGATAGTTAGAAGCAGTAAAAGTCGATCTTCAGAACTTGTAAATTGACACAAATATGGAGAGTAACAATTAAACTGGTAATGAAGAACAAGAAAAAAGCAATACAAACAATGCATTAAATATGATCTAAAGACCGATAGTTAATTAAATTCAAGTTTTATGAAAGTCTAAAATGGAAACTTTTATTATTACTCTTGGCAACATCTTAATGCATCGGTTGAATCTTTTAACTTAAAAAAAGCTTTTTTTCAAAGGACAATACAATATTAAATATTACCATTCCAGATGGTACACCGTATATATAGAGGGCTACTTACATGTGGGCTCAACTGTTCTATTATTAAGTTTATAGGTAAACAATTAATTTTGGGAAAATGCTAGACTTAATTTTATATAAATATTGTCTTAAGACACCCATTTTCGTGTTAACTGCTTTTTGTTTTTGTGTGTTAGACTTAAGCTACAACTTCAACTATCCTTATAATGAACTTTACACACTACTTATTCATTCTGCTACTGGTGATGATAGTAGAAGCACAATCTAGTCTTAAGATATCTACAGAATCTCTTGTCGATGCAACGGAGCTTACATACCAAGATTATAATGATTTACTCGATGATTTCACTAAACTAAATAACACTCTTGATGAGTGTATTTCAAGATTTAATTTCACAGCTAGAGTGGTGACTACATCACTGGGTAACAATGTGATCTTGACCTCGGTGGATGGTGACAGTGAAAAGGAATATTATTTCGAAAGTTTGATTGACTGTCTCTGGGATGAGGGATACTTAGAGTCTCTCTTGATTTCATATGATAACGTCGAAACACAAGTCAAATTTGGTGAACAATATAATTCAGACAAGGGACCAAATGCATTATTAAAGGCAGGATTCATGAAACTAGTGGACTATTACGAAAAGTCAGATCAAATACATAAACCACAAGAACGAAAGAATACTATTAAAAGATACATTCAAAGAATCTGAATAAGAGACTATATGCATTACTAGGCTTTTGGATTTTAAGCCGATTCATCCCAGTTTTATTTATTTATATACCTACATTTAATTAAAATAAGTTTAATTTGGTAGCACAAATATATATTTATACATCAAATAGCAAAGTATCCACCAAATTGTAGATCACAATCAATCTTATATTGTCAACCCCCCAAAGTTTTGGGACATCGAGGAAACAAAATAAACAAAACATATATTGATCAGGAGTACTAAATCTTGAGGGAATATTAATTTATATAGTAGGGTGGTTTGGACTATTTTTTTTTATCCATATCTAATTCTAGGATTTTTTGATTACTGGTGCCAGTTCATTATATGCAGATTAGGTTATAGATATTTAGTTGAATCCGAAATTTCCGGATACACAAAATCAATCAAGTTTATGCAAATAATGGAAGTAATTTTATTCCGATAGTTGGTGTATCATTCGTTAAATACAGTCAAACTTTAATTATAGTGGATCAGGTTTTTCCGAATGTGTAAGACATTTTGACCACTGGGAAACCTTTAATTTCTAATAAAATATTAAGAGTAACTATTATCTATTACAAAAGTTGAATTATGAATACAAGAATCTATATTAATATTGTAAGACAAGTTCTATGACTGAGGTTTAATTAGATATCACCTAATTAATAACAGGGGGAAGTACGTTGTATTAATTTTAATTAAGATGAAATTAAGGGTACTTAAATGAAATAATCAAGATCATTATTAACCAACCACAGAAAACTTTAATAATGTGTATGTTATTATTAAATAAGTACATATCCATACTTGTGTCCCTTAGTCCCTTATTTTATTGATTGAGAAACCCTTACTACGGTTCCAGAACGTGACCTATTACAATACACCATGATTTTTTTTGTTACTTGGTACATTGTTCAAAAAAGATGTTTTAGTTCATTGTTAGTGCATGTGGTTATTAAATTTTATAATTAGTCCCCCAATATTAAGTACACCAAAGTGCACACTGGCATCAAATTTGTGGTTTTAACGTGTTTACTTTCAAAAATTAAGTGGGCATCTTGTTTACTGTAGATAGGTTTATTGGCTTCCACGAGGGCGTCCCTTCATATTAATTTATTGTATTGAAATTTTGTTCTCTTTATATCTATATACATTTCCTTGTTTTTTTTTTTCTATGTTATTCATTCTTCATCTATGTAATCTTAGTAAATCTATTTAGAATCATATACACCCCACTCTCATCTCTTCCTATGATTTCAGCAATCTATGTATTTTTATTTTCTCTTAAGGTGGTGGCTGACGCAATGCAAGCAAACCTGCAAATTTCAGAACAAGTGATTTTCCAGGGAGCCACCCCTGAAATACCTATAGATTCCACAGAGATAACATTACAAGACTATAACTTCCTACTTGATGACTTTAATGCATTAAATTCTAGTTTAAACGGTTGTATCGGAACCATGAACTACACAGCCAGAGTGGTAACTACCTCACTAGGAAATAATGTGGTATTGACATCTATAGATACAGAATCCGAATGGACCTCATATTCTCAAAGCCTTAGAGATTGCATAAAAGACCAAGACTACTTAGATGATGTATTGATATCATATGATGACTTTGAAACTCAACTCAGTTACGGTGAACAGCATAATTCAGATAAGGGACCAGAAGCATTACTTAAGTCCGGATACTTAACACTGGTTGACGAATACTAGTCAGATTCATTAAATAACCCTTACAATAGATGACAGACAGTAGGTAGGTGAATCTTACACCTGCTCATCTTCCCGCCTCCCAAATACCCCTATGTCTTCACTAATACTGCACACCAGGCAAAATTTTTAATATATAAAACTTAGAGAGCGCAGCGGTATACCCTTTTCTACAACAATGATTTGGCGCCATTAATACCTTTATTTTCTTCTATATACTTTAATAGATCGATTATCATAAACCTAGTTATATTGGTAGCAGTTTACTCACTTCTTATTCTGTCAATACTCCATCGCGTGCCATTAATATTGGAATTTTCAAAAATCGTAACAGCACGAAGTAAAGAAGAACTGTCACAGAGAGACGTTTTACTAGAACACCCATTTAATACTAACAACATAAATCAAAACACAATGTCGACAAAGGATTTGACTCCCTTTTTCAAACAATGTGTCACTATTTATAAGGAGGAGTTCACTAAGGATCCAAATTTGAAGGATGAATCAAAGACGCATCAACTTCGTGCTCATCTTCATAGAAAGAACTCCACTTCTAGAAAGCATTCAAGATTAACTCAAAATAACACGTTCATAGAGGATTCTCTTAAATTGAGTGCATTATTTAAAGAATTGGGTGAATTTATAACCGATATCAAAACTGATTATTTGTTATCTGATTCAAAAGATATGACACAAGCAGATAAAGATCAAATTGATTCCAATTTTAAGATTCAATTAAGTGTAATGAATAGACAATTAGAGAAATTGAAAAAATATGGTGATACATTGAATAAACAATTAGAACAGGGGAAATTGGAAGACTTGGGTAAAAACTTTTTAACCATGGGTGATTATGGTAGCTATAATAAAGTATTAAATGATACTATAGTTTTGATTAGATCAAATATTGTGAAATCACTTGGATTAAAACTTACTAAATTATCTAATAATTTCATAGAGATGAATTCTAAAAGAATGGAAAGAAAAAAACAATTCAATAAATCATCATTGATAAATAAAGATACATATCAATTACAATCCGCAGATTTCTATGATCACAATAGTATTTCAAATGAATCTAGGGCTTCCCTTCTTCAGGGAGAAACATCTAAGGAATACGAAAATATCAGAGATTCATTACCACAACAACAAGTGCAAGAATTGGTTCAAGAAAATCAAACGCTGGCGTTACAATTAAAACAAGAACAATTGGAATCCGTGACTAGATTAGAATCCACTATGATTGATATATCCTCTATGATCAGTGAAATTGGATTACAATTAAATTTACAAAATGATTCAATCAATGCATTAAGTGCTAATCAAGATGACGTTATGGGTAACATCAACAAGGGTAATTATCAATTAGTTAAGGCCAATGATAGAGCTAAAAGTTCTGGTAAATACTTGTTTTACTTGATATTAATATTGAGTGCATTATTATTAGGAGTAGATTTTATACTTTGAATGTAATAATAATTTATGTGTCTATTATATATACAGTTTTTGAGTACTATGAGGATTCTATCAATTCTAAGATTTCACCAGCACCAACGGTGATCCCATCTTTTCTAATAACACATCTACCCATTTTCTTATTTTGAGAGAATGTCAATAATGGTAAATTTCTCTCAAGAATATCAACCACAACGGTAGCATTATTTTTAGATGATAAATGTCTTCTCTTACTTTTCTTACCATCAACTTTTTCAATCTTGGATAATCTAGCAGGTATACTGATGTTATTACGGAATAGCACAAATGGTGTACCAATTAACAATGGTCTATCCAAATTGAAACAATTTAATTGACATTTAAATTGTTGCACAGGAGTAATTGGTGCATTAGATAAACTAATCAAATCACCAATCTTGATGTTTTCTAAGTTATCCAATTTTTTCAATTTTAATTCAACAAATTCACCCTCAATTGCTAATTTTTGTAAATCATTCTTGATAGCTGATGAACCAACATTGGATTTAGTGATTGATATAGAATCGACAACGCCAATTTCTTGACTAGGTGAAATTGAAATGGATTGTCCCGGTTGAATGATACCAGAATTTATTCTCCCACTGACAATTAATTCACCATCTTTATTGGTTTCTTGAATATCATTAATGGTCAAAATAAATGGAGATTGCTTATCAATCTTATGATTGAAATTCTTATCTTCAGCTTCTAATAATTCAATCAAAGTGGCTCCCTTATACCAATCGCATTTCTTAGATTTTTTCACAATGTTATCACCCAAGAATCCAGATGTTGGAATGTAAATCACATTATCTTCTTCAAATTTCAATTCATCAACCAAGAAATAATTCAATTGTTCTTTGATTATATCAAATTGATCTTGTGACCATCCAATAACGTCCATCTTATTGACAGCCATGATACACTTGTCTATACCCAAGTTCTTAGCAATGGTGAGGTGTTCCTTAGTTTGTCCATGTTCACCAAACCCACTATCAAATGATGATGCATCAATAATCACAATGGCAATATCAGCCTGAGTAACACCGTTGATCATTTGTGGAACGTAATCCTTGTGACCTGGAGAATCAATTATAGTGAAACTAGAAGTATTAGTCTCAAATTGAGTTTGACAGATATCCACCGTGACACCTCTAGATCTTTCCTCCGCGGTTTGATCCATGATCCAGGCAAGTGAGAATGATGCCTTACCCATAGTTTCTGATTCTTTTGTCAATTTATGGAGTGTCTTAGAATCCACAATGTTTAAATCATAAAGTAATCTACCGATCATAGTAGATTTACCAGAATCCACATGACCAATCACAATGAATGATAGATTAGGCTTTTCATTTTTCTTTGTTAATTCCTTATCAACATCAATTTTTTGTTTAGGTTTAGTAGATGGTGCTGGACTAGGCTTTTTCTCCTTTTCTTTTAATTGAACTTTAGCAACATTTTCAGTTAATTTTTCAATTTTTTGATTACTTTCATCTGGACTTGGATTTATGAAATTTTTCTTTGTTGTTTTTTTAACTTCATCTGGGGTGTTAGTAAATACATTCAAAAGACTTGAATTGCTCTCATATAATTTCCGTCTCTTATTAGATAATTGAGATTCATAATCGGTTGATCCATTAATGATAGTATTAGTGAGAATATTAGTTGATTTATTTGTGATAGTCTTGAATCGATATTCGACATCAACGTGAACTTCGAATTCAAAAGGTAATTCAGATTGTTTTATTTGAGTGCCATTCGTTGTCACATCATCATGCATCTCAGTGTCTTCATCAATGTGGGTATCAATTTCTTTCACAATCTTGGCCTTTTTAGTTTGTGGTTGTTGTAATTTAGATTTCCGAAGTCTTTCCAAGATGGAATCGCCTTGGGTAGGTTTACTACTAGCTTCAGATTGTCGTTTAGCTATTAATCCAGCTATCCCAGAACCAGAAGTGGAATCCAGTTTCTTCTTAGCAAGTAATCCAGCTAAACCACCCTTACCTTGTGATGAAGCTTGCTTTTGTTTGAGTATTCCTGCTAACCCCTTAGCAGGAGGAACAGCAGCAGAAGCATCATCATCATCAACCTTGCCCTGCCTAATTCTATCAGTATGCACTGGTCCATTAGCCAACGCATTTTTCAATTTCCGTTGTAATGTGAGTTGCTCTAATTTAGAAAGAGGTCGTATAACTGTATCAGTAGTATAAGAGGAGAGTATTAGAATCCTATTCTTTATGAGATTAGAGAACACATTAATAAAATGTAGTTTCATTAGAGAGAAAGAGAGTTTGAACAATAAAAAAAAAATAATCATAACAACATACCTTTATAGTTCTTCTTAATTTCATCAAGAGAATCTTGCAAATTGTAATAGTTCATATATAATATTTCCTTTATCTTGAATTCATTTATATCATAATGGGCCACTTGAGGTTTTAGTAAATCTAATTGATCATATAATTTATTATAATCTTCATCATTTAAATCATCTTCATTGAATTGATCATCACCTGATTCATTTTCATAATCAATCATATCATCATCATCGTAGTTAACCATTTTGTGTGTGTGTATATAAAATAAAACTACATGATAAGTTACGTTGTCCCCATTCTTTGAATGATTCATTAAAAATGGGTGATGAGGAAAAAAAAAGACGTGCGACACTCAAAATACAGTTTTGGTAGCTAGAGACATGGGTAGTAAGTAGTATTAATGGAAGGAAGGTAACAACGTATATAACAATGTATAAAAGCAGTGAAGAAGAAAAAGAGAGTCTTTGCAAAAAGAAACAGAGGGTATTAAGATAAGTAGGTAATAAGGATAGATATTTTCACAAAGACATACAAAGAAAGAAAGTTAAACTATAGGAACCGTTTACTATAGTTTTAAAAAAGACCCATAAAAAAAAGCAGTAAAGAAATCAAGACCCAAAATTATGAACAAAAGAAACAAAACACAAACACACAGAGAAAAGAGAAAAAAAAAGCCCAGAGTAAAAAGTAATATAAATGCACAGTGTAAAGATAAAAGGAAGGACAAGTAGTTAGGATAAGAGAGAGAGAGGAGACAAATTAATGTTTATAATGAAGATTTTTCTTTATAACATCAGATAATCTAGCCTTAATACAATATGGACACATCATGTGATGACACCGAAGGCAATCAAATCTATGAATAGCATTAGTCAATAATTTATCAATAGCAAATTCATAAAAATCTGATTCATTAAATGATGCTTCAGGGCAAGAATCTAAATCCATTTCACCATTATTTATAGAACCAGTCTTTTGAATGATGAATGAATCCCATAATTCTTGCTTTTTAATTGAATCTAATTGGAAATGATTTAAATCACCATATGATTTACCACATTGACAACAATACCATTGAATTATTTTCATATGATTAAGTGAATTCAATTTATCTAATGAAATTAAATCCAAAATATTTTCATTACTAGGATTGTGACTTGAAATCATATAATTATCGATATCATGACAATTCCGATCATGTTGTAATTCCATTTCATGATGTGATCTATTAAACATTTCTCTTAATAAATCTGTAACATCATCTTTATTAAATTGTGGAGTTGGTGGTTGATCTAATGATGAACATTCTGAATTATATGATCCAGTTCTTGAAAATTCTGTACGTCTTCTCTTCAGGGAATGTCCATTGACATTGACATTGACATCGACATCGACATCGACATCGACATCGACATCCAGTTCATAATCTAGTGATGGATTTTTCTGGGGCAGTAATGATTCATATTGTGGTTGTTGTTTAGGAATTGTATCATTATATGATAGCCGATGGTGTTTATTATCCCAATTACAGTCAGAAATAGAAGGTGTAGGTAGATATGCCTGTGATTGAGATAGACCAAATGGTTGTTTGAATGGTTCACTCTCTGTAGTTGAATTAGATTGTCTTGGAGTGATATTTTCCAGTTTCAACTTAGTAACGTGAGCTAATGGAGCAGATGAAGTACCCTCTTGTTGTTGTTGTTGCTGTTGTTGTTTATCTATGAAATCGTATGTTCTGGGGGAACTCGGGGACGGTAATGGAGACCTAGATTGTGAGTCATGAGATGTATGGGAATGTGACGTCGTGAAATAATCTGTAGATGTTTGCATAACGTTATTGGAGACCGCAATGGTATGAGGATGATCATTAACTATAAGGGAATCCTGCGGATTCCCCGGTATTATTCTCTTGGTTGAACAGCGTTCTTTTAACATTGAGTGAATAATTGTGAGCTGATATAATGGAAACCCCAGGAAAGACGGAATAATATATAAGGAATGAGATAATTGATAGGGGGATGGAGAGGTAATAGATGGAACCAGTAGTCTATATAATGGAATAGGTTCCTTTTATAAAGGAAAAAAAAAAGGGGGAGGGAAGAGGCAAAAGGAAAGGAATGGGAAGGGAAGGCCAAGTATTGGAAGGAAGATCAACTTATGGAATAGTACTTTCTTGGTAGGCCAATAAAGAAAAGAAACAAAAAAGGAACAAAATCAGTTGGGTTATGTCAATATATATGAAAAGGATTTTCAAATTTGAACTTAAAACACAGAGAGTAATATATATATATATAAGTGAATGGAAATCCAAAAGGTATAGGTTCAACAATTAGGTATATATTAAAAATCTAGAAATTTTAAGCAGACTCACTTTTAATAGTACTTATTGATCTATAATTACAATGTATTACTATTTTTACAGGAGATGAGTGAAAGTTAATAAGGGCTAGCCCCGAGAAATAGTATAGTAATTCCCGATTATAGACATATAAAGAATCCATAGACATTCAAATGCATAAATCACAATATTATAGCCGGCCAGGCCCAAAATTAGAATAGACCTAGGCTTTTATTCCTTACTTTGTCTTTATTTTATCTTTTATATTTTATTAGATTTTTTTTAAAATATGTAAATATCATCTCTTATAACCAAGAATTATCATGAAAAGTATAATAGAGGCGGAGAGTCAATGAAATATTAGTGTAATGGGTAGTGATAAATCGGAATTTTCATAGTATATATATATATATATGGTCTATCAATCGGTCCAGACCTTTTTTTTTTTTATTATTTTTTGGCTTGTGCTTCGTTTCTTTTCTAACTATGTAGCCCAGTTTTGTTTTAAACATCATTACACGATTTAATCTACTATACAACATATATTCCAATGTAAAACAATAATACTACTCATTTGAAAGATCTACACATAATTATAATCAAATTTACTGTATTCTTTGGAACGGTATTCTTCTAGAAGGAAAATGGTGTTACTTAACTACAATTAGAAAACCGTTCATCAATTTTGTGTCTCCGTTGATCTTACTTTCCATTAAGTAACATTCCATGTAAATATAACCAAATCGATCCGAATTCTCTCCTTGTATAATCCAAGTAGTCATCTCACGGATCAATAGATATGTATAAAAAAAGAGAACCAAAAAAACTCCAAGGGTCATCATCAACTATCACCATCGAGAGTTCTTGCATTGGTTCAAAACTATTTCGGCAAGAATCACGGGTATTTATGTATATACAAAATAGTATAATAAAGAGTAATACATAGAGAAAAGCAAGCAATCTAAGAGACAGAAAAATAAAAATTGAATATAGAGCAATCCAAAATAGAACAAAATTTCAAGTAAACGAATATAATACATATTTGAACATATTTGAACATAATACGATAAAAGTTTATATACTCTCTATATATAATTAGTAAATTTAAACTTGAAATATCAGTTAAAAGCAATAAGCAAACTTCCACATATCTTTATCTATCTACCCCCTCATTTTAAAAAAAAGTTCTTTATCTGCACCCTTAAAATCTTTATTACAACGCCCATTAAAGCAAACCAAAAATAACCTATCAACCCCGCCCAATAATCAATTTGACCAATCTGTTTAATGTAACTCTGTCAAAATTGAAAAAAAAAAGTTTATCAACTTTTCCATTAAGATAAGAAATCTTTCTACAGGGACTTGGCTTAAATTTTTTATAGATAATATTGTTTTTTTTTTTTTAATATTAAATGATATCTATCATTAGAGAAGTAATAGAAATGCTATATTTTGCTTTTTAAGGGGGGGGAAAAGGAGAGAGGAGAAGGGAAGAGAAAGCTATAGAAACATAAAACGCAAGAAGGGATAAAAGCAGATTTGAAAAGTGTAACAACAACAACAAAAAAAAAAAATACAAAAATAAAAAAAAAACAAAGATCAAAAGATAATAAATAATAAGACAAGAAGGGGGAGTAAGATGGGTAAGAGAATAATAAATAAAAGAAGAAAGTACACCAGACAGGGTTTAAAAAGACAGTACGGGAAATGCAAACCAAAACAACGACAATAAAAAAAAATACCGAAACACAAACGATCGAAAACCACAAAATAAAACAAAACACAAAATACAAGAAAAGGAAAACATTAAGAGACTATTGAAATGAAGAGTGACAAATAGAAGAAACCGAAAAAAAACTTATTCTAAATCTTCAAAATTATAAGAAGACATAATAGAATCCTTTTTAGATCTCTTTCTATTAACATCAATGCCACTTTTCTTTCTCTCCATACGTCTTTCTCTTCTTAATCTACCTTGCATTAAATAATAACTAGCTCTTCTAACCACAATACTTAATTCTTCTTTTGAATAACCATAATGATGTTTTAATTCAACTAATCTATGTAATTCAGCTATTAATCTAACTCTTTCATCACTTGGTGTATCTCTTATCCAAGTACGTTCACCTAATGCAAATCCTAAGTCTTCCTTGAGTATATTCAAAATTTCACGTTCTCTTTTAGCTATTTCTTTGATATTATTAGGCATACCTAAAACAAATGATAATTGAACTAATGATAATCTTGAATCACTAGTTTTTTTCATTTTAGGATTAACATTATTTGAAGTAACTGATGATATAGATGAAACTGAACTTCTACGTCTAGCTGGTGTAGTCGTAGTAGTGGTTGTTGTTGTTGTTGTTGTTGTAGAATTCTTAGTCACTGTCACTGTGGAGGGCACCATTGCTGTAGTTGGTACACCCGTTGATGCTGTATCTAATAAATTCAAATTTAATAATGGATTTGAATCTAATTCGGATGCAGGTGACACTGATGAATCGATTGCATTGAATTCAAATTCTTCATTTGATTCATCGATAAATTGTGGATTCCAAAATCCAAATGAATTTGCTTGTTGTTGTTGTTGTTGTTGAGTGGATTGAGATTTCAAAATTGGTGACTTTGTGACTGGCTTTGTCAATTCCACTGTATTAATAGTTTTAACTGTATCGTAACTACTTTGAATTACCAAATTTGGTGACACTGTTGAATTTTTGAATGGTTCTATAGGGGATTCCCAAGTTTCGAAAGGGTCAATTGCTGTTGAAATAGTTGGAACTGTAGTTGATGATAACATCAAATCTGGTGATAATTCTAATGAAGAATTTGAACCAGTTGATGGTTCATAATTAATTAATGGGTCATCAAAAGTTGTTGAATTTGTCATTGTTGTAGTCGCCGTCATTATTGAATTACGTTTATTATTGTGGTTATCGAATTCATTGAATAAATCAATTGAATTAGAATCATCTGGGAATGATTGTTGTTTCTTTGTTTTCAAATGTTGTTGGAAATTGTAAGATTCAGGAAGCATAGTTGCTATATCCGTATTTGTCCAATTATGGGAATCTAATAAATCGAAATCTAAATTCATTTTGATTGATGAATTGTCAACATAAATGAAGGGAAGGAGCAGTCAAATGAGAGAAATTGTTGGGTAAAGTAGAATGTGTTATAAGAGAGAAAAAAAAAAAACCACACACTAAACACACACAAGAATGAAGAGTTATATATATATATATATTATATATATATATTATATTAAAAATAAAATATATTTACAGTATGTTTTATTTAATTTAATTAAATTATTATTTATAATAATAATAAAGAATATATTCTAAATTAATAGAATAATATATAAATAAAGGTAGGTAGGATGGAAATAAAAAAAAATAAAAGAGGTTTGAATTATATAAGAAAAGGTATAAAAATATAGAAAAATATTAATAATAAGATTAAATATAATAAGTATAAGAGAGAAAAAAAAAAAACCACACACTAAACACACACAAGAATGAAGAGTTATATATATATATATATTATATATATAATGCAAAAAAATATAGCAGGTTTAATAAAGTTTTGAAATAACAGATGATAGATAGATAGATATAACCCAGTTAAAAAAAAAAAGCCTTTTTATTTTATTTAAAAAAAGAATTATGGAGATGTAGTGTAGTATATATTTATTATTATTATTTAATAGTTACAGATACATAAATGATGATATAATTGACAATGGAATAACCACTAATCGAAGATTAGAGAAGGAGACCCACAAAGCACAGATAACACATGTGGTGCGGTTCGAGCCTCATGGTTCCCCTCGTAAATTAATACTTTGTTATATTATTCAGGAGTGTGTGTATTTTTTTTAGACTTGTATTTATTCTAATCATTCCCTTATTTTAATTCGGGGGTAACCGGGAGGTTAAGAATTTGTAACAAGTTGACTCTTGAAAGTTTTATTTAACGAAACAGTAAAACTTATCTAAATGTATTATTTTAACAAATTTCTTTTTAATTGATAGCAATGAAAAACTTTAAAATTAACTACACAGCAATTCACTATATTTAACTTAACTTTTCTTTTTCAGTGTTGTGGTGTTATTTGAATTCTAAACTCCATTATATATATATGTATATACAGTGTTATATTATTAATATAAAATGTATTCACAACGAAAACAATTAACTAAAAAAAAAAAAATAAAACAAAAACTATCTCAAATATGCATAGGTACAAATAAACGATTCTCAGTGTATACTCAAATTGGTGATAGAATTAACCAAATTGGGGTTAACCACTCCTTTACCGGGGGGAGAAAAAAATTAAATTTTAAATTACTGGCACAGCAGAATTAACAGTGGCCCGATGGGTGGCCCAGTGGGTGGCCCAGTGGGTGTCCCCCCACGGAGACTTCCGGTTTAATTAATTTAATTAAACTAATTGACAAGTTTGACATTGGTAAGCTATTTTTGATAAACTAAATATCTTATCTTTTAATTAAGTGTATTAGTTGACTAACTTGTATTCTCTCAACTTTCTTCAATTTTAATTTTCGTTAACTCCTGCCATTTTCTAACAATAAATTAACTTATTGTATTGTTTTTGTTTTTTTGTAAACTAATTGAAAATCTATCTTAAACCGAAATTAAAATAACAAACTTATTATCCATTCCCCCTAAACTTATCAATTCGCTATCTATACCCCTATCTACCCTATCTATCTATCTTAACCATTAAGATCTATTTTTTTTTTTAATTATTATTATTATTATTATTATCGCTTAATCACAGTCCTTTTTACAAAGTATAATTGGTTAATCATTGATTATCTATTAATCATGAAAGATTCGATTCGGTACCCACCGAATACAAAATGTAATGCATATTTCATACAATGTATCTTTTTTTATTTGTTCGTTGTAAGCCATTCCTTCATCCCCCCCCCTGGTCACGATTTTAATTACCATTGGTTGAATAAATTATCTACTCAAATTATTCATCTACACATACTACATTCAAACGTTTTTCCTCTATTTCCCCCTTCCCAAAAAATTTTTTAAAAACACTCATTATCTAATAATGAAAAATGGTCATCCAGTTATTCTAAGCTCACCAATTCAATTAACCCCCTTTACTATTGCACTTAGTTACTAAAATCTCTCCATTATTTAATATATATATCTCTTTATTTGCTCCCCTTGGAATTAAAATTCAATAAATTCGATCTTCCATTGGCATATGCCAATGGATATGTCATTCATACACAACGGAGTTTAGTAAACTTGTGTTGGATATAATAAGAATAAATAAAAAACTTAATCTTGTTTATCTATTATCAAAGTTACATCATAAATTCAATTTGAACTATAATAAAATTTCTTAAACTTCGTAAATAGTTAATCTATTGTATATTAATTATCTAACATTTTTGGTGAACCCTGAATCTATTAAAAATTTTATCATGAAACTATTGTCAAATGGAAGTCATAGTAAACTTGTGTAAACTTTTATCGACAATCAAGATTAAGAAAATGACTTATGATATCGTTTACTCCTTACTCCCCATCTAATAGTTAAGAATACTTAAGTGCTACCACAACACTGTCATCACTAAAATAACGTGTCAATAGAATACCCCCCTTCAAAAGAGAAAAAAAAAAAACACACAACAAAATTTGCTGTTTAAACGATACGTAAACAGTATAACCAGTATAACTTATATCAATTGTTTCATAAATATAATATAAAAAATTTTATCAATTATGTCATCATTACAATCATTAATATCATCAATGATTAAAGATTCTCCACCGGGGAATAATGTTAATTTAATTAAAGATATTAGAACAATTTTGAATAATTCAAATTCATCAAAATTAATTTCAGAAAATTTACAAGAATACCATTTAAATGAAGATTTTAAATTAGTCAAATTAACAAATAAAGGTGATTTCGGAATTATTTCAAAATATAATAAATCAGGTTTAAAATATTTTGATCCAATATTGGGATTAAAATTTGATTACGATTTTGAAAATTCAAAAATTATAGATATAGAAGAAGGTGAAATTGAACAACAAATTGATAACTCTTTAACAAATAAATTTGAACAATATGCTTCATCACATTATCCAACTTTTTATAAATCATTAGTGGTACCCGATCAACAAGATTCAAATTTAATTTATTTAATAATAATTGATGAAAATTTAAATGATTCAAATTATTATAATGGTAAATGGCAATCATTTTATAAATTTAATAAATTAACTGGTGAATTAATTGGTGATGTATCAATTAAAATTCATTATTATGAAGATGGTAATGTCATTTTGAAAACATCAAAGAAAATTAATTTAAATATTACAGAGATTAATTTAATTGATTCAATAGAAAATTTTGAAAATGAATTTGAATTATCAGTTTTAAAGAAATTCAATAAATTAAATGAATCACAATTTAAAAAATTAAGACGTCAATTACCAATTAATAGATCTAAAGTTCAATGGGGTAAAGCCATAGGTAATTATAAATTAGGTCAAGATGTTGCAGGTGGTAGACATTAAAAATATAAATATATATAATTTAAAATAGTAATTTTAAAGTGAAATAAAATAAAAAAAATACACCAACCACTATTGAAACTAATTTAACTAATCTTGGATTATTATTCATAACTTTATGTAATCTTTGACTAGTTGAACGAACACCCTCCATTAATGAATTAAATTGTGAATTAATTGTATTTAATGTACTAGTATCTTCTTGAGCATAATTATTTATATCATTAGCGACATTTTTAAAAGTTGATATTTTATTAGCTAATAAATGAAATTGATTATCATTATCTTGTTCTAATTGTGATGATCTTGACATTGCTTTGTGTTAAATTAAAAAAAAAAGACAACTTATCTTATCGTATTTCTTGATCTTGTTTATGTGTTTTTGTTTTTATTAAAATTTCAAGAAAATGATTGGACACATCCGTACACGGGAATGAATATATGGGGTATAGTATAGTATGATATATACATATTTACACAATATACGGAGAAACTGTTAGTGGGATAGGTATAGTAGTTATTGAAGGTGATTACGGGGAGGAAGGGAGGGAGGGAGGGAGGGAGGGAGGGAGGGGAGGTGGAAAGAGAGACATTTGGTATAATCTCGTAGAGCGTGTTACACTATAGAATTGTGAATTTCAAATCAACAGATCTGTATGAGTAAAATCTTGTTAGTATAACCGTAAGTTATATGATAAATAGGTTATTAATCAATCTTATTATGGGTAATATAATCAGTTAAGTAATTGGTCGCATGATATATGAAATTCCTTAAAGAAACTAGGCATGTTTCAAGAATTCCATTTCTAGAACGCAAATTAAATCATCAGAATAATTGAAATTTAAATTAAGATTGATCAATAGTTATAAATGATAAATTATACATACTTGTAATTAATTAGTTAATTGTAATAAAAGATATAAGTAAATTTAATCTCTTCTAGTTTAACAAGTTTTTCAAATCATTCTCATTCTCATTCTCATTCTCACACACATCACATGACACACACGTGATGCCACCCAACCCTCCCGCGAAACCCTCACTCTTACGTGTACCACCCATTTGTTTTATTTTCGCGCTCCACCCATAGTTAACTAAATTTATCTTATAGTGTAATACTCTGTACACTGTACACTGTGTAGCGCTTTACACTAAAAAAAAAAAAAATCATTTGAATAATTCAATTTATTTAACACATTTTTCATTACTTCTTAATACTGATATATTATAACAACCTTCACAGATCTATAATAATGTCATCTACCGTTGAAGCCACAAACTGGAGATTAGTCGAAGTTGGAAGAGTCGTGTTAGTTAACAAGAAGTTAGCTACCATTGTCGAAATCATTGACCACAAGAGAGTAAGTCATTCACAAAATAATACATTTTGACTATATGACTTTGTATTACTACCAAAAACAAAAAAAAACAAAACTAGAAGTACCAACATCTTCACAACAACTCATCTGTTATTACACTTTTAATTCATGATATCATTTGACATGTCAACATATTCACAACATAAAACCCATAGTGAAAAAAAAAATTATTGAATAGTTGGAAAAAAAAACTTTTCACTATACCCTTAACAAATATATAAATGAATTATTACAATTTACAAATGAAACTATTATCATCTTATAAATCCATTTACCAAGGTACTTTTTTAAAAAAAATTCATTAGAAACTCACATAATTTCATACAAGTCATATAGTCATATTGTTAAACTATTTATCTACCCACAATGAACCACCCATACTAACCATTTACCCCCCCTCTTTTTATTCTAGGTCTTGATCGACGGTCCATCCATCCAAAGACAAGCTATTCCATTAGCTAAGACTGTTTTAACTCCATTAGTTTTGGAAAAATTACCAAGAGGTTCAAGAACCGGTGTCGTCTCAAAGAAATGGGCCGCTGCTGATATTGATGCTAAATGGGCTAAGACTTCTTGGGCTAAGAAGATTGCTCAAAGAGAAAGAAGATCACAATTGACTGACTTTGAAAGATTCCAAGTTTTAGTCTTAAAGAAGCAAAGAAATTACGCTGTTAAGAAGGCCGTTGCTAAGGCTTAAATTACTTCCTTGTCCATCCCATCTTAATATCATGTACTTTTCTTTTTTACCCCCCCCCCCTCCATCATAAACATGCTTTTAATAATATATGTTTAAAAATAAATAAAAGATAATAATAATAATAATTGTAGTTGTACATTCATATAATTTACAAAGTGTATATAAATTTTTATATTAACGACTTCAACACATCTGCCACTTCAGAATTGGCATCACCATTCTTTAACTGACTCAAATCCTTTTTGGCCACCAAAATTAAAAACATCTTATGTGATCTATCTTGATTACCGATAAGTTTACTAATCGTTTTATCACCAAATATTTGTAAAAATGAAGGAACATTCTTCCCCATTAATTGATCAGGAGAAAATGCAGCTAAATATGCATCCTTAATATATTCAGGATTCTGACCAATAACTCCATACTTAGATTTCCGATTATAATAACACCAAACTTTCTCATATTGTTCCTCATTATATTCACTATTAGTGGCAGGTGATAATTCAAATAAATACAAATGCCTAGATGACGTGATTTGCTTTAAATAACTATCTGCTCTATCATTAGGTAACCGTCCAGCAATTTGTAATCCATCAGGACCAACGGTACCACTGGGGTATTCCTTCATTATTAATTTAGAATTCTCAATATCATTTAATGGATCATTAGATGTAGCAGCCACAAATTTGGCAGTTAATGAAACTTCATGTGGGAAAACAAGTTTCCCCATCCACACTGTAGAATCCACAGGAACAGTATCTAAAGGATCATAATCATCATCATCTTCCTCTTCCTCTATCTTACCATTGATCTCAGGTTTATCTTCTAAAATCTTATCAAATTCATCATCGTGATCTTCAAAATCTGCAGAATTATTTGATTGTTCATCAAAATCATCAACCTCTCCCTGGACATCATCATCATCTTCATCATCATCATTGACAACACCAGTAGCGAATGTGGTATTCAAATTCAAACTACCAGGTTTATTAAAATCATCATCTTCTTGTTCTTCATCACCTGCAGAAATACCACTCAATTGACGTTCTCTTTTTTTATGTAATTCTTGTTCTTCCTTTAATTTCTCAATCTCATCTAATCGAGCATCTTCAACGGATTTTTGGGCTGGATTATCAAATTGGACATCTTCATCTTCAACAACTTCTTCTCCCTTATGGGTTCTTCTAATCTTAACTTTCTCCTCATTATTGATTAAAACACTTTGTGCAATTGATTTCTTCTTCACTTCTACGGCGAATTCCTTTAATTTGTCACTAAGCATTTCTTCTGGTGTTAAATGAACAATTTGATTAGCAGTGTATTGACCTGATAAAATTTTATCCATGAAATTAGTTTGTTTTAAATTGAAAACAATAGTTCTCGATTTCTCTGGATAATGCTTAGAGATCTCCTGTGGGAACGATTTATTAAGAGCTGTCTCTAAAGATTCTGCCCATTCACTAGCGATTTGTTCAACCGTGCTACCCAGTTCCTGTGCTCTCTTTGCAGGAATATGTTCAACTAATTTTTGTTTAAGCCTTTGTATCACAGATAATCTAATCTTACTTTTCGTATCATCTATGTGTTCTTGTTGTTGTTTAGGTTTCTTAGACTTACTTGTTCTTCTACCACTTCTTCTAGTTGTTGGCTTTGGAGTCTCATATTCATCATCATCATCATCTTCTTCTACGTGATCTTCCTCCTCTTCCACTTTGCTTTTATCATTATCTTCGTAATCATTATCATCGGTGTCCACAACACCTTCACTGTCATCATATTCTTCCTCTTCGGGGAATCTAATCTTTTTGTATTCATCGTATGACATAGCCAATTTGAGTTTCTTGTATTGTTTATTAGTAGGATCACACAAGTTACATTTGTATTCCATATCATCTTGACCATCTCCTAATTCTTCACGACCTAACATACATTTAATGTGTTGCCAAGTGTGACATTTATCGCATTCCACCATTTCACCGTACTCATCGTCGTCCTCATTAAAGTTTAAATCGTGGGTGCCACACACAAGACACCGCACTTCTTCCACAGGTGGTATACGTTGTTTCTTGGTATTCTGGGTGGTCTTTGTAGTGGCCTTCTTGCCATTTGAGGTAGTGGTGGTGGCAGTATTGGTGGTAACTGGACTACCACCGTTTAGTTTCCTCTTCTTGCTGTGTTCCACCACTGATGCGATTTCATCTTGTTCTTCTTGTAATCGTCTGTTATTGATTCCCTTTGTCTTTCTAGATGACCGACGAATGGGGCCCTCTGTATCTGACATAGTTGCTGTAATGGAGTTTTAGTTATAATATATAAGACCCTTTATAAGACCTTTCCTTGATATCAAAATTTCGTTTTTCTCTGCGTTCAACGAAAAAAAGAAAAACGCGATTTTGGCAACACTTTAAAGGGAATCAACCCTCTTATTAGGGTATTGGTGGAGTTTGCAAGGGTATTAATATACAGATACAACACAAATGTCACGGAATAAACCACAGTTAGCACCGTCATACAGTTTGGATATACCCAGCTATGTGTCCATTGAATACCCATTACGGGTCAAAAATAGAGAAAAGGCCATATCTATGGTGGGTGGCAGAGACACGATCTCCAAGTGTTTCATCGAACCAGAGATGGTGTTACAATTGAAACTACGTCCCGAGGATCCATACTCACATCCAATAGATGCAGTTAGACTGCTTTCATCAGAAAATGTGCTTCTCAGAGTGTCAATTCCTAAACGTGTTCTACAAAGAAATAACAGAAATATTCAGGCGTCCATCGAGGATTGTGAAAGAAACGGAATCAAATATAAGGTGGACTCCCAGGGGATTCTTAGTCAGATCCACAGGTTTAGAGAATTGGCTGATTTCCAAATATTGAAACCGGAATCTCGATTCTTACAAGATTTTGAATCATCTATCGGTAAGGGTGATCTTGAACGAATTCAATCGTTCTCCGACTACTTGTCCGCTGACTTTGCCCAAAGGCAAACTTTCAATAACGTGGATATGGATTTACCACCATTGGTGAAATACGCTAGGGCCAATGCTGCCTTTGCATACAGGTATACGGGTGGGTCATTGCTCGTGGACGATCAGGGGAATTTCAAGAATAAGCGAGTCACATTACATACGATCTTCATAGAATGGGATGACCCCGTGCCTACGACATATGATAAATCACTCCAGAAGGCATTAGACAGGGCAAACATGGAAATTGATCGTATGGGTGAAGCTGGATTAGAGAGAATCAAATATGAATCACCGGCTTACTGTCTTGTGTCATGCATTACACTCCTCAAGAAACTGTTTGATATGAAACCGGTTTGGATTAGAAGACACATCTATTGGATGCTACCCCACAAATTCCGCACACAATTACGGTTTGCATTGCCCTACGTTGCATACACCACTAAGAAGGGGCCCTGGAGGCAATCTTTCATGAAGTTCGGATACGATCCCCGTAAAGATCCTACCGCGATGAGATATCAAGTGGAAGGGTTCAGAACTGCAGTGAAACATATCTCAGACACTGAGATATTGAAGATGGTGGAGAAGGGTGATGAAAAGTTTATCATTCCGCAAACGTTGTATCCTTTCATTGATGATTTTAGTGATAGTAATTCAGACTTGAGTAAGTTACAATTAGGTAAAGTGCCCAAACAATTGTTCTTTGACGGGGAGAATGCAACAAGTGCAGTGTCCTTCCAGATTGGTGATATGATGGATGAAGATGTGAAGAAGCTGCTAGATACTGCCGAACCCACCGAAGTCTGTACGGAGTACTCTGGATGGATCGACACGGAAACGATTCGTAAGATTCGGTCAGTGGTGAAGTACAAGTTAGACTGCATTAACAAGGGAAAACCAATTGATGCACAAGAGGTGGCCAAGTTATTGAAGAAGGAGAAACGTAATAAACGTATGAGTGATGCTACCAGGGACGAGTCCACTGGTGATGCATTGGCGGATGCCGATGTGGAAGCTGATAATGCTGAAGATGATGAAGAAGAGGAAGAAGAGGAAGATGCTGATGAAGGAGAAGAGGAGAATGGACAAGATGATGTTGAGATGCCGGATGCTAATTCTACTGATACGAAAGCTGCTGTTGATACGCATGATGGCTTGGAAGTTCCCGACACGGATATCATCAAGAGACTCAAACTTTTCAATCCACGGAGCACGCATATCTTGGAGGACCTCGACGGATTCTTGAAACAACAAGATCTGATGTCATTACGTAAGGGTACTACTCTATGAGTTTACTGTATAATAGTGTTTTTTTATATCAATAAATTAAGAATAAAAGGTAAAATAAATGCAAAAAAAAAATAAGATGATAGAAGGGGAAGAGATACATTATATTTGTTTTTTTTCGTTTTTTTTGAAAGAGTAGTTCATGATTTTCCAATTATATCTAATGTAGTAAAGTGTATTCATTTCTTGTCTTCCGTTTCCGTTGTTTATTTAGCCTCCTCAGTGGCAGGTTGATCTAACACGGCAGCAGGAGTGGCAGTCTTACCATCGACAATGTACTTGATGGCATCGGTGAAGGAATCTCCAAGGGAAGTTCTCCAGCTGTAGATTCTCAACAATTGACCACCAGCAACACAACCAAGGAAGAAGTTAACAGATGCTAATAAGTAGTTCTTTGGGATGATCACGAAGGACCATCTAGTCCAGATGGTACCAGTAGCAAACAAAGCTATACGATGAGGGGGAGTAATGATTGTTAGTATTTTATATAAGGGACAACGTAACTTTTTTCTTCGATATATTGCCAATACATACCTAATTGTTGAGTACCAGACACGGTCTCGACTGGTCTCATGTTTTCACTTAGTCCGGCAAACACCAATGACCACTAATAGAGAGGGTTAAATTGTTAGTATTTAGTTAAGAAACAAATGGTTACTCCTCCAATGGGAGTTCAATTAACCATAATTCCAGCAGATTGATCTGGATCAATAGGTTATAATAATTCTTATCAATGACATACTTTCATAACTGGTGCCTAGAAGAGGGGGAATAAAGATAAAATTGTTAGTATTTTGTAAGCAGTTATAACTTTAAAGTATCAATGTTGATTTCGACGTACCCAGAAATGAACGGTTTTTGGACCGGTCTCAGAATTCAGGAATCTCTTGAATGCACTCATGTATATTTGTGAATAAGTTATAGGTCTAATATAATTAGGAAAGAGAATACTAGTAGTTATAATCGTCTTTCTTCTTTCAACCCATTGGTAATTTTTTATTCTTCGGTGCAGAAGAGTCCATTTTCGGAAATCAAAAAATTTCAATTTTCTTATTACAATTAGCAAATATCTAGTATACAATATATATATATATATAAAATTCATTGGGCAACCATTCTTTGTTTACCCTTGACGGCATCCAAATTGAGAAAGTGGCCCGGTGGCAGGAATTTATGTCTGTAATCTCTGATTAAAGTGTACAACTGTATGAGATCTTCCTTATCACGCTGTTTTAATATGTTACTCAACTCAATGAATCTCTTCTTGTAAGAATCAAAGTCATCAGCTGGAATATCATTCCGTAAATCGAGAACAATGGTACTGTTCTTCTTGGAAATATCTCTGAAGTGCTGGTATTCACACAGTTGATGGGTACAAACGTCATTCAATAGTTCAAAGGGACACAGAGCCTTTTCTGTATCGATCCTGTTGGAGTACGTGATCGACTTGAGCTTGCTCGTGTCAAAATTAGGATGGAAACGATATGATTTCAAACAATTCAATACAGTTTCATATTCCGTGAATGGATTAGCACGCTCGAGAGTGACACCATGCTGCTGGAAGATATCATGGGGGGCATTCTGCGTGGATTCATATTCCCCACTACAGGGTCTATCAGTGAGGGTCAAATCGTGTTCTTCCTCGTCAACACAGTCTTCATTACCGACTCCTATTTCTGTATCTGGAATCTTGCAACTGAACTGCATATTCAGTAACTTTGTCATGTCTCCCTCATCTGGACTCGGATGCCTAGATGCCTCCCTGGAAACAACAGGTTTAATAGAGAACCGAGACTTGAAAGAAGGCACAACTGGTTTCGGATCTGTCAAGGAATGCATTTCCTTCGCATCCTCATACTCAGAGCCATCGTCATCGTCATCTTCTTCATTGACAACAGGGACCCTTCTACCAATTGGTGCAATTATGGGGGAATCCATGGAATCCAGTGGGTTACCCTCAGCTGGAGACGAAGCGGGTTGCACCTTATTAGCTAAAGTTGCAGCACGAGATCCAGTAACAGGTGTGGGAGATGTGATTGAATGCTGGTTCTGTGAAAAATAAAGACTAGTCTTCCCCTGTGCAACTGCAGCTTCAAAGGCAGGAAATTTGGGACAGTTTTTCATGTGACCCATTACATTTCCCCGTCTTTTAAGACCCCTTGAACAAGCAGGACAGAAATTGAAGAACACATCATGGTGTGTGATCATGTGACTTCTCATATATTGTCTGGCGTATGTCTTTTTACAAAAATGACATATATACTTGTATTCACCGAGTTTAGGACACTTCTTGATATCCCTCTCCAACTTATTCTCAAAATTTTGCATGGAGATTCTTCTGCCAGTGGCCATATTTAAGCCCATTTTGGTTTGTGTCATTGCTGTTGTCACAGGGAGTGTCCACTTCTTCGTGATAAACGGTGGATGGTTCTCAAATAGAGTTTCCCGTTGTGCCGTAATCACACCAGCACTACTAGAAGAGGATTTTGGTCTTGGTGATGAAGAACCATCTTCATCATCCTTCATTTCATAGAATAGGTCGCGCATGTCCGGAACATCATTCGTATCATCATAGTCCTCATCCTCCTCATCATCATTATCCTCATCATCATTATCCTCATCATCATTATCCTCATCATCATTATCCTCCTCCTCCTCCTCCTCCTCCTCATCATCATCATCATCCTCATTATCATCTGTATCATGGTCAAGCTCATCTGTAGAATTAGGATGGACTACTTCATGGACACCAGTAGCGGGGGTATCATTTATCTTGTTTATTTCCAATTCAGTGGACCCCAAAAATTGAATGTCATCTTCAGCCAAGGATGAATTTAGATTATCAGAGGTGTATTCAGGCACAACTTGGTCGACAGGAGATAGTGGTTTCTGAGAGGTATGACCATCGTTTAATCTTCTCTTTTTCATTGGAGATTCATCAATTTCTTCGTCCGGATAAGATGTCTTTGCAGTAGTTGTTGTAGATAGAGAATCAGTAGATGATGCTGTATTAAGTGATACAGCACCATCCAAACTTTGTGGGGCTTTTCCTGTCATCATTTGTGTTCTGAGAGATTCTATTCTAGCAAAGATGGCTGCTCTATGCCCTATCAAACTTTGTAATTCAGTTTCACTTCTTTTCAAGGCCTTTCGCTGATCTTCAATTGTGGCCTCTAATTTTGGTTTTAATTCATCTAACTGGTTGATGCCTTTCATTAATGATTCTATTGCATCTTTCTGAGGTGTATAATCCGGTACAGGAGCCACTGGTGGCAATATCGCCGGTTTCGTAACTACTGGTGGAGCTCTTGGAACAGGTTCAGCGGTAACATGCGGTATGAGCTGACCTTTCGTATCTATTTCGTTATCTCCTTCACTCTCATCACTAATTGATATTTCGAGATTCGAAATCCAATTGTTGTTATGGAAGTCTTCCTGTGGTTTTGATGGTGGTGGTGGTGGTGTTTCAAAATTATCTGGGGGAGTAATTGTGAGAGAGCAGCCATTGGCTGTCCCAACATGTATCTGTTTAGCTATAGCGGTATCTGACTTGATTATTCTGTTCTTCATCAACATGGGAAGGTCCAATAGGTTGAATACATCAACTAAGAAATTTTGATCACATCCGGACTCGTCGATGATGTCCTTGATAGTGTACCCCATTTTCTGAAGATCATCTATGGAGTCCACGAGCGAACTGAAGATACCCACCTGCTCTAGCTCTTCAGCTAAAACTGTATCGGCATTTCCCCTTGGCAGCATCTGTATATTCTTGTAGTATCCTGACAAGGGAATAAGACTATGTTTGTCCCACTTTGAAAGATCTCTGTTTCGTCTCAAAAGTTCAGCGCGGTCAAAAAATGAATATTTGCTGTTCAGTGGTGGAGACCTATACTAACTTCTTCTTGTTAGACACTCACTGCAATACATCAGCATAATAAGCAATGGACGAGATCAGTATAGGTAACGAACTCAAGGATGGATTCAAGCAGACAGATTCTTGGATCAAGGCGGGGATCTCATGGTTGTCCGATGTCGAATTCTTCTACAGGGAGAGGGCCACCATCGAAAGAGAGTACTCCGAGAAGTTGAAGAACCTCTGTGCTGAGTCATTCCGTAGGAAGGCTAAGATTGCCACCTTGATCTCTGTTGGAGAGAAGCCCACTATCACACCTGGATCATTGGAGAGTGCATCCGCAGTGGCATGGACAGAGATCCTCACACAAACTGAACAGATCTCTAGAGATCATATGAAATTCTCTGGAGATTTGGAGAAACGGGTAGCCAACGGGTTGAACGAGATGCAATTGAAGTACGATGGTATTAGATCTAAATGGAAAAACTTTAATGAAGAATTAGTGACCATCAGGGAAAGAAATTATGAAGAAATGCATAAAGGGAAAAGAGACTATGATACCTCTTGTCAAGCCATGGAATCTCAAAGATCTAAAGTGGAAAAGTCATCATCCGAAAAAGCACAACATAAGTTCAGCAAAAGAGAATTCGAAATGAACACAATGAAAAATGATTACTTGATCAAGATTAATGTCGCCAACAGATTGAAAGATAAATTTTATTACCAAGATTTGCCAGAAATTTTGGATGGATTACAAGGATTGAATGAAGCTAGAGTGTCCAAATTGAACAGTATTTGGTTGTCAGCATCCCAATTGGAAGCTAATACTTGTAAATCTGTTATCAAAGATTGTGAATCCATGGACATTGTGACAAAGCAGAATCTACCTAAATTGGATACCGCCATGTTTGTTAAGCACAATTTGAGTGACTGGAAAGAACCAGAAGATTTCTACTATATCCCATCAAGTATTTGGCACGACGATGAGTCCATGATCGTGAACAATGATGAATTAGCTGAGTTGAAAGCCAAATTGAACTCGTCTGGATCGAGGTACGAAAGATACGATAGACTTTGCACGGATGGTAAACAACAACTAGAAGAGGTTTTGCAAAAACGGCAAGATCTTATTGGTGATACATTCAAAGAGGTGCAGATTAAGCCTAGAGAGGACTACTTCAAAGTAGAAGAGACACTCGTTAAATCATTGAATTCATTACAGAAATTCACTAATGATGATACACAAAGAGTGATTGCTGAGGTGGAAATCGAGACAATCCAGACTGCCACCGAGGGTAAGGATATGACAATTACCCATACTGTGGAGAAGAAGAAGAAGCACAAGCTAGGTGGACTCTTCAAGTCCTCCCGTGACACGGAAACACCAACTGTTGATAACTCAGATATGCAAAGTTTGGCAAGTGGGATGAGTAAAGTTACAATGCAATCGGGTAACACCAAAAGCAGATTGTTCGGTAACATATCTAAGGCATTCAGTGGGGTTTCAGAAGCTTCAACGGCTTCATCTGGACCAACCGCCAAGGCACTCTATGGGTACACTGCTGCGGGCGATGACGAAACGTCTATCTCTGCTGGTGATGTGTTGACAGTGGTGGCAGCCGATGATGGATCAGGATGGACCACTGTGGAGTCCAATGGTGCCACAGGGTTGGTTCCAACTTCTTATTTGCAAATCACAGAGGCATCTGCTGTGCCGGCTTCCCCTGCTGGTAAAAAGCAAGGTCCTAAAGTGGCACCAAGAAGAGGTGCCAAGAAGGTCAAATACATGGAGATCATGTACGACTATGAACCACAGGGTGATGACGAACTTGGTGTCCAAGTTGGTGACAAAGTTTTAGTGGTTACTGCCGATGACGGGTCTGGTTGGACAGAGGGTGAAATCGAAGGTATTAGAGGGTTATTCCCTACAAGTTATGGTACTCTAGTGTAAGAACGACAAAACACACAAGCATTTTAAAACATTATATGCAAACTTTTATATGTATTAACTTTAAAAGAAAGTATTATAAAATATATAACTTTTACGCTGGCGGTAAGAAACAACCGTAGAGAGCTGCCTGAACAAAAATCCAGATGACCCACCAATTGGTACACACAGTGAAAAACTTCTTTGAGAAGACGTAACTACTGCTGCTCTCATCGGATAAGCTGAGGTGACCAAGAAACCAAATATGTAATGGAATAAATGTGGAGACTCTATTGACGATCTGCACATGCATGAAGAAGAACTGCACTAGCATATAGACGACGGAGACCAACCAAACACTGCGAATTGTCTTGTTCGACTTGAAGTACACGACCGCAAGAAATATAATTATCAGCGTGGGAGCAGCTAATAGGAAAAGTGGTATGTTCCCAAGAGTGAAGTACTTCAAAAACCCGTTGTTCCAGTAATGACTTTGAGCGTATGATAAGAGAGACCTCGTTGCAGAGTCACACCATTCTCCTCTTTGGGGACAATACTGCGAGTATGGTAACCAAATGGAGTAAATGAAACCGGCCAGAACCTGCAAACCCGCAGTAAATGATGTGATAGAGGATATAGGGTCTGTTACGACAAACTGTAGTGTGTCATAGAGGTATATGATGCCGTAAAATAAGCAGTTTGATCTCAGACCATAGGCAAGAGTGATAAGAGACCCACTTAGCAAGTATAACGCATTCAATGTGATCCCATATTGATCCAGGGATACCTGTCTGAAGTAGAGAGCCAAGTAACAGAGGAATTGTGCCGGTGATTCGGCATAGTTAGCCGTGGAGAACACACCAGAAGGTTGGATCACGGTGAGCAACGCGCATGTAGATGCCAATTGAGCTGTTCTTCGTGGATTTTTTTCGTCATAAAATACTCTATATGTCAAGGAATACATCACCAGGCAGGATAGCAAATGGGTGATGTTGGTCACTGCTAGAGCCAACAACACGTTCAAGTAGAAGTTATTCAATTGGAACCAGTGGATGAACCTCCACCATAGTGGGCCAAACACCCATTCGTGTTCAAACGTGATTCCGTTTTGAAACATGTTACTGAAGAACACGGAGTCCCAAACAATGAATTTGGATACCACTGTATTGCATAGCCATTGTATTTGTGGAAAAGACGACAATGCTTGGAGGTCATCGGTATAACGATCAAGTAAGATCTGAGACGACGTGTCAAATTGTGCTGGGGTCCAAGTCACTATGACTATTTGAATACCCTTCACTAACGTGAACAGTGTTACCAGTTTGACGAAATCCATTGAAATGATAAGTTTGAAGATATTCCAGTAAGAAGCCACTGTTTGATCTAGACATTAAGTACCGATCGAATTAGTTTAGAAAGTTGAAAAGACCAAGCCCATGCACAGCCGTGAAATGGAGAGATCGGCAGCATAACTGTAGGGGTCTTCCCTTCCCTCCTGCCAACCTCTCATGCTGCATTAAACGAAGCTTTAGGTACAACTTAGTACAACACCTCCATTTCCACCCTCATCTACACTACCACCCATCTACCTTTACCCCACGTATAGCCCACCTCCCTAATCCTCCATCCCGTAGCAGATCTTTGGCTGCCATTTTTTTTTTTTCGAAAACTCGTGTTTAATGAAATTTTTGTGTGTTTATTGTTTACCATACTATCTGTTATCACTATAAAATATTGTAAGATTATGTACCCACTGGTATCTAATTAATTGATACAGCACATTCATTCTGACCTTACTTTAAGTGGTCGTTTTGATTCTTTTGCTATTTACTCTCTATTTCAATAAAATTATAAACAAACGAAAACACAGATAATACTTTATATCTTTCCTATATCTCCATTACTCCTTCAATAATACCCATATATCTCACTTCTAGAGCCCCATGACTGATAAGGAAAAACAGATAATCCCTGAAGAAGGGTCAACGGTACCTGATGAAAAGCAAGGGTCACAAACAGCACCTCCTAAAGATGACTCTCGACAACTCCGACAGCAACCACATCTGAATCGTGAACAGTCCATCTCTTTCCATATACCGAAACCTAGATCACTTTCTGAAGACTATGAGGATTCCACAAATCCTAACATTTCTCACTGTTCAGGTCACGGGTTTGATACCGAATCCTCATCTGAAACGGTATCCCCGGTCATGTCCGGGTCTTCCCATCCAATCCAACGTACATTATCGAAGGGTCGTAAACGACTCAGAAAGAGATTGGGATTGAACCCAGATGATTCACGTCCAGTGGAGAAAATCTTACAGAAATCTGTGAATGTGCTAAATTTGCTTAATCCCTTGGACCAGTTTGATGAGAGTCGCAGAGATAAAGAACATGATGAAGAAATGTCCGACAAGGAGGCAGAATACTACAACGACCTGTATAACGACTATGTATACCAGAAGAAAGTTGACGAATACAAGAAACGGCATGCATTTGTCCTCGATAAGGTTCATCCTGCATTACCAACAATCTCCATTGGTGAAAATGAAAGAGACTTAAGTGTGTTTTTTGATTCCATATTGAATTCCTCCCATTGGAGTGTTACCAACTTGAATGTGAAGCCTGGGGAACCCCATTTTGTGATTTGGTTTATTCTAGATTCTTACTTCCCCATGCTATCAGCCTGTATGGGTCCTCTCTCTAATATGATGTCCGTCTCTGCCATAGTGTGTTGTTGGAAGGAAGAGAAATCCACGGGGAATTTCGTCAAGGATGATACCTGGATGTATATAGTGAACTCGGTGTCGATTCTTCTGGCTTTAATCTCTAATGTCTCCTTGTTGTTGAACTTTAGAAAACAAATAAGATACACTGCGAGTCAAGTGATCTCCATCAGTGGTTGGGCCCTGGCGAGTCTCGTGTTGACTGGGATGATCATTGGGTTCCATGTTCATTACATGCGCAATGAACTATACGCGCAATACAGATTGTCATTTGGATTCTGGTTTGCCATATTCACTGTGGTTCTCCATTTCTCGAATTGTATATTGTTAACTTTGAATGATTTGGGGTTTGCCCTAAACAAATATAAACCAGTGTTCAATGTGGATCAGGTGCAACGGTCTCTGATAACACAGTCGCTTTTGGTGGCTGTGTGGATGTTGATAGGTGCTACAATGTTCTCCAGGCTCTTCCACATGAATTTTGGTAAGGCCTTGTATTACTCAGTGAACTCAGTGGTGACCATTGGAGCTCAACAGTATGTGCCAGCGACGCACACCTGTAGAGTGTTGTCTGTTCTTTGGATTATTGTGTCCTTGGTGCTATTTGGGTTAGTTGTGTATACTGTCAGAGAAATGGTTGTCATATTTTCACAGTCTACATTATATTGGGATAGAATCATGAAGCTAAGACGGCTCGAAAAGGAACGTATTACTTCCAAAAGGATGAAATCCAGTAGACAATCGTTTTACAGAATGAAAAGAGTTGCACACACTGCTCTAATTGTACAGAATGTCTATATGTTAGCATGGATCATTTTATTCTTCTTGTTCACGATGCTTGGCGGGGGCTTGGCATTCTCCTTATTTGAGAATTGGTCCTACTCATTCAGTGTGTATTTCTGCTTTGAATGTTTGATCACATTGGGTGATGGTAAGAGGGAACCTGAGAGTCCTGGTGGACAAGCCTTTTATTCCATATGGGCATTGGGTGCTATACCCGTGATGACGATGTTGGTCTCGTGCTTGTCTGACTTGGCATTCTATCGGTTGACCAACATCACTGAAACTGTGTTCCTGGACTGGCTTTCTGAGATTTGCACGAAATACAATTATCATGGGATATTCTCTCCAGTGTTGTACTTGTTGAAAAAGGACTTGTTGGAGAGAGGTATAGATGACATTGAAGGACTGTTAGAACCACGGGAGGAACAAAATTCCCCGGACGATGACGATAATGCTGCCCAGGCTACTGGATTTCAGGCTACTGATAGAATGGGTAGATTTAAATTGAGACGTTCAAATAGTAATTTTGAAAGCAGGGCATTGAATCTGACTACAAATCCACTTGATAACGTTGTCCATGCGATCATCAGTACAGATAAGGTCAATGATTTGAGTTTCTTATATACCCCAGGGTTTGAGAAATCTGCTAGAATTAAAACTAACTTGGCTAATTACTCTCGTGAGGGGGTTGTCATAGATAACACCACTAAGGCCTTGTTGGAAAACCGTAAAGATGATATTTTAAGAATTTTCAAGGAAGTTGATGCAGATTTTGACACTGAGAAGTTCAACGAGACATATCAAGTGCATCATGCTATTGGTGCTGAGAATGAAAATCCACATCGGTTACATACGAAGTTTAGAAAGAAGAACGATTTTGTTCTTCATAATTTGTCTGAATTACAAATCTTGGTCATTGAATTAGAGAAGAGTTTATTATTATCAGAAGTTGACCCTGATTTCAAATATGAATTTGAAGATTGGAACAAATTTTTAACGTTAACTCAGAATGACGCATATTCTAAAGATCGGTGTGGTTTCTGGTTTAGCGATGCATCACCATTCAGTTTCCCTAATTTTGAACCACGGTATTTTGCACATCATTATTTACATCATGTCGATTTAAGACTTCAAAAGATGGCATTAGAATATGATTTATTGGATTCATTAAATGAAGATGATTATAGTTCGGATAACGTAAGAAAAGCTCATGATGATCATTCATCGGCGGTTAGGTTAATGGGTATTGTATAAATTGTATATATATTAGGAAATAAACAAATCTATTATTGAATATATAGCTATCAGAAGAGTAAAAAAAAGTTAATACATACCTAAAAAACCGGCTGGAATACAAGGTGAAAAGAAGGGGGAAAAAACTAACAAAAAACAAAAGGAACAAAAGTTTATCTTTTAAATCTTTTAAAATTGAAGGAAAATAAAAAGGGGGAGGAAGGAGTATAAGACAATGTTGAAATCAAAATTGAATTAATGATAAAAAAAACTAATAAAAATATTAAGAACAAAATGGATCATACAATTGAAATTTTACCTAAGGAGAATAAATAATACATTGGTATTTTAAATTGATTAAATACAATTGATTAGAAGCATGGTTAGTAGCTTTTCATTTCTATTTTTTTAATTATTAATCTAAGGATGATTATTGGATTAATTGTTTTTTTGCTGACGTGACAATTGATTAAGAACACGAGGATCCTGGCACTCGGTATGGTTATGTGATTAAGTTTGTATATGTGTGTGTGTGTATGTATGTATGTATATCCCTGTTTGTTACAACTATGGGGAGGGAGTACTCTTGAAATATAATACCATTCACTGGACTAAACTAAAAACAAATATAAAAGTTAGGGTAGTGGACTAGAATTTAGAGGGTTAGTAAAGAAAGTAAAATTGATTAATTGATTGTGGTCTAACAATGTTTTAACTTTTCATACAAGTTGGATTAGGGTTGTTATTTTCTTATTGTTTTAAAAGTAATTGATTAACAAAAGCCAAATTTTTTGTGTGGGTTGATCCGTTTCAAATACATGAATCTAAATTTTGGGAGAGAAAGGGGGAGGTTGTTAGTATTTTCTTGCATTCATTCTTGAATTTTGAGGGTTCTGATAGCCATATGATTGTACTGATTAACAAGTGAAGAAGAGGAAGAAGAAGAGGAATGGGATTAATCATGTTATCAGCCATTTAGTCATTTTTAAAATGTTACATAAAAATGCGACAACTCTACACCAGATATTGGTAGCAGGTTCTTTTAAAATTGTATGTATATATATTTAGGTGTGTAACTAGTAAGCGATAAATGAGGGTAAAAGGGAGGTAATTAGCAAAATAAGCAAAGTTTAAAATAATTAATGCATTCTCAATATATGATTCTTCAAATGGTCTGTTCTCTTGAAGGCCTTAGTACATTTAGTACATTTAAATTTAGCTATTTTCAAATGAACACAATCGACGTGACGCTTATATTGAGATCTTTGTCTAAACGTTTTATCACAATGTTCACAAGGGTAAATTTGTGGAGGTGTAGGTGGTTCCGATGGTTCCGAGTGTAATTCGTCTGAGGTGGTGTGATCCTCATCTTCGTCGTCAGACGTTGTTTCAAAGTGACGTCTCTTGAGAGTGCGCTTCTTAGCCGGTCTAGTCCAACAGGTTCTCTTTTTCTTCTTCTTTCTACGGGTTAGCCTTGAAACGGAACTTGGTGTAAATGGTGGCTTCAATTTAAGTGTTATTTTAGGAAGACTGTGTGGTTGTCCAGTGGTTTCATTGCTGGGGACAGATACGGTTTGTTGTTGTGGTGGTGTAGTTGTATCACGACCAGCGTGAAGTGAAAGTAAGATTTGTTCAACACGGAGATCGGTATCAGGGAACTCTGATTGGTTATCGAACTCCTCATTCTCATCCCCTTCTAAATGCGATTCATCATATTTAGATCCTCTATATGTATAATATGAATCATTGATGGATTGACATTCTATATCTGAATCCGAACCAGGATCAGATTCTGGCTCTTCCATGTCTTTAGATGTAGCAATCATGAGCCCTCTCAGTCTATCTAATCTAGATTCCAGTGGCGATATTGGAGATTTATCCGGGAACACAGAGCAATCCTCTAAAGGTGGCGCTGGGATGTATTCATTGGTGATGGTGGCATGAGGGTTAAATGGCATCATGCATGATTGATATTCGACTTCTACTATATGTGGACAAGTTGTAAATTGCTGGGTTGGTGGTTTAATACCCATCGGAGATGTTGACGTTGTCGCAGTGGATCCGTAATATAAGTCTACTGAATTTTGAGAGTAATCATTAATGAATTGTAGGAAGTTCTCGTGTTCAATGTTAGGGATTGCAGAACCAATCACTGCAGGTAGTTGTTTAGGAGCAGATGATGGGATCTGATCTGAGTAATAATCAGTATTGGGAGACATACTGTCCTTGTATTCAAAGATAACAAAATGATACACCAATAGTTAACATAAATCAAATCAATATATGATCTATCTATAGATATCGATGCCCCCCTAAATTCTTCGAAAACCGTCGATCGACGATCGACTGCCCTCCCCCCCATCCCCAATAAAGATTACCCGCCCTGTAAATGCAACTGATACGCGAATCTCTCCTTTAATTAAAGAGGCCAACCATAATTTCCTAATCGGGAAGTAATTACTTAATCTGGAATAGTACCCGTGGCACAGTAATAATAGTGGCTAATTACAAAATCATAGCCACATCTCTATGCAATTACAGAGAAATTATGGAAAAAAAGGAGGTTGTCTCTTTATTTCATAAGCCAGATAAAACTAAGTTGTTTATTAATTTGTTATTGAATATTCAATTGATTACAATTAATATATATTGAATTACATTCTATAGATTAAGTTTTAATTAGTTTCGTATTTTGTTTCATTTTTCAACAAAAATTCAAACAAGACTTTAACTGATAAAAAAACTCCAAAGGAATAACAATAACAATTACAGAAAAATAGGTTCCACAACCCGTTTCAGTTAATCACCAATTTTCTTTTCTATAGATTGTCAAGATAAAAGGGAATACCCTTGAGAATAAAAAATTACAAACTACACTTATCATTTGGAATATCCAATCAATTCTTGATTCATCTAACTTTTCCACAATGTCTACTTATCAAGAATCGGCCCCTTCCATTACAAGTAAGAGCACAAGACACTCTGTTTACCAAACCAATGGTAGACCATTGAGTGAAGAGGCAATCTACAAGGCTAAATTGAAATATGGTATCTACAACAACCCTGCTAAAGTGCACTTGGGAGTTGACCCTTCTGCCTCCGATACCGCTGCTTTATTGGCTTCCTCTTCTGACTTGTCTGTTCACCCTTATAAAAGAGAATTGTCCTCTGAAGCCGCTGCAGCTGCCTTGATAGCTAAAACCGACTCTGCTCCAAGAGCTTGGAAGAGAAATAACTTTGCTCCAGAGGCTGAATATGCTGCCATTAGCGCTAAATCTCAAAAATATCCATTCTATGATTCTGCATCTGAATCCATTGACTTTGAAGAATCAAATGATGCCGCCTCTTCTGTCTTGAAGAAGGGCCGTGCTAGTATCGCTAGATCTACTCTTCAAGACTTGTACGATTTTGATGATATTAGATCAGGTAAGGCTACACTTTCTCAATTTGATTCATCTTCCGCAAATTCCACTAAATTGACTCGTCCAACTGATTCCCGTTCAGGTGTCGCTACCTCCCATAGTGCATACGAAACTTCAAGAGCTTTCAATATTGCTAGAATCAGCAAGACTGCCTCAGATTCCGCTGCCAGAACAATGACTTTGAGAAGTAACCCTGGTGCCGATTATAGATCAGGATTAACCACAGCTAACGGTGCTAACGCTGCCAATGGTAAGGTTGATATTTCCAAGATCACCAGTAGTGCTGAGCAATCTGCTCGTAAGAGTATTTCATCTAGAATGGCCACTCAAGTTACCCCATACGGGATCCCAACTGCTAGTGATTCCGCTAACAATGAAAGATTCGCTTCAGTTGGTGCCTTGGCTTCGCAAAACATGGATCTCACTCCAGATTTGGCTTCAGAAGAGAGAGCCACTTTGGCTAGAAACTCATTAGTGGAGAACAAGGTTTTACTTAAGGCTATCAACAACGCTAATCAAACTCTTGCCGATATGGATAACAAATTGAGTAACGAAAATCTGTTTGCCAACAGAGAGATGAACATTAAGGCTATCCAAATCGCACAGGCTAATTTGGCTAAAAGACGTGAGGAAGAAGCTAAGGTTAGCATGGGTGCCGGTATGAAGCTGTCTGTTGCTGAGATTAACAAATTGGCTGCTGCCATTGTGCAACCAGTGTTGGCTGATTTGGATACTCAAGTTGCTTTACAAAAGCAAAAGAACTTGGAAAGAAAGCAACAACAAGATGAATTAAAGCAAAGAAGAATTGATTACTTAACTGAAAAGAAGGCATCCAAGGTTGCCGTTAAACAACAAAGAGAAGCAAACAAGGTTGCTAGAAGAAACAAATTAGTTGAAGATCAAGTTGCCTTGAAGGATGAACAAAATCAAATGTCTAAAGATTTGGGTGCTCAATTATTAGAATTGGAAGATCAATTCAAGCAACAGGTTGCTAAGGAAGAAGAGGAGAAGACTGCCATTGACACTGAAAGAACCGAAAAATTGAAGGTTATCTATGATGCTAAGGCTGAAAAGGATGCCGAAAGACAGGCTGAACTTGATGCCATTCAAGCTGAAAAGGATGAAGATGTTGCACCAACCTTGGCTGAATTGGAACACGAAACATCAATCTTGGATGATTTGTTATCTGATCGTGTTGTCGCTGAGAACTATCACAATGAACATAAACACAGATCTGAAATTGCTCAAGCTAAGTATGACAAGATATTAGAAAGATTAGAAATTGTCAACAAGAGATTAGAAGTTGCTGAGGCCAATGCCAATGACGCTACTGCTGAAGCGGAAAAGCACACTGCTGAAGCTGCTGAAATTAAGGCTAAGAATGATGCCGAATTGGAGACCAAGCAACGTGAATACGATGAATTTATTTCTAAGAGAGCTGAACTTGAATCTGAAATTACCGGTAAGGAGGATGAAAGAGTCAAATTAGTTGATGACCTGAAGGAAACTAAGGTTTCTCATCGTGCTGAGGAGAAGGAAATCAATGATCTTCTGCCTGAACATTTACAAAAGGAGATTGGTGATGATGTTTCCGTGGAGGCTTCATTCGATGCTAGTCCATTCGTTGTGGATGATGCCACTTTAGAGGAACCTGAAGATATTTCATCCGAGGCTGAATCTGAATTAGAAGATGGTGAATATTTCGATGATGAATATTTGAAGGAATTACCACAAGCTCCTATTGCTGTGGAACCTTTAACTTGGGAATCCATTAAGGCTAAGACTCCAGGTAAATTTGAACCTAAGAAAGCTGAATTAATTAAGGGTAAGGCACCAACTGCTGGTTCCACTGCCCCTAAGAAGAAGCCATATGTGTCTACTGCCTTTGCTAAACCTTCCAAGAAGAAGCCAACAGCTACTAAGAAGAAATCTGGTATATTCTCTTCTAAGAAATCTAAGGATACCGTTGTGGAGGAGGACTCTGCCACTGGTGAGGAGAAGGAAGGATTTGGTAAGAAATTTATAAAATTCATGACTACTGAACCACCAAAGCCAAAGAAAAAGAAATCTGTGTCTGGTCCTGGTTCAATTAAGAAGAAATCGTCTGTGTCTGCTATTTCATCTGTTGAGCCAACTTCTGTTACTAAACCTATTATTGAAGAAGACAAAGTTGATGTTGTTAAGCCAGCAAATGAAGAATTGAAGAGTACATTTAGTGGATTCTCTCAAGGTTCTGAAGTTGCTGAGGAAGTTGCTCCTGAGACTAAATAAATGGAAAATTCTCTGTGCTTTTACTACTATTACTATTTTTATTTTGTTTTTCTAGTTCTTGATGAAGTAGAGAAATGGGAACCCTGGGTTGCATTTTCTTCTCCTTTTTGTTGTTTTTGAGTTTATATTTTCTTATTTTCTTATTCTTGTTTTTAACTTTTTTTGTATGTTACTCTTGTCCTTTCTAACCCTATTTACTTTTTTACCTTGTTTTTTTTTCCCCTTTGACTTTTTTCTATGTTTTAGTTTGCTATAATTACTTTTTTATCCTTTTCGTCATTTCTATTATTACTATTTTACTCTTTTAAAAAAAAAACAACCTTTCATTTATATATGCTATTATAAATAAATTCCACCGCCTTGTATTCTTTTGCTTTTTTTTTTTTTTTGCTCAATTAGGAAAATGTTGAAAGGAAAGGAGTAAAGAATTTAATGAATTGGGTTTATTTATCTAATTGTTTTACTATAGTTATTTATTCAATTTAAAATTTATTTGATAATCTCTATTACGATCAATTTATCATAGTCATGCCAAGATTGAATAAAAATAAGAAACATCCAAAGTCTCCAAAGACTAAAACGCGTGTCAAGCCGGGTTCCCCAACTATTCCTCCATTAGAGTCTACTCCAGCTAGAAGAACTAAGAAGAAGGCCACCAGTACTCCATCTACTCCAGCTAGACATTTCACTGGACTTTCAAGAAATCAACCTGGTGACCCAATTGATCAAAAGAAGAAGCATAGATTTAGACCGGGAACTGTTGCCTTAAGAGAAATTAAGAGATATCAAAAATCGACAGATTTATTATTAAGAAAGTTACCATTTGCAAGATTAGTTAGAGAAATTGTGCAAACTGAAGTGGGACCCGAAGCTGCTTATAGATGGCAATCTGTTGCCCTAATGGCTCTTCAAGAAGCAACTGAGGCTTACCTTGTGCATTTATTTGAAGATACTAACTTGTGTGCTATTCATGCTAAGAGAGTTACTATTATGCAAAAGGATATCTTCTTAGCTAGAAGATTAAGAGGCGAGTAGATGTTTTCCTAACACCTTCCATTGCTATCGAGTTTGTGTTTTGTCTGTCCTTTTTTTTTCCCCATTATTTTTCGTTGTCTTCCCTTCCCTCCCCTTCCCTTCCCCCACCCCCAATTGTACTATAAAGTAGTAAATCTTGCTGTTTTGTATTCTTTCTATGTTTTTTTCTTTCTTTTTGTTTGGTACCTTTCTTCCCAATTTTGTTAATTGTATAATTGTATGCTGTTTTTTTCTTTTTTACTTCCAAATAAATTTTCTGTTTTCCAAAAAAACTTTTTTTTTGTTTAAATTACTTATATAATACACAAGAAATATATCTATACTTGATTATAATGATACATGCCAGATCCCCATAGGACCCTTCTCAATGTAATCCTCTTTACTCAAAAACATATCAGCAGAGAAAATTTGTTTTGATAAAATTTCACCACCAAGGAATGAACAATCTTCAAATCCAATTTTCTTCCATTCACTAAAGTATTCCGGTTTCACAGCATATTTAATATGTTTAGGCACTTGATTAATCATAATTTCTTTGATTAACCCTGTAGATGAAATATTCCGGAATGCAGATTGACCTGCAACCGTTTGAGATTTACTCATTTGTTCAAATTCCGGTCCCACTGAATAATCTTCATATAATTTATATAATAAACTAGCTTTAAACCCTTTAATACCAGAAGTTTGCCCAATGACAATTAAATTATCATAACATTCTTGACGTTTCTTTGGATCTGGAACTTTACTAAGTGACTTATAAATTTGGGAAGCGAGTTGATCAATCAATTCAGTTGTCCCCTGGAATCTTTCCTTACCGACTTCAATTTCTTCACCAGATGAATCTATGAAGGTGTTCTTCTCCATTTCAGAATTAGGAATCACGGTAGCCTTATCTTGTTTTTTCTTTTTCTGTTCAGCTAGAATTTCCCTCGTTGATTTATCACTGGTCACAATGGCACCTATATCTAGAACACCTTCATCTTCAGCATCACCGGAGTTCTCCTTTAATGCATCACTACCGAAGAATGAATTCTGGGCATCCTCTGCACTCAAACTTTCAAAAATGGTTGATAATTTCAAATCTTCAATCTGTGTAGCACTCAATGCTGGTAATAACTTGTGTAATCTTTCATTCACGGATTGACCCCCTCTAGGGATGACTTTACTTGCTGGCAGGTACACTTGGAAATCAATAATAGGGGTAACTTCTGTTTTCTCGTATCCGACATCCACGACACATGAATTAGGGAATGATCCATATGCAAACATTCCAGCTAAAGATGCAGGCACCACGGAGAATGCATGTAATTGTAAATTTTCGAAAACATAGTTAGTGATAGTCTCAATGGCCACTTGAGACCATTTAATAGATGTCTGCACTAATAATAATGAAATGTTATTCAATAACACTAATGGATTATCTTGTAAAATTGATTTCAAAATAGCCTTCAATAAGAAATTCAATGCATCCACATCGACAATGACACCCTTCACGATGGGCCACACTTCTTCTAATCCTTCTCCTTGCATCGTGAATAAGGGTGATCCATCTTCTTCATTTTTAGTACGGTAAACTTTGGTTGGAATTGAATACGCTGGTGGTTTCAATGTATCTTCTAATCCAAATCTGACAAGTGTCAGTTGTGATCCTGGTTGTATTATCAAACAACCTTCTTCTCTATATGCTGGTGCCATGATGGGTGGTCGTAGTAATTATATATTACACCCTCTTTACGTGTTTAATCCAGTGTTTGTTTTTGGCCACTTTCACCGAAAGAAAAAAATCTCAGAAAATAAAGGACGTGCGCTAACCAATTCTGGGTTTCTATAAAAGAGACGTTGAATCCGCTTTTTTTTTTCCATCGAAACTGGGTACACCGTTATTATTCTTGAAATTTCTTCTTTTCTTCATACTTACCTTGAGTCACCACAGGAGATCATGAAGTCCGTGTGGTCGGATCACGTTCAGAGAGCATTGCACTTATCAGCCCCTGCTTGATCTTGCCAGCTTCCCCATTTAGCAATCCCTTCATCGAAAGGGTGGGTCGTCTGGGTCTCATAATTTTTGATTTTTCCCTTATTTTTCTAAAACTTACAGCATTGTCTGGAGTATGAAGAAAGAATTCAAATTTTAGTTATTTACAATCTTTGTTTTTTTTTTAAAAAAAGAAGTGAATAATTTATCTATTATATATAAAAATGATTTTTTTTAGGGGGTTTTCGTGTTTTTTTTTAGGCTGTTTTCACAATTGCATTTATGACGTATTTCATAAATGCCTGTAAACTGACATCGTCTGTATAAATGATGGCACCCTGGCTTCTATCTGTAGACCCTAATGCCTGAGCAGTCATGTCATCCATTTGTTTATATGACGTACTTGGATTCAATTTAGACATCAAAAATCTTGCTTGAGATCCTCCCTCTTCAGTATCAATAAATCTAGGTAATGGGAACCGGTCCACTAATATCTCTGCAGCTTCTAATCTTGGTTGTTCTAAAAATTCTCTAAAATATTCATAATCTGGTTTATCTTGGTAACCCTCTCTACGCCATTCAGCTATTCTGGATCCATGGAAAATCAATAAATGGAAGAAAGTATCCAAGACTAAAATTCGTTCAGGTTTAATCGATGTTGAATCTAGTAACACGGGGACCGGATCTTTATCTAATTCAAATGCCACAAGTGATGGTTGAATCATAATCAACGATGACGTTGTATCCTCTGTGAAGAAACAATGTCTGTAAAAGGAAGTCTCATCGGGGGAACTACCAAACACTTGAATGAAAGTTGACCGTCTAAGATGATACATAAATTGGGGGAAGAAATTTAATGTAGGCGGTAATTGTAATGATTCAGGATCATTAGGTCTAAATTGTGAAAAATTCGAACAAAGATCAACCAATATTTTATCACACCATCTAATAATATCAACGGAATCATCTTTTATCACTTTATCGACTGCTTCCCTGGCAACCAACACTGCAGCGGCTTCTTGATCAAAATTAGCAATCAAATCTTGCTTTGTGCTACTGATAGGCTTCTGTGAAGTGGTAACGTGAAGTCTCCGGGACCCGTCACCGTGTTGATATGCCAATATGAATTGGAATGTCACAAAGGGGGAATTACTGGCAACCATGTCAAAGTATAATCCATAAGTTGAATGAGAAGTCACCGTCCCCAATTTCCATGCGTCTGTTCCACCCAATCCAATATTGATTTCACTGACATTAGCAGATTTCCGTTGTAATGACGTTGCATGACCGATCAATCCAGAACATTTCAAATTACTCGAAATTTTGATTTCCAATGTAGCATTCAATGCAACATTATTTTCACTTAGTTCCTTCCTGAAACTGAACATCCTTTGAAATGATTGTTTGAAAATTGCAGATAAATAAGAATCGGATTGCACCACTGAACCACCAGTTTTATTAATTAATGTTTCCATCTCTGTTAGTCCAACTTGATCATAGGATCCAATTAATACATCTAATGTATGACCATTGACTGCGGCTATAGTAGCCAATTGATCATAGTATTCTCTAGTTTTCTTGAATCTTTTAAGCATTGAAGCATCTTTATCCAAATCTGAATGTGATCTAATTGGTTCTTTCAATGGGGTCCCCACAATGGCACCTGGTCCATATGTGCATGGTCCACCCGAGAACAGATACATACTAGCTGCCGTCTTGGGGAATGCCGATGATAGTAAATTGATGGCTACATTGAGGGTAGCCCCCGTGGCGCGTTCACGTCTATGTTGTTTCTCTGTGGGGAAAGAATCTGGTTTAAGAGATTCAATGAGTAAAGTTAGATTGAATTCACAGATGGCCAATTGTTGGAAGTATTTCCCCGCGGGCGTGGAGAACCCTGAATTGGTATTACTATTTTGGGATCTTAAATCTTTAGATATCAATCCTAATTGACGTTCTATAGCGTCTGGTGGATATTTCTTTGATCCATTGAATGTATGCATAGAATGGAAATCTTGGTGACCCAATTCATGAACGTTAACATTTTTACCATAACTTATTAAACCAATTAGAGTATTTGGTTCTAACAATGATATAGCCACTAATAATGATTCTCTGAGTGCATCGAGAGCGTCTTGATCGATACACAAGTCCACTATGAACACCACAACGACAGGTTTTTGGGTCCCCTGTGGGGGGATAATGTATTCCACATTGAGTGCGCTTGGATTAGTTTCGAATGGTAAAGTAGATTGTTGTAACCCATTCAGTGTAGCTGTATTGTAAATGGAATTTCTAGTTGAACAAAATGGGCACGACCATTGATTTGTTTGGAAATCTGGTTGTGAGAATGGATTCAATATAGATTTACATTGTCTGCACACTGTTGGTGGGTAATCCAATAGAATTGGTTCTTGTATTGGTCTCAATGGTTGATATAAACAAGAGATGGGCACCGCACATTCAGTGCATTGAGTTTTAGTTGATGGGAATTGATTCCATGCGAACCGTAATCCAGTGAGATCTTCGTAAGCTTCGAAGTCTTGTTGTTTTTCTGACATGAGTGTGGGGAGGGCAAGTGAATTGAGACTTTAAGGAATGAGATGGAGCAAGAAGGGAAGTAAAAGATAAATGCAAATGTGTATATAAATAAGTCTCTGTTTATAAAGAAAAGGAAATTTTGAAAACTGATTAAATGTCAACCATGCAAATAAGAAATAAAAAAAAATAAAAATGAGTGGAAATCAAGTAATTCAAGAATAATAATAGATGAAACTGTTCAATACCAACAAACCAAGTATACTTTAGTCAAATTGAATACCAATACCAATTTCAATGGTATAAAACTAGTTTTGTTTTGTTTTTGTATACGTCGCAAAAAAATAACAAAAAAGTTGATTTCGAGAAATTCAAGAGACGATTCCACAATCGACGCGTTAGTTTATCATGATAACCCCAATGAATTGGCAATACAATAACAAATCTGAATTGATTAAACGGATATTGGAGATAAATGGGGAAGTGTGGTTATTGGATTTGATCGATGATGGATCAAATTTGAAATTAAATTTTAAACCCACAATTAATCAATTAAATTTACTCAATGATGTTAATTATATTGATTTAACTAACCATAATAGTCAATGGTTAAATACGGTATACTTATATTTGAGTTATTTAGAAGCTAAACAGGTGTTAGGTGACAATGTTGGATGTATCATTGTTAATGGGGTTTTTGAAAGATTGACTATAGTTTATTCACAATTATTAGATTGCCTCGATGATGAAGATAATTCCACACTCGTGCGACAAGTCAATCTTAGATCTATCATAAAAGTGTTACATAAATGTTCTGATATGAAATTAATCGGTATTAATGTGATATTGAATGATTCAATTGATATAATGGATAGATTGGATTCCGTGTATATATCAATCGATGATGATAATTCATTAATTGAAGATTTACGAAATTTTAATGAATCAAAGTTAATATCGATTAAGAAATTACTAAATAGTGTATAAATTACTTTGCTAAATATCATTAACGAAAAAAATAGAAAAAAATACTTAAGGTTGTTGTTGGAATCCATAACCTGTAGGTTGTGGTTGTTGTTGTTGATAATAACCTGTAGGTTGTTGTGACATTGATAATTGACCCATTTGTGTATTTAATTGATTATAACCTTGAAATGATGGTTGCGCAGAGACAGGTGTTGGCACTGCAGAGTGGTCAGTTATTAATTTTTGGTATAAATTAATTGATGAATCAATATTGTTTGTCATACTTTGGAGTTCTAAAATTTTTAATTTATATAAATCTAAAACTTTCTTTAATGTAATTTTCAATTGTTCAATTTCATTGAGTTTCTCTGGTATTCCATCTTTAATTAAGATTGTTTCAAATTCTTGATTAGAAATTGGAGTGGTTGCCAATTTTGATTTAAGATCCATCAATTTTGATAATAAAACTTCAATATTGAATGAATTATTTAGTAAAGTAATCAATTCATTAATTTCTGAATCTGTTGTCTTTGGAATTTTTTCAACATAATTAACTGGGATTATACCTAATTTACCATTGAGACAACCTCTTAACCAATCATTATTAACAGTTTCAACAACGGTGATGATGTCATCCTTTTTAAATGAGAGAGTGTCTTCATCTTGTGATTCGAGATCATAAATGGCTCTAACCTTGTCGGGCCCCGTTGTTGTCTCTGGAGCAGGTGGCGATAATACTTGATTTGAAGTTGTAGCCGCTGAGGAAAATTGTTGAGTGGTAGCCGATGGTTGTTGTTGTTGTACTGGTTGTGGTGCTAACGCTGGAGGTTGTGATTCTCTTAGTGATAATTCAATTGCTTTTTTCAATTCTTCATCGTCATCTGTGGAGGCAGAAGCAGCAGCAGCGGAGATGGTGGTTGAGTTAATCGAAGTTTGTTGAATGACGCCCTTATCGATTTCATTGATTGCCTGTTGACATAAATATAAATAATTATTTTTCAATTCTTCGAATGTATCATGCATGATTCTTAATGAGTCATCACCTTTAAATGTTTCACTTAATTTATATATTTCCTTGATTATAACATATTTAACGTTATTATGAGTTGTTCTATCATTAATCAATTTTAATAAATTATCTTGCACAAATGATCTTTTAGCTATTTCTGCTCTCATCATGGCACCACAATTTTCAGCTAAGAAATCTATTAAGGTAATCGTTCTGATAATTATGTTACCATTATTTGAATTTAATCTTAATTTAATAATTGAAATTGATTCAGATATAAATGTATCAGGATCAGATTTGACTAAATCGACGACATCCAATAATTTCCCATAATCATCTTCTGTCAATTCAGATGATGTAGCACTTTGAATAGCTGATTCTAATGTCATTTGTTTATTATTATTATTATTATTTAATTAATGTAACAAGGATATATCTGATTTAATTACTTAGTGAATTACAAAATAAGCAAAAACAAGATGTTTAATGGTAGTGTATCACTCAAGAGGGCTTAATCGACCTTAAATCGACCAATCGACCAATCGACCAATCGACCTGACTTCTTCTTCTTTTTTTTTTTTGATTTCGCCTAAGCGCCGTAATATGCATAATGTGCGGTGTCTTACCGTAGATAATGAAGATAGAGAGAATAGATAAGACCCATGTGGTAGTGAATAAGATGGTTAGTTGAGTCTCTAATTGAAGTGAGTCACAAACGTATAGGTGTACACCGTGATGGTAGCTTATATAGTTAACCACATAATCTATATTAGTAAATGAATTTAATATATATATTAATACAAAAATTGATAAGTGTTCATTGTTATCAATATTTCTTAATTAGATCTATCCAATTATATCAATTTCCGGGTGGGTAAAAAAAAAGAAATTTGGTGGGCTACGCAGATTAAATTGCGGTGTTTTATATGGGTGGAGATTGTATTACTCTGTTGATCTTGTTCTTAAATTAATGTATTTCTCTTCTTCTTGTAATCTTCTCTTAAGTATATCAATACTACCACTGTGTTTACAGATTTCATCTTTAATATCTATTTTATTTTCATATCCACCACCGACACCCTATTGAACTGTTTCTGTCTGCCCATCTGCTTGTCTGCCTTTCCTCCCTCTGCCTCCCCTCCCCCTCTCATGTTTTCGCCCTTAAACATCGCATCAACTTCAATGCAATTAAATTCAAATACTAGGGCACCACAACAACAACAATTACAATCCCAAGATTCTCCAAATCCAACTTTATTATTCAAAAATGAATTAGAAAATGAACACAATAATTTATCCTTACAAATATGGAAAATGTTTAATAATAAAAATAATTTATTACCCAATAATAAACGAATTTTAAACTTATCTTGGAGACTCAATTCAATTAATTCAGTTAAACGTAAACATCGGACCCCTAAAAAATTGAATTCAATGACTAATTCACCAAGAATTTATAAACCAACAGCTACTAAAACGTCTCAAGGTAATTTATTATTATTAAAACAACATGACTCCAATAAGACTCCTGATAATCCAGAATTCGATTACATCGAACACATCAGAAGAATATCTAAGGAAGAATATGGGGTGCCCCCTGATGCACCAACTAATCAACCTTCGTCAACTCCATTGGTGTCCCAAAATAATTCAACTTCATCGACTTTCCCCGTGTCTAACCCAATTAATATAAATTTCGAAGGTAAAGGTTTGGATTATTTCTCTCCAGAGACAACAGCTGCTTCCTATTCATTATCATCTAATGCCAACTCGGTGTTCTCCAATGTGACATCGTCAACTGGTTATTTAACATCTACCTCTGCTGCATCAACTAATACTTCACTACCGATCGCTATGAATACCCACGCTCACACTTGTAATCAAATGCAACAATACCATCTCCAACAACAACGCCAACAACGGGTTTACAATCCTCAACGAGGTGGACCCCATCTCCATCACACTAATAATCAAGGTGACGATTTCAATATCGATAATTTCTTAAAATTTGATGATAATTTTAATGACATGATGGATTTCACTAATTTCGATGAGGACGACACCAAACAAGAATTGAAAAAACAAGATGACAAAAAATCTATCTCTAACCATTCTTCCTTCTCATCGGTGGCTACAAATTCCACGGCTACATCGTTATCATCGTCTGCTCCAAATTCTAAAGATCAACCTAACTATAACCTCAATAGTTATATCAACACCTTAGAGATCTCCCTAGATGATACACCAATGCAATCAACTATCTCCACTTCCGCTCCTGCAACTCAACCAAAGTTATTCAAACGTAACTCTCAACAACAGCAGGCATACCCTACACCCTCATCGGTGGCATCACCATCTATGTTACAACCACCTAAAGTGCAAATGCTCCCCGCATTCATGAGTAAATCGTCTTCAACACAATCAAATTCAAAATTCAATCAACCAACATGTGAAAATTGTTTCACTTCTACTACTCCACTTTGGAGAAAAACTAGTGATAATAAATTACTGTGTAATGCATGTGGATTGTTTTTCAAATTACACGGTGTCATTAGACCTCCAGCTTCTGCTTCTGCTTCCACGGCATCGACATCTGTTTCAGCCTCTTCATCCCCTAATAAAATAACAAAATCTCTTGGATCGAGTGCACCAATGACGGCGTCTTCTATTTCTTATAAAAGAAAGAAATCATTCAATGATTCAATGGCATTCAGTTCATTTAGTAAGGATAGACGTGGTTCACTTCATCACCCTTCTCATCACACTCATCATCACATCAATCCTGTCGTTAATGTATCATCTATTTCACATCCTGGAACTACTACCGATAATACACAAATGGGTGAAACATTAGGTGGTGATTGGGATTGGCTTAAATTCAATCTTTAATATTATTCATATTTTTTTTCTACAATTTCTGGGTTTTTTTTTTACAAAGTGTTATTTTCTTTTTCATTCGTCTTTCTTTTTATTCTTTTTACTTATTTATTTTGATCATATAGATCTATGATTACTTTTCTTTTTTTTCTTTTAATCGCTTTATTATTTTTGGTTTCAATTCTAATTTTAAATTTGTCTTAATAATAAAAGTAAAAAAAAAGAAAAATTGTATCCTCATGCAACCATTCCAATCCCTTGTTTAACTGAACTAGTTCTTTTATAAAAACTAAATAAATTAAACCATTTAGACCATGAATTTTGTTGACCATTAATTAATAATAAATTATTAATTAATTTAGAATTTTCATCATCATCTAAGGCAATATAAAGTAATTCATTAGCTAATTTGGAAGTAATTTTATTTGTCAATTTTGATCTAGACGTTGGATGCTTTGTTAATCTAGATTTTCTGATTCTTGTACGATTTTGAGTTTTACTACTAGCATACGGTGATGTATACCTATGTGTTGCAGTAGTTGTAGCTCCAGATCGACGACCTCGTTTTGTTAAATAACTGAATGCAGAAGAATCTCTAACATACCCAGTGGAAAGTAAACTGATAATGGATCTCCAAATTCGACGAATAGTACGAAACCGGGAGTATCTCGGTGGGGGAAGTGATCTCATTGGAGAGTAGCAATAACACAGAAGAACAAGGATAAATATATACAACCCGTTATCCTTCTTTTGTTGTAGACAGACATCTTATCTCTTCCTTCAGATACACCCTTACACCGTTCCACCGCCTTAGGTTTTTTGTGTGTTCTTCAAAATTTTTCACATTCGTGTATACGTGTACTTGGGTACAACTACTTAATGATGTGCCATATTTATAATTACATCGAATACATCAAGTTTAACATACATCTATACATACAGCAACCATCATGAAGTCTATCCATTTCATAGTGTCGCTTTTGGCATTGCTTGTAGCGATCGTCATGGCAGCAGTCGATATAGAATATTATGAGATCTTAGGTATCAGGAAGGATGCCAGTGATAGAGAAATCAAAAAGGCATACAGAGAAATGTCTAAGAAATTTCATCCAGATAAAAACCCAGGGGATGATACGGCACAACATAAATTCATCGAAGTTGGTGAAGCATATGAAGTGTTATCGGATTCTGATAAAAGAGCTATTTATGATAAGCATGGGAAGCAAGGGTTAGAAAATGGGGGCAACAATAATAATAGACACCATGATCCATTTGATATGTTTGCTAATTTCTTCGGTGGTGGTAGTCCTCAAAGACAACAGGCCAATAATAAACCTAGAGGTAATGACTTGGAAACTCATATTGAATACTCATTGAAAGATTTTTATAATGGAGCTAATAGTGATTTCACAATGAACTTACAAAATATATGTGATGATTGTAAGGGAACTGGATCTGAAGATGGTGAATTCCACGTTTGTGATAAATGTGGTGGTGGTGGTAGAATAGTGCATAAAATGCAAATAGCTCCGGGGATGTTCCAACAATTCCAACAACCTTGTGATAAATGTAATATGAAGGGTAAATTGGTGGCCCATAAATGTAAACGTTGTGGTGGTGCCGGTGTTGTTAGAGGAGATAGAGAATTCAATTTACACGTGCAACCGGGTACTCCAAGAGATTACGTTGAAATTTATAGAGGTCAAGCTGATCAAAGTCCTGATTATAACGCCGGTGATCTTAAATTAAGAGTCGGTGAACAAAATGAAAATAATTTAGGATACAGACGTATAGGTCCTAACTTACATAGAACTGAAGTGATATCATTGAAGGAAGCCTTGAAAGGTGGTTGGAATCGGAGTATCCCATTCTTGGATAATTATGAAAGTTCAATCACTATTAAAAGAGAACCAGGTGAAGTGGTTATGAATAATGAAGTTGAAGTCATCAAGGGTAAAGGTATGCCTATACTTAATGGTGTTGATGAATTTGGTGACTTGTATATTGAATATATCGTGGTAGGAATAGGAAACTCTGAGGCAGCTGCTAACTTCATTCATGATGAATTGTAAAAGCTTTTCGTTTTTATTTGTATATACCTTATTTACTTCTTCAATATTACAAAAATAAAAATAAATTAATATTAATAGAAGATATATCTTACTCATCACCATTTCTTATAGATTCAATATCAGCAATGGTTTTCTCTCTGATATGACTATCCATGAATAAACTCTTAATCAAAGAAATCAATTCTTCAGTCTCTAGGGCATACAATTTAGCATCATAGAAAAGTTCAAGGATTCCCTTCAATCTAGAACTCAAAATCATTCTAACTTGATCAAGTTTTTGATATGATTCAGATTTAACCATGTGAGATTCCAATCCAGCATCTCTTAATGTCACTTGGAAAACTTTTTCCACCATGTTCTCCAATTGTGTGGACTCCTCGGATCCAATTTCACCTCTATTGATGATCTTATGACTGATGTACCCGTACAAACTAGTCGATAAATTGATGGCAATGTTGTAAATCAATTGTTTATTAAAATCGGCATCTGCTAACAATTTTTTATCTAATCTGGTGAAAAATTCATCTAAAGCAGTTATGAATTCATTAGATTTATCGATCCGATATATATCATCAACATTGTTATCTTCAAATAACACAGAATCATATTGTTTCACAATTTGTAATAATTCTTGTGATAATTCATTTGTTGTACTTTGTGCAAATTTCAAATTTAAATCAAAGCAAGTCTTCAAATCAACATCATATTGAGATCCAATGTCTTCCAAGATTTTATTAAAATCATTATAGAAAAGTACAGTCGATGGATAGAAATCTAATATAGCAGGTTGCACAATCATGAAATAACACATTAATAATTTCTTGAAATTATGTTTGAAAATGTCATCCAAATCTTCGATTTCTGAGGCAATTTCTAAATCCTTCTTCAAATTACCAAAATTACCATAGAAATCATTTATCAAATCCACAATCATAGGAACCAATTTGGAGTATTTGTAATATAATCTGGTAGGTTGTGTCACACTTGATGACGTTTGACGAGATTTCGATGCCAACTTTAGATGATGTGATTCCTGGGTTTTGAGTTGAGGTTTCTTTGGTTTAGGCTTTGGGTTGTCCTCGGCATCCCAATCATCCTCATCATTCCCCCAGGCATCCCATCCATCATCATTTTCATCTACCACTGCTGCATCATCCTCAGCATTATTGACTTCTGATGATTCAGGTGTTTCCTTTTCCACATCATCATTCCAATTATCGTCATCCCACCCCCATTCAGTGTCAACGGGTTCTTCAGTGATATGTGATTGTTGTTGTTGTGGTGGTGGTGCATTTTGCTGTTCATCTTCTATACTTGGGAGTTCATTAATCAATAAATTATTAAACACTCCATCATACTCAGGTGCCTTCTCCTTCAATCCAATACAGATAGTCTTGATTGTATCAATTGATCTATCCACTAAATCGGACACCCAATAGTTTGACCGGTCCTCTATCCAGAATTCCAAATCACAGATACCATCTGGTGACCATTTATCTTGTGATAATAGATTCGAAATCTCCAGTAATTCATTGACGATGGATTTACCAGTATTAGTTTCTTTCTTGTTTAAATTATCTATCATCAATGGATAAATGTTTTCTGGGGAGAATATTTGATTTTTCAATGATTTCAATATTTCCTTACCTATGGTGTTCTTAAAAGTTTTGAATGGATTGAATTTATCATTGTTCTGGAACCCCACAAGATCCGTAAGAGTGTTTATAAATTTGATGAAGGTCTGTGCGGAAGTGATATAATTCAAGAACCCTTGTTCTGTTGGTTCAAATCCGAGCTTCAAAGTGGTGCCATCCTGTGTCACCTTTATAGTGTACGGGCCCTCTGATTTGGATAAAACCTCTGGAACCCAATCTCTGAAGATTTTGTTGAAGTTGAATAACTTGAATAGATTGGATTCATCTGATCCATAACTGACAAATTCATTACAGGAGAAGAGGAATTCTTTAAAAGTGAGATCTTCAAAGTTATTATTGAATGTGAATTCCAAGTTATCCGTGAATTGCAAGTATTCTCTGAATTGTAATTTGATTAATGAAAGCGTTAATTGTTCGTAGTGATCCAATTTGGCATTGATCTCATCGACAACCTTGATTGATAGGTCCTTCGTGTGTAAACCATCATTGAATTGTGCCACTTTGGTTCTTGATTTCACGTACGCAGCCACTGATGCCTCGAAGGAAACCAATTTCCAGTCGGGTGAATCCACCATCTCCAATGAATTCAATTCATTGAGAAGACCCTTGATGAACCATAATTGGTTACAGATCTCTAATTGATATAGGTAATCGCTGTCACTGTAATTTATGTCTTTGCTGTCCTTACTACTGATACTCATTTGTGATGTATTGAAATCCGGTTGTTCGTCTTGTTGGTCTTTCAATTCCTTTGACAATTGCACTGGATCATATTGAGCCACGTATAATTGGAGATCCAGTCTCAATTCTTCAATAGAGTTCTGAGTTTCCCTTGAACGGCCATTGATGGATTTCAACAACTGGTCGGGGCTCTCTCTGATCGACATTCCTGATTGTTGTTCTTTATGTTGTTGATGGGTAATCCTCCCAAGATGATGTGTTCTAAAGTAAACAGTTGTCAACCCCGATTTTCCAGCGTATCACCAAAAAATTTTTTTGCACTTTCTACGTAGCAAAAGAATCTGTTTTCATATATTACACAATTTCATTAAAAAAAAATATTATACAATTTAAATAACTAAATACTTGTCCATGATATCCTCGGCCAACTTGTAGTTACAATTGGAGTTGTAGATCAAATACATGTTGTATGCGGCCTCTCTTTTCAAGTCGAACCTGCTGTCTTCCACCTCGATGGATAGCACCTCCTCGTAGAATGGAATAGCCAAATTCTCTAACCCATAAGTGTGAAAGCATCTCCCCAAATTGAATGAGGTTTCCATTCTGTGGTATGGGTTGTTTGGGTCCTTCAATTTCACATATTCCAACATGAACGTCAAGCATTGCAATATTTGGAAGTTAGTGTTGAGAGTCTTTCTCTGTAATGATCTATACAAGTTGCAAAGAGCAATCAAAAAAATCAATGAAGGATCATTATTGAAATCCTTATAAAGCTTGAGAGCATACGTCAATGATGAATAATATGATTTGTTGACGAATAATAAGGACGAGTACATGTAACTCAACACGGGATGTTCCTTACTGGTATCAACATTTCTATTATAAATGTTTGCCATACCGGTGATTTCCTTACCATCCTTGAGAGCATCATATGACTTAATCTGTCTTAGCAAATACTTCTGACCAGCAGCGTCTGCATAGTGGGCATACATGTAAGTCTCAGGTAAACATGAGGCAAGGAATGTCTTATAAGCAGAAGCAGAAAATTGGTAATCATTCATCAATTGTCTAGATTGTGCCAACACCAAACTGTGGTCCTCCGTAAGTAACCCAACAGAGAGCCCCACTAATGTCGTCATCATTTCCTTATTTTGGAACACATTGATGTGTCTCACAATATCCTGCACAGATATCGCATCATCAGAACTGTTTTCGTATTGAGCGATCATGATAGAGTATCTCATGAATAATTTATACCAATCCTCAAATAAAATACCCTTGAATTCAGTCTCCGGTCTAGCAATTTTCCCGGAGAACATTTCATTGGAAAGGATGATTTCATTCTGGAGGTATGTCATTCTGAACAATTTCTGATCAACACTAAGCTTAGCTGTTCTCTTTCTTAAATCAGAGTTTAATTTCTTAGCCTTATCTGAGGAGAAGAAGCATCTATACGTGGAAAACAATTCAATTAATTCAGACACCAAATCAATCCACACAGCAGCGATTGCCTGTTTGCTATCTTTCATCGTATCAGGCATCGACTCCAATTTCGTTAGCAGTTTTTCAGCACGCAAGTATTGTTGTTTCACTCTAGCTGTGGATTTGTCTGACATCGCCTGCAATTCATCCTCACTCAACACAGCAAGTTTCTTCCGTTTGGCTTTCTTCACAGTAGGTATCTCTGCGATCAACGCTTGATGTCTCTTGGAGAATGTCTCATCTGTGAAGTCTTCTGGTGGAACAGACTCATCATCATCCACTTCACCTAACAAACTAGTATCATCATCCAATTCCATGCCACCTTTCGTTCTCAAGTTGGCCCTAGCTGTGGCCTTTTCACGTTTTCTTTGCTCTTTAACTTCCCTATATAGACGTGCAGTCATGTCTAACTCGTTCAAATAAAAGCACACTTCTGCAAGCCCAATCTTGACTTCCAAATTATCTGGATCATATTCCAACAATGATTCATAGGCCTCCTTAGCTGATTCGAAATCCTCAGTTTCACGTAAGCATTTAGCAATGGATAAAACCAAGTCAGGAGTATTATATTCTTGTGCATCCTTGGACAATGGCACCAAATAGTTAAGAGCTTCCTCATATAAACTGAAAGATTCTAATTCTGTTCCGGCCTTGAAATATAAATCGCTGACCTCTTGCACAGGGTAATCTAAGAGGAATTGGAAATGGCGTAATGCCTCTTGTTGGTGCTTCGCTTTCAATCTGAATAGTCCTAATTGAACTCTAATATCAATCGGAAGCGTATAATCCTTTTCCTTCTCTGTGTCTCTTAAGCCCTGGAATTTAGGGTAATCAAACCGTCTCCCATCAAATTCTACATCCAAGTTCGGGTAATCATCCCAGAATGGTTGATTTTCTCTGTACTGAATCCATCTTGAAACCGTTCTCAGGGTTTTAATACCAATTGCCCAAGCAGCTTTGGAAGAATAAAGTTCACATAGAATATTCAATTCAGACCAATCAAACGCGATGGTCTTCAATTCCAAACGTTCTCCCTTCTCGGTGAGTCTCCGATGTTTCATGTTCTCTTCTAGGACTTTATTGTACATTGTAATTGCATCATTGACTCTATTTTGGTCAACGTACACCTTAGCCAATTCTCTCAGGATTCTTGGCTCTTGTGGCATCAATGATCTAAGGCCTATCAAAGAGTCACTAGCTCTCTTGAACCGGCCACCCTCTCTATAAAGACATGCTCTAGAGAAGATTGATTCATAATCTTGGTGATGGCTTGCTCTGATAGCCTTGGTATAACAGTAAAGTGCTTGTCTGCTGTGACCTAATTCTACAGACAATTCAGCTAGAGTTCTCCAAAATTCAAAATCCCAAGGGTGGATATGTGCGGCCAAGAGCCAACAATTTGAGCATTTGTTATAATCATTTTGCAATCTGTAGATTTCACCTAATGTCTTATAGGCACTGAAATTCTTGCTATCTAATTTGATAACCTCTTGATATAAATCTAGCGCTGCTTGGAAGTCGTTTCTGACGAAGGCTTCATTGGCTTCACTCAATTTCTGTTTAACTTCAGGACTGGCATCTTGTCTTCTTATACGTCTTCTGAGAGCACCTAGACCACCCTTTCTCTTCTTGGCAGCACCCTTCTTTGGTTTAGTTTTGAAATTGGATGCTTCTCTTAGTGCATTTCTGAACTCCGTATCACTATCTGCATCGGACTCACTCAATTGTAGATCATTATCATCCTCGTCATCAAAACCTAGTGCCGCTAATGAGTTTGCCTTTGGTAGTCTATCCTCTTCGTCCATGTCGGATTGGTCAGACACGTAATCCTCGTCATCATCGTCGGAGAAACAAATAGCCTCTTCGTGATCGTTCATATCGAGATCCATATCGTCGCCATCCAACAACCCCCGCAATTGCAGCGTTTGTTCTTCATTCAGTAATTCATCTTCACTGTCTACCATTGTTGATTTGATGTATCTAAGTAATATGTAGAGTTGTGTGTAAATATACAATTTTGTATACTGATTTAACGTGTCTGTTCAAAATTTGTGTTTTTTTTTTCTGACGTCAAAAGAAGATGTTTTTCGAAATTTGGGGTTTTACATAATATAAGTTAACAGTTTTGTTTTAGACAAGTTAAAACAATCAGAAATTAGTTTAAAATAATGGTATGTCAAGATCACATTAAACAATTTTAAGATTTTATGATTTTATAGTATTAACTAACAATTACACACTCTTAATTCCATGCAGTTTACAAGTTTTAGTGGTTTCGGTGGCGGAGATGGGTTCTACCCATCTGCCGTTCCAATTCAACAATCCTTCCAGGATTTCTATAGATGTTACCCAATCGCCATGATGCCCGATGTGATAAGAAAGGATGATGCCAATTTTGGGGGTAAGATCTTCATGCCACAATCTGCATTACACAAATTGACCATGTTAAATATCAGATATCCAATGTTGTTTGAGGTGAGATCGGAGACCTCAGGTTTGTCCACTCATTGTGGTGTTCTTGAATTTACAGCCGAGGAAGGTAGATGCTACCTACCACAATGGATGATGGAGACTCTTCAGGCAGAACCTGGGTCCTTGGTGAACATTCAGACTACAGATTTAAAGCAAGGTTCGTTTGTGAAATTGGAACCGCAATCTGTGGATTTCTTAGATATCAGTGATCCAAAGGCAGTTTTGGAAAATGCATTGAGACATTTTACTACATTGACGGTGGATGATATCATTGAACTAAATTACAATGATCAAATTTATAAGATTAAAATTTTAGAGGTGAAACCGGAATCCACGAGTCAAGGTATCTGTGTGATTGAGACCGATTTGGTTACTGATTTTGCACCACCTGTTGGTTATGTGGAACCAGATTATGCTGCACAAAAGGAGGAAAATGATAGATTGAAGCGTGAGAAGGCATTAGATGCACCATCGTTGAAGGGTCAAGGTTCCATGGCCAAGGAAATCAATTATGGTGCAACGCTGAAAGAGGCTGCCCAGGAAGCACTCAAGAATAAGTTCCAAGGTTCAGGAATGAAACTGTCGGGTAAGAAAATAAGTGATTCAGAGAAGAAGAAGGAGACTGCCACTGCCGATGTCAATTTTGGGGAACTCGATTTGAGTGGGCCCGTGAGACCATTAAATTTACCAGATGGGTATCTATTCTTCGGTTACCCCGTGGTACCATACAAGGATGAATTTGATGAGGTGCAAGATTCCACCACTGAGAAGCAAGTTCACTTCCAGGGGCAGGGTCAATCACTGAGAGCTACAAAGAAAAGAAAGGATAAGAATAAGAACCATGTCCCAATTAAGGATAAAGCTCGTTCTCCGGAAACCATAGTCATTGACTCGGATTAATATATATATATATATGTGTGTATGTGTTTATATTTATTATTTAAATCTTAATGTTTTCTATATCGATCATTAACTGCTTTATCAAGTTTTAGTAAACTAAATCCCAAATATTTTTCAAATCCCATAGTGGTAGATCCTGCACCATCGATTGATCTATCATCATATTTGGCGATCTTCGCTGATCTCAACAATTTGGCCATACCACTGAGTCCCTGTTCATCCCACGATGAAAAGGATCTTGAGTAATCATGTACTTGTGCGAACACACAACTTAATGGATTCTTGAAAGTAACTGTAGCGTAATGGTAATTCTCCTTGGGGGAGTTATTTCTAGACATTTGTACATGGATAACCTCACCAAATACCGACATCAATTTAACAATGATATCAGACATGTCAGATTGATCGATTTGTGGTTTATTTTTCCATTTCAGTCTGATCTCTGCAGGGAACGGGAATTCGTTGTCTCCGATGATGGCACCACTGCTACCTCCACTAGCATTCAACACGGATTGAATCTTGTTTTTCTTTAATCTGGAAAACTCCAATTTCAATTCATGGATGCGTTGTCTGTTGTCCTGTACACTTTGCGTATTCTTTTTGATGGCATTCTCTGCGGTAACTAATTCTTCTTGCAATTTCCGTTGATGAACCGATCTCTGTAATTGAGATGCTCTTGCAGCAGCCTCCCGTTGCAAGTATTCATCATATTTGGATCTTATTAAAGGGTTAGAGAGGATCTTGAAACTCACTGAGACCTCTCTGAATTCGTCTGCTGCTGTCGGGGATGGATTCTTATCTGGGTGTAACTCTAGAGCTTTCCGTCTGTACAGTTTTCGCAAACCGTTCGTGTCCAATTTGTCTGACGCACTCACTGACAAGAACTCATATGCCGTGTGGTCTCTAGTCAATAACCAATCATAGTCTGTGTCTGGTTTATCCATTTGTCTGTTTGAATTTAATAACTATTAAGAAAAGACCTAATAACCCTTACTAAAACATGTTACACCGGGGCATCTTAACCCTTTTCTCTCACTTCAAAAAGACGAAAAAAAAAATTTTCATTTTTCAATATATCATTATATTCCTTGTTTCTCTTTCTTCTTTGTAACACCAAACAATATGTCAAGGTATGTTTAAATAAACCAACTACTTCTTTGTCTTTCTTTCAATTTAATAATCCATTATTTGTTAATGATGATAACTTTTTACTCAGCTCACTCTGATCTTTATGAAGAAACCTTTTCTAGTTTCCAACATTCATCAATTTATCTGACCTTTTCAATTTATACCCTTACAGGTAACTTTGAATTGAAAGAGAAAAGACATAATTCTATATTCCAATAATAAGAATACTAACAAACTAGATTTCTTGCAGATCCAAATACACTGTGTGTGACTTTGATCCAATTTTGTAAGTTGTTACATACAAATCATGACTTAATCCATGATTAATTTATGTGTCTGTATGGTTTTAACTCTTGTATATATGGTTGTATTGTACTGTCGATTGGTTTCCGTAATGCTTATTAGGAGTGCTCAGAGAATTTAGCTATAGCTATGAATTTTTTCTGAAACACTTCAATGTGGGACTGTAGTCTGTTAATTCCTTTGCTGAATTATCATCGTACTCCCATAGAACAGTACCAACAAAGTAATTAAAAGTATTTGTGGTCACCTCAATAAAAGAACAAGTTGAAACAGCAGAAGTTTCATGGTTTCCGCCTCCAAGTTAATCGATTCATTAAAAGATGTTTCACAATCAGAATCTATTCTTCTTCGATGAGCCTATAAACGATTGAAAACTGTGGGTATATCGTGCAAGTGATTCTATTCATTTTCATTAAGGATAAACCCTAACAAACGCTTGATAATCATCAACCAAGCCGTTAATAAACTGACCAAAAACTTTGGGAGCATTGGTTAACCAAAATGAAAGAATCATGATAAGCGTTAGTGGCATGGAAAACCTATGGTGGTGAGTTCTAAAAGAAGAGGTTGATAAGCTTGAAGAGTCCAACTTGTAAGTTCAGTGTATAAATATCGGAAAACTATCTGACACTCCCCACCATGTTTTATATTTTTTTGCATAAGAAATGTATCTATTCTTATTAGTTGCAACATCTATTAACTCCAAGCATTGTATGAATAAGTGCTACTATAAGTTTGTCGGGTATTAAGTAAGTAGCATCAATACGAAAATCCAGTTCATTTATGGGAGAAAACTGAACAACCAGTTTTATCCAAACAGAAAGGCCCCATTAGGATTCAAAGTGTCTACTATAATTCAGGTATTGTAATATGATGGTTAGCTACCCAACTGGAAGCACAGTAGTTAGACTAGCTTCTTGTTTAAAACGAATTTGGAATAAAAGAATAAAGTAAGGTATCTCTAATTTTTGAAAAATTACAATAAACCGAGAAAATTAATTGTGAATTCTGCTTGGAAATAGAGGTATTTTAAAAATTCCAGATAATGAAATCTGCATAGTAGTAAAGACCAACATTTGATCTTAAAGATTGTCAACTTTTAAATTGATAACCTATATCAGAGATAACAATTCCTTATGATTTAAATATAGGTATTTCCTTTCAATCCTTACGAATACAATTTATATGGTATAAAAGGATATTAGGAAGCACTTAAAAGGACAAATTTGTAACGATAGTACTTTCAGATATCAATATTGATACGAAAATACGCTTAGCATCCTAAGTTCTTCTGGAATACCAATTTAAATAGGATTTAATAAAAGTACTTCATTCTATATGATTATGTAAGGATTACCTAAGTAAATTTAAAAACAGATGGGGGGTGAAAGCCCTGTTTTAGGTAGCGATTGCCTGGCTAGCTCAATCGGTAGAGCGTGTGACTCTTAATCACAAGGCTGCGGGTTCAAGCCCCGCGTCGGGCTATCTTTTTTTTTGTTATTTAGATCTTTCAGAGGGTCGTGCACCGGAAATCAATTTTCAGAAATTTTTTTTTAAATTTTTTTTCATTTTAAATTTTTCTTATCCCTAGTTTAAGAGATAATTAGTATCTTCTACTAGATATATACCTTTTTTCTTAAGTTAATCATCAATAGAAAATCAATAATATGGGTCCTTCCACTAAACTTAGATCTAACGGTTCTAAGAAAACTGTGAGTACTCCAACAAAGAAGACCAATGTCAAGGGAGATGATGTGCAGGAAATCAGATCCAAGAAGAGAACTATAGAAGAACAAGAACAAGAAGATGAGGATGACGAATCTGATGAGGAATTTGAAGTCAATGGATTAATTGATGCCGAGGCCAGTGAAGATGAAGATGAAGATGAAGAAGAAGCTGATGAAGAAGAAAACGATGAGGAGGAAGCATCAGAAGAATCAGATTCAGAAGCTGAACTCAATAGACTATTAGCGGAACAAGAACCTGAAAATGACGAAGACTTAGACAGTTCTGACTTTGAAGATGAAGATGAACCAGCTGAGGAGACATCATCAATCACAGATAGACTATCTGGTGTGAAGATCAGAACATTATCAGATGCATCATTGAATTCCATCAAAGAGATCAAGACAAAATTTTCAGATGGTAGAGAACGTATTTTGAAACCAGAAATTGATCCAGTTTATGATTCAGATGACTCAGACAGAGAAGACTTCAACACAATAGGTAACATTCCAATTTCTGCATATGAAGAATACCCTCACATCGGTTACGACATTAACGGTAAAAGAATCATGAGACCAGCCCAAGGATCAGCATTAGATCAATTACTAGAATCCATTGATATTCCAGAAGGTTGGACAGGGTTACTCGATCAAAATACCGGGTCTTCATTGAATTTGACTCAACAAGAATTAGAATTGATTCGTAAGATTGAGCAAAATGAAACTATGGATGACACCATTAACCCATACGAACCAACCATCGAATGGTTCACCAGTAAGACCGAGGTGATGCCATTGACTGCTGTGCCCGAACCTAAGAGACGTTTTGTTCCATCGAAACACGAAGCCAAAAGAATTATGAAGATCGTGAGAGCCATCAGAGACGGTAGAATCGTGCCACCAGATAAGAGAAAGGAACAAGAACAAGAAGATGAACTAAACTTTGACTTATGGGTGGGTGCTGACGACGATTTCTCAAATGATCATGTGATGACATTAAGAGCTCCAAAGATGCCGCCTCCAACTAATGAAGAGAGTTATAACCCTCCTGCTGAATATTTATTTACTGAAGAGGAAAAGAAACAATGGGATGAAACTGAACCAAGTGAAAGAGAATCTAATTTCATTCCTCAGAAATATGGTGCCCTACGTAAGGTGCCTGGTTACCAAGAATCTGTCAGAGAAAGATTTGAACGTTGTTTAGATTTGTATTTGGCTCCAAGAGTTAGAAAAAATAAATTGAACATTGATCCAGAATCATTGATTCCAGAACTACCATCTCCTAAGGATTTAAGACCTTTCCCAATCAGAACTTCTACTACATATGAGGGACACCAAGGTAGAATCAGAGCTATCGCTATTGATCCATCTGGAAATTGGTTAGCAACTGGTGCAGATGACGGAACTGTGAGAATATGGGAAGTGTTGACAGGTAGAGAAGTGCATAAGTTTGTCATTGTGGAGGACATTTCTGAGAACCCTGAAGATCATATTGAAGCCCTTGAATGGAATCCATCCCCTGATACTGGGTTACTAGCTATCGCCTGCAGTGACTCTGTCTACCTTGTGGTGCCTCCTATCTTTGGTTACGAGATCGAAAATAACGGTAGATTGAAGATTGAAGATGGTTGGGGTTATGCCAAGACTGGAAGTAATAAGACCAACATTGGTGATGTGAATGGTGACGAAGATGATAGCGATAACGAGAACACAAATACTGCATCAAGAAATGAAGCTGCTAAATGGTTGAAACCTACCCCATCACAAGTTGAACGTGGTATCTCTGCAGTGATTACTACTTCAAGAGGTATCAATTCATCTGCATCTACTATCAAGAAAATCTCCTGGCACAGAAGAGGTGACTACTTTGTGACGGTGTCTCCAGAGGGTGGTAACAGAGCCTCAGTGTTAATCCATCAATTATCTAAGCACGCATCTCAATCACCATTCAGAAAGTCAAAGGGTATCATCATGGATGCCAAATTCCACCCAACTAAGCCAAATTTAATTGTGATGTCCCAGAGATACATCAGAATTTACAATTTACAACAACAACAACTCGAAAAGAAATTATTACCTGGTGCTAGATGGTTATCCTGTTTGGATATCCATCCAAGAGGAGGTGACCACATTATTGCTGCTTCATATGATAAGAGAGTGCTATGGCATGATTTAGATTTGAGTAGTACCCCATACAAGACTCTTAGATACCATGAGAAGGCTGTCAGAGCAGTGGCATTCCATAAGGGTGGTCTGCCATTATTCTGTTCCGCCTCTGATGATGGATCAATTCATGTGTTCCATGCTACCGTGTATGATGATTTGTTAACCAATCCATTGCTTGTGCCATTAAAGAAATTGCAAGGTCATAAAGTTGTGAATTCTTTAGGTGTGTTGAATGTGTGTTGGCATCCAAAAGAAGCCTGGTTATTCAGTGCTGGTGCCGATGGTGTTGCTAGACTCTGGACTACTTAGACTAATTACTATATAGATATTAATATATTCATTTTTGTTATAACACTAAGCAACTTTGTAAGCTATATAAATGAAAATTATTGTCGTAAGCGGAGTTCCCATCGTTATACAGAAAAATACAATAAAAGACAATAATTTTTTTTTGTTTGTGCGACTAGACCGATATCTGCTTCCGCCGGGTTATAATTGAAAAATTGTCCGTGTTAATGTGTTTAGTTCTACAGAAATCTATTTCAAAAGCTGTGTATAGCCATTAACTGATGTTTGTTTTCTATAAGAACTAAACAAAACTTCTTGTAAAAGAATTGGTTTTGATTTTTTTCGATTTTGAAAATGATTTTGACTTTTCTTCTTCTTCTTCTTCTTCTTGAATTCAAATTTCAAGCTACTAATTTAACACATTCAATATGATTTCCGCATTAACATTAGTGTCCATTGCCTCTTTCTTTCAGCAGGCTCAGGCTTACGCCGACCCAATGGCCGACCCATTAGCATTTGCCAGAGCTGAAGGTTTTGCAGTTGCTGAAGCTGAAGATAACGCTACTTACGATTGTCACTCTGACTGTGGGTATGCTATTTTGGCCGCTAGAAAGTGTTCCGCTGATGGTGAATCCGATAGTGATTATGATGCAGACTGTCTTTGTTCTAACGAAATCTTCACTTCTTTAGTTCCAGAATGTTTAGAATGTGGTTGGTGTTTATGGACCGATTACGGTGTTTACTTGACTTCTGCCTTGGGTGAATGTTCTTACTCTACCACTCCTACTGGTACTTTATGTGAAGCTTCTCAAACGTCTAACTGGTATGCTTTATTAGCCACTTATTCTGCTGAAGAAACTGATGCTACTACTGCTGCTACTACTGCTGCTGCCGCTGCATCAGGTAGCGGTAACTCAGCAGGTGGTTCCGGCTCTGCTTATGGTTCCACTTCTGGTTCTGGTTCTACTGCTGTTTCCACTGCTAGTGATGAAGCTTCCTCCGAAGCCTCCTCTGCTACTGGTGAGTCCACCAAGACTACTAGTGATGATGACTCTGGATCTGCCACTGAGACTGGTTCCGTCACTGAGACTGGTTCTGCCACCGAATCTGAATCTGGTTCATCTACTAGTGGGTCCGATTCTGGTTCCTCAGCTGGTTCATCTACTTCCGCTGGTGCTGGTTCCCAATACGCTGTTGGTTTAGGTTCAGTCTTATTAGCTGCTGCTGCTCTTATCGTTTAGATACACTAATGCCCCTTTTTTATCTTTGTTCTTTTCAACTTGACTCCCCTCTCTCCCCCCTAAAATAACGTTTCTTATATGTGTACGATTAATTAGTTAATATTTTTTTTCTTTCAACGTCTGTGTTATAACGATTTTAAAGTTTCTCCTTCATATAATAGTTTAACAGACATAGTAATGCATTAATGCAATAAGTAATACAATTTATATAAATATATACACTTACAATGTTACCACTTGATATCACCTTATACTGTTAACAATAGAATCTGCCAAACATTAATAATTAGCGTAAATTTAGCGTGTCAATAATTAAAAATTTTCTTTATATGTGGTAAATTCGATTACCATATTAAATTGATTGATAACTATGGAAAGCTTATTTCTAAGGGGATTCATCATAATATGCTGCCGGATAAACTCTGATAACCTTTGGTACCAAAGGTTATATTATTTTATACTATATAGTGGATACTCTCTATTGTTATATATAATAAAATTTGTAAGAAATACTGTAGTTGCTGTGAGGTTACTCAGTTATAATATATTGTATTTATTGACCAGGCTTTAATTGTCATGGGGGGAAATTATCACTGGAAACCTAGTATTGATTCATAGTCTCACATCCAAATTCACACATACATTTTTTTTCTCTCTTCACTTACCCAATCTGTGAAATGCACTTTTTCCTCTATGTAAATCATTTACAAATCTATCAGTTATTACTAATTACTAATGTAGACTATCAGTATTGGACTCTCGGGTGTATTAAAAAATAAATCTGTTATTTGACTAAAATTATAAAGTTATTTTGGTGTAATGTGAAGCTTAAAACCGACTAATGGATCATCAGACTTAACCAATTCTGGCTTTAATTTAAGTGTAGCTATATCATAATCACCATCATCTTGATGTCTGTAAGGGATAGGTTCATCAGTGGCCAAATTCTTCAACCGAGTACCCAATTCACTGGTTAGTTTCTTGAATTCTGTGTCATCCACTTTCATTGAATTGTAAACAACAAATGGTGGTAAAACACCTAAACCTGCATAGAACAAGGTATTATGCTGCATTGGGAATAAGAGATCAGACACCTCACCAGAGATACCAGTTCTACTACAAGAAGTAGGTGACCCACCCATAGTAACACTCAACATTGCACGCTTACCCTTGAGCATACCTTCACCGAACCGTAACCCATATGGATGATCAGCAGAAAATTTGTATCCATAACCGAACCCACAAGTGAACACTCTTTCAAGCCAACCTTTCAAAATAGCAGGCATTGTGCTAAACCAAATAGGATATTGGAAAATTAAGGTGTCCGCCCACATAATTTTCTCTTGCTCTGCAAGAACATCCGAAGTGAGAGTACCTGAAGCGTAATGCTTGGCGGACTCCATAATGATACTGAATTTACCATCTTGCTGGTTGTACCCGGGGAAATCATCAGCATCGACGATCCCCTTAAACTTCATTCCGTATAAGTCACTTGTCTTGACTTCGTGACCTTGCTTCTTCAATTGTTCAATAGTGAATTTGAATAGTGAACCGTTTAATGATTTTGATTCTGGATGAGCTAAGACTAATAGTAACTTCATGTCTATTTGATTTATATTTTATTTATATTTTATTTGATTTTGTAAACCTATTAGTTCTTTATTTCGATTCGTTTGAAAAGAGGGAATATTCAGCTGTTTAAATAGTTGAATATGGAAAATTAGTTAACCCCGGCTATGAACGTTCATTGCTACCTCAAATCGGCTATATCAATCAGTCAGAATACTTAAGGATACGCCAATATATACAATATTTAGCATACTTACATATCTTATATGGAGCTACCATGTTGAAATCGGTTTTTATTTTTTTGAATCCGAATCTAAATCGCTGTTAAAAATAACACCGATAGATCTCTGTTTTTCTATAGATTACTAATATGGTAGTAATCCCGGTAAAATGACACTTATCTAATTTTGTCAAAACTCCATAATAGCAATGAACCTTTATATAGATTCAAGATAGATGTATTTATCGTAGAGTTCCATACAGACTCCATACGTTGTTCTTGAATTATGGTGCCTTCCTCTCTGTATCTCTCTCTCTTTCTAAAAAATATTTTTTTTTCTTCAATATTTTGCAGCAAAACCTTGTTTGTATGGACAGCTTATTTCTTTATATCTTTATATATTTGCGTAGCACTTACTCTAACTGGCTAACCATGCCACCTTCGCTAGTTCAAATATTAGATGATAGATTTCCAAATATATTGATAGGTCTCCCCAAAGAGATTATTTCCATAATATTTCTCTACCAATTATATACATTCACATTCTCACAACTTGTATACAGTATAGGATTGAATAATGAGTTAGACAAATATATCGCACAAATCATCTCTGGATCTACAATCCATTTACAATATAATATCCATAGACTTGCATTTGATTTCAAATTAATTGGACTTCAAGGATCTGTATGTAGGGGCCAAGAACCAGAATTGCTTGTCAAGTTCATGCATGCCAGAAGCATGAAATTCAAAAACTTGGCTATTTTAGAACAACTGATTGAACCATTGAGTCACTTGGTGAACTCTCACCGGCGAGAGGTTGTCGATGCACTCATAAACCTGGCTGATAATATTCAAGTGCAAAATCCACCTTCAATTGCAGTGATTGAAGAACATAGACCACATTTGATACCCCAAATCACAAATCTTTCAGTGAACACTCTAACCTCCATCAATATCGATGACCTAGCAAAATTTGTGAATCTTCGAGAGTTAGATATACACATGGCCCTGAAAAAGGAACCACCCAATGCGGTTATCTCACTATTATCATGTTTACCGACAAGAATCCCGAAACTGAAGTTGCAAAGGGTCAATTGGAATCTTGGCTCAGGTAACCATCTCCCACAGAGAGTCATGAGTATGATAAATTGTCTAATAAATTCACATCCAAACATTGAATACAAGTTTAAATCCATAATACCACTGAATCCAGATAGAGATCTCTCACTAATACACATAGATAGTCACACAGAAACATTGAATGCCACACTTTTGTATGGAGAATCAGGGGTACTGACCATCGACTGGCTGAACAGGTTTACATCGTTGAAGTCATTAATGTTGACAGGTGTGGCAAATCATGAGTCAGATCTACCTAACAGATCATTATCTATGGAGTGCGACCATCTGGAAGAACTGACCATCCGTGATTGCATGTTCCATGTTGACTTCCAATATATAAAATTTAACAAACTGAAGAAACTAACAGTGCACAATTCAACAATCTACAATGCTCACAACTTGAAGACCATTCTTCCGGAAACTTTGGAATCAGTAGAGTTGGTAAGACTAAAATTTCCAGCGGAAAATGATACAACACTCCCAGAAACTATCAAATATCTGTGCATCGATCATAATATCAATTCACTGGTGAATTACAAGGACATGCAATCCTTAAAGAAACTGACTTTTTGTAATATTACTCTCAGCCAGTTCCCCACAGACAGAGTACTTGAATATTTCATCCATCAACGAATGTCCATTGAGTTCTCTCGAATATGTACAATTAATTGGTCAAAGAAGACCGATGGTAATAGGTTACCATCACTTTCTGAAAGTATCCATGAAAATTATTTTAGTGTGGATTATGGTAGAATTGGAGTGACATTGACTTTGGATAATATAATTTTAGAACCACACATGATTTATCTGTTACTTGATAGAACTAGTGGCATTTCACAAAGACTAAACAGATTAATAACGTGCCTGGAGCCCACTGAGATTATTGTTTGGGTTCAAGGTGATGAATCAACTACAAAGTTTGCCTCCACAGAAGGACACTACCACAGATACTTCAACTTAGGATTCAATTATTTGCCACAAGTAAACAAATTTAAATTGTATTTGAAAGGGTTCACACCAACCGATGCTACCATTAAATTTGGTTACTTCAAAAATACCGCAATAATTGAAATAGAGAACCAAGCAAGGGAATTTTCTTTCACTGTATACCCTAAGGAATGCAAGCTGAACTCAATAATTGAATATGAAAATTCAATTTCCCAATATCCACCAGCCAATCACCATCACAGTACTCCCATTGATGATCTGAATCGTTTTATAGATCCTATAAGAGTCATGACATCCTTTAGCAAATAGAATATAGATATAATATATCCCGGTTCCGCTGGCTATATAGAGAGGGTATGCATCCAATTGTAATTGGATAAAGTAAACTTGCATCTAGATTTTCACCTTAAGGTTAATTCGATTTTCCTTTAACTAAACAATAAGTATTGTAAATATTTAGTTCGGCTCCGTTCATTTTTTACAGGCTCGTATATACCCCATGTATGGTTGGTTTGTTCATTCAGTTAAATTCTAATCCCTTAATGTAGTTACAATGACAAAATATAGTATCTGAAGGAATAAATATGAAAGCAGATTACACAGGTATTACATTTCTTTTGGTAAGTGGGTCTGTTATTGATTAATGAAAACAATTAGAGCCCTTAAGAAAAGGGCTCTGTATATACTGTTGGATTTTAACTCTTAAAAGGAAAAATATTTGAAAAAAAGAACCCGAATTAATAATTTACAAAAACACAGAGAAAACGTTCGTTCAAGCTGCTGCGTTTCTGGTTTTAGTCGAGAGGCTGGACGGCTTAGTGGTAACTGAACTTTATTTTTTCTTAATTGTTTGATTTCAATTTCAAGTTGTATTTTTTTGTAAAATAGTTAACATTTAAGCTACTTAGCTTGTAAATATATTGTTAACATTTCATTTGATGTTCAGTTGTCAAGTGTACATATTTTCACGCAGAAAATGATGGTCAAGAATGTACTATGTACTGATTCCATTGGTTAAATGGTGAAATTCATGATCTGTTTGGTAATAATACATGAACCCTACAATGCGTGTATATATATATAAGGCATTGCCAAGAAAATGTACATTGAAACATCTATAATCTTCTTTGAATCCATAATCAATGAATCATAGTGCACCCCAGGAGAGGTTATTCATCCGGTTATCCGTTTGGCTCATTTTCAGATACAGCACGATATACAATCTTTTTTACTTTGGTCACTTTTTCATTAAACCTTAACTGAGTATAATTAAGCCTCAAATAAATCAAACAAAATCTTGCCTGCTTCTAGAGGGATTATTGAATCTAAAAGCACTTTTGTTTTAGTGATTGCTTGTCCAAACTGGCCAATCAAATTCCACTACTTTTGGTATGTAGCTATTCAGAAGAAAAGGTGGGGAGTAACACAAGTGAGTTAAAATAGTCATGCCATATGTGTACAACCGGGAACAAGAGTGAATTATCTTGGCTGATTGAATCGATAAAGGTCATTTTGTTTTTGTTCACTGGAGTTTGTACAAACTTTCTATTCTACTGCCTTTCATTGGTGTGCATGCTGCTATATGGAATGCATGTTTCTTGTTTGACAGTTGTCAATGTTATTACCTTTTATTTCCTTTTATTTCCTTTACAAAATATTGGATCCTCTGAGCCTATTTCGGGTCTCAGTGGTTGCGTAGATCTATCATTTTAAAACCTACTTAGATACCCGAAACTTACCGCCCAAACCTATTTACAAATAATTTTTCCAGGACTGATAATCAGGGTGTTATATATATATAGTGAAATTCCAAGTTCCTAGTTCTGAACGATATCTCATAAGCCTATGCACAAATTTGAAACATTCATAGATGAATCAGATAAAAAAACTATGTAATCATGTACAAAAATGCACAATACAGGCAGGCACTCCCCCCCCAAAATGCATACAATAGGAGCATAATTAATACCGTTGATATTATGCTTATAGTTAAGCAAGGGATTTACGAACTATACTATATATACTTTCCTTTACTACCAAATCCACCTGACTACCAAAAACAAATTAATCAGTTTTCAGACATTTGAAGCTTGAATAAGCTTGTTTTATCTTTTCTTTTCGTTTATTAATATTAATTTTGAGATTTAACTTCTGCCAGAATCTGATCTATACCTGAAACCTATACGTTTAAGTATATGTAATGTAACAGATATCTGTAAAACTTGGTTATAGTTTCACTACTTCTCTTCGGATGTGTGCGCACTGTGGTTCAAGAATTGAGTTTCCTCCATTGGTCACATTTACAATAAGCTACGAAGATCATCTCGATAAAAAATAAGTCTTACCCTATAACAATGGATATATAGACAACAGCTATATTTTTGGACAACGTTTAGCTAATTCATCCCCCCTCCCCCCGAAGCTGTACAACAGGAATAATGAAAAATTCCGACCGAAATTTCCAGCTACTCTGTCACAGCTGAAATAATTTTTTTTTCAAGTCTGATAAAATCATTTAATAGGCATGGTAGCACGCTTTAATAGGTTACATATATTCACCTATATTGTATTCAAAGTTCCCAGAAACTGGTGCCCAGATAGAATGCTTGTAACATATATATATGGATAAATGAGCTCTTTAAAAAAAGCCAAGTCTTAGTAAAAAGAGCTTTTCACCCTTCCTGGGGCTCTGCGGTTGGCATATATAAAGTTATCTTTTCGATCAATTGTGTACTACAACTTACATCCACTCACTTGTATATTTCTTGTTTAGGATAACTTCTGGGTCTCACACAGTCTCATAGTCATTTGTATTTCTGTTGTTCTCGAGGTGCGGCTATATTAAAGTTAGTTAAAGTTGTGCTTCTTTTTACCTCTCTTTCTCTCATCCTTTGTTCCTCTTTGAATTCGCCAACCCGTTGTCAACAAACTTGAAAGTAGATGTCCCCATTTATCCTGACAGTTAATAAACAAACCTTCAAAAAACAACAATAAGGGGAGATCCAGGTCCTCATTTTCATTTCTTTTTTCCAATTTTGTCTACGCCCAGCTGTATTCAGTTAACCTTTCAGGCACCCCCTTTTTTTTTGAATTTAACGAAATTGTATTTGCTCTGTTCTTGTCCAATAGCTAGGAAATAATTATAATGATAATATAACCCCTAAAGAATGTTAATTGAATCTTGAAGGGATATGCTTCCAAAATTTTCATATAAATTCATTTAGTTTCCCGTCAAACTTTGAACCCGATCTTGGGCTACCTTGAGCACTTTCTATTTCTTCTTTTCTTCCACCATTAAACTTGAAACCATGAAATTTTTAGATTTACACATTGCTTCAATATTATTATTAGTTGGTTCATGTACAGCAAGTAAGGAATGGAAAACCAATTTCCATTTACCAAGAGGTGATGCTTACCTTTACAGTTGTGAATCTGCAACATCTTTTTTAACATTTGGTGTTACAGCTACTTCCTCGGAGTACGGAACAGATTACTATTCCATTTGTACTTACCCACCCGAACTAGGTACCATTTTGCTATGTATTGATTACATGATTGGTAATGATACCACAATGGTTCACAATCTTTATAAGAATCTTGGCGAAACATGTTATGAGTACACCAACACTACTTACTCACCGAGTTTCTATGAAGAGCAACTTGCCAATGCGACTAAGAATTATCTCACTGCTGATCAAATTACAAACTTCAGCGCTCCATTATATGCCCCAACTTATCCTAACATGACCTATGTCCAAATATATGCCGATGCTTACTTACCGTTCTACACAAACATGGATAACGCTACTTACTTTGGAGCTGGACTGATGCTCTACTTTGGTGTTGTTATGTTACTCGGTACTATCTGTAATTTTCTCACTAAGATTGGTGCTATTCAATATTTCAAGGGTCCTTTAATTAACTATGCCAGAGCATACATAACTATTCCAACAATATTTCCACGTGGACGGTCTGCTCAACCTTGGGGAGGTTATAAAATTTTCACCGGTTTATTCCCTGATCGTTGTGATGGTTTGATTTGCTTGGGATTTGTCATCCTTCAAATTGTGTTCTGGTGCTACCCATATCACTACTCTGAAGCACATAGCATCATTTGGGGAACATCGCATAAAGAATGGCAGCGGTATATTGCTGATAGAGCAGGTATCATGGCATTTGCTTTGACCCCTCTTCTTGTGCTTTTTGGGGGAAGAAACTCTCTTCTAAGTTTCATCACTGGATTCAAGTTTTCTACATTTATCCATTTCCATAAACTTGCAGCTCGTTTAATGTTCATTAATGCTATGATTCACGGTGTTGCATACACAATTTACTTGAAGGCCTGGTATGCTTCTGATGTGAAAGAACTTTATTTCAAATGTGGTATTGTTGCTTGTGTTTTAGCTGGTGTTATTTGGTTGTGCTCATTACATCCTATTAGAACCCGTGCATACGAACTTTTCTTGTACACTCACATCCTAATGGTTGTTGCATTCTCTGTGATGTGCTGGTTCCATTGTAGAGAACTAGGCTGGTGTGAATGGATTATTGCTGCCTATGCAATTTGGGCCTTCGACAGAGTTGTGAGAGTTTTCAGAATGATGGGATTCGGATATAGAACTGCTGAATTGGTTTTGATCAATGAGGAGACATTCAAAGTGACTGTGCCTAGACCTAAGACTTATATAAGTGGTCCAGGTCAATTTGGATATATTTATTTCTCCGATTCATGGTTATGGTTCCAAAACCATCCATTCACGATTTTAAACACGGGGGAGTCTCTAGTGTTGTATATCAAGATTAAGAGGGGGATCACCAAGAAAATCTACAAGCAACTACTTGCTGCCGGTGGAAAATTGACTAAGAGAGTTTGCATTGAAGGTCCATACGGGGAAGTGTCAGCTGTGGATAGATACGATCACGCTTTGTTGTTGACAGCTGGTGCCGGTGTTCCTGGTATTGTGCAGCATGCTATTAGTTTATCCAAGAGGGATAAACCACGGAATATTAAGTTCATCTGGATTCACAAGACCTTGGCCGATTTACATTTTTACTTTGATGATTTATTAGTGAAATTGAAGGACACACGGGTAGTTGATGTGTACCTCACCAGAGAAACAAAGTTGGATGTCAGCCAGTGGTCATCGACTTCAGGCTCATCTGAAGAGGACAACTCGGAGAAGAATTCCCTCACCAAGGAAGTCTCCAGTGAGTTACCGTCTTTCATTAATTTTAAGATCGGTAGACCAAATATGGATCAATTACTTATGGAAGAGATAGATGCCTTTGGAGGTCAAGGCTCTGTCGGTATAGTGGCATGTGGTCCACCTGTGATGATGGATCACATGAAACACGCTGTAGCTAATGAAGTGATACGTTACAATGATAGAATAGATTACTTTGATGAATTCCAAACCTGGTAAGTTCTACTGTATAATTCTTTTTAAAATATATTTATGTTTCTAATACTTTAAATAATTAATGTAGTGTGACACTAATACTAATTCGGCTACGCAGTGCACCAAAATTTTCATTTTCTGGGACGCCTCGCAAAAAATATAAAAAGAGAAACGTTTCCACGTTAATTTAAGTGTTTTATTAACTTAGTAATACGGAACCATTTGTTCAAGTATCTTTGTTTAACTTCAACAAAACAACATAACCCCTCCATCATGCAACTATCTAACATCATCGTGCTTGCCCTTGCTGGTTTAGCTCAAGCTTACACTTTAACTGTCATTAACGTCAAGGTCACTGACTCTGGTGTTATTTTATATCAACCAAGTGCTGATGACTTGACCTGGTTCGAAGCTTTGGACCCTGTCGAACTCGGTGCCATCGCCGAGAAGATCAGCAATAAGGTCTTATCAAGTGATGAATTCACTGCTTCTTCAACTGGTAACAGTGTCACTTACGAACCAACCACTAACCTCATTGACACTCTAACTATAGATGTTTAAGTTACTCCAAAAATATCTCCAAAAATACATCCCCTTTCTTAACCTTATCTATGGCTTCTAGTGAGAACTGAGACCCAAGATACGTTGATAGTACAAGACGGAAAGACAGAGTAACACTTCTTGTGTCTCATTCCATCCATTCTCCCCTTTTACAATCCCTTGTGGCTTCTGTTCTCTTTATTTTTTTGCTAGAAGTTCCTTTTACCTTATCGATACCACTACGCCTTTTTGTTCATACTCTTTTTTTCATTTTCCATTATTTCCTTTTTATTTTCATTTTACTATTATTATCGGTTCCACTTTCAATTCTCTTTATATCAATCAATATATGTCATGAACGATTAACAAAATTAAAAATTTTTTTTGATTGAAAAGCAAGGTGTACCCTGAAGTCCGGATTTCAAGGATACTAATCAGGATGACGCGCTCATTAAATTGTAATTTATTGTACTCATTCCCATAGTAAAAATTGTCTCTCGCGATCCGGATCTATCCGCTTATTAGGTTAACCTATGGTTTTTTCGAAACGTTTGGTCCGAATTTGGAAGCTGGCATTGATCTGCAGGCATAATGGCTCTACACGTAGATGAAACACGGAAATACACTATATTAAAAACTACAAACTATAAGTAGAAATAAAAAATAAAAAAAAACCAGAAGTTGTCTATTCATGAGACTCATAGAACTTTCTAAAGATGAGTCCCACAAACCCATCTGTGTCAAATTGAACACAACCATCAAACTTCTCAAATTGTTTCTTCTGTTCATACTGTAAATTCAATAAATCATCTAACGTCAATTTCTCAGTGATAGAATCATCACCGGTACCAGTCAATCCAACAATGAACTCTCCAACTTTGTCACAACTGAAAGTGAACTGGATCTTACTAGATCTAGTACCAATTTTTTTGAAATTGATCAAAACTTTGTGGTCCAACAAGTACTTAGAAGAATATCTGTAACTACCAAACCGTGGCATGTAACCTTTCTTCTTCTTTAATTCCCGTTGATAGTAAAATTGCTTAGAGAACAATCTAGAGATCAATGGCTTCCGCTTGCTGTTGCTTGAATTTGATTGCAACTTAAGCATAGCAGTATCAATGTCCTTGATGTAACTATTGTACATCTTGGCACATGTTCTCTCCTTTTGTTTCAACTTAGTCAATGTCTCAATGACAACTTTAAATTGTCTCTCACGTTCATCCTTCTGAGATCTCTTTGATTTAATATCATTGGCAATCTCATTGAGTAATTCTTGATATCCATGGCTTCTCGTCAAAGCACCAAGTTTCTCCAATTGCAAGATAATTTCTATGGCACTCTTCTTCACCTGTGGGTAGGTAGAATTGTGGATAGCATTCAAAGCTTCTCTCTCAAAGGCAGACTCAAGACCACCACTGGCATCAGCTCTATTTTTCTCCCTCTTCACAATTTGCTTGAACCTCAATTCATCCATTGGGGTGATCTCAGATAATAACAAATCTAATAAATCATCACCATCTTGCACTTGTAAAATGTAAACAACGTATCTCTTAGCTTCCAACATCAATGCCTTGATCTCGATATCATGGGTATCAGTGGACTCTGCTATTGGTTCCAATTTGAGATTGATAATTCCAGTGCCCAACTTGTTGTGGTTACCAACTAATTCATTAATTTCAAGCATAGTGTATCTCAAGATATCATTCTTTTCAGGAGCACACACATCAACTTCGGTCTTCATTAATTCCAGCACCTCCAAGATTTCGTCACTAGTCAACTCCAATGTTGGCTTAACATTAGAAGACACATCATCATACACTGAGCTCATTTGATAACATTCATCAATGTTTTCCACATCAATCAAATCCTTCAAAATTTCTCTGACACCTTCAATGAATTCCTCCAAGAATGGATTCAATGGTTGCAAGTACACATTAGAACTACCGAATGGTCTCATCAATACTAATTGGTTTAACACCTTGGCGACTTCCAATAAATTGTTTCTCATCAACACCGGATCATCCATGGAGCTCAAATTGACACCATAATTACCAGGATCAGTGAACATAGGCAAGATGTAACACTTCATGAAAACAGAACCGGCAGTACTCAAATAGAATCTCTCCGGTTCACCTGGGTATTGCCGTTTCAAACTATTGTATATCTCCTTACAAACAGCTCTAATATAAATAGGTAGCACATCAATAGATCTCTTAATGATCATCATTACATCAAAAGCAGCTTCCCTCAAACGGGTCAAGTTCTCCACGAATTGATTTCTCGTCTCTGGATCATCGATTGGTTCTTGAGTTTTCAAATCATCCATTGATTTCAATGTCATAACACCCTCAGCTTGTGCCTTCTCCAAAATCCCCTTGAAGATCAATCTAGGATTAGCCTCATACCAAGACTCATCATCACAGGTAACTCTTAAAATACAATTTCCAAGTAAATTCTTCATAAAGAACCGTTGTTGTGGTAAGTTGATATACTCAGATAATAAAATTTCCCATTGCCTGATTTGCTTATTCTCCAAAGATTGTCTTGCTCTCATGAATTTCTTAAAATGTTGAACATTAGGAACGGAATCTAAGAAATCTCTAGCACTAAATAGAACCAATTTCATCAACAAGAATTCTTCTCTCACTGGTTTAATACCTGAATCAGCGGTGACTAACCCGTAATTGAAAATCTTTAACACCCAGTTCTCGATACCACCATTTGTGAATGGCAGTGGCATGTCTGGTTCTTCATCAATACAATGCAACAAGTTACCGAGGTAGTAAGGCTTGCTCTGTAATAGATAAAACAATTTACCATACAACTTGGTTAAATTGGCAATGGACTTGTTAGCCAATCTAGCATTTGGATTGGCACTCAAACTTCTATTCAAGTCATCATTCAAATTATGGGAGTATTCACTTAGACTCAAATGGTTATCCTTAAATTTGATAACTTCCTCAATGGAGATCTTGTTCTTTTTCAATAGTTGCAATTTAACACCCAATTGGTTCAAATCTTGTTCCGATTTCTCAATACGCTTGGTTTCTTGCACAATTTGTTCTTTGTATTTTTCAATGTTCAGCTCTTCTTCAAATTCACTACCAGTATCACCTGCAACTAATCCAATGAAATTTTTCACGGCCTTCATAGGTGGGTTTTTCTCATTGATCAATGACTTGTAATCGTTGCTAGCTCTAGAAGCTCTGAAGTAACTCTGAATCTTGATAATCTTGGAAACATTCTCTGGTCTCCTGAACCATTGTTCACGGGCTCTAATTCTATTTCTGAAAATGGCCCCTCTAATAGACGATTGTAGAGCAGTGACACCACGAGACTCAGATTGTACGTCATCCACCAACAACTCATAATAGAATCTGGCCAATACACCACGGAAAGTAGATTGAATCACCTTGACACCACCTCTGTGTCTTTGCAAGTACCGTTTCTTCAATGTGATATCACGTCTCACTAGAGCACCCTTAGCAGCAGCAGCAAGAGACTTAAATGTAGCCTCATTATTGTAGATTTTGTCAACGTAGTTGTTAAGCTTATTTCTGGATAAACCACCACGGGCAATAGCTTGCAAAGAGACAATGGTATCTTCATGGGCCAATGCAATTGGAGCCTTTCTCTTACCTTTGTTAGAGGCCTTCATGGTGTAAGACACTGATCTAGGTTCATGTTCTATACCGTTCAATTCATCTCTGCATAACTTTCCTCTAATACCAGATTGTAATTTAGTGATTTGGAAGGTTTGTCTAATGAGTTGCTTCTTGTCTTGGTACAATTTTGTTCTCAATGAGCCCCCCCTGAAGGCACTTTGTAATTTCTGGATCTCAGTTTCATGGGCTAATAAATTCTTGTTGACCCGAGTTTGTTTGTTATCCTTAGAACGGTTCTTCAATATAGCCTGTAGAATAGACAAAGATCTGGAATTCTCAGTGAGTGTTCTGTGAGTGTTATTTAACTTGGATCTGGAGAGGTTACCCCTGATTATGGATTGCAAATTGATAACATTTGGAGTGAACACCTTAATCATGAATCTATTGATGAACAAGTTGTATCTCACGAGGGAACCTCTAGCAAGAGCTTGTAATTGGATCACTGAGTTAGTGTATTCACCCTCATTTTCACCACTCTGATCAGAGGAAGAGTAATCATAGTGTGGATTGATTGAGAGACCATTATCATGTAAGATCATTGCGGAATACTTCTCTTGAATAGCATCCATATCCACATCAATATCAAGCTTATCGTTGTATTCCTTGAACATATCTCTTGCCTCATTAGTTTCAATAATGGTATCATCTACATCCAATGATGGTTTATATGATTCAATGTCTGACGCAGATTCCTGTTCCGATTCTGATTCAATTTCAACACTGGAATCTTTCAATTGATTAACAGATTGTTGTTGCTGATCTTCATCATCATCTTCTTCATCACCTTTCTCCATTAATGTCACACGCATGATATCCACACCGACATTTACTCTGACACCGTCATCGATATTATCAAAGTTAGGCATTTTAATACCTCTAATTTTGGATTGAACTTGTTTGACTTCATTGTTGGACACTTGGATATCATTGCTAGTCAATTTTTTGATGTTAGATGCTCTCCCCTGCATGCTCAAGATACAACTCAATGCGTGAAGACAAAACAACACCTTAGGGAAGTTTTTCATTTCGAATAGATCTGTAGTTTCAAAGATGAACATATCTGGAACGTGCAAAGTCTTGAGGAAACTCAAAAAGGCAACAATGTTTTCAGTGAATTTGAAGTATAGGCCGGATTTGTTTTTATAATTTGTTTGTGAATCATTATTGAGTCCATAGTAAATATGTTTCACCAGGCTTGGTTCAAATTTCTGGGTGATTTTAGCTAACAGGATACCATTTCTGAGGTATTCTTGGAATTCTGTGATGTTATCTCCACCCTGTAAGTCTATCTCTATGGCAAGAACATCCTCTATCCAAGCCTTAAGTTCTGATAAACGACAAATGTAATCCATAGCCTGGAGGGTCTTTCTATCGAGATCCATGGTTTCCCTATTGAGATTTTTGTAGGAAAGATCCTTTGGTAATTGAAGTCTTGTGGTTTGAATCCCGGAGACCTTCCGCACTGTCTTGGGGTTCATCAATTTACCCTCGATGGCTCTCAATTTGTTCAAGTTCTTCAATGAGGGAGAGTTAGCCATTGCGGTATTCATAGTTTTGATTTCACTCTTAGAGAGTGCATTAGAGTGAGCATTATCGGATGTGTTTGATGCTGTTATAGCTGAACTACCTGCCTTTTTGAATCCAGAGAATTTCACTGGGGAATGGAGTTTCTTTGCAGTGAGTGGCATAGGAAGGAAGTCCGTCGCGTTGTTGTTGACTGTATCTTGTTCCTTCATCATGATGAGTCGCTTCACGGGGGAATCTGGTGGGACAGGGGAGGAGTGTGATTTGGATGCTTTAAACGGGTTTTCATTTTCCTTGAGGTTAGCCACAGTGGAATGGGCCATTGATTGAGATGGTTTCAGGGCATGTTGATTGGCTCTAAGTGTTGGAGTCAAAGGGGTGGAATGCGCCGACGGCGATGGAGAAGCCGCTGGCGATCCAATGGCTTCTAGATACTTGGAAGCTAAGTTTTTCTTGCCCTCCATTGATTGTTTAGTGGGAATGGATAGCTTAAAAGGTAGTTGAATATAGAAGGGATCTCTGTTAAGTCTTTCTTGAAATGTAAACAAAAACAAATTTCTTGAAGAAAAAAATGGTCGTGTATAAACAAATCAAGAAAATAAAACAAGCCACAGACTCACGTGACACGAAAAACTTCCACTCTATACTCAGCCACTCAAAATTAACTCCTTCCCAGCCTCATATACCAATCCAAATGGAAGTTTCTAGATTCTAATTGAAAAATTTCGATGAGCTTCCACTATCAGGGAATTACACTGGACGTCGAGTTTATATAAATTTTCATATGTTTCGAACTTTTTATTCTTCTTTTTCACTTACTTTTCTTTCCCTTTTCCTTTTCCTCTTTCTTCCATCATAAAATATTCTTTATTAATCATATTTAAAAATGGCTACTAAATCTGAATCATATGAGTTTCAAGCTGAGATCTCTCAGTTGATGTCTCTTTTCATCAATACCGTTTACTCTAACAAGGAAATCTTTTTAAGAGAATTGATCTCTAACGCCTCCGATGCCCTAGATAAGATTAGATACCAATCATTGTCTGATCCATCAATCTTGGAAACCGAACCAGAGTTATTTATTAGAATTACTCCAAAGCCAGAATTGAAGGTTATGGAAATCAGAGATTCCGGTATCGGTATGACTAAGGCTGAATTAGTTAAGAACTTGGGTACCATTGCCAAGTCCGGTACTAAGGCCTTCATGGAAGCTTTATCTGCTGGTGCCGATGTGTCTATGATTGGTCAATTCGGTGTGGGTTTCTACTCCCTTTTCTTGGTTGCAGATCACGTGCAAGTTATCTCTAAGAACAATGACGATGAACAATACATTTGGGAATCTAATGCCGGTGGTAAGTTCACTGTTACCTTAGATGAAGAAAACGAAAAGATTGGTAGAGGTACTATCATCAGATTATTCTTAAAGGATGATCAATTAGAATACTTGGAAGAAAAGAGAATCAAGGAAGTTGTCAAGAGACACTCTGAATTCGTCTCTTACCCAATTCAATTAGTTGTCACTAAGGAAGTTGAAAAGGAAGTCAAGGAAGAAGAAGAAGAAACCAAGGAAGAAGATTCCGAGTCTAAGGAAGCCAAGGTTGAAGAAGTCAAGGATGACGAAGACGAAGAAAAGGCTGAACCAAAGAAGATTAAGGAATTGGTCACCGAAACTGAAGAATTAAACAAGACTAAGCCATTATGGACTAGAAACCCATCTGATGTTACTCAAGAAGAATACAATGCATTCTACAAGTCCATCTCTAACGATTGGGAAGACCCATTGGCTGTTAAGCACTTCTCTGTTGAAGGTCAATTAGAATTCAAGGCCATCCTTTTCATTCCAAAGAGAGCTCCATTCGATTTGTTTGAATCTAAGAAGAAGAAGAACAACATCAAGTTATACGTTAGAAGAGTTTTCATCACTGATGAAGCTGAAGAATTAATCCCAGAATGGCTTTCATTCGTGAGAGGTGTGGTTGACTCTGAAGATTTACCATTGAACTTGTCAAGAGAAATGCTTCAACAAAACAAGATCTTGAAGGTTATCAGAAAGAACATTGTCAAGAAGTTGATTGAAACTTTCAACGAAATTGCTGAAGACTCTGAACAATTCGATAAGTTCTACCAAGCCTTCTCTAAGAACATCAAGTTAGGTATCCACGAAGATCAACAAAACAGATCTTCCTTATCTAAGCTTTTGAGATACAACTCTACTAAGTCATCTGAAGAATTGACTTCATTATCTGATTACGTTACTAGAATGCCAGAACACCAAAAGAACATTTACTACATCACTGGTGAATCCTTGAAGGCTGTTGAAAAGTCTCCATTCTTAGATGCCTTGAAGGCTAAGAAGTTTGAAGTGTTATTCTTGGTTGACCCAATCGATGAATATGCTATGAACCAATTGAAGGAATTTGAAGACAAGAAGTTGGTTGATATCACTAAGGATTTCGAATTAGAAGAAACCGAAGAAGAGAAGACCCAAAGAGAAGAAGAAACCAAGGAATTTGAACCATTAACTAAGGCCTTGAAGGACATCTTAGGTGACCAAGTTGAAAAGGTTGTCGTTTCTCACAAGTTGGTTGACTCCCCAGCCGCTATTAGAACTGGTCAATTCGGTTGGTCCGCTAACATGGAAAGAATCATGAAGGCTCAAGCCTTAAGAGATACTTCTATGTCCGCTTACATGGCTTCCAAGAAGATCTTTGAAATCTCTCCAAAGTCTCAAATTATTAAGGCTTTGAAGAAGAAGGTTGAAGAAAACGGTGAAGATGACAGAGTTGTCAAGAACTTGACTACTTTATTGTTCGACACTGCCTTGTTGACCTCTGGTTTCACTTTAGATGAACCAAATGCTTTCGCTAAGAGAATTAACTCTTTGATCTCCATTGGTTTGAACATTGATGAAGACGCTGAAGAAGAACCAGAAGCTACCACTGAAGCTCCATCTGAAGAAGCCGTTGCTGAATCCGCTATGGAAGAAGTTGATTAGGTTATATCACTTCCCTTCTTTTATTAATATTGTTATATATAGTTTTGCTTTTGTTATTTCTCCCCTCCCTTGTATTACCTTTTAATACACCCAAAAAAAAAATAAACTAAAAATCCATTAAACGTAAGTTTATTGTAATAATCATTTTCTCCGCGTTCATGGAATTCCGGAATCTTAACTTGGAAAACATGTAATGAACCCCTTGTGTTTTACACCCTTGAGCAGGAATCACCATCATTTAAATTCATTTTTCTTTCTTTCTTTCATATGGTCACTAATAATCATCCAGTAGACTTAGCAATTGGTCTTTGGAATAATTTTAAACCAGATAAGATAATTTCTGGTATTGCTTCAACAAATTCTGCATCATCATCGCCATCAAATAATACAGGTCTTCGATATCTTGTATCCCAGTGTTACGCAATTCATCAATACATATTGCATAATTATAATACACCTAGATTTATTTCATCAGTTGTGGTATCATTGCTTGGAGTATACGTGTTTTTACCTAACTTCATTACTACATCCTCTAATAAGCACAAGATGCTCAGTTCTAAACGACCAGATAAATACACAACGGGATTGATTAATGTGTCTGTTGACTGCTTTGCTAATTCTACTTTACAATCACTGGCCTCATTGCCATTGCTTAATGAATATTTAAATACATTTATAGACCTCTATGAATCATTGGACTCTGATAAAGTACCTGGAATACAATTACATAAAGCTTTGGCTGAAATGTTAGTGAAACTTCAAGAAACGGTGTACACCTCCCGTGTGGTATCAGTGTGGGATTTTCTTCACGTTCTAGAAAGAATATATAAGTCCCGAATTTCAAGAAATCAACACGATGCCCATGAATTGTTACAGCTAATATTGGAAACACTCCATCAAGAGTACTCTAAAGTGCAAAAATTCGTTAATGGATCAACCACAGTCCCTCAATTCCCATTTCTCTCAGAACAAACATCTTTCCTTACTTGTCTGAAGTGTGGTCATTATTCTTCCAAAAACTATAACCCAATGATGATTCTGTCATTGAATGTCCCCCAAGATTCTTCCATAAATTTGGAAACGTTATTGAAAAAGAACGATAGCGAGATAATTGATGACTATTCATGTCTCAAATGTAAACTAAACTTCATTAAGAACAACCATCACTTATTACCTGTGTCGAAAAGGATTTCTGACTTGGAAAAACAGCTAGAGGATCTCCAACAGGACCCAAATTTATTAATAAACTGTGATCTCCCAGTTGATCTTCAAGCATACATAGACAACCACCCTGGAATCAAAGGAAACCCAGCTGTGAAATCAAGTGTCCATAAACAAGTTAAATTAGTGGAACCACCTTCAATTCTACCAGTTCATTTGTCCCGGTCCATCTTTGTCGATACACAAGCTTGGAGAAACTCCTGTGGTGTTAATTATTCGGAAAATCTCAGATTGACTGTGGATGAAAACGAAACAAAAGTTTACCAATCACATAAGTTAGAGATTGAGTCCCGTCAGATAGAAGAAGAGGCTTCAAAGTTAAATTCAAAGAAATCCGTTATGGATGATGATTGCACCTCAAGCACTCTTTTAAATGATGATGAAGAAGAAAAGCTTACCGAACAATTTGTCGAAGATGTTGGAGACGAGGACGAAGAGGAAGCAGAAGAAGAGAAAGACGATGATGATGAAGAAGGTGGATTAGATGATGAAGAACCTACATTGTCTAGACCACAACCAGTGAAACGGAAATCCTCAACTAAAGTCAAACAGATAGTTGTTGCCCCCGAGGAGCAGCTCTTATTGGATCATTTCAGCCACCTCAAGCCATATAATTACAATTTGAGGTCTGTTATCAGACATCAGGGATCACATTCACTTGGACATTACGAATGCTACAAGAAGAAACCAGTGTATTATAAGAATGCAGAGACTGGAGAATACTATCAACGGGATTTCCAACCAATTAATTTGAAGAAAGAACCTGACATAGATTTCCATGCCAGACCTAGAACACTCTCTGTTGTGATGGGCAGTTCAAATATTCCGGATGAAGCTGTGATTGAAGCAGCATCCTCGGACTTGTCTGATTCACCTAGACGGAGAAACTCATCATTCTCAAAATTCAGATCAAGAATGTCATCATTAGTTTCCAGTACCGCTGCCTTGTCTCCATCTGATCTGGAATCACCTACTACTACCACAGATGTAGTCAAAGAATCCACTGATGACCAACAAGTGAAATCCAAAAGCAAGAATAAATCTTCCGGTAAGGATAAAAGACTAGCCAGCTGTATTAAAAACCCATATTGGAGAGTGAGTGATTCCAAGGTCAACGAAACCAATGTTAACGCTTTGCTAAAAGATTCTAAAGCAGTTTACATGATCTTTTATCAACGTAGCTAATTTCAACTTTACTATCTACTATCTTCTTTGTTTTAATATATGAGAGAGGACTGTTTAAAAATAATAAATATGTAGGAAAAAAACTATGAACAAAAAAAAGACATAAAGGTCAGAAAAAAAAAGTAGAAGCTATAAAAAATATATGAGAGAAAATGGATATAGAGTTAGTAAAAGAAAACGTTAAAAAGGAAAAGAGAAAAACACAAAAACGAAAAACATTGCTTTTAGAATTTTAAAAAAATCATTGGATAACAACAACCAAATCACCAGCATCAACCATATCACCATTGACGTGAACGACCTTGATGACCTTACCAGCCTTAGTAGCATTAACAACCATTTCAGTCTTCATGGCTTCAACAACAACCAAACCTTGGCCCTCCTCAACAATGTCACCGACTTTAACCAATGGCTTCCAGAATCTACCAGAATATTCAGAGTAAACAAGTTCGGCATCTTCTGGGTATTCCTCTTCTTGTTGAATAGCACCAGAACCAGACTTAGTCAAATCTTCATTGGCAACTTGGATCAATCTGTTGAATTCTTCAAGCTTATCACCACCTTGGTTCTTCTTGAATTCCTCAATAGATTCACTGTTGGCTTGAACCCAGCTCAAGTACTTAGTGTGGTCAAAGATAGACTCAGTGACTTGCACTTCAAACATACCAGCTTGGGAATCATCACACATAGTTTCTAATTCTTCCTCACTGACTGGGTAGAATTCAACTTGATCGAATGGAGTCAATAACCATGGGTGACCATCATTGAAGTTCTTGGTATGTTGACCTAGAGACAATTTATCCCAGATTGGAATGGTTCTACCGACCAATTGGTAACCACCTGGAGATTCCATAGTGTAGATACACATGTACATACCACCAATACCGACAGTACCATTTGGAGTGAAAGTTCTAGATGGGTTATACTTGGTACCCAAGAATCTGTGTCTTGGATCTAATGGAACTGCACAAGGAGCACCCAAGAAAACATCACCTAAACCTAACACCAAGAATCTAGCAGCGTAGAGCATGTCATAGATAGCGGTTCTTTCAAGACCATTGACTTGAGCAATGAAATCAACATTGTTTGGTAACCATGGAGCATCTGATCTAATGGTTTCAGAGTATCTGGTAACAGCATCAAGAGTCTTCTTATCTTCAAAGGCCATTGGTAACTTGATCAATCTAGATGGAACGGACCACTTGTTTGTGAAGGAAACTTCAGCTTCGTAGGCAATCAAAGTGTCAACCAAAACCTTTTGTTGGATCTTGGTACCATCGAATTCAATCAAAACAGATCTAACACCCTGAGACATTTCAACAATACCAACAGTCTTGTGAGAGTCAACCATGTCAATCAATTTATGAACTCTATAAGACAAGTTCAAGTCCATAATGTTTTCACCATATTCAACCAAGACGTATCTGTCACCGGCTTGTCTATAAGTAACAATTGGAGAGTTGGAGGAACCCTTTGGTTGGAACTTAGCAAGAACTGGATCTTCTGGAGCAGTCAATGGAGTTGGTAATTCTGGAATAGAACCTTCTAAGTTCTCCATGATCTTGTTGTGAGCAACAGTCAAGGCAATGGCATCATCGTAAGCAATTGGAACAAAAGTGATAGAATCACCTGGCTTGACTTGACCAACCTTCCACATTTCAGAGTGAGCGACAACAGCTTGACAGACGAAACCACCAAGAGATGGACCATCACAAGTTAAGATAACTGGTTCATCACCAGTGAAGTTGATAGCACCTAGAGAGTAAACGTAATCGTGAGCATTTGATGGATGTAAACCGGCTTCACCACCATCTGGTCTAGCCCAGTGTGGTTTTGGACCAATTAATCTGACACCAAATCTGTTGGAATTGTAATGGACCTTCCATTGGTTGGCAAAGAAATCCTTGATAGATTCTTGCTTGAAGAAATCTGGAGCACCATGAGGACCACAAGTAACACCGATAGTCCATTCCTTGGTGGTGGAGATCTTTGGATGAAGAGACTTTGGAGCAGCTAATGGAGCATAAGCAACAGTTGGTAGGGTACAAGATGGCAAGTTTGGTTGACCTAAGAATAAAACATCACCAAGCTTCAAAACTCTACCGTTGTAACCACCCAAGTTACCTAAAGCAAAAGTTGATCTGGAACCCAAGTATTCAGTGACATCAATACCACCTCTGATGGACAAGTAAGATCTACAACCAGTGACCAACTTACCGATAACCAATTTATCACCTCTCTTCACTTGAATTGGAGCGTACATATCTTGAGCTTCACCATTAAGAGTAACTGGAGCTTCACCACCAGTAACAGCAATAACAGTTTCATGATGGAACAAAATGGATGGACCATTCAAAGTGATTTCAATAGCTGGAGCCTTGTAGTGGTTACCAACAATTCTGTTAGCCAATCTAAAAGAGTAAGCATCCATTGGACCAGATGGTGGGACACCAATTCTCCAGTAACCAGCTCTACCTGGGTAATCTTGCACGGTGGTGTAAGCACCAGGGGAAGTAATCTCGAAAGCATTGGCCTTGTAGTCATAAGAATCTAAGACCTTAGTAGCAACCTTAGCGGTTTCAAACATAGTGGAATTAGCAATGGATCTCAAGTAATCAATGTTAGTAATACAACCGTAAACAACAGTTTCATCTAAGGCTTGTCTCAACTTGTTCAAAGCATCAGCTCTGTCCTTACCGTGCACAATAATCTTAGCCAAGGTTGGATCGTATTCAGCAGAAACAGTAGTACCAGTCTTAACCCAAGTATCAACTCTAGCCCATTTAGGGAACTTAACTTCAGTCAATTGACCTGGAGATGGCATGAAGTCCTTAACAGGGTTTTCCGCGTATAATCTAGCTTCCATTGAGGCACCAGTGACTTGAATGACTTGATCGAAATTAGGTGGCATATCAGCGGCAATGTAAAGCATCCATTCAACCAAATCTAACCCAGTGACCATTTCAGTAATTGGATGTTCAACTTGTAATCTAGCGTTAACTTCCAAGAAGTAGAACTCGTCACGCTTTTCATCGTAAATGAATTCAACAGTACCAGCACACTTATAGTTCATGGAGGCACCTAATTGTTCAGCAGCAGCTCTCATTTTGGCTCTAGTACCTTCTGGTAAGTTAGGAGCTGGAGTTTCTTCAATAATCTTTTGGTTTCTTCTCTGTAAGGAACAATCTCTTTCACCAAGAGCAATAGCCTTACCGTAACCGTCACCAAACATTTGAATTTCAACGTGTCTAGCGTCTTCAACGAATCTTTCTAAGAAAACACCGGAATCACCGAAATAAGATTGACCTTGATGTTGCACAGTTTGGAAAACTCTTTCGATATCATCTTCAGAGTCAACTTTTTGTAAACCAATACCACCACCACCGGCAGTGGATTTAACCATAACAGGGTATTCTAACTTGGCAGCAATTTCCTTAGCCTCAGCAGCAGTGGAAACTAAACCAGAACCTGGCACCAATGGGACACCAGCCTTTTCAGCGATTTCTCTAGCAGAATGCTTCAAACCCAATTTTCTGATGGCTTCACCGGATGGACCAACGAAGACAATACCTTCCTTACCTAATCTGTCAGCAAAGTCAGCATTTTCGGAAAGGAAACCGTAACCAGGAACAACAGCTTCTGCATTGGAATCTTTACAAGCTTTAATGATCTTTTCAACATTGATATAAGTCTCAGCAGCAGAGGTACCGTGTAAGGCAACAGCGGCATCGGCAATCAAAACGTGTTCAGCGTACTTATCTGGATCAGAGTAAACAGCAATGGACTTAATGTTGAGCTTCTTCAAGGTCTTAATGATTCTCACAGCAATTTCACCTCTATTAGCAACCAAAACGGTGTTGAATGGCTTCTTCTTAGATGACTTTTGAGAAGCAACTTGAGCCATGTGATTTCTCCAACCACCTAGAGCAGTGATATCCTTAGTACCTCTTTGAGTGTACCCAATTTCTTCACAGATGAAGGATTTAACCCATTCACCGTCTTCAGTTTCAACGGAACCGATACCCAATGGTTCTGGCACCATGGCAATAAAATCACCGAATCTTTCAGTTGGAACAGCATACACTTCAATTTCAATCTTGGACCCACCAGTGGTGACTCTTCTTAAACCTGGCTTAGCGATTGGACCAGTTAATGGTAGAGCATAAAGCTTATAATCAGCAGAAGTCTTAGTGAGTTTCAATAGAGTAGCCTCCACTTTTTCTAATTGCCAATGTAATGGGAGTCCCTTCAAGTGGGCACCGACAACAGCCAATTTGATAGTAGAATCTGGGTTAACAGCAGGTAATGATTGATTCAATTCATCGGAGGTACCAGAGAGTAAGCCCTTGATGGCACCGATTGGTCTCTTTTCCCCACCGTTGTATTGAGTCTTGAAGAATCTGTTAGCCAAATCCAAAAGAGCATAGTCTTCAAAGGCTTTACCCAAGAGAGTGACACCATTTGGTAATCCATCAGATCTGAAACCACCTGGGATAGCTAATGCAGACAGATCAGCCAAGTTAACAAAGTTAGTCCAAGTACCTTGTCTAGAGTTGACCACAACAGGTTCGGCTTGAACTTGTTCAATAGTTGGGTTCAATGGACAAGTTGGCACAAGGAAAACATCGATCCCCTTGAATGAGGCCTCAACGGTTTGTAAGATACCACGTCTCTTGTATTCATATTGGTAGGCAGTTGCAGCGTCATGCTTGGCACCACCTTTAATGATAGCTGTCACTGTTGGATCCAAATCTTTCTCTGGGATTTCCTTACCGGAGTTAAAGAAATCTCTAGTGGCGGCCCATCTTTCAGCAACCCAAGTACCTTCATAAAGGCATTTAGCTAAGTCAAGTAATGGAGTGAAATCCACTGGAACGATTTCGGCACCAGATTTTCTTAAAGTTTCCACGGCGGCAGCGTAAATCTTTGGATTTTCCTCATCGCCATACCATAAACCTTTGAATGAATTAGGCACAGCCACTTTCAAATTAGTTGGATAGGATTTCTTTGGGTTAGCTGGTAAGGCACGAGAGTATTCACAGGCAGCGAAATCAGGTTGAGCCATCACGTTGAAGGCTAATTGAGCATCTTGTAAGTTAAGAGCAAAAACAGATGGACAATCTAATGATTTACAAGCTGGCACGACACCGGCTGTAGAGAATGCACCAACGGTTGGTTTTAAACCGATCAAGTTGTTTAAAGCAGCTGGAACACGACCAGAACCGGCTGTGTCAGTACCTAAAGATAATGGCACAGTACCTCTAGCGACCACGACGGAAGAACCAGCTGATGAACCACCAGAGACGTAAGCTGGGTCGAAAGAATTTGGGGTGACACCGTATGGAGATCTAGTACCGACTAAACCAGTAGCGAATTGATCCAAATTAGTTTTACCGATAATGATGGCACCTTGTTCTCTCAATAGGGACACCACAGTGGAATCTTCAGTTGGATTATAAGAATAAGCTGGACAAGCAGCTGTAGTTGGGAAACCTAATGCATCTATGTTATCCTTAACGGCAATTGGGACACCGTATAAGGATAATTTTTTCTTTTCAGATTTAGATTGTAAGATTCTCCATTGATGTTTAAGGTTATCTTCAGAAGCTAAAGAGATCCAAGCTGGATCACCTTCGGCATAAGTTTTCTGAGATTTAATCAATGAAAGTAAAGTAGAGAATGATTGATCTGGGGTAGCATCTTGATGATACTGCACCCATTGATGAACAGTCCAACCAATAGTATTTGTCATGATCTGATTGAATGAAGAGAAGTTAGTAAGAATGGACGAAAGAAAGAAAGAAAGATTTCGGTTTTTTTTTTATTTTTTTCAGGAATACATACTTATGATAAATAAACTGGTATTGGAAGTTTTTATGATATTAAAGATTAAAAAAAAAAAGAATAGGGGTGTTATAAAGATAAAGAGGAGAAAGAAAGAAAGAAAGAAGAGAAAGAAGAGGAGTAGAAGAGGAGAAGAAAAATGGGTTATATAAATTAACGAATTTTTTATCTTCTCCGATGGATGATCTATGGTAAGGTATTAGTTATTGAAAAAAAATCAATGTTGATGAACCGCCGTTTTTTCGCCGACACTTATCTAATTATTAATCGGCACACCGATGTATAGTGAATCCATTATAATTGGCTAAGCTAAATTGGATAATTCACGTGACTTCCATTGTTTTTGTGGGGATAAGGGTTATCTTACAGCCCTTGATAAGAATCATTACATCATTACACCACCCGGAGAAGACCATTTTATGCAATTAACATTACGTAAGATCAACACCGCGGGTGTAACCGTGGAGAGCCATAACAGAATCAAAAAGTAAAACCACAAACAACATCTGTACACCATTGAATTCCCGGGATTTTAATTGTATTTGTAAAAATTGATTTAATCGCGCGCTTTTACCCCGTATAAGCTATTTTCAAAATTTTTTTTTTGATCTACTCTTCTTTACTTAGCTTTTTTTTTTTTTTAAACGGTTTACTACTAAAGGGTATATATAAGTAATATAATACTACGTTATAATACATTATAAAGAAAGTAGTGAATGTAATGTAAAAAAAAAATATATTAGAAAAAGTAAATATTAATATAATTTTTTCATAACCTCCACCGCTAAAACTTAATCAACCAGTTATACAACCCGGAATCATCCAATACCCACTGACTAACTCTATGTTTAAAAACAACTCAAACCTCTCTTAGTTAAGAAAAAAAAAATTTTTTTTTAAGTGAATTTGATGGAGAAGGAAAAAAAAAATTCACGTAACCATTAATGGAGAAAGTGCCCTGTGTTCTTCTTCTCTTTTTCATATTCTTCTTTCTTCTTTTTATACAAGGAATACTCTAATCATCTTAATATCATTTAACATCATCCAAGGAATTCAATTATTGATTCAACTAGTCTCTCATTTTTTTTATAATTTCCTTGCTGTTCTACAACACTCCTCCTTCCCCCCCCCCCCCATTGTATTACCTACATATACATTAACTATTCCCCGTCGATCAACTTAAGTAAAAAGAGTACCCACTTTTTCATCTATTCATCCCCTCCATCATCATCTTTACTACATTGACAAAGTATTGCTATCTACATAACTTCCTTTTGACACTTTGCTAATTCATTAAAGTTACTCACTCTCCTTTCCCTTTTTGTGCCCATTCCATCCATTCACCACCTTTATTTTTTTTTGACCTGCACTCAAGCAAAAAAAAAGTAAAAAAAAAAAAGACGAAGAAGAAGAATAGAAAGTTCTTATCCAAATTAACTTGTTCATTCCCTTTCTCATTAGAACTATCTATCTATACCTCTTTTCTCCTCATACTTACTTTGATTTGCTATATTGATGCCAACTTGAATTTACTCTCCCCTTCTCCCCCCCCCTCCAAAAAAAATACAGCTCTTTTCTTTTATTTAATAACTCTGCTACATCATGAATAAAGACCGTTATAATAATAATAACCAAATAATGAACAATAACAACAATTCAAGACAAAATAGTGTCACATCTGATAGACGTCTCCTTGAAGGTGCTTCAGAATCAGAAGCTCAAATGTTGATCACCCAAATTAAAGAACAAAAGGGGATCATCTTCACTGAGTATAATGATATTCAATTAAAATTATTCGATGTGGATTCCACTTTAACTCCAGCGGAATTCGATAATTTATGTTCTAATTTGGATCCACAATCCAAAATTATGTTATGTGAAAAGGTTAAATTAATTTATGGATTCGATTCTCTAACAGCATTCATCATTAGACTTGTGTCAATCTTGAATTTCTCCAAATTTTTATCCATATTTGATATCACATCTAACATCAAATTATATGGTTTCTACTCCTTAAATTATTTAAATCCAGTGGAAATCTTAGTTAAACAAATTCGCCATGATTTATTCATTGTTAAATCATTCAAAGAATTCACTATCCAAGAAATGAAAAAAGAACACGATTTCCATTTACCTTATAAGGAATTTAAAAGATTAAATTTAAATGATGGGAATCTGGTTGTCGTGAAAATTCTATTCAAAAATGAACAACAACCAATTGATATTTCCATTATTAAACCATTATTACCCAAAATTGAATTACTCCATTTATCTTTAGAAAATGAATCTAAATTGAGACCATTTAATGATTTAATTGATGAATTTGGAACTAATTTAAAATATTTAAAATTCGGTGTCAATAGAGGTATCTTCAAGAAAGTGCCCGTTAAGAATTCCATTGACGTTATGAAATTGGTTAACATCGATAATTTAAATTTCATTAATAATTTACAAGATTGTAAATCTCTTGACGTTTTCTTCGATAATTGGGAGTTACGGAAAAATTGTGATATCAAATTCCAACAAAATTTCATCATCAACTTTGATGTCTCTCAAAGAATAGAAAATTTGAGAATCCTCAATATCTTCCACACTTATTTAGATTCTAAAGATTTGGCTAGATTAAAATTGTTCCCAAATTTAACTCATTCTAAAATTTCATACGTCATCTTGGATAATGATGGATTCGATTTATCTGAATGTCATAACTTGCAAGAATTGAAAATCCATTTCACTTATTTCAAGAATGAAGAAGAAAAGGATGAACCTAAACCAGAAGATTCCATTCATTGGCCACCAAATTTGAAGAAACTTTCGATTACTATCCATAACATTAAAAACTTAATCCAAAATTTCTCCATCAGATTGAACATTCTAAGAAAGATTGCTAAACCATTACCTGCCTCCATTGTTGATCTGTGTATCGATATCAGTTATGATACCGGTGGATCGGGACCAGAGTTATATTCCATATCTCGTGATGACATTTTGAAGATCTCCATGCTGATTAATCAAATCTTGACTAACAACTTGGAAAATTTGAAATTGAAAGGTATTTCCCGTTACAATTATAAGATCGGGAAACCATTGATCTTCTCAGCAATCAATTTCCCTTCATCATTGAAATTATTAAGTTTAAATGATTTCATCTTGGATTACAATTTTATCAATTTACCTAATTTAAAGAAACTTTACTTGGAACATTCATTGTTTGATTCCGATTTCAATTTACCAGGTTCAGAAGAAATTCTCATTGAAAAATGTACTTTCAAAGATCTCACAGGAATCCCAGCTAACTCCAATAGGATCGAATTCAAGATGTGTACTTTCAGAAAGGTGCCAAGTTATAAAGGTGATGTGTCCAATGTTATTATCAACAATTGTAGAGTGATGGAACAACCAATGAATAATACATTCCAGTTCCAACAACAATTGCAAATGCATAACAATAGTAATAATAATAATAACAACAACAACAGCAACAATAATCACAACAACAATAGTAACCACCATCACAACCATCACCAATCAAATAATAACAACCACCATCACCAACAACAACAACAACAATCTCATCACCACCATAATCAACAGCAACAGTCACAACAACAATCCCAACCTTACTACCAACAACAACAACAACAACAATCTATTGGTAGTGTTGGTCCTCCTCGTGGATCGATCTCTCACTTGGGACGTCACCAATCGTACCCTGAAATCACATCCACTGGATTCTACAACCCTTCTAATGGTGGTAGAGAATTCCCATCATCTGCTGCTGACATGCTGGGCTTCCTGGATAAAGACTTGGAATTCCAATTGAACAACTTGTCATTGAACTCACCTAACCCACTTTCTGCTTCATCATCTAATTCAGGTAATGGTGGATTCGGTAACGGTGCTGCACCATCTCCTATTGCTAATTCATTTGCTCGTGTCGGTCACCATGGACAACCTCCACAGTTACAACATGTGAATTCAACTCCTAATGTGACTCCAACTAGTGCATTATTTAATTTACCTGGCTCATCTCCTCAATTGACTGGTCACACTGGTACTAACAATGGAAATGGTAACCAACAACAACAGCAACAACAACAGCAACAGCAGCAACAACAACAACAGCCACCATCCTTGTCTCTATTTATGAACCAATTTGGTAATAGCCATTCCTCAAGCTCCACTAATACATCATTACCTGGTACTCCAACTGGTTCCAATTTCTTCAACGGTAACGGTTCCAATAATAACAATGTCACGGGTACTCCAAATAGCAATAGCTTTGTTGATAATAGTCAATCTTCGTTTTTCATGCAACATTCGGCTTCTCAACAATCTACCAATCATCACCAGGCTCCACCTCCATTGACCCACCAACAATCATCTCAAAGTTTTATTCAAACAAACAATGGTAATGGTAACAATAATGGGTTCTTGAATGGTGGTAATGGTGCTCCTGGTTCCCCATTTGCATTCTCTAGAAGTGGTAGCCAATCTGGGTTCTTAGATAATAATGCTAACGGTAATGGTACTCCAACTGGGTTATACCCCTCCTCTTCCAATTCTGCTCATACACCTTCTGGTCAAGGTAGTGGAGCTGGTAATAACCACACTAACAGTTATTTCTTTTGATTAATGTTACAAAAAAACCTTCAATTGTTGACTCTTCAACCTTTGCTTATGTCATTTTACATCTCTTTTCTTTGTCGTTTTCTTTTACATTCACATACACCATTATTATTATTTTATTTGCTTGTTGATTGCTATAATTATACCTCTTGTTGATTATTAATCTTTTTTTTTGTTCTTTGTTTTAAGTTTTTTCCTTCCTTTTTTTATTTTTTTTTACTAACAAAACAGAAACTGTCTTCATTTATTATTATTATTACTATGATTTTTCTTTCTTATTATTTTATTGACTTATTTGCTATTTAATTCACATACATTTACATTTTATCACTTTTTTCTCAGTTCATTCATTATATATAAAACTCTCCTACTTCTTAATTATCTTATACATTTATTTTTTTTTATTTACTTCCTTTATATATCATTTTTTTACTTTTCTTATCTAACTTCCCATAAATTTTAACGTTATTCTTTTTTTACTTATAAAAAAAACTTAAACCTGTTAATAATAGTATACAAATGTAACACAAAAAAAAAACAAGATGGATAAAAACTTCATAAATGGATAGTCAACACATCATAACCAGAGAATTGTTTATTACATGAAGGACATTTTCTCATTCTGGAATTTAATCTATCATTGATACATTCATCACAGAAACAATGACCACAAACTTTCAAAGTCAAATTCTTGAAATTCCGGTTACATAAAGAACATTTAGTCATTACCAATAATGCTTGATTAATTTCATCATCTTCTTCCGATTTCACATTAGCGACAGAAGATGATCTATATTTATTGAGTAATTTCTCTAATGATTGAATTTTGGTAGTTTGTTGAGCAATGTCTGTTTCCAATGTAGACAATTTTGAAGATTGACCAGTGATGGTTTCTTGTTTCTTCAATAATTTGGCTTGCAAATCACCATTAGATTCTTGTAAACTCTTCAATTTAATTTCTAATTCTGAATTCTTGGATGTTTGAGAAGATAAATCTTTCTTAAACACTTGTTCCAAATTATTTAATTTTGTGAATAATTCTTGTTCAATTTCTAATTTATTTAATAAATTCTTCTCATTGTTTTTCAACACATCAATTAATTCACTTTGTTTAGAAATATTGGAATTCAGAATCTTATTTTGAGAACTTAAGGAATCTTTGGATCTCATTGCTTGGAAATACTTCTGGTCAGCCTTAGATTTCTCCACGGTTAATTTATTGATATATGAATCGGAATCGGCATACTTGGACAGTTTAGAGTTAGCAATCGCTCTAGTTTGTTTAAAGGCTTCCTCTAATTGTTTCAATTCCAATGATAACAACTTGTTATGTTTTTGTAGTGTTTCCAGATCTTTAGCTGGTTCCTCACCATCAACTTCTTCAGCACTAGTCTTATTGGCTTCCACATCCTCTAATCTCTTCTCTAATAATTCATTCAATTTCTTGTATTCATCAACCAATTCAGATTTCCCCTTTTCAGCCTTGAGCATAGCTAATTTGGATTGTAATTCATCTCTATCTGATCTGATTCTATTTAAATCGGTTTCCAATTTAGAGATGTATGCATTGTTGGATGAGGTTTCTTTATCCAATTTCTCTTTCAATTTTGTATCATGAGAATTTTGATTAGATTCTAATTCAAGGAATTGAGCTTCAATTTTAGCTGATTCAGATTTCAATGTTATTAATTGAGAATTCAAATTAGTGTTTTTCTGGAGGGCAGCCTGATATAGAGGAGACTTTGCTAAATCGGATTCTTTCAAATCAGATAAATTATTTTGCAAATTTAAAACTTGAGTTTCTAAGTTATGAATAGAATTCAATTTTTCCGTGAGTTGACTTGTCAATTCCGAGTTTTTGGATTTCAATTCATTCACTTCAATTTTGGAATTCTCCAATTCAATCTTGAGAGCATCGGTATCCACACCAGAGTCACCCTGACCCTTTTCGGCACTAGCATCCGCTACCGTGCCACCGTTACTGGTACCATTAGCAGCAGCGGTGGAGGAACCACCATTAGCGGAATCGGCCGGAGTGGATTCCTTTTCCTTCTTGACTTCACTGATACGATTCAATGTACTGGATTCCGATCTATCCTTTTGTTTAATGAATTCATCTAATTCTTGATTTAGTTCTTCAATTTTATCTTTAAGGAGATTATTTTCATCTTGTAATTGAGACTTAAACATATTCAAATTAGTCAATGATTCTTGGAGTGTCACCAATTTTTCTTCTTTATTAGAGATCGGTAGTGATGATATAGGAGATAGTAGTTGCACCAGGGAGTCTCGTAGAGATTTCAATTTGGTTTCATCCTTATTCTTTACACTTATTAGAAGGCTTTCATTGTAATTATTAGTTGCTGTGTTGTTATCGTTATTGTTATCCAATTTATCAAATGTTTTGAGGTTTTCTATAATTTGGAACCACCAATTACTCAACACCAAGAATTGGGAATGAACAGAATCATAATTGGAGTTCACTAGGGAGAGTTCCTTCTTTAGTCTTTTATTTTGAGATCTCAAGAGGCTCAACAGTCTATATATAGCTTCCTTTTGGTAGTAGACAACATCTTCTTGGGTGAGTTGACCAAATTCGGATAGTTCATCTAATGGATCCTGAGATTTTTTGATTTTCTTTATGATACCTGTAGCACCGTTATCTGATGAGTTAGATCTCTTCACGGACATGGTCTAAACGAATACTAAGAAGAAGAGAAACCGACAAGCTTAAAAGGAGAGACAGAGTAAAACAACAAAAAAAAAGGGGGGGAAGACAACAGATAATATCTAAGCAGCCACCAAAGTTATGAATCTATTTATAAGCAAACCTACGTATCTAATAGCAGGAGATAACCTATTAAACGGAGAAAGAAGGCACAATAAACAATCAATTTTCCAACTATTGCACAGACCCCAAAAAAAAAAAAAAATTTTAGTAGCACAGCACAACGGGGCTCCATAACCACTCCATAGTAAATCGCCCTGGCACTACTTATAAATATTGAATTTGAAGTTTTCGTTGAGAGACAAGGAAATCAAAGAATATTTGATACATCAGTGTTCTTTTAGGTTAACAATCACCAAATACATAATTAATATATGCAAAATGTTTAGACAAACTTTAAAACAATTAACTAGATCTTCTATTAGAGTGACTCCAGTTGTCACTCCAAGATTTTCATTTGTGGCTCCAATCAGATTTCAATCATCCGTTGGTTCCACTTTAACTAAGGAAGATGTTCTTGCTCGTTCAATCTCTGTTTTGAGAACTTTTGATATTAAACAAAATTCAGATAATATTAGTGTGACCACTGAATTCATAAAAGATTTAGGTATGGATTCTTTAGATTACAATGATGCATTAGTTGCACTTGAAGAAGAATTTGATATTGTGTTTGATGATAACTCTGCTAATGAAATTAAATCTGTTGGTGAATGTGTGGATTACGTTTTGAAGAATTACTTACCAACTCAAGAATCCTTAGATAAGGAAATCCGTTAAGGATATTAATACTATACAAAAATGGTTTATGAAAATTAAAATTAGGATAGAACCAAAATCCATCTAGCTTCCCCTCTTTTTCTTTTTGATTTTTCATTATATTAACTTATTTATCTATATTGCTCCAATCATTTTTCTTTTTTTTTTTTTATGACTACTACTGATTACTCTTCTCCTGTCTCTTGAAATATACTAATGTGTTTTCTTGTCGTTTTTATTTGTCTTATGTCATTCATATATCTCTTTCACGTAAATATAATTATCATTTCTATATAACCCGTTTCGGTGCCCTCAGGTCCTCCCCCATTAAAAAAAAAAAAAAACCCCAAACGTCGATTGACTCAAATCGACTCATGATTTATTGCTATTTTTAGTTAATCCACTACCATCTCCGCCATCCTTTATTTTTCTTGTTGTTATACAATAACTATTAAAAAAGTATTAAAACTCTTAAATTACTTTATCTAGACTTATCGTATATACAATAGAAGAATTCATTGATATATTTTAACTGTTATCACAAAATGTCAGAAGAATCGTTAGATAATAAAGTTGAACAATTACAAATTGTTAATGATGATGATCACCAGACTGAATTGGTTTCTCATTCAGATCATACAGATGATGAATATGATGATGACCAAATTGATGAATCAGAATTGACTAAACAAGAATATGAGAAAACTAAGCAAGAACATTTTGAACAATTAAAGCAACAATATGGTATGGTGGAAATACCTGATAGTACACCTGATGTATTACCATCAGATTTTGAATTAACAATGGATTTACCTGATGAATCTGAATCAATTGATTTAATTCATTTAAAGATTAGATCATTAGCTGAATTAAATTTACAACGGTTTACATCATTGAAGAGTTTAATTTTGAGAAGTAATTTAATTAAATCATTAAATGATTTAAAATTAATTCCAAATAAAGAATTAATTGATGAATTAGATTTTTATGATAACAGAATTAAACATATTTCTAAACACGTTAATGAATTCACTGGGTTGACTTCATTAGATTTATCATTTAATAATATTAAAAATATTAAACATATTGAAAATTTGACAAATTTGGAACAATTATTTTTCGTTCAAAATAAGATATCGGAAACTAAAAATTTAAAACAATTTACAAAATTGAAAAATTTAGAATTAGGTGGTAATAGAGTGACAACAATTGGAGAAGATTTATTATCATTGATTAATTTAGAAGAATTATGGTTAGGTCAAAATAAATTGAAAAAATTTGAAAATTTACAAAATTTACATAAATTGAAAATTTTATCAATTCAAGCAAATAATATTGAAAAAATTGAAAATTTACAAGAATTAGAGAATTTACAAGAATTATATATAGCTAATAATAAGATAACTAAATTAGAGGGATTACCATTAAATTTAATTACATTAGATGTCACCCAAAATAAGATTACTAAATTAGAAAATTTAACTCATTTACAAAAATTAACAGATTTTTGGTGTTCATATAATTTAATTGATTCATTTAATAATGTTAATGATCAATTGAGTAAATTACCAATGTTAGATACAGTTTATTTTGAAGGTAATCCAATTCAATTGAAAAATCCTGCATTGTATAGAAATAAATTGAGATTGAATTTAGGTAAAAGTTTAACTAAAATTGATGCAATTTATTTAAATCAATAGATTTTGTTTATATATTGTGTATATATTTAAATCAATCAATTTTATCATGTTAATAATTAAATCAATTTTATCATGTTAATAAATAACTCAATTTTATCATGTTAAATCAATGAATCAATGAATCATGTTAAAATTTGAATCATACGAATATCGGAGATTCAAATTTCGTAAGATACCGGTATTAAATAAATTTTTCAATTGAACACGGTTAACACCCGTATCCCCAATTTATTTAAATCACCCGGCATCTCACGCGCGCGAGAGTCAACTTACCCCGGGATGTGTCTATACAGCTTCGACCAATTTTTCAACAACACGTAATTTCAATATATATAAAGGTGAAAACCTGCCCCTTCCCCAAAAAACCCCCAGTTTCTTTTTCTTTTCCATTCCCCTTCTTCTTTTTTTTTTTTATTCTTCTTATTCTTCAATTCAATTCAATTCCATAATGTTAAGAACTATCACTAAGACTCAATCTAGATTATTAACCCAATACTTCTCAAAGAGATCTCAATCCGTTTGGGCTACCGTTAAGAAGGCTCCAGCCGATAAAATCTTAGGTTTAACCGTTTTATACAACCAAGATCAAAACCCAAACAAGATTAACTTAGGTGTCGGTGCTTACAGAAATAATGAGGGTAAACCATGGATTTTACCATCTGTTAAGGCTGCCGAAGAAGTCTTATCAAAGACTGAAGTCAACAAGGAATACGTCCCAATTGTGGGGTCCCCAAAATTTAATGAATTAATTAAGAAAACTTTGTACAGCAATGATGCTAGTGGTCAAAAACTTTTAGACGCTGAAAGAATTGTCACCGCTCAAGGTATCTCAGGTACCGGTTCCTTAAGAGTTTTAGCTGAATTCGTCAAGACTTTCCACTCCACTAAGGAAGTCCTTGTGCCAAACCCAACTTGGGCTAACCACATTGCTATCTTAGAGAAGGCCGGTTTAACCACTTCTAAGTATGCTTACTACGATTACGCTACTAACTCCTTAGATGAAGCTGGTTTATTAGCTGACTTATCTAAGGCTGCTCCAGGTACCGTTGTTTTGTTACACGCTTGTTGTCATAACCCAACTGGTGTTGATCCAGAATTAGAACAATGGGATAAGATCTTGGATGTCATTGCTGAAAAGAAATTATTACCATTATTAGATATGGCTTACCAAGGTTTCAGATCTGGTAACCCAATCGATGATTTGGCTATCTTATTCAAATTCAATGAAGCTGTCGCTTCCGGTAAGTTAGACAACTTTATGCTTTCTCAATCTTTCGCTAAGAACATGGGTTTGTACGGTGAAAGAGTTGGTTCTTTATCTATCATCACCGCTGACGCTGAAGAATCTGTTAGAGTTAAGTCTCAATTAGAGAAGGTTATTAGACCATTATACTCATCTCCACCATCTCACGGTTCTAAATTAGTTGAAATCATTTTATCTGATGAAACTATTTACGGTCAATGGTTAAAGGATGTCGAAGTTATGTCTAGTAGATTAGTCGACATGAGAGCTTTACTTTATGATAAATTAAAGAACACTTACAAGAACCCATTAAACTGGGATCACTTGTTAAACCAAAAGGGTATGTTCTGTTACACTGGTTTGAAGGAAGACCAAGTTAAGAAGTTAATCGAGGAAAAGTCTGTTTACTTAACTTCCGATGGTAGAATCTCTATTGCCGGTATTTACCCAGCTAACGTTGATTACTTGGCTAAGTCTATCAATGAAGTTACCACTGCTTAAATAACTGTTTTTTTTTCTTCACCCCTCTCTCTTCATTATATATCATACACCTTTTTTTTTTTATTATTATCTGTTTTGTTTTGTAATTAAAAATATTTCAATCACATTCTCTCTATTCCCCACAAAATTTCATTTAGCGCAAATGAATCGTCCACTCGTGCTGCCAAAATCCGCGATCCGCTGATCTCATGTCTCACACCGTCTTAATAAAAAAAAAATTTTTGTTTATACAAAAGTAGAGTGATCCCGTGGTTTGCTCTTTTATTATGGCTAACTGTTCTTTCTTTTATTTTAAATTTATTCATTCCAAATCAATTTTAAAATTACTCAATTGATATAATAATATGTCATACTCTATCAGTGAAATTCCTACTAAACCATTTACTGACCAAAAACCGGGTACCTCTGGTTTAAGAAAGAAAGTTACAGTGTTTCAGCAACCAAATTACACTGAGAACTTCTTACAAGCTTTATTTGATGCCATTCCAGAAGGTGCCAAGGGAGCTACATTAGTGGTTGGTGGTGATGGTAGATACTACAATAATGCCATTGTGCAATTAATCGCTAAGATTGGTGCCGCTAATGGTGTCTCAAAATTGATCATCGGTCAAAACGGTATCTTGTCTACTCCAGCTGCATCTAATATTATAAGAACTTATAAGAAAGATGAAGGTTTAGAAATTACCGGTGGTATCATCCTAACGGCATCCCATAATCCAGGCGGACCAACTCATGACGCAGGTATTAAGTATAACTTGTCTAATGGTGGTCCAGCCCCGGAACCAGTGACAAATAAATTATATGAAATCTCATTAAAACTTGACCACTACAAGATGATCAAGGACTTACCAGAGATTGACATCACTACAATTGGTACCACAACTTATGGACCTATCACAGTGGAAATCATTGACTCCGTCGAGGAATACGTCACCATGGTGAAATCAATTTTTGATTTCCCAAAGATTAAGAAATTCTTAGAAACTCAAACTCCAAAGGGATTCAAATTCTTGTTCGATGCATTAAATGGTGTCACGGGTCCATACGCTAAGGCCATCTTTGTTCATGAATTGGGTTTATCTGAAACTGAAAATGTTCAAAATTGTGTTCCTAAACCAGATTTCGGTGGATTACATCCAGATCCAAATTTAACTTATGCTAAAACTTTAGTTAACAAGGTGGACGCTAAACATATTTCCTTCGGTGCTGCATCCGATGGTGACGGTGATAGAAATATGATTTATGGGTATGGTGCCTTTGTTTCACCAGGTGATTCCGTCGCCATCATTGCCGAATTTGCTCACCATATTCCATATTTCAAGAAAACCGGTGTGTACGGGTTGGCCCGTTCCATGCCAACTTCTGGTGCCTTAGATTTGGTTGCTAAATCTAAAGGTTTGAACATTTATGAGGTGCCAACTGGTTGGAAATTCTTCTGTGCCCTATTTGATGCTAAGAAATTGTCTATCTGTGGTGAAGAATCTTTCGGTACCGGATCTGATCACATCAGAGAAAAAGATGGTCTTTGGGCTGTGCTAGCTTGGTTAAACTTGCTTGCTGGATTTGAGGAAGAATTCCCAGGTGAAGAGGCCACTATCAGATCCGTGCAATTGTACTTCTGGAAGAAATACGGGAGAACTTTCTTCACTAGATACGATTATGAAGAATGTGCCACTGAAGATGCTAACAAGATTATGGCTCTATTACAATCAAAGGTTGATCAACCAGACTTTGTTGGATCCACCGTGGATGGGTCCACTGTGACAGAGGCTGCCAATTTCAGTTACACCGATTTAGATGGTTCTGTGTCGGCTAAACAAGGTTTATATGTTAAACTTGCGAGCGGATTAAGATTCATTGTCAGATTATCTGGTACTGGGTCATCAGGGGCTACCATTAGATTATACTTGGAGAAGCATTCAGATGATACATCAGATGAAGAATTGAATAAGACTCCAGATGAATTCTTGGGTGAAGACGTGTCTACCGTTTTGAAATTATTAAAGTTCAAGGAATACATTGGTAGAGAAGAACCAGATGTTAAGACTTAATTTTTGATTTTACTTTCCTATTAATTCTTTTTTTTTTTTATTTCCATCTTTTCTTGATTTCATCGATTACATCTTTAGTTTGCTTTTTGTTTTGACTTCTCCTTTTCCACATCAATCTTAACAAATCCTTTATTATTATTATTATTTTCTTTTTAACACACAATTTTATTTTTATTATTATTATCACTAAAACATCATATTATAATTCTTCGTCATCATCACTGAAATTTAATTCTTCCTCTTGGAAATCTCCAACTTCGATCATCACGGGTTTCACAAAACTTCCATATTTATTTAGACATTGGAAATACCGCTTTCCCTTAATGGATCCATCATTTTTACCTAATGGTTCATCTAATTGTATACCCACCCACACATTGACAGAATCAATCTCTGGGACTTCACCTATATATTTAATTGTACCTAATTTAGCTAATTCACCAGTTTTATTAATTTTACACCGATCACCAATATGAAATTCCTTAGATTTCTGCTTATTCATATTCAATGCAGCTTTCACTTTCAAATCATATTCTGGATTATATCTTCCTAATTTTTGTTCAATTTTCCATCTTTTCACAGTGTTATGCATTTTATCATATTGAGCTTCATCTAATTTATATATTTCTTCATCATCGTTCTCTTCTTCTTCCTTTTGTAATTCAATCAATTCAGAATCTGGATTAGTATTATCCACATGGATTCGGGATAATCCACTGATTCCGAGATCTTCTAATTTCTTATCATCATCAATAATCTCCGATTTATTTTGACTATCTCTAGTTTTGTAAAGCCAAAGTTTTTGATCTTGTGGTGGGATCCCCGTGATGAATTCTAATTTTTGTTTAAATTTTGAAATTGACCAATCCGGTGACACTCTTCTATCCGAAGAGGTCAATCCTGACGTGATATGAATTGTAATATCGTCCATTGTGTGGGTAATGAATATCTAAAGATGTCTTGTATAAATCAATCCATCACGTAAACACGGTTTTTTTATCAACACACACACAAAAAAAAAATTTTTTTTTCAGTTTATGTGATAAGAAGCAAATACTAGATTTCTTCTTTTTAAAAGAATAATCACATACCATGGCTAAGATAACGTCTCATCATAAATACAAGAAGAAACCACCAGTGGGGTTTTCTAAGATAGAACCAACTCTGAATAAATTACAACAACAACTCAAAGAAGCTCAAGCTAAACCTATCAATGTTAACAGACCCAAACATGAATCTTATTGGGAGATCCAACAATTGAATCACACTAAATCTAGATACGTTTACGATTTATATTATAATAAAAAAATCATAAGCAGGCCACTATATGATTGGTTATTAGCTAATAAATTTGCAGATGGTCAATTAATAGCTAAATGGAAGAAACAAGGTTACGAACAATTATGTTGTTTAAAATGTATTCAAGTCAGTGAAAATAATCAAGGAACAACGTGTATCTGTAGAGTACCTAAGGCTACTCTTAATAAAACTGATGATGAACAGAATAAAGGTAAAGACAGAGATATACGATGTGTCAACTGTGGATGCCGTGGTTGTGCAAGCTCAGATTGACGTTCTGTTAATGGTAAAAACTAATTTCCTTATATAGGAACAGGTTTCTGAGGGAAATATATATAGATATATATATATATACGTATTGTTTGTGTATTAGTTTTAGGTAATTAATACCGCTCTTTAAAAGTCTATTGTTTTAGGAATATTTTGCGCTTTTCAGCTTTTTTAGGTGTTCGGTTAACACCTTTATTCTTTATATTTACTTTTGGGTTTTTTTCCTTCTCGAGGACTTTAACATAAGGGGCATTGGGACCCTTTTTAATGTATCATTGATTTAATAGTATATTTGTATATTCATTTATATTTGAATTTATGAATGGTGATTAAAATTAGTTATTTTTCACTTAAGGAGTCAAAAAATCGTTATCTCTATTTCTGCTATCTTTTGGATAGCAACACCTGTAGAAAAAGTCTTGGTTTTTTTCTAAAATTTATTAGTGTTTTACTACTGTACTTTTCATGTTTTGTGCTGTATATCTGTTATCTCTAATATGAAAGTCTTGGGTAGATCATTGATGAGGATTAAAGAGTTAACTTTAGGGTAATATAAACGATAATGAATAGTTAAGCCAAGGTTTTTAAGATCATTCATTACACAAATTTTCAATGAGATCATAGATAAGGCTGAGTATACTAAACATTTTACACTGTATAAAACCAGTAAGCTTGTGTAATATTAAAAACAAGATCCTTAAATCTATCAATTCTGGTTGGCTGCCTGGAAAATTATTGAATAAAGTTAAAAAACTTAAAACTTAAGTACTCCATGCATCTGAGATGAATGGAAGAAAACAATACAGCAGATACTACAATACTGGATAACTAAAAATTTCTCTAAGACTAGTATTTCTTTTGTTTGAATTTGATCTTCACAGTATAAAGTATTTGCCATTTCCTTGATATGTTTTTGATTCATTCTTGTAGATTTAGTAGCTTTTTTTTTTCTTTACTGTTTATTAAACTATCAAATAAATGTTACCCGTGTCTGCTGTTCAAACGGTTAAAACAATAAGATCAAGACTCAATAATGGTCCCCTACAGATCAACCCAGATAGTAAAGAAGGTGGTGAAGTCACAGTGCATTCAGAAACCTCTCAATCTTCATTTGGATCACAGAGTAAGGATCAAGGATTAAGAAAGCAGTTCTCATTTTGGTCTATCTTAGGTGTCGGATTTGGATTGACTAATTCTTGGTGTGGTATATCTGCATCCATGTCAGCTGGTATCTCCACAGGTGGTTGTATGGTCATCGTTTATGGTATTATCATTGTTGCAGTGGTGTCTATCGGTGTCGCCGTGACACTTTCAGAATTGACTTCTGCTATTCCAAACGCTGGGGGCCAATACGTGTGGACCAAAATGCTAGCTCCAAGAAAGATCGCTCCATTTTGGTCATTTCTATGTGGACAATTAGCTTGGATCGGATCAGTTTTCACAGTGGCTTCAATGGCCATCTCATTAGCTACGATGTTGACATCAATGTACACTTTAGCTCACCCAGGATTTGTGGTGCAGAAATGGCATATCTTCATAGCTGCAGAAATCTTACATTGGTTCACCTTCATTTTTAACTGTTACCAAGGTTGGTTACCATACTTAGCTACAGCTGCTCTTTACGTTTCACTTCTCTCCTGGATCACAATCACTATCACTGTGCTAGCTTGTTCAGGAGGTAACTTCCAACCAGCTACTGTGGTGTTCAAGGATTTTGATAACCAAACAGGTTGGTCATCCGATGGTATTGCCTTCATTACAGGATTAATCAATCCAGCTTGGTCCTTCTCTTGTTTAGATTCTGCTACTCACATGGCTGAAGAAGTTATGTACCCAGAGAAGGTCATCCCGCAGGCCGTGGTGTCCACTGTGTTCATTGGGTTTGTCACTGCATTCAGTTACGTTGTCGCTATGTTCTTCTGTATCACCGATATGAATGCCATCTTGAATGAATCTACCGGATTCCCAGCATTGGATATTTACTATCAAGCACTAGGAAACAAGGCTGGTGCCATTGTGTTGTGTTGCATGGTGTTTGTGTCTTTATTAGGTTGTAATATTCAATGTCAAACTTGGCAACAACGTTTATGTTGGTCCTTTGCTAGAGATAATGGTATCTGGGGTTCTAAATGCTGGTCTAAGGTGAACACCAGATTGGGGGTGCCATTCAATGCTCACTTGTTCTCATGTTGTTTGGTTTCTGCTATTTTATGTATTTACATGGGTTCTACTACAGCCTATAATTCTTTGGTCACTGGTTGTATCACTTTCTTGGTGTTGTCCTATGCAATTCCAACTGTTTTCCTCATCATAAGAAAGAGACAACTCACTCCAGGACCATTCTGGATGGGGAACTGGGGGTGGTTGGCCAATGTTACCATGCTTGGCTGGGCCGCTTTTGTTACTGTATTTTTCTCCTTCCCATTTCAAATGCCGGCCGCTGAAGATACTATGAACTATGCTTCGTGTGCTACAGCTGGTGTCATTTTCTATTCCGTGGTGTATTGGTTTCTCCGTGGTAAGAAGCATTTCATTATGCAAGATGATCCTGAAGATGAGTTAACTGCTATCAGATCACCATTCAATGAAATTGAAATTATTAAAACTAGAGCCACATTATCAGGAATCAGAAGTCAGGCTTTGGCTGATGAAATTGTTGTTTGAAGTCGGCGTTGCTTCAACTTGGTTTTTTTTTAACTTTTTTTGTTTCTTATTCTTCATTGGCAACCAGCACAAATCTGTTGTTTTTTTTTTTTGATTACTCTATTTATTAGATATTTATTACTTATTAGTCCTGCTTTTATTCTTATAACCTTTACTTTTTGCTTTCAGCAGACCTTTTTCTATATATTCTGAGCTAAAGTGCTCTTCTCGTTTCATAAATTTCTAAAACCTGTCCCGCAGGACAAATTTTAATTTTTTTTTTTTGGGGAAAGGTCATTTTGATGCTATTCGAATCATTCTTGCTATTACTTATATTAATCTTATTTACTTTAATATAAAATATCTCTTATGTCCACTTAATAATTACAGATTAATAGGTAACACGACATTAACAGTTCTTCAGAAAAGTATGAAGAACGCAATCGTCAGAGCAGTGCTCATAGCATACATGTTTGCAACCTCAATTAGGGGTCACCCTTTACATATCTATCCACCTATAGCAGATCGTGAAGGATTTGGGCAGTCCATTGGAGATCTACAGGTAACACAGGGTGATACGGGATTTTAAAAATCCATGCCCTGTTTTTATTTTGAAGATTGTATAACAGCTGACATTTGGTCAATATTTTGAAATTTAAATGTACTTAAGATGAATTTCTGGAAATTATCATTTATAAGTTTTTTTCATTTATAGCATATTTAGTTTTTCTTTACATGTTTCCAATACGTAATAGAGATACTATGTGATTAATTATATTTTTAAGGGAAAAAATTGCCCTAGTGTCATTTTGTAGATTAAAAAAAACTTCATAAAAATATGTAGAACACTTTTTCAAGTGTGGAAGCTGCATAGAATTGGGATCAGTCTATGCATGAGTTGCGTAAATACCTTAAGCGAGACTTGCTATCAGTGAATGCTTAATGCACTCATGTTAACAATTTAAAGAGGAAGCAGGGAGCAAAGTGGTAGCATGAATTTTGTAAGTTTTTTTTTTTTGGAATTAATTACACTACGCTAATTTATAAACAAAGAAATTTATATTTGGTACTAAGAAAGTAATTCGATCAACAGATTAAAAGAGGAGAGAACAAGTAAAAAATTCAAACAAACCCAAGCTCAATTTCAACAAAAAAGGAAAAAGCGAAAAAAAAAAACACACAAAAAGACACTATCGGCGGAAACATAAAAAAAAAGAAAAAAAAAAATTTATAAACAAAGAAATTTATATTTGGTACTAAGAAAGTAATTCGATCAACAGATTAAAAGAGGAGAGAACAAGTAAAAAATTCAAACAAACCCAAGCTCAATTTCAACAAAAAAGGAAAAAGCGAAAAAAAAAAACACACAAAAAGACACTATCGGCGTGAACTTAAAGGCAGGGGTAGAAGAAAAGGAACAAAAAAAGATAAAGAGAAAATAAATTGAATATCCAATTTAAGGGGAAATGTGGAGGGGGGGGGTGGATAAAAAAAAGAAGGGAGGGAGAAAAATCAACAATTATTGCAAAATAGTGGATGTTGGAAATAACGGAAACTAACGTTTATGTTTACTAGAAGCAGTTTGAGGCTTCAGCAATTCAAAAGAACACATCAATTTTTCATCAATGTTCATCACTGCACCCCAGTTATCAAATTCACCACAATAGTTAGGAGCACTAAAGATGGTCACCAATTTCCGTTTACCGTAAAATTCGTAACCTTCTTCGACAACCATGTGGCCTCTAGCAATTAAATCAAATTTAAACCGTTCACAGAATTTGGACACCACCTTTTTGTTAAAACAGTAACTAACACCTCTATCATTAGGGGACCAATCTGAGCTTCCAAATTGTTTACTGGACTTATTGGATCCACCCGAGGAGGATGAAGAAGGCAAACCGAATGAACTGTTATCCTTAGGGTCTGACCAAAGTAAATCAGCTAAAAGACCATCTTCAGGGATATCAGTAGGTCTTTGAATCTTCTTAATTTGGTTTAGATCAGTCAATTGAGGAGACAGTCCACCGTGGACGCAAAAGATTTTGTTAGCGATAGTGGCAGCAACCGGCAATGTGTTGAACACATCAACCAGTAGTTTCCACATCTTCACATTACTTCTTCTTTTACATTCATCGTAGAACCCGTACATCTTAGTGATTTGAGCTGACTCATGGTTACCTCTTAACATAAAAAAGTTTTCCGGGTACTTGATCTTCAAGCACAGCAAGAGTAAGATTGTCTCTAATGACTGTTTCCCACGGTCGACGTAGTCACCCAAGAACAAGTAATTAGCATTAGGTGGGAATCCACAGAGTTTGAAGATCCGTAACAAGTCATGGAATTGACCATGGATATCACCGACAACCTTGACCGGGGCAGCCAATTCAAGCAGCATTGGTTGATGCATGAAAATGGTTCTAGCCTTAGAGCAGATGAATTTGATCTCATTGGATGAGATAAAGAACTTCTTGGAAAACTTTTTGGATAATCCGGATTCCACTAATTTTTCGATGATGGCATCCAAATCAATGTTAGAGGAGTTGGAAGATTTTCTTTGCTGCTGTTGGGGGTTAGAAGAAATGGAGTCCAATTCTTGGTGGAACACACCGGTATCGTTATACCTACTAACAGTGTCATCCAACAGAATGGAGGTGGTGTTATTACTAGTGGTTTCATGGGAGCTCTCCTCTATCGGGTATAAGTTTTGGACAGCCTTAGAATTTGGAGGAGACGGCGTTGAGGAGGACACCGATGAAGTGGAGATGGTGGTGAAACAAGATTCTGCGTTGCTATCTATAGATGTTGAAACACAGTTATCAGATTCTGATTTATTGTGCGATGAAATGTTGAGAGCCTTAGCCATTGATGCAGCGATTTCCAAGTCATAGTAATCCTTTGGAGAAGAACCAAGGACAGAATCGGAAGTACTCTTTTGATTGTTTAATGGGGGACGTTGTTGTTGTTGTTTCCGTTGAGTTGAGTTTGCAATATTGTTCATATCGTAACGGTCATTAGAATTATTAGATTTGTGATTATCATTATTGTGTGAGTGGTGGTGGTTATGTTGGCGTTTACGACTCGGGTCTGGATCGTCCTTGGATGAACCAGAGGACGATACTATTCCCGACCCACTTGATGATGAGTTGGAACCTGATGAGTTGTTCGCAGACGAATGTGGATTGCCATCTTTACTGGGTGAGTTTCCCATAACTTAACAAAGGAGAATTCTTAAGGAAAAGTAAAAAAAACAAAAGATGGATGGATAGTTGATTGGATTGAGGGTTGAAATTTTTCAAACACACAGAACAAATAGACTAGTGAGTCAAGATGATAAGAAGAAGTTAAAGTGTATAAACACAAACTATTAGTTAGTTAGTTATATGACTTTTATTAATCATCTTTTGTCTTTTTTGTCAAATTTTTTTGTTGAAAGTTATAAGCACTGTCAACAATAAGAAACGTGTCAACTAAGAAAACTCGCCGGGATGGTTATGTACCACTGGGGTTTTTTAACAGATAGGTCACGTGATTACACATCTGTCAATTTAATTACACGGGTTCATATACTTTTTGTGAATGGGAACATGAAAAAAGACTTATTCAAATGTCAATGGGAAAGTGTTCATATAGTGTTAATAGTATAACCGGTAGAACATATATCATGGTTGATTTAAAAGAATTTGATCAGCCGAATTTTAAGAATTCAGCTTCACGGTTGGATAAACCATCCAATTATTTAATTAAAAAGGCTCAACGTGATGAAATAAATGGATATTCTAATTTAAAGAAATCATTAACTTCATCAACAATTTATATTGGGAAACTATCTTACAACACTACAGAGGAACAATTATTTGAATTGTTTTCCAAAGTTGGTGAAATTGATCAAATCAAGATGGGATTAGATAAAATTAAATTAACTCCAACAGGGTTTTGCTTTATCATTTTTAAGAAACCAAAATTTGCTATTCAGGCTACTAAGTTCTTAAATAAAATGAAGATCAATGGAAAGGAAATGGAAATTGATTTAGATCCAGGATTTGAAGAGGGGAGACAATTTGGTAGAGGTCTCGATGGTGCTCAAAGATCTCACCCACAATATAATAATAATGGTAACTACAATCAGGGCAACCGTTATCGTAACAATTACAATAACAGAAGGGGAGGATTCAGAGGTGGAAGAGGTAACTACAGAGGACGTGGTGGATTCAGAGGTGGAAGAAGTAATTACAGAGAAAGAGAAAGAGGTGAATTTAATAGAGATAGCAGAGATCCATACGTTAGTCAAAAATTCAGACAACAACATGAACCAGTGATGACAAGTGCACCTTCAGGTCAATTTATGCCTGCAGGTCAACAACAACAATTCCAACCTCCAACTGCAGATTACTTTATTCCTCCTCATCAAGCTAATTATGGTGGCCATTATAACCAACAACCGGCACCCCAACAACAACAGCAATACGGTGGCTACCCTGGAGATAGAGGTTACAATGAATATAATAATAATAATTACAATAACAGCTCAAATAATGGTTACCAATATGATGACCGGAATAGAGACTTGCCCCCACATATAGCCGATCAGGGTTACAACCGTGGACAACCCCAGGGTCAGGGAAACCGTGATGACCTTCCTCCTCACATGCAATAGGATCTATATACGTTTCTTCCTCTTCTTCTATGTACTTGTATAATATAAAACTAAACTAAATCAACCAGCTGTAGTAATACCAAAAATCAATTGTGTATCCCACGACCAAATTTTTGTTTCAATTTTCTCAACTAGGCCAGGTAGGACAACAATCCATTTTTTCCATACATTAAATTAAGTTGTGTTCTTCTTATCTATTTTTACTACTATTTAGACCAAATTATCCACATTTGTAAAAGCCTATATCTAGAATAATGGATGATATAATATCTAATTTCAAAGATGCCGGGGAATTGGCATTCCAGGATCCACAATTGTTTCCTCAAATTCTTGATAATTTTATATCGATTTTAACTTCACATCCCATCACAGAGACTAGAATTCAATTAGCTGGTTTAGATTTCATCCATCAATGCTATTATTTAAAGAAAATGAAATCATCCCAATTAAGATTAGAACATTGCTATAAAATTATAGACTTGTTAGCGTACTCTATTCTGAATTTACCATTTGATTTGACCGATAAACAAAGGTTATTACAAATTCAATTACAAACACAAACACAAACTTTGGAACCAATTCAAGAACTTAGGCCTCACCATTTGGTGTATGCTAAATCTGTAGATATCTTGCATGCAATTTACGATTTGGCGTTTTATAGAATGATAACCGTTCCAGATCATGATAAATGGAATATTCTCACCTTGGTGAAGAAATTTGTCATAGACCATTGGCAAACCAGTTATCCCTTACTAGAATTTAATAAGGAAACAGATTTACACAGAGCATTAAATGTTAAGATATCATCTACAAAATTCATCGGTAAGGTTATTCAAACGCAACTTCCCTCTAGATCATCTAATAATACTCCAGTTCCAGAGGGTGAAAGCACAGACAAGGAACACAGTGATTCCGAAGATGACATACTAAATGATATATCCCTAGCCATGGTTAACAGAGATCACGAATTCTTGTATGCAGGTGGATTAGATACCGAAGCTACTGATTTAATAGATGACTTGTTCACCCTCTTGAACCAAGATAAAGTACTAAACATGATAATGTTTGACGTTGCATTCCACGTATTATTGACAATCTTCAGAACGAAACCTAATTATATCAGTGCTAAACTATTGACTTTCACGTTAGCATACGAATCACAACTTAAATTGAATCCAAAGTTTGACAGTGATAATAAATTAAAATTAAAATTGATTAAGAAATTCAATGATAGATTGGATAAAGTTTCATTATCGTTCTTCCTCAATAAAGGGTTCCTCACTAGAGATGCCAATTTGAAGGCAAGATTCGAGAAGAAATTAAATTACTTAAGTTCTAAGCCTAAGGAAAAAAGAGTCACCGCTGAAGATGATAATGAAGAGGAAGATGATGAAGAAGTGACCCGTTACAAAAGACGGAAGTTGGATGAATCATCTAAAGAAGATAACAAAGATCTATGGTTCTACAATAATTCCACTGTGGCTAGATCTGATGATTATAAATCATTATATTCTTTGCTCCCGCCAGATGACCAGTTGGGAGATTTCGATTTGTCTGGACTTGATTCTACTTTGCTTACTACAATGATCTTAAATGCTCTACAAAATGTTAAAGTTGAAAAATTAGTGAAGGCTTTGAACATAGTATCGGATAGATACAAAGGGTTAGTGGTGATACCAGAGGAACAGCCAAAACAAGAGGATGAAGTCAAACAAGAACCTACTCAAGGTATTGAAGGTGATGATGCCGATGCAGATGATTATGACCCACTAGCTGGGTTCGAGTCTGATTCAGATGCTAAGAAGAGAAAACCGGTTGCTTCAAGATTAGAGTCCGATGACAACGAAGACGAAGACGGTGACGATAATTATTCCATTCCTATTCCTAAGGATCTTAACCTGGAAGAGAAAAAGGAACACTTGAAGTTAATCATCAACAATTTTATCAAGTTGTCTAATAATGAAAATGCTGGATCTAACGGTAAACAGGGTTCCACAGATGACACCGAGGATAAAACATTGAGCAGAATTGCTATAACCAATTGGTCGAAAGATTCCTGGATTCTTGTTTTAACAAGACTTGCAACTCGTGGATTGACAGCAACTCCGGAATTGGCTACATTTGTCAGAGAACAATTATTAGCATACTTACAGATTGATATCAAGAATAAGATTGACCCCATAATAGAATGGTTAAATGAAGAATATTACAATGAAGAGATCACAAATAAAAAGGATCACGAGGTATACATCCATTATACGTCAATTATCTTAGACAGTATCATTCCATACTTAGACAACACTGACCGGAAGTCGTTTATCAGATTGTTATCGGAGTTACCCTATTTGACCCACGACCATATTGTCAAATTAAAGAGTGTGTGCTACGATCCAATCAGATCTCGTGTTGGTATGATGTCTGTATTATATTTGATTATGTTTAAACCGCCTTTGTTCAATGAAATGGTGAATCTCTTAGCAGAGATGTTGGATGAGCGGGGGGACGATGATGAAGTGCTGAAGAATGAATGCTTGAAATATTTGAAGAATTATGCTAAAGATAAAATCCCTGACAGATTTAAAGAATCTGCACCTCAATCAAATGATCAGGCGGGTGCTGCCACATCTGCAAAGACAGCTGTTGTCTCTGTTGGTGATAATGATGCTAAATGATCAGGAATGACTCGTTCAACCATTTTTTATATACAAATAATTAATGAATAATAAAGTTTCTTTCTCGTATGACAATATTTAAATAATGGACACAAAATAATAATATAGTACATACATGAATCGAGGACCTTAAGAAAATTTGACCCTTACGCATAATAATTTGGGGTGGGTCTTGCACGTTTGGATGGGCTACCATTTTATTAGTTATCTAGCATTAGGGGAGGGCAGCTTAACTGTATTTCGAATTTTAAGCGATCGAACGGGACGGAAGTAATATACTACAAGAGGTAATTGTCAATTAATCTAAAAAGAAACGGGGTAGATCTTCTATTGTAAGATGTACACTAAAAGATAGGCTAGAGATCTACACTGGAATGATGCAGCAAAATAAAAAACAATTGTATATTAAAGGGAAAGAAAAAATATTTATTTAACAAATAGATATTTAGAAACATAAAGAGAATAATACTCAACAAAGTAGAATAAACGGGTGAAATAACAATAACAACATACAATTAGAAAACTTTAATCAAGGCACAAAGAAAAGGTGATCAAAAGTGGACTCGTAGTGAGATAGTTTGTAATCATAAGTGGTATCCCAGTCACGGCACATATCACCACCAGAAGGACCAATATGAGCACAATGAACTTCAGGTCTGAACTTCAACATAGTTTGATGAATAGATCTACAGAAGACAGTGTCTCTACCACCTTCATAGGAGGCACCCATTCTTTTGGCCATAATTTGAGCATAACAATCATCGTAAGAGGAATATTCGGCCAAATCACCAGTACAGTACATTTCATGAATGGAACAAATAGAGTCAACAGTGGATTCCTTCAGTAATTCTGTACCATTCTTACCGCTATCTGGGTATGCCGTTTCTAACACAGTGGCACCCAATTCAGCACCTAACTCATATAATTCATCAAAATATCTGAAGACAGCATCGTACTCAGCAATGGCATACGTGCAGTTAGAACCATCTAAGTAGGCAAAAATATCGAGTAACGCAGGATAAACAACTGTAGTGTTGGCGAAGCTGAAACCGATTTTCACGGTAGCAGCAACCATGTTATCATCGAAGATGAAATTGACAATGGTACCGTTGACTGGGGTACCAATCAATTTAAACTTGACTTCTGGAACCAAGTTTGAAAATAATCCATAGATGTACTCCGTGTTTAATTCAATCCCAGTGAAGTCTCTGGTTAGGGAGACCTTACCCTGGCAATTCTCAGTGAACATTGTAGAGTTAATTTTAGCTGCCTCAATGTTATCAGTTGGGTTCAGGAACGAAGCCCATAACTTTTCCATGAAAAGAAGAGCCTCAGTTTTGTCATTCAAGATACCATTTGGACAAAGAGGATTTGGGTCACAAGGTTGGGGTCCAGGAGTTGGAGTAGCATACGCAGCACCGATCGAGATATCATACCAGGAAGATTGGATGGTAATAGGAGCCTCAATTTCAGATTCAGTAGTGGTAGAATCTAAATCAAAGTCGATAGGCCAAGCGAAAGCAGGTAAAGCGAGCAAAGCGGAGATAGATAGAAAGTGCATCGAGAACTTCATGTTTAATAATGATTTGATTTGATGGTCTGTATTTGGATTTGGGGATCCATGATATGAGCAAATAAATAGGGAAAGGTTAATGTATTTATATTGAGATATTTGGAAGCCTACAACCAAACTAAATTGGATATAATAGTTTGGAAAATGCCCAATGGGTATCTAAACGTAGATGCATTTAAGGTACGCACATCATAATAAGACACTCTACATTAATTAAGAACGAAGCGCTAAGTAACCCTAAAATGGGGCAGAGTCATATGTTCAGAGTATCATTCCATTTGGATTATTATTGACCACATACAATCATTTGGGGAAGGGGAATGAATTACCGTTAATGTATTCAAAAATGGGGAGGAGAAATTTTTTAATTTTGATGATGTTGGTGATGACGAGGATGAATTTGAGTTTTTGAACTAAGATATCTGGGGCGGAGGATCCACCCAGTAAGACACAGAACATCTCTAATGTAACTTCTGTTTCTTTCTGTTTTATATACGGTACAATTAGATGTTTACTTTGTGACGTCTGTGGATGGGGAAGAGTCATATAGAGAATACAATGTACAGCTACTAATTTGTCTGTAGAAGAGAAAAATGTAGATTCCCTTCACTATTTAGTAGCATAGATTCTTTCCTTTATGGTGTAGGAAATAGTACAATCGTTCTTCTATGACACTTGCGTCGAATTTGCCACATGTTACGACTCTTCTTCAGTAATAGCTTGGACTTTCATATATCACAAACTCTAATCTCTTAAGCATGAGATTTTATGCTCTCCAATTAGTTTTATGTTCTCCCTGATATCATAAGAGAGTGATCAGATGAAGTTAACCATGACCTTAAAACAAATTACAGGCAAAACAAAACCACCACAAATCAATTAAAAGAAAGATAAGAACACAAGAAAAGAACTGGGCTGTTTTTAATTATAAATGGAATACACTATTCCAACTTAATAATCAATAGAACAACCGAGGATGATACACTAGAAATCTTCCTAGCATTAGTGTATCGAGCTAATCACAGATAATCTGTAAATAAAATGATCCAAAGCATTATAAAACCTGTTAGACCCTGCCCAGAAATAGATCGACTTTCCGACTCATCCCCAAAATTTCAAAGAAGAGTAAACAAAATGAGGTACCCTGCCCCAGTGACATACATAAATACGTTGTCAGAAAGGCTTTTATACAAAGTTCCCATCAACTTCTAATATGATGTTAATAGCTTGTATATATGTTCCATTAATAATGGGGAACGGATTTTCTTAATTATTAGGGCTAGTAAATGACTTGAAAGTCTACCTGATGAGATTGCGGGTGTTAGCAGATCGGATCAGAGAGCCATTCATCAGATCGATCATAAAATACACTAATTGATGCCTTTCACTAGAAAGAACATGAATAATTACCAATATGCTTAAATTTACTTATCGTAGATGAAAAATACTGCTGTTTGTAATATATTTCATTATTAATATTGAATATAGTAGAAAGCTAAAATAAAAGAATACGAAATCATTTAGTTTCCCGCTTTTCGTCAGGGAGAACTTCAATTCCAGCGGTTTCCCTAGCTTCATCAGCTTGGGCAGCCTCTAATGCCTCAATAACTTCTTCTGATGGTTCAGCATAACAAGTCCAAGCAACATATGTAGCGAAAGGACATGAAGCCCAGAACAGACCAGCTGCAACAGCAAGATTAACCATATCGCTATCATTAGTCACACCAACAATATAAGCAAAGAGACCTCCCAATGATTCTACACATCTAATTATACCAGCGCAGTAGGCAAGCTCCTTAGAGGTGAATGGGAAAAGACGGACAATCCAATACACCCATAGGAAAATCATTTCATATGGAATCTTGAAAATTTGGAAAGGAACATAAGCAGTGTAATAATAACCACCTGTTGACCAGTCGAATGCATCGTATGAATGGTTATCAATATTGTGTTGAATGACTAAACCCCAGATATAGAAGGCTGACAAAAACAACATAGTGACAACCCAGGATGCTCTAGCTCTAGTTTTGATACTGATATGGTGTAGATCCAAGTAATAACCAAGGATCATATCAGCAATAGCACTCAAAAATGCAGTCAACAAAACATTTAAGGATCTAGTTCTGACAGAAAAATTATGGGTCATGTAATTACTCATCCAAGTTTGTGCCCAATGGTTAGTAAGTAAAACTGGCAAAAGACAAAGTAGTTCCACTCTGGTAGCAACTTTCCACCAATGCTTAAGCATTCCAACTAATGATTGGTTGGTTTTGTTAGTTATAACCTTGGTTCCATCCTTTCTATAAACTTTTTCAGGGCTGGAAAGCAATGCAGTGATAAATGGACCAATGCACTGAATGGAGAACAGAGCAATATATGTGTTCAATCCAACAGCACCTTTACTTTTACCATCCTTGTTAATAGGAAAGACAATGGCACCACAAATAAGACTACCAACTTCGTACCAGACTCTCCAGATACCTAAGAAGATACCCTTAAAGTCTTTTTCTGGGTAAGTCATGCAAATAGTACCCTCAGCAGTCCAGAAAGCAGAACCACTGATACCGAGCACAACTGAGGCAATGATCATGAACACCTGATCACCGGTCTTACTATTGTAGTACAACGAAGCACTATATAAGGTATAACCGATACATCCAATCATCATAGTAAGTTTTATACCATACTTATTGACGAAAAAGGAGAACACAGGGGATAACACTGCCATCAAACCATTGGTCACACAAGTAGCTTCATAGACTGTTTTTGTAGTCGCTTGACCACCTGCACCCATAGCAATCAGGGCAACATAGATACCGACCTGTGTGAATGCCAAAGCACCCACAATATTGGCCTGGAAGAAGGTACCCCGGAAGAATTTACCAAACTTCGTGGTTGGAGCAGTCACGCTGTTAACTTCATCACTTAGAGATTCATCTATCTCAATTTGTTGTTCTTCAGGAACTTTAGACATGTTAAATGAAATAATGTAACCAAAATTAACTGGTTAACAACGAAGTTGCGAAATGTTTCAGCTTTGCCTGAAATATTAGGATCATATTGATACTTATATAAACCATTGATAAGATTAACATGTGGATCCATCACTATAGCATTGCTGATATTATTCTGCTCGACTATCTATAAGTTTATCTATAAATAAGGCTGAAAAGTGGATATTCAGATGAAATCATGGGAACCTAATAAGGAAAGTGGCGCTTCTATTTATGCTTGTATATAGTACATAATGATTGGAATGATGCAGAAATCTTTAGTTGATCGATGTAACTGTAGGGTCCGTAAGAAGTAGCCGACATATTTACCAGAGATGTCAAAGGAAGGGCAACTACGTTACTTTAATAACAAGCAGACATTCCATGAAGATCTGATCTGTACTGTTTGAAAATACGAGGACTAATATTATAGTTGAACCCCTCGTAACCAAAAAGGGAGACCGAGTAACTCCCATACCCACCTAAAATTCCAACCAAAGACATCTAATGATAGCCGAGCAAATTCGGAATCAAAAAATTCCGCTTTTGGTGGAGAGTGGTAATTGTTATCTATAAGTACCTGTTATCTATTGTACAGAATAGGAATTAACAATTTTCAGGCTTATAAGCTGCGGTAGAATAAGATAAATGAGCTTGAATATATATATATATATATGTATGTATTTATATGATAATTGCTGTTCCTTGATAAATTTAGAGTTCCCAGGCCCCCTGAATTCGGAAAATGTTGAGCAGTCTCAAGGATGCCCGCCTAATACCACTTGAACTTCCAAGAGATTACGTATTGATTCATGCCAGTGAAGATCCATTACTCTATTAAACTTATTCTATACATAATACATCACAACTAGATTAAACCTTGCTTTCTCAATTGTTCATACACCTTCAAATTCATCTTATTACCGATATCATCCTCAACTTCAACACTGTCATCTATTTGGTTCAAACTATCTCTTTGCTTCTTCTGTAGCACCTTGAACAATCCCAACACTTCATCCACTTTGGCTAACCCCATGTAAACACTAGGATCGATAACACCGTCTTGTAAAACACCTAACATGGTGAGCCCCTGTTTATGTGTAGCATTACTGAAGTGGTTACTGAACGTTTGGGACCCCTTATACTTCACATTACTGCACACTTCACAGTTACGCACAACATTCAACCCTTTCTGCTTGTAAAGCCAATATGGGATAGGTTTACCGTCTGGCCCGAGTGGAAGCCCCCTTGGATTGTAAATATTATCTTGGTCAAGTGTAGAATTACCATCTGGGTTATCAGTGTCATTACCTTCACCTGCGATACCTTCTTTACTGGTATCAACAAGTTCATCTTCAGATAGAGATTGTACTTGATTCGATTGTAATTCCAATTGTTGTTCACGCACAGACATTTGTTTAAACCGTTGGATCTCCTCGATGGTCTTCAAGTACTGTTTATTCAAAAGGGTACCCAACAATTCTTTGATAACATGATGAAGTGTTAACATTTGCAGTTTGTTATTTCTGGAACTAGATTTAAGATGCTTTTTACCATTTAAGTGGAAGTTATAACTAGATTCATTGTTAAATTGTTTCTCACAGATCAAACAGTACACTGCCGCATTGGCCCTCTGTTCCGAGATCTTGACACCTTCTTTAATACTAGATATTGATTTCTCAGGGCTTGAAAGGACATTTATCTTTGTGTAATATGTTATTAAATAATCTGACAATTCTGTCAAGTATGCTAAGTATGTCTCATTGGTCTGTATGATATCTGGATCTTGCGGCTTCCCCAAGGATTTCAAGTAATCTTCATATGTAGGTAGCTTTTGAGTATCAAGAGGAGTCGTTCTTTGTAGGTTCAACCAATTGTGGAAATGCTGTTTCAAATCTAAGAACTTATCGTACTGTTCTACCCGAGTGAAAAGATGGGATAACCTTAAATCATTGCAGAAGTTGGATTGAATACGTCTTCTTTTGCCACCATGCTTGGATGTGACTGTCTTACTGGTGAACATCTCAAATGCTCTGGATTTCGGTAGTTCAATAGATGGTTCATCCTGTGAACTGATCAGCTTATCAAATAATTCATCAAACTTGTGGAACCCTGAATCATCCTTTAGCTCATCGTCATCATCATCCTGTGATAATTCAACAAGCTTGCTTAATTTTGATTTTAAGAAATGGTATTCCTTCAGAAATGCCCTGATCTCGTGTTGTTGAAGATATTGCTCCGGCTTGTTATTGATGGACTTATTCATGGGTAAGACATTGTGTGACTTAACAGTTACCGGATGATAAAGGGCACCATTTCTTACAAGTCTTTCGGAGATAGCTAACTCTATGGCTTGCATGGTCTCCAGAATAGACCTCTGTTGCTCTAATAAAGTGAATGACATGGCTGTTGTACTAGTAATATAAGAAAAATGTGATATCTTTTTAAAGAAAACAAAAATATGGAAATTTTTCAAATTTACAAAAGTTTGGTGCAACTGTTTATTCACTTCATTTCAATAAAAACTACATATAAACAACCCACAATGGTTACAGCGTAAGTATCAGTTGATTTAGAATATATATTGATTTAGATTACTAACTCTTGTCTTTGGAATTCTTTTTGTTTCTCACATATAGTGTCCTATTAGTGCAAAACGCAACGCCAACGACGATATCACAATTCCATGACTCCATATCTAATGAACTCCCACAATTTTTAGGTTCTTGGAAGTTTGAATTGAAGATATATTTAAATAATAAGAACTCTAAGCCGTTAAATGTGGATGTGAATGATGTGAATAATAGGTATTTGTACAATTTGAAATTGAATTATTTGAACGACGGACTGAAAACTATCAACATCATTAATAACAATAAGAGCATTATCTGTGTGAAACCTCTCAACAGGGTAATTCAACAAGACGATTCATTAGAGGACAGTGAATCATTTGAACTCAGTGGTGCCAACAATGACATTGGAAGTGAGGAAACGTTGGGAAAGCTTCGCCGGAATACGAATAGAAAGACAACAACAGACAGCGATGAACCATTGGATACAGAAAAACTACGAGACCACATTAACAACGGATGTTGTAATTTGTTATCTGACGATTCTGAAGAGGATTTTGAAATGATGTTGGATAAATTACAATCGATTTGGACTTTGAAACAAATCATTAAGGGTGAAGGTGGATTCAGCTATCTATTGAACGTGAAATTGCCGGAGGGAACAGAGGAGAAGCAGGAAACTTTCAAATTGAGAACGTGTAACTGTTTCATTCATGGTCTTTTCAAAGGGTTCTTGATAGAAATTGAACACATCACTGAGCCTAGCGATGAATCTGCTGATTCTGTGAACAAGGGTAATGAATTGATAATCAAGTTTACCAAGAGTATAGAGAAGATAAAACAATTAATTGAGATTTATAAGTTCCCAAACGATGGTACTGGCAGTGATAACCTGTGTTTCAATGTGTTAAGTGAATCGAAATTGGATTACCTCAGTGATCTTTGTCAGCAGTATTGTGATGCCTTACAGTTTTAGATAGGTACATTCTTCCAGCTTCTCCCTATATTAATGTATATTACCTTATGAAACATTGTAAACCTGTAACCGGAAGTAGATCTCTCTGGGCATCTCCAGAAACGACCTACTCGAACCCCCATCTAATCCTTGCACCATTTACATTCCCCAAAAATTTGGGAACAAACAGGGGCAATGGTAAATACAGTAAATGACAAGATGATGTTTACAAGAAGTATTTTTTACTTCATACTAGTAAGTTGCAATTAACTAACATCAAGATGGATTTCACAGTGCCCAGAAATTTGAATCCCCAGGTAGAGCAACAGTTACTCAAACTAATCTCTGATTTCCAAGATGGGTACCTCACAGAGAAGGGTTACATCAAGAAGCGCGTGGAGATCATGGGTATGGGGATTGGGGGTGCTAGCAAGTCCAATCCGAGCACCATGTCCCTTCTGAGCGGTGATACTAGAACAGGAAGCTCTTCACTAGACCGTGAGGCTACTCTGACAAACCGTCAGAGTATAATCAGTCAACGCACAGATGATTCAACTCTGATGCAAGATGATGGCTTCCCAGACTACATGTCAGACTTCCCCACTACTGAAAGTGTCACAACATCAACATCAAAAGATTTATATAACACATACACTTCGTCTGATGACAACAATAAACATGGTTTGGATTACTATTCCATTACTCCACCATTTGATGGACAGCAGTTATTACCTCAACCCCACAAGGAACTTCAAAAACCGTTTGATCCAAGAGATGTGAATCAATTAATTACAGCTGATAAGGAGGCCTTTCAGAGTTTACCTCGTATGTTGAGAAATAGAGGTACAGTATATGCAAAGGAAACTGCGATTATTGTGATCGATTCCAGGGGAAAAGAATCACAGGCAATTTCTTGGGATAAACTATACTTAAGAGCAGAGAAGATCTCATTCCAAATTAAGAACAAGGCTTCATTATGTCAAGGTGACAGAGTATGTCTTATTTACCAAACCAGTGAGATCATTGATTTCATTGTGGCATTATATGGTTGTTTCCTCTCTGGTACCGTCGCAGTTCCTATGAGTGCTAAGGCACCAACCAGAGAATTGGTCAAGATCATGACTGACACACAATCACATCTATGCCTGATGTCAGATACTGTGTACAAGCATTTTGATAAGTTAAATCATCAAACTAAGACATCACCATGGCCTAAGGGTATGGAGATCTGGAAGACCACAGATATGGGTACATTCCAAGTTTCCAGAAAACATGAGCTTCCTGCTATCAAAGTGAATGATCTCGCATATATTGAACACTCAAAGTCCTCTGCAGGAAAAATGCGTGGTGTTGTGATATCTCATCGTACTATCATGAATCAAATGAAATCGATCTCTGCTATATTGATGTCTCAACCAGAGTATGACACAACAAACTTCATCAGATCAGACGTGAAAAATCAGAGGTCCAAAAATATTTTACTCAGTACTCTAGACTGTTGTGAATCTATCGGTCTCCTGGCCTCGGCTTTATTCACTGTGTATACAGGTATGATGCTCATTTGGACCCCCCAAAAGTCAACAGAGATTGCCGGTTTGTACGCTAACATCATCTCAAAATATAGAGTGTCTCTTTTACTGTCAGACTATCTCTCATTGAAGCAGGTTGCCTACAATTATCAATCATTTCCTCAATTAACAAGAACATTTAACAAAAAGGTGAAAATTGACCTCTCATGTGTGAAATGGTGTTTAATTAATACAACAACGGTCGACTGCGAGTTCAATGAAATGCTTTCGGATAGATGGTTTAGACCATTGGGTAACAGTAATTCCAGAATTGTTGCACCAGTGTTATGCCTTAATGAACATGGAGGTGCTATTGTGTCGATACGTGACTGGACGGGTAACGAGGAACACCTCGGTTGTGTTTTCAACAAACCTATCACTGATGATGTTAATAACGATGAAGGTGACAGCAATAGTTATGATGACTTGAAATTTGGCAGTAGCGAGAATAACGATGATCTTTACCAGACGAACAAACTCTCAGAGGTACTCATTGATAAGTCCTCTTTAGCAACAAATACTGTGAAGATTGTCAGTGATAGACCACCACCTTGTTCAAGGATGGTTGGCACTGAAGCTGCTAAATATATTAGAGTTGGTGCCTTTGGGTTTCCATTACCCGATGCCACATTGGCTATTGTGAATCCAGAGACTAGGATGCTCAGTGGAGTTATGGAGGTGGGAGAAATTTGGGTGGATTCCCACTGTATCTCTGGTGGATACTGGGGATTACCAGACGATACGCAAGCTATTTTCCAGGCTGTATGCTCTGATTATGAGGGAATATTGAACTTGAAATTTGTTAGAACTGGGTTATTGGGCTTCACTTATAATGGTAAGATCTATGTGTTAGGTCCTTACGAAGACAGAATCAGCAGACAAGTTACATGGTATGATCAATACTTAATTGACAAGGGTAAAATTACAGACACTATTACCGATTTGACTAAATTCAAGGATTACAGATACTATTATTCAAGTCATTTAGTGAAGACTCTTGCCAGAAATATCCCTGAAGTGTCTGATGGTTCTTTTTTCAATATAAAAGTACAGAAGGAGTATGTTCCTGTTCTTGTGTTGGAGTCTCCTGCTGCTAAAGGGCTAACCACTGCATCTGCTTCAAGTCCACTTAACAGACAATTCGATGAACCAACATTAGAACAAATCTCCACCAAAGCATTCCAGTTACTTGAGAAGGTCCACAATTTGAGGGTTTACTGTGTTTTGATTACCCCTCCTGATGTTCTCCCACGTACTCTGAGATCTGGCAGATTTGAAATTTCAAATATGCTAACAAAGCGGAAATTCAGTGAGGGTCGTCTCGTGTCATCATATGTGAAATTTAACTTACCTAATTGTATGAGTGACTTGTTGCACGGAAATGACATTGAGGGTGGCGTCTTTTCTCAATACTCTTCACAACTGAGATCACAAGCCTTGAGTTATGCTGAATTACAGTATTCTGGTCTAGACTTCAGAGAGGAATGTAAGGATGATAGAACCAACATTGATTTATCCAAATATAATACCCTCGTTGAAATATTAAGTAAGAGATCTATAACTCAATCCGAAGAGCTAGCATTATCTATGATTGAAAACAATGGCTCAAAGGGTTTAAAGGAATCCAAACCACTAAGTTGGAAGAAATTAGAAAATAGAATCTTGGCTGTTGGTTTGTACTTACTTGAAAAGGATACTTTGAAAAGCGGTGACTATGTGATTTTGATCTATCCATTATGTGAAGAATTCAATATTTGCTTGTATGCTTGTTGGTTAGCTGGATTTAAGGTCATTCCATTACCCCCAATTGACAGTGATGCTAAACTAATCGACGAAGATTGTAGTGCTTTTGTGAAGATTGTGAACCAGTATAAGGTTAAGGCTATCTTTGTCAACAATGAAACTGAACATGCCATGAAAAACAAACCAATAAGTGCCAAACTTAAGAATGCTGCTGCCGTGCAGAAAGTGGTTTTACCCAAATTGAGAAACACAACCAAACGTACCAAAAACAACAACACCCCTAAGACTGTATACGCTAAATTAGAGAGTTATCGAAAGAAAAATAAGTTTAATGAAGCGTCTGAAGCCTTGGTGTGGATTGTCTTCGATGCAGACCATAGTTACACTTCAGTGAAGTTGTCGCATAAGATCATTGTTAACATGTGTAAAACGATGAAAGAGACCTGCCAAATCAGTAGCTTGAAGCCATTACTCGGTTGTGTGAGACATTACTTTGGTTTAGGATTCATCCAAGCTGCATTGATGGGGGTGTACTTAGGTACAGTGACATATTTGATTACTCCTACTGAGTACTTCAGTAACACATTGAATTTCTATATGTGCTTGTCAAGATACAAGATAGAAAATGTTTATATGACGGATATGATGTTACTGCATGCTTCAAGTTCCATTAAGTCTCCTGCTTCAGTGAAGTGTGATTTATCCCATTTGAAGAACCTTATGGTTGGGTGGACTAACAGACCTCATTTCACCATTGTTAATGAATTTGTCAAGAAGTTTCAGATTTGGAATATCTCTAGTAATGCTATTTCTAATGTTTACCAACATGTAAACAATCCTTTGATCACTTTGAGATCATATTTGAACTTTGAAGCTGTCAACTTGTGGCTGGATCCAATTGCTCTTTCTCAAGGTTACGTAACTTTGGTGAATCCAAGAGATTCCCCTAATGCGATTGAGATACAGGACTCAGGTGTTGTGAGTGTTAATACACAATTAGTGATTGTGAATCCGGAGACTAAGAATGTGTGTAAAGTTGGTGAAATCGGTGAAATTTGGACTTGCTCAGAGTCTACATCTATGGTTACCAAATTGGACAAGATTGAAGGTTGGAATCAAGATTTAACGTGTTTTAGAACTGGTGATTTGGGGTTCATCCATAATGTGATGAAAACTAATATTGGTGGTAGCGATAGCAACAATGAGCCTATTGAATTGCAATTATTGTTCAACTTGGGTAAGATTGATGAGACATTTGAACACCTTGGACTGTTGTATTTTGTGCATGATCTTGAGTATACCATTGAATCTGCATTTTATGAATACGTCAGTAATGCCATGGTTTCTAAGATTGGTAAATACGTTATTCTGTTTGTGGAACCAAGTAGCAAGTTACAGAATAATCTAAGCTCGTTAGTGCCATTGCTTGTTAACAAATTGCTAACCAAGTTTGGTTTAATAATTGATATGGTTGTCTTTTTCAATCAGTTACCAATCTCAAGAATTGGTGAGAATCAAAGATACAAAACTATGAGACGTTACTTGACCGGTATTCTGAAGCCAATGGCAATCTATGGTGTTAGTTTTGGTGAAGACTCCACTATCAGCACCATCAAATTAATTGACTCTATTCTACATAAAAGTTGAATCAAAAAAAAAAAAGAGAAAGAACCTTGTATATTATGTACTAATTAATAATAATCGATAATCATAAACTTCATTCAATGTAGAGAAATAAAAGGTAAAAAGGGGAAGATAAAAGGGAAAAAAAAACTTTACCACACGCTGGTAATATGTATAAGTGAAATATAGAACGAAAATAAAAGAAAAAAACGCAAACTTAATGCTCTTAAAAAAGAAAACGAATGGTGAAAGTAATTCAGGAATAAGAAATGGTGAGTGAAAAGAAAAATAAATACAATAAATATAGAAGAAATAAAGAAAAAAAAGAAATAAAGGAATAAAAGTAAAATAAAATAAAAGAAATAGAAAACCATTAGTACAGTCCTGTTCTATCAATGACCTAATTTACCAAATTTCTCATCTAGGATCTTATTTTTGACAGCAGTATACCACGAATTCAAGCCTCCCTGTAATCCATCATGTAATGCCACTATTATCAGTGTCATATTGTCAAAACCAATTCCAGTGATAGTATTAGCCATACCAATACAATTATCCAAGATGAGTTCATTAATCTCTGGGAGTTTTTTACCTAGAGATAATTCATGTCTGATTAATTGAATGAGATCTTGTGATTTATAACAATCCCAGATTCCATCACATGCTATCACCAAAAATTCATCTAATCTAGTAATCTTATGTATTATGATATCTGGTTCCACTGTGACTTGATATTCCTCTGGGGACGTCAGATGAACAGCTGATATCGAGGATCTAGTAGGCTGAATTGATGATGTCCCTGATTGCACCGCAGATGATAGGGCATGCATATGACCTTGTCGTTTATTTACCAATTCACAATGTGATTGTGCCATTCTAAATTGTGAGTTATTATTGTTATTATGCATTTTGAAATTGAAATCTCCAAATGCTCTAGATAAAGCTAATATTGAATTAACTCTATTAGATGCAACATATCCTCCATCATTATGGATCCGCATTAATTCACCCAGATTTTTAGGTTTATGATCAAAACTGAGTTGCTTTGTGGATGCCCTTGAAGATGAAATGATACATCTAGAATCACCTGTGTTAGCCACTATTATGAAATCTTGGAATAATAATACAAGCACCGCTGTCGATCCAGATGAATTGTTAGGTGCATGATAAAACATGGAATCCACTTTAAAGAATGCATCCCTTAATAATTTGGGGAAATCAATTAATTGAACGATATCTGAATCGTCGATATGAATTTTATGTGATGTTTGTTGTTGATGTAATTGTTGTTGTTTAATGTATGTAATCAATTTATATTTATCTTCATCGGAGAGCTGATCTATGGCTCTAGTTAATTTGTGTCGTATGATAAGGGGTAAATGTTCACTGATATATTTAGAAGTGGATGTCCCCCCATGGCCGTCAAAGACACCATATATGTTTATCTTAAGAGTGACGGAGTTCCCCTTGGAGTGGCTTGAATGATGAGAATGAGATCCAATGTGATGTATAGATCCACCACTGTGAGCAGTGGTATTAGATGTACTAGCTGTCACCTCATGGTGTGTAGATTGCTTATCATTGTTGTCCTTAATATTGTTGTTGTTGTTGTTGTCTAGATTCGTGTCCGATATACCTGAAGGTGTTTCTGAAAGTCTTCTAACCATCACTTGTTCCAATTGATCCACCAAGTGTTCATCCAGGGTCACCGAAATTGTATCATTTAGATCACAGTAAGCGTCTTCCATGTTTAATCTATAACCTTGCATTTCACCTATCGTGTGCGATATGTGGTCATGTTGCACTAGTGTTATATTCTTCTCAGTGATTGGTTGTGACAGTAACTGACCCATTGTGAGGAAACTGAATTATCAAGGAATTCTTTATATTATTTCTAGTAAGGGTATTGATATTAGTGATTCGAAAATTAGTGAAATATAAAGTGAATTACAAGTTGATTTCCCATAAAACCCCATCGAAAATCTATTTAAGCAACAATTATTTTTTTTTTTTACGTTATTAAGGAAGCAGTGTCAATAGCAGCTCCTTTAAGATATTTCGACGCGTCTATTAGACGAACTATTTTTATATTTAGATTATGTTTATTAATATATATATTCTATACAATTTATCCTTATAATTTTGAAAGTTCTCTGACAAAGTTCTCCCCCCAGTAACTAGCAGTGTACTTACTAATGTATTGAAACATTTTCTGGAAATTGGCTTCCTTCTTTTCGTCAGACATTGTTAGACCTTCAAATATGGCATTAGATATATCTTCGATATTCCATGGATTAACGATTAATGCACCATTGAGTGATTGTGCTGCACCAGCAAATTCAGATAAAATTAATGACCCCTTATTAGCTTCTTGACATGCAATGTATTCATAACTGACTAAATTCATACCATCTCTTGTAGAACTCACTAAACAAATCTCGGAGGCCGCATAAATTGAAATCATCTCATCAAATGGAATAGATTTATGAAGAAAATGAATTGGAGTAAATTCTACAGTACCAAAATTACCATTGACTCTACCGACTAATTCATTGACATTAGCTCTAAGATTTTGATACTCCTCAACGTCCCCCCTAGATGGCACAGCAATTTGAATTAACACAACTTTACCGATAAATTCGGGATGTTGTTCCAAAAAAGTTTCAAATGCATGCAATTTTTGTGGTACACCCTTGATGTAATCTAATCTATCTATACCGACTATTAATTTGACACCTTCAAATTTCTCTTTCAATTTAGCTATCCGTTGTTGCACAGATTCTTTCTTTAATCCATTCAAAAATTTATCAACATCAATTCCAATTGGGTATGCCCCGACAGCTATAGCCTTTCTATTTTTGTAATGGATCCCCTGTGGAGAAACTGTTAGTTTCAAGATTCTCTCTATAGATGAAAGGAAATGTCTGACGTAATCGTAAGTGTGGAATCCAATTAAATCACACCCGAGTAATCCTGTCAAGATTTCCTTTCTCACAGGGAGAATACGATAAATTTCACTAGATGGGAATGGAGTGTGAAGGAAAAACCCAATTTTGACATTCTTCAATCCACGAGAATCTATACGTTGCTTTAATAAATTTGGTAAAAGCATTAAATGATAATCGTGAACCCAAATTAAATCACCTTCTTGAATTTTATCAATAATTAAATCGGCAAATATATTATTAACTTGAATGTATGCAGCCCATGCTAATTCATCAAAATTCATTTCACCTGGATGGTAATGGAATAATGGCCAAAGTATAGAATTCGAGAATCCATTATAGAACAAATCAGCAATATCATCATTTAACCAAACTGGATGACAATTGAATTGACTGATTAATCTAGATTCAATGGAATGTTTATCCTTATCATTAGGAACAGACATCCCCGGCCAACCAAACCACTGAAATGGATCTTTTAGACCCTGTAATGCAGTGATCAATCCACCTGATGACATTGACAACTTATAATTTGTTTCACTTTGTGAAGATTCATCCTTAGCTATAGTAACTGGAATTCTGTTAGACACGACAATGATATTTCCAGCCATGATTGAGTAAATATGATTATTTCTGTTAAAATAGTTAAACGGAAATTGAAACTCATCACAAAGATATACAATACTATAATTAAAGTTCATCTGTATTATAATAGCAGCCGCTAAAGAATACGAACACGTGATCTGGTCGATAGACGCGTCTATATAAAAATTTCACCGAATCAACGTTGTTCAACTTTAAACTAAGCTGTATATCAGGAATTTAATATTTTATGAAATTGGGTGGTTATATAATGAATTTAGCATTTTTTTTTTAAATTGTTCACAGTCTGGTACTAGAGCATATATTCATATTCTAGATCTTTATTGTCTCTCCAATTGCCTTGTCATCGATATCTGTCTATTTCCCTCCTTGCATTGTTTTTTTTTTTAATTTTTTTTACTACTCAAACCGCCTCTTTTCAATTCAAGACACGAAGATCTACTATAAAAAAAGACCCTTGATACCCCCCCTCCACTACCAACTGAAATCCAACATATATCCCTTATTTATTTATTTACTCCCCTTCATTTGCATGCCCCCAATCTCTCTTTTATAAACTTATAAACAATACATACACTTTCAACAAAAAAAAAAAAGACCCACAAAAACAAAACAACAAATTAAAATTGAACCCCTTTTTTCATCAAACATATACAACAATAAATATAAACACAATTCTCATTCAATTCAACATAAACACTCCATTCATGTTAAAATTACTCTGGTCTGACTACTCTGATCACGATAAGGAAAACTCAATGGTTCTAAATTCTACATTAAATATCCCAACATACAATCAAGGAATAACAGAAGATTCCATAGATTTACAAATAAAATCTTTATTATACATTTACAAAAAATTCAAAATTGATCAATTAGATCATTTCATAGAACCAGATGAGCAAACCCCTAGTGGGATCCTCACAGAATTCAATTACTTGAAAGAATCAAATACTACTACAAATAACCACGCGGATGATCTAATCAATGATAAATTGGACTTAGTCTATAATGTACAATTCTTTAAATCGGTGTTCCTCAACGATCCATACAGAGTTCTCATAGATTTCTTGAAAAATAAATTCAGATCTTTGATGTTCCTCTCGGGGACCCCAGATGAAGTGCAATTGCCTAGATTTCCAAATGATGATTTCCAATTTCTCGTATTGCCCCCAGATGCAAGTGATTCAGAATACATAGAATGTATATTGGCTAGCCCCCTATACAAAGAGCATAAAACACCAAAAGATGTGAAACTCAAAATCATAACAGGAGTGCTAGCTAAACAACATGCTTTAAAATTAGAGACGGCTGCTTCCACAGCAGAAGAAAAAGTTGGCTGTCAAACATTCGACAAGGATGACAGAGCCAAAATAATAAGATCTTACTTGATCAAACTCGCATATCATATCCAAGTTAATAGAATTTATAAATCAACGGTACCGAATGACTTGACTCCAGAGGAGTCCCAAGATTTCAATACAACAGTTAAAAATTCCGTCAGAATAAGAATAGAAAGGGAAACCACTAGACTTCATTCAAATTCATAAAATATTCGAATCCTTTGCATTATAAACACATCAACATATTCACACATAGCTTTTATTATTATTATATTATATTTTTTTGTATATTTTGTTTTAATTTGAAATTAATCTTTGCTTTATATAATTAACACATACATAATCATAAAATAAGTGCGGCACCAACAACACCAACAGCCATCAGAACACCATTAATATTGAAATTATCACTATCAAATACTCTTAAAGGTTTCACTGGACCTGGAGCTGCACCAGTAGATTTTGCAGTGCCACTACTAGTTGAACTAGCCGTAGTAGCAGATTCATACACTGTACCATTCGAGAAAGCGGATGAACTAGCCGTGCTATAACTAGCATCTGTTGATGTCGTCACAAATTCAGTAGTAGTGTGACCGTTAGTATCATGCACTGCATAGTATCCATAAACACCCCTGTAATACCAACCAGCCATGGCACCAGCACCTAACCCAGCAGCTAATGAATTGGAATAACTTTTACCATTGCTAGGATTATAGTAGGTACCACTACCTGAGCTTCCACTTGAACTTCCACTTGAACTTCCACTTGAACTTCCACTTGAACTTGATCCAGATTCTGAATTAGACTCAGAGCTGGACTCAGAACTGGACTCAGAACTGGATTCAGAATCGGATCCAGAGCTGTGACTCGAAGAGGTATGACCTGATGATACATGACCAAAACGAGCATCCCTCTTAGTTAATTCATTTAAGAAGTTGAATTCTGCTTTATTGGATTTATCTAACACTTCAATTTTTTCTTCATTATATAGGGGAGTGTTGTATTGCAATTTCACCCTTATTTGGTTCCGCTTTTCGTCATCAATTTTCAAGTTACCTTGTACAGCAGGCATAGATGAATCATCCGAAGTCAAAGTGAGACCCTGAATATCATCAATTAAAATTGGTACTTGAATAGAGATGGAAGCACAAACTAGGCATACGAAAAGTGTATTGGATATGAATTTCATTGTTGGTTAATATAAACCTATTATTAAATACAAAGGAATGTTTGAATAATAAACTAGAGAACCTAATGGATATTTATAATTATCCTACAAGTTCCTGAGTTGACATTCATAATGAAAAATAATCTGTGTCATGCCAAAAAAAAAATAAAAAATTCTCGTGCTACTTGTTAACGAGGCTTATGGATGCTTCTGCACTCTTGGATCATTCTTGGCTTAGTGTCTTTATACTAATTAAACTGACATTGATTGAACCGATTTAATGGCCATCATTACAGTTTAACAAGGCTTCGTTTAATGGGAATCATTAAAGTGTAACAAGGCTTTGCTAGTAGCATAGTTTATCAGATAAATTGCCTGACCCGCCCCGGATATAAGCTGTACATGATTGACAAATTCGTACATTGTTCTGTTCTGAAGTTACACATAAAAGGGCAGAGTAACAATTCCTGGGGTGAACAATGAATAATAACAATACATTTTTTACTCTAAGTAAACTATTAAACCAAGCGAAACATGTTGTTAAATGTAAAACACTTGCTCGTACACCAATCATCACTCTTCCGTTTTTGCAATTAATGGTGTACATTAAAATTATTTGCTTATAATTAATTACTTGATTATAAAAAGAAACTTAATGACAGAGATCTGATATTATTCTAATTATTATAAAACATATAAGCTGGTATAAAGAAATAAAAAAATAAGACACATGATTCTCCAACTTGAAGTTTATATACAATTTCATTCAGATTCAACTTTTATAATAATAACAAACCACCAGCAATACCGACCAAACCGATCAATCCACCAGCGATAGACATTTGAGCGGCTGCACCAGCAGAGGATGAGGTTGAGTTGGATCCAGAAGAAGAACCGGAACTTGAACCTGAAGCAGTAGAGGAACCCATATCCATACCAGACATATCGGACATACCAGACATACCAGACATATCGGACATACCAGACATACCACTCATATCATCATCAGAAGAGCTGGAGTTGGAAGCAGCAGTGGTGGAGGATCCCATGTCCATACCAGACATACCGGACATACCACTCATACTATCATCGGTAGCGGTGGAGTTAGAAGCAGAAGTTGTAGCAGAGCCCATGTCCATGCCAGACATATCATCAGCAGAGGCACTTGAAGACTTTGTCAAGGTGTACTCGTAGTATGAGGATAAGATGGAAATGGAAGTAACGGAATCCAATTGAAGATTGTTAGAGAAGTTGACTTCCTTATCAACGGCAGAGTTGTAGCTGATATCATCGGTTGTAGTGTTAGAACATTGAGAACCATCATAGGTTGGACCATCGTCAGAAACAACGATATCAACACAGTTGTACATGTGTTCTTCAGATAGAGCACCATCGTCACCGGTAGTAGCGTATATAACTTGCAAAGTACCATTTTGATCAACCTTGTTGTACTCATCTGGGATAGTCAATGCAGGGATACAGAAATTACCAATATTGAAGTGGTTAAATGGTTGATAAATCAAGGTAGTGAAATCATCAGTGGTGGAACAATCATTACCTGGACAGAAGTAGATAGCACCGACAGCGGCGGCATGGTGCATGTTCAAATCCAATGGAGACCCATCAGGGTTCCATTTGTATCTTGGTAGGACAACAGAATTGTCACCACCACATGGACCAGTGGTCTGGGTATCATAGTTGGAAGAATTTCTTTCACCAGGGTATGGAATTCTGAAATGGGCTAACGCAGTGGAAGCCAAGATGGATGCCAAGACTGAAGTTTGGAATAACATTTTTTGTGGAGGATGAATCTAAAATAGTTGATAGTATCTGGAGAGGTCAATTAATCAAGGGTAGGTAATTAGAGAACCTATCGTTAGAGAGATATAGTATCTCATATTTATATGATTTCCGTTCATTCATTTGAAAAATCAAATTTGCTCATAATGTAACAACTTAGGACTTAGGGGAGGAGAAAAACTGAAAAATCCTACTTCTAATTTGCTCATCATTAGAGGAGACAATGGGTTAAGTTGAATATGTAGGGATAAAATTGAGCCGTTTAAACTTACATGAGCTAATTAGTTAATCTCGCTATGTGGGTTAATCAATTAAATTAGGAAATTACATTCCAAAAAAAGGTAAAACCCTGCTTGCATTGCAGTATTTAATAAAACGTATGTTTCTTTTAAATTTTATCTCATCAAAACTTTTCAAAATTTACAGCTTATTTAAAAATTACAAATTGTTTGAAATTGATTAACTTTTTATTATTAAAAGAAGAGAATTTATACTATAAAAGAACTACCCTAAATGTTACCGATCACAATTGATTTAATCACAATGTAATCATCGATACCATACTTGGAACCCTCTCTACCGAAACCGGACCAGCCGACACCACCAAATGGTAGGGCTGCTTCGGTAATACCACCAGAGTTGGCACCAACCATACCAACGTTCAATGACTCACCAACTCTGAAAATCTTTCTGTAATCCTCAGTGAAAAAGTAACCAGCTAACCCGTATTCGGTATCATTAGCCATGGCAATGACTTCTTCCTCTGTATCAAACTTGATCAATGGAACCAATGGACCAAAAGTTTCCTCAGTGTGCACCAATGCATTTCTTGGAACATCACCTAACACAGTCAATTCGTGGAAGTATGGTCCTAATTCTTCAGCAACTTTACCACCGATTAAGACTTTAGCACCCTTTGAGGTGGCATCCTTAATTTGAGAGGTAACCTTAGCGACAGCTCTATCATGGATCAATGGACCATGAGTGGTACCTGGGGTCAAACCGTGACCTAATTTCAATTTGGAAACCTTCTCCACAAGTAACTTGGAGAATTCTTCATAGATACCAGATTGAATAAATAATCTGTTAGCGCAAACACAAGTTTGACCGGATTGTCTCAATTTACAAGCAATTGCACCATCGACGGCCTTTGCAATATTGGCATCGTCAAAGACAATGAATGGAGCGTTACCACCTAATTCGAAGGATAGCTTTTTCAAGGTGTTAGCGGACTTAGACATTAATAATTTACCGACACCAGTGGAACCAGTGAAGGAGATCTTTTTGATGGTTGGAGATTCACAGAAGAGAGAACCAACCTCAATTGTTCTCTTTGCATCGACTGGAACCAAGTTGAAGGTACCAGCAGGGAACCCAGCTTGTTCAGCTAAGTAACCAACAGCTAGAGCGGATAATGGAGTTTCAAATGCAGGCTTGATCACGGCGGTACACCCAGCAGCGACAGCGGCACCCATCTTTCTGGTGATCATAGCAGTTGGGAAATTCCAAGGGGTCAAGATACCGACCACACCGACTGGTTGCTTGAAAGTCAAAATTCTTTTGCTTGTATCAGCTGAGCTAATGTTATCACCGTTAATTCTTGGGGCTTCCTCGGAGAACCATTCAAAGAATGAGTAACCATATCTGACTTCACCAGTGGAATCTGTGAGAGATTTACCATTCTCAATGGTACAAATCTTAGCCAAATCGGCTTCATTTTCAACCATCAATTGATGTAACTTCTTCAATAATCCACCTCTGTATCTACCGGTAGTTTTTCTGAATTTATCAAATGCCACTTGAGCGTCCTTGATGGATTCTTCAACCTTAGCCATTGGAGTGTTGACAACATTTAATAAGTGATCACCGGTGGCTGGGTCAGTCACTTCGAAGACATCCCCATTTTCGGCATCTAACCATTCACCATTGACGTATGGTTGAGTCTTAATTAAGTTAACGTTTTTGATTCCGTATTTCTCGGCAAAGGCCTTGATCTCAGCAGTGGTAGACATAATTTGTTTTAAAAATTAGTAAAATGAATAATAAATAAATAACAAAATATAATACTTAATTAGAAAGAAAAGATTAATAATATAAATGTAATGTAATAACTGGATTCTTCAAGTTTTATATAAAACCCCAGAATTTTTCAATTTTTTCGGCAAAAGTACCCGCTAAAAGTGTCCGCTAAGATCTTGCGCAATTAACTTAAAACGGTCGTTCTCGCTAATCACGTGAACGAAATCTATACAATTTGGGCACTCATTACTAAATTAGTAATCCCATCACGTGCACACCGTGGATTTCCTAATTAAGTAATTGTGACTCACGCGGTTAATTTTGTTCATTTTCAAAGATCGTTTTAATTAAAAGAAAGTTGTTGGAAAATTTTTCATTTTTATTAATTGAACAAGTTTCTTCTTCTTCTTCTTCTTCTTCTTCTTCTTCCTTTTCCTTATATCAATTAATTTAATTAATTAAATATACATACATATATATATATCTATCATGTCTAAAGGTAAAGTTTGTTTAGCTTACTCTGGTGGTTTAGATACCTCCGTCATTCTAGCTTGGTTATTGGAAGAAGGTTATGAAGTGATTGCCTTCATGGCTAACATTGGTCAAGAAGAAGACTTTGCTGCTGCTGAAAAGAAGGCCCTAGCCATTGGTGCCACTAAGTATGTTCTTGTTGATGTCAGAAAGGAATTCGTCGAAGACGTTTTATACCCAGCTATTCAAGTTAACGCCATTTACGAAAACGTTTACTTGTTGGGTACCTCCCTCGCAAGACCTGTGATCGCTAAGGCTCAAATCGAAGTTGCCGAAAAGGAAGGTTGTTTTGCTGTCTCCCATGGGTGTACCGGTAAGGGTAATGATCAAGTCAGATTCGAATTATCATTCTACGCCTTGAAGCCAGATGTCAAGGTTATCGCTCCATGGAGAGACCCTGAATTCTTTGAAAGATTCGCTGGTAGAAAGGACTTGTTAGAGTATGCCGCTCAAAAGGGTATCCCAGTTGCACAAACTAAGGCCAAGCCATGGTCCACTGATGAAAACATGGCTCACATTTCCTTCGAAGCTGGTATCTTGGAAGACCCAGATACTACCCCACCAAAGGACATGTGGAAGTTGACCGTCGACCCACTTGATGCCCCAGATATCCCAGAACAATTCACTGTGGAATTCTCTAAGGGTAAGCCAGTGAAATTGATCACTGCTGATAAGAAGGAAGTCACTGATCCAGTTGAATTATTCCTCACCGCTAACGCCATCGCTAGAAGAAACGGTGTCGGTAGAATCGATATCGTCGAAAACAGATTTATCGGTATCAAGTCTAGAGGTTGTTATGAAACCCCAGGTTTAACCATCTTAAGAAACACCCATATTGACTTGGAAGGTTTGACCTTGGATAGAGAAGTTAGAGCATTAAGAGACTCATTCGTCACACCAGCCTACTCTAAGCAATTATACAATGGTATGTACTTCACCCCAGAATGTGAATACACTAGAGCTATGATTCAACCATCCCAAAACACTGTTAACGGTGTTGTCAGAGCTGCTGCTTACAAGGGTACCGTGGTGGTCTTAGGTAGATCTTCTGAAACCGAAAAGTTATACGATGCTACCGAATCTTCTATGGATGAATTGACTGGTTTCCAACCACAAGAAGCTTCCGGTTTCATCTCTGTCCAAGCTATCAGAATTAAGAAGTACGGTGAAAAGGCTAGAGAAGAAGGTGGTAGATTGGCTTTGTAAATTATTTAACGAACACTCAATTTTCAACTTTTTCTTTCTTAACATCTTGCTTTGTACCATCGTATTTTAATTCTGATAAATAAATAATAATTTATATATATAGCATTAATGTAAAAAGCTTAGTATAATCTAAGAAACTAATAAACAAAAAAAAAACAAGAACAAAAACTATAAAAGGAAATGATAGATATAAAAGATTAGAAAAACAATATTGCAATATAGATTTGGTTGCTTTTTAAGATGAAGAAGTCTATTTTTCCTTCTTCTCTTCTTCTGGTTCAATGATCTCTACAACTGTTTGAACAATTTCATCATCGTCATTATCCCTTGAAGCTATATCAGCAGCTTTGAAATCCATGAAGAAATACTTCAATCCTAATTCAATAGCAGCACTCAAAATCATATCTAAGGACATGGCGGTGGTCAACTTAAATTTGAAAAGAGAAGTCATTGGAACGAATTGCATAGCCTCATTTAATTCAGGAATGAATTCAGTGGCACCAGAAAAGGCCAAGAATGTAACACCAATTAACCCATAGTACATACCCTTGTTTTGTAAGATGGACTCTCTGAATGGTAACCCAATGTAGTTAATAGCAAATGTGGCAACTTGTTGGGACAATTGAACCAAAAACATGGCAGTGTTCAATAAGGATGGTTTGAATTCCTTTTCCAAATCAATTTGTGGTTCTCTTGGTTCAAGAATGTACACTTCTCTAGTCAAGTAAATCAACACAGCTAAATGAACAGCAAATTGACCTAGAATAGACCCCATAATGTAAATGTTAAAGATACCAGGTTGTGGTCTTTCCTTTGATAATTTCTCTAATGGCTTACCTCTGGAGATGGACAAGAAGCAAACACTCAATAAGATACCAGACACAGTGGCCTGACCATCACCGAATTTAATACCGGCTAAGAATAACACAGATAATGAGTAAGCAGAGATCAAACAGTTCAAAGCTAAAATCTTATACATTTGAATAGTGGAAACCAATGCACATCTACCTTGTCTGATAATGTGAATAACAGTAGAAACGTTTGCTAACTTAGAAGTGAATGGAGCAGCAACAGAGGCATCACCTAATTTCAAAACCGGAGCCTCGTTTTCTTCTTCCATATCTTGCACACTGTTCATCAATTGTTCAGCAAGAGCAGATTTCTTAACCTGAGCACTGGCATTAGCTTCTGGAGCAGCCTCACTGACTTTGGCAACAGCGTTTCTGATTTCATCGGTGATTTCAGTGCCCTCCCTTTCAAGAGCCTTCAAGTAGTGTGGGTTAGAAGGACCAGGTGGATACAAATGAGCAATTGGTTCCGGCACCTTAGGTGGAGGTTGATTCCATCTCTTCATCATTTCACATTGTTTGGTGTACACATTTTGCATAACTTCAATTCTCTTGTTTTGTTGGATCTTCTTCAAAGAATCTTCTGTACCATTCAATAAGGCAATACCAACATGGGCCTTCTTCAATGCACCGACATCATTAGTACCATCACCACACATCAAAGTGTTGTAATCCAATTCCTTATACGAATCCAAAATGAATTCCTTTTGAGTTGGAGACACTCTGGAGTAAACGTAAGTGTGTCTAATTAATTGAAGCAATTGGCCATGATTCATTAATAGAGATAGGGCATAACCAGTGATACAGATATCGTTCTTCGTCAAGAAATCCAAGTCAAACTTTTCATGGGTAGATGAGAAAGGAATAATTCTAGTTTCCTGGACATTTCTCCAAACTAAATCAGAGTCACCTGGATGGTGCTTCTCTGGCTTATCCAAGATTAACACATCCTTTGTAACAATGCGCACCTCCTTGGCAACGTGACAAGCAGTCAATGGGTTATCACCGGTAATCATAACAGATCTATGGGAAGACTCGTTTAATTCTTGAATGGACTTGATGGCATCCTCCTTCATAGGACAATGGAAAACAATGAATCCACCAAACTTCAAATCAGATTCAACGTGTTGTCTATCGATGGAGTCAAAACCTTTGTCAGATTTCAAATTCTTATAAGCTAATGCCAAGACCCTGGAACCAGATCTAGTGAATGACTTATAGGTCTCTTCGTAAGTATCAGGGACAACAGATAATCTATCAACAATAGTCTCAGGAGCACCCTTAACTGCAACCAAAACTTCGGATCCATTCACAGTTGCAATGACAGAAGATCTCTTCAAAGCTGAGGAGAATTGGAATCTCTTCAAGATGTGGACTAATCTCTTACCACTCTCGACAGTATTCTTCTTCTTACCCAATTTCCAGCCAGAAGCCTTCAAGGTTTCCTTTTCCATTGGGTCACCAACAATTTCACCATCATCAAGCTTGACCAAAGCATGAGCAGCACCCAATATATCAAGAGTAACCTGTGGAACTTCCTTAGAATTACATTTGGATAGAGCATTCAAATCATCGTTCTTGAAACCAGCTAAACCTTCAAACATCAAGTCCTCACCTGTTAAAGTACCTGTCTTATCGAAACAACAAACATCGATTCTACCAGCAACAGGAATTCTGAATGGTTCTGTACAGTAAATGTAGAATTTACCAAGGGCAGCCAAAGATTGGTTGACAGCCATGGTCAACTCCATAGGTAATTCAGGTGGGACCACTGAGGTGATCACAATGATACAATCGAGGATCAACTTGGATTGAATTCTACCCATCTTGGTACCTTCAACCCACACGTAGTAAGATGCGATAACAGCAAATACTAATAAGAATAGAATGAAGAAGAATGCCTCCTTGTTGGCGACACTCATTCTTTCACTGGAGAAAATCATAACTCTGACAAGGGAACCCTGGGTGGTTTCGAACCCAGTCTTAGCAACATAAGCGATGGCACCATTATCTGGTGGGGACTTACCAATAAATGGTTTTTCGGGAGGGGTCACTTGCAAACAGGAGGTACCACCATGGAGGATAGCGTTCTTGTCTAGTCCGTCTGGTTGGTAAGTCTCGTTATTATCTCTAGATTGGATAGATTCCTTCAACAATGGGGTAGATTCACCGGAAAGCATAGCTTCATTCACGATACAAGACCCATCAATCAAGATTAAGTCACAAGGGATAGAAAGATCATCATGAGGGGTTCTCGTAATCGACACCAAATCACCTGGAAGTAAGTCCTCAGTTGAGATCTCAGTCCAGTCATTTCCTCTGTAAGTCCAAACATCATAAGGCTTTATACCCATACTTTGGAACTCAGTCATAGTGGACTTACGTTGGTACACAGTTGTACACTCAAAGGAGACCAACATGAAAAGGGAGAATAGGGAGAGGTACCACATGTCATCCATCAACCAAAGAGCGATGGAAAACAATTGGAAAACAAAGAATGGAGCCAATGCATGTTCCACAAACAATTCCAAGAAGGTTGGCACTGGGATGTCAAATTTGTTTTTACCATATAGATTTTCCAAGTCTGGTAATTCAGATTCGTCCAAACCGTTAGAGTGTTTCAAATCGGCAATGGATAACTTGTCTGGATCATCCACCTTAAAGATTGGAGGAGAAAACTTCTGGATGGAAGGCATGTAAATGAATTTTCTCTTTTGATATTTGAAACTCACTTGTTTAGACTCCAGGTTATATTCTATTGGAGAGATCTCTGAGAGCCCATTAGATGGTTTAGCCTTGATGTAGATGTGAGTTGCCTTGTCTTTTCTATCAACAAGGGAGAACTTGAATCTGGCTCTTAAATCCAAGTTCCAGTGAGGTAAAAGCCAGATCAAGCAGTGTAAGGAGACTAAGGCTAATGTGTACACGAATGTCCACTCTCTTCCGACAAAGTAAGTGTCATAATAGTTGGTATACAAGTTGAGGTACAACGGATAGATAAACAAAAAGGGAAAAACATATGGCTTCATAACAAATGGCTTCGGTGCCAACAATTGAGATGACTCAATTGTGTCACTGTGTATCAATGTCTGTGCCATATCTTATAGTGTATATCTGGTGTATATCTTGATTCTATTCAATATCATAACAGATAGATATTGGTAACCGAAAAGTCGCCAACGAACTTTTTTGATTCAAGGAAGCTCCTAGAAGGAAAAATTTAAGTGGCTGATGGACTGTGGCACTGGTGGCTAAATTTAATCAGATATATTAAATAGTTTATGTTTTCAAACAGAAAATATAGTTTGTATTATGTTTTAGGGTATTCACTTCTTCTTAAAACAAATCATTTACACAATTATATCAATGTCAAATCAAGTTATTTTAGTTACCCAGGGTGTTAAATTCCCTGTTGAAAGAAAAGTGATTGAGAAATCCACTTATATCAAGAATATGTTGAAGAATCTCTTACCAGACGATGATGACGACGAAGATGATGACGATGAAGAAAAGGAACTTGAAGTTCCGGAGATCCCTGTCGAAAAGGTTGATCCAGCCACTCTGGCTAAGGTTTTGGAATGGTGTGAGCACTACAAAGATTTCGACTTTAGTCAAGTTGATGACGAGGAGGATGACAGAGAATACTTAAGATCAACTTCAGTGGATGCTTGGGATAAGAAATTCTTAAATGTTGATGCCGATCTGTTAAAATCAATCATCTTGGCTGCTAATTTCCTGAACATTAAACCATTGTTGAACTCTGTCTGTAAAGTTGTCGCTGAAATGATCAGAGGAAGATCCCCAGAGGAAATTAGAGAGGCCTTTGACCAAATCATTAAATCAAAGAAATAAAGCCAATCCCTTTACCCCTCTCTCCCTCTTTTCTTCATGAATAACTTTACTAATGCTACTACTTCATTAATTTGGAACATCTAATCTTTTTCTTTTTAGTACTCTTTCTCTCTACTTTTATTTTATCTCCTGGTCCTTTTTGTATTATGAAAAATAAGATATTACTGGAATTTTATATATATATTTGGAAATTCATAACAATAATAATAATAAAAAGATTATCCATACTGGTTATTCAGGGTTCGATCAAATTTCTCTTAAGCAACTTATTCAATAATTTATGGTTTTTTCCGTTATATCTTTTCTTTCTGCTAGCTATTGTAGATTTCATTTTTCTATAAGTTCTTGAATTCATCTTAGCAAACTGGGCATGCACTTCATGGGACGAATCTGTCTGCTTAATTTGATCTGCTGATGCAAACATTACATGCTTGTTTGAAGTGTCCTTAGTTGATCCTGTAGCACTAGCGGTCAAATAATAATTCATATCTAAAGTTGAGGTTGTTGGCAAAGTAACACTGATTGAAGTAGTTGAAGCACTTTTGTGGTGGTCAAAAACGTGGGTAAACTTAAGAACTAATCCTGTGATGACACAGGCTAGAATTATGAATAATGCCAACAAGCTGACAAACAGTTTCCATCTTCTGCGTTTAGTTTTGGATTTGGGATTTGATGGATCCAAATTGGCATACCCTTGATCCTTCTCATGGAAAGAATCAAAGCTAGCACGTTCAAAGATACTGTTTTGCACATTACTTGGATTAGCAGACAAATGTGATATCATTGAAATATGATTAATCATAGAAGCAAAATCTTTGATGGTAGAATTCAACTTAGTCCGGTCAACGCAGACAAACTTGATGCTAGTTAATTGTTGCTTGTCACCCTCCGAAGCAGCTTCACTCAGTAAATTTTCATACCCACTTGTACTAGATTCACAAGTTAACTTTTCTAAAATTTCATCGGTGGCTAAAGGGTACACTCTCTGCATAAACTTCACTAATGATGAATCAATCCTGTTGAGATTATTCACGGAAACACCGACTGCTTCCTTGAAATCGTAGGTAGCTTGGTTGAGAGCATTAATCTTATTATAATCATCAAGGTCTACTTTAGCCTTCAGCGCATCAATTTCACTGAATATTTCATATTTACATTTTTTCAAATTGCTGAATTTGGTATCACAATCAATTGAAATTTGCTGGTCTTGGTATTGTGATTCCACTAGTTGATTAAATAAGGTGACTAATTCTTGAGAAATATTTTTAAATTCAGAGATTTTGCCATTAATTTTGGAAATATTGTAGTAGAAAAGAGGATCGCCATTTGTTTTACTACTTTCACCTGATATATCTATTGATGTACTTGTCTTCTTGAAAAAAGTGGGTGTGTTAAAAGACTCCCTTTTAGCATTGACTGATTGATAGCTCATTTTTGGGATTACTGTTAAAATATGTTTTTTTATTACCTAATATTTTCCGAAATAAAACTGGTTATAGTATATTTATATAAAGTGATACTGATGAAGTCTTAGGGGACTGTTTAGGGAAAGGCTTTTAGAGTTTATAAAAGGATTATCTGGGGAGCGGTTGCAGTCCCAGATTCTCACATCTCCTTTTATTTTTTTTCTATCCACAAACATTGCCAGTTGACTTTTTTACAGAAATCATTCAATAAAAACACAAGTGACGCTTAAAAAACTAAAAAAATAAAGTAGTATCAAAAACGTATCATATAATGCTTGCTAATCATAATGATGCAAGTAGGGAACGTTATTTATATACGAAATAACATAAAAAACACGAATTTACAAAATTGCAACTAAATTCTTCTTATTGAAAACACTTAAACGAGACTTGGATATTGTCTTACGTGCTTTATTCACCTTCAAAGTGCCAGATTTGTGTGCAGTTGCAAATATGTCTCCAGATGTGGCATGCTTGTTGCTACTCTTGAGAGACTTAGCAGAAGCAAATTTAGCATGATTGGTTGACTTTGTAGAAGGGTCTTTGGTAAAGGTAGACTTAGCAGAAGCAAATTTAGCATTTTTAGTCGATTTTTTAGAAGAGTCTTTGGTAAAAATAGACTTGGCAGATGCAAACTCAGCATGCTTTGTGGACTTTGTAGATGATTTTGAACCAGAAACCGCAGTGTAATTGTTGCTAGATTTTAATGAAGCTGATTTCACAGTAGAACCAGAAGCAAATACAGCATGTTTACTGGACCCTGAAGATGATTTGGAAGTTGACTTGTGATCCTTGTAAAAGTGAACGCCTAACCCAGCACCAAGGCCGACAGCCAGGACAATGATAATAATAACAACTAATATTGCAATAAGTTTCTTTCTCTTGGATTTCTTTTTATCCTGGTTGGACAAATAACCATCTTCGATACTTTCAACAGTGATTGTAGGAAGTGATCCATACTTAGAAGATTGGTTAACACTCAATTTCTCTGAACTATCCATTGTACCTTCGAACTTCTTCATAACTAATTCAGATTGGATAATATCCAAGGAGTCCATAAATGTATCGATGTTAATTAATTCTAGAGAGCCAGTTCTGATATTCTTGATCAATTCCTTATCCTCATTTGATTCTTTCTTGTTCAATTCTTCCTTAAATTTATCTTCGTTTTTCAATAGTTGAACATATGACTCAAAATCGGTACCTAAGTCATGGTTATTATAGTTAAGTGCCAAATAGGAGATGTAATTTTGCTTGTATAGTTGAAAGGTGGATTTTGCGGTGGGGATGTGTTCGCTAAATAATTTAACTAAATCATTGTAATGGTTAACTTTCTTCAAGTTTGTCAAGTCCAATGATTTAGATAAAGCTGAAAAGTCTAATCTAATAGCAGTTTCCAAGGCCCTCAACTCTTTTGAAGTGAAGGACAAATCCGGGATGAAAGTAGTGTTATCTTCTGTCTCTAATTTGATGGCCTGATCACGGACTTTCATGATGAGTTGATAGTAATCATCCAACTTGGTTCTTAGGTTGGAGCTCTTTAAATAAAACATATCACTTGGATCTTCATCATCAATGGACAAAATTGAACTATCTAATGATTTAGTGGAAATGAAGGGGTCGTCAGACTTTACCTTCTCCAGTGAATCACCTTTCTTTGATCTGAAAAATGACATTGCTGTTTAAATTAGATATGAAGATGAAAACACAGTAGCCCCCTCCCCCTCATAATAAAATCAACGGATAACATATTCTATATATATTCTATATATGTAATTGACAACCAGTATCGCCATTCCCCAAATCCCCAATTATGAAAGCCTAGACACAGTCACAATTAAGTTCTGCCTTCTTCATTTTGAAAAGCAGGGAACGGTCTTTAAAGTTCATCTTTTTTCTTTTGTTGGCAGGCTGTGCAAAATTTGGTTTTGGGAGCTGAAGCATAGAAATCGTGAATTATTTAGAAAATATTACAGTTTATCTGGGTTTATATCCCAGATATTTTATTGGAATTCAATATATAGCTTACAAAATATAGTAAAAGGATATCATAGTAAGTCATTAACTGAAAATATTACCATTACAAAAATCTAAATTTGGAAATGTTACGAAATACTTATTTTCTTTATACTATTTTACCAGTAGATTTATCGAAGACTACGGGAATTCCCAGTATTCAATTTATTTCTATAATGATACATGTTCTTATATCCTGTATAATAAGTATGACCAACAGATTCAGAAAATAAATTGAAGTTATTTTAGTGTATCACTAATAAATATAAGTGGGATGTTGAGCCAAAGGTTCATTTCTTCGCACGAATTTTATTTTTTCTTGGGACAGGATCATCCCCTTTCTATATATATATATATATTTGCCTTTTACTTTCTGTATGCTGCTTGAAAATTTCATATCAAGTAAATAGGTTATTCAACTGAACAAAATTCCTTTGAGTATGTCATTTTATTCAGACCCATTTCAATCACAATCTCCATTGATTGGGATAGACTTTCATTCTCAATCTGATACTATTAGGGAGAAAATAAACAAGTATGACTATGAATTAACTGAATTATCTAGACTCCAGGAAATTCAATTGAGTTCCATAGGTATCAATGAAAAGGATACCTCTCAAGATGTGTTAAACCAAAAAATTGAATTTTTGAAAAGTTTACAACTAGAGATCAAGGGAGCCATTGATGGATTGAAGAAGGACCCCCAAATGACTCACGATAAAGTTACACAAATTAATAATTTTAACAGACTCTTTAGAACTTCACTACACAAATTCATCTCCTTAGAAAATAAGCAACATGAAAAGCTAACTCAACAAGGTATTAATCAGTACAGAATTATTAATCCCGAAGCCACAGACTATGAGGCCAGAGATTTTGTGGAGAATTTTGGTAATGAACAAGTTTTCCAAAAGGCCATTGAAAATAATAAATTAGAGGAATCACAGTCAGTATTCCACAATGTGGAAATAAGATATAACCAAGTTCTTCAAGTTGAAAAATTAGCCAAAGAGTTGAACGAATTAACTTCAACTCTACAAGATTTAGTTTATGAACAAAATTATACTATTGATGCTGCTACTCGAAATATACACGATGCCAGCCATGATATTGAAAAGGGAGATGCCAACATCATTACCGCCACGGAATATGCACAAAAGGCAAGACGTAAGAAGAAGATTTTGTTCACCCTACTTGCAATTATCGTGTTTTTGATTGTATTAGCTGTGGTTCTTGCAATCCTTAAAAAGACTGGTGTGATCTGATCTTCTTTTGATTCCCTTTTAGTTTAGTGTTTTTTTATGATAATTTCCGGAATATAAGTTTGAGTAGCTTTTAACAAACCACTCGTAAACAAAAAGATAATTTAATTATAGGAAAAGGGGAAGAGAATATACAAAAAAATATTAAAATAAAAGAAAAAAACAATTAATAGCCAAATTAATTCGCTAGAATTATTTGATAACCTTCTTAACAATCTCTTCGACTTCATCCCAATCATCTGTTGGGATTCTAGTCATTTCAATACCACCAAAATAATTTCTGATGGATTCCATACATTCATAAGATTTCTTATCGTGAATGAATGAAATGGAAACACCGGTTCTACCAAATCTACCAGTTCTACCAATTCTATGCAAGTATGTAGATGGATCTGGACGACCAAGTTTATCGAATGGCATATCATAATTGACAACCATCGACACTGATGGAATATCGATACCTCTAGCTAACACATTAGTGGTGATTAACACCTTGGATCTACCATCTCTGAAATCATCAATTAATCTATCTCTATCAGCTGTTTGTAAATCACCATGCAAGATGGAGACTTGATGACCCTCTTTCTTCATTTTAGCATACAACTTGTCTGCAGTATCTTTTCTTTGCACAAATATAATAGATGATGCAATAGTCAATAAACCGTATAATTCGCAGAGACATTCAAATTTGTGTTCCTCACTATCACAGTCCATATATAATTGCTTAATAGCATCCACATTCAATTCTTCATGCTTCAATTCTAAAGAGTTAGCATTTGGAACAAACTTCTCAGCATATGCCCTGACTTCATCCGGGAAAGTAGCAGAGAATAACACTAATTGAGTGGTTTTAGGTAACATCTTCTTCACTCTCACACACTGATCTCCTAAACCTTGTTGATCTAACATATTATCTGCTTCATCCAATACAAACACCTTCAATTTGGAAACATTGATTCTCTTTCTTCTCATTAAATCCAAGAACAAACCTGGTGTACCGACTGCTATTTGTGCATTCACAGCTTGATTTCTTTCCAAGATACCTGGAACCACCAATTGAGTTTTAATTTTTGTATATTTACCCATCTCAGCGACAACATCTAAGGTCTGTCTAGCCAATTCTCTGGCTGGCGCCAAACAGATAGCTTGTAAACTTGGGTCATTTTCGTCAACTCTTGATAACATTGTCAAGGAGAAGGCGGCAGTTTTACCTGTACCAGATTGAGATTGTCCGATCATGTTTCTAGGAGGGTTCTGCAATAACAATGGGAGAGCCTTCTCTTGAATCTTAGATGGTTTAGAAAATTTCATGGCGTAAAGACCTTTTAAAAGTTCTTCGGTTAAACCTAATTCTTCAAAGGACTTCACTGAAAACAGAGGTGAATTTGGATCAGCTTGTAAATCAACTAATTTGACTTTAACTTCATATGTTGATTTAATTAAACTTGATTCTGGTTCCTTTTCTTTATCATCCTTGATTTCAGATTCCTTCTTTGCTGGTCCTGTAGGGATTGTTGGTTTCTCTTTTGGTTCTGCATTTTCAGATTCTTTCTTTATCGTTGTAGTTGTTGTTGTTGTAGCAGGTTCAGTTAAAGATTCTGTTTTAGATGATGTCTTAGCAGGACCATCTATAGTAAGTCTAGCCAATAATTCAGAGGCATCTTGTTTTGGTTTTGCATCAGACATTTCTTGATAATATTTATATAGATGATTTAATAAAAGAAAGAAAGTAGTAATATCTGTTTCCTCTAATTTTCCACTTTCATCCATCGAAGAAAAAAAAAAATCTAAACAATTACGTAATCAGATATATTTGGTTGTGACACTCTAAAATTAAATGTAAAATGATGTTTGTGTGTACCTCTATTCCTATTCAACTAGTTATATATCAATTAGCAAGATGGATAGTCAAGGTGACGCTGATCTTGAAAAACTAACTAGTTCATTATTGAACTTGAATGTGAAAATAGCTACTCCAAAACAAGACCTTCCGACCCATAGGGAAGAACAAGAGGAAGAATCAGATAAGGAACAAACACCGACAAATGATAGTCATCAAGTGATTGGACCAACTATGGTGAAATCAAAGATTACCCTAGCTCAATCACGTATTCTCACAAATCTGACTAGCAGGACAACAAATTCCTTATTAAATGCATCTGATAATGTGAATGTTAACAATGTGAAAATATCTGTGAGGTTTAAACCCATCGGATCAATACCACAATTGAAGCAACCAATCTTTAAAATATCCAAGAATTCTAAGTTTGTATCCATTACAACATTTTTACAAAAGAAATTGAAAGTTACCAAGGTATATTGTTATCTAGGGAATTCAATCGTGCCTAATCCAGATGATGAAATTGGGAACTTGTTTGATTTATTTAAAATTGGTGATGAATTAATTATCACATATTGTAACATGGTGGCGTTTGGTTAATTACTATAGAAAATAAGATATGTACAGTTATGAATAAAAGAAAAACCATAATATATTTCAATAATGAAAGGTGAAACTATGGATAATAAAAGTCAAATAAAAAAACACCATAGCATAAATAACATTAAAATCAGAAAGCATGTAAAAGTAAATAATTTAGAGGGGAGTAAAACTCTAGGGTATATATAATAAGAGACGAGTTAATTAGTCCTTTTTACCTCCACTCCAGAACCAATTTCTAGAACCCTTGTTGGTGATCTTGTCATCAACAATTCTAGATTCACCAGTATTGTGGTCAATAATCTCTTTCAACTCACGATGCTCTTTAGTTCCATCTTGGTAACGCTTTGAAATACTTGTAGTTTTTTCCCAGTCTCCATTGTCTAGCGTTTTAATAAAAGTCTTGGATTTTGTACCGGTGACTGTTCTCTGAATTTCTTTCTCAGGTTGTTGGATACCATAGATGTCAGAATCGTTGGTAGGAGTCACAGTAGATGCATTGTTACCAACATCTCTATTAGATTCTTCCAAAATTTTCCACTTGGCCTTCTCTTGTTCTCTGAACTTGTTCCAATCGTCATGTCTTTTCTTCTTTGCTAATTCATTCATCTTGCATTGCCAATCCAGTAATTCATTAAAATTTTGGAACCACAGCCCAGTCTTATGTTCTGAATCTGCCTCAACATCCTCTTTAGATAAAGAAACAGAACCTTCAGGTATAATTGCCGTAGGAAACAAACAATGCCAGTATCCCCTTTGATCCCAGGCAGCCAAACCATTCAATTGTTTACATCTGTTGTGTAACTCTGGTGATGGAACAGGGTAGGCAATAATACCATCAGGTCTCACATCAGAGACAGATCCACGACCAAAGAATGGGTTACGTCCATTGAAAAATATAGATTCATCAAAAAAACTATGTGGAAGTGGAGGTAAATCAGTTGAGTTTTTATTAACACCGTACTCTTTCATAGAGGAATAAGCAGTGTTTAATCCCTCAGTGACAACCGGAATCATAGCCATCATTGTATTAAATGAGTTAGATGCAATGTCATTAGCTGATGTTATGACTTTCTTGACGGAATCATTCAGTTGGTCTGAATCAAAATCGGAAGGCAAATTCAAATTAGTTGCATCGGTCAATTGATTTGCCTGCGATGAGGTGTCTGTGGAAGTAGAATTAGAATTCTTATCTGAAGATGGATTATAAATTCCCATTTGAATTTAAATAATTATTATTAAATAGATTATAAATTGATGGAATATATTAAGTAATTCAATATAATTTAACAAAAAGAAGGAAAGAGTAAGGATGGCAAAATATATAATAAATTAAGATTACCTCTCTACTCACTTTAAATTTTTTTTTTGTCGTCGGTCAAAATTTAAAATCAAATTAAACCGATTTGGAAGCATCATAATTTTTTTTTAAAAAGAATACATAATTCGATATATAGATACATATTTTTAAAATGGTTTACCATTCACATTATTATAACTATTCATAGTAAAATTATTAGGTGTTGGCTTAGAAGGATTACTAGTGTTAGCACCACTGCTAGCACCAGGGAAAACCTCTGAATTACTATATCCTGCACCCTTGAAAACTAAAGGTTGTTGTATATGAGGCACGGATAAATTACCATTTATATTTCCAAAATCAGTATTAAGAGCCCTGCCATCAGAATTAGGGAAAAACGATGGTGGCCTCATAGTATGTGGAACCATTTGAGTAGGAGTAAAACTATCATGCGACAATATATTTGGTACATTAGGTAGCTGTGTGTGTAATCCCATATTGTTTGAAAATGAATGGGAAGAAATTGCAGGCCGAAATGAGGGATCCAGCAATAAACTGCTGGTAACATTTCCAACCCCCCCACTACCTAATGGGCCAATCAATTCCAATGGGAGCATGTTTCCAATTTCATCTGTATCAAATAATGTATCCAAAGTCCTGATATTACCGATAACCTCCGGCATATACCTAAAAATTTCCATATCTTTTTCGTTGGGATCAGTATCAAAAGGCGAAGCAGGACCAGCATTTTGGTATTGTGGCTGTTGGCGTGCTTGTGGTTCTTGTACAGTATCATGAACAACTGGAGTCATTAATTGCTTTGGTAATCTTTGAATATTATCTTGTATTTGTGATTGATAATTAGTAGAAGAAGTACCAACAGCAACAGGAGGGCCTGGTGCTGACGGCAGTGGACCAGATGTGGTGACTTGTCGCGAAGCAGAGAATGGCAATAAACTATTATCATTATTGAAAGATGGAGTTCTAGCGAGTAAAGGAGCAGGCTTGCCCAAATTTGGAGGGTCAAGATGACTAGATTTAGGTTCTAAATGACCAAGCTTGTAGATCGCAGGTAGAAAAGGTGGCAAGTTAGCAAGTGCATATTCTCCAAGATTAGGATATTTACAGGCATTCGTAAATGCAGCTTCAACATTATTTGCATTAACAGCTCTTCTGACATAATGAATTAATTTTTGTTCGTCTGGGTAAACCGCAGTCAAAATATAATAACTAGCCTCAATGATTTCCACACAAACATTTGACATAATCTGCTTGAAGAGAGGAATAATTATTTCCAATTTGTTCTTGACAGACTGACGTATGTTTTCATCAACATGAAACACCGACGGTAATAACACAACAGCCGCCTGAAATGATAGCAATATCGACATACGAAAAAATGGCCAATATATATCAAGATTTGGTAAGCAATTACACAACATCTCTACTAAGCTGAGTCCACTTTGTGTGGTTCTATCCCAGCAAGAATAGAATGACATCCCTTCCAATTGTTTGAAAAAGTTTAAATTTTGGGGGTAATTTTGCACAGCTTTCACCAGTAGGGCAAGACCTCTAAACAAATTGATACGCTGCACCATTAATACTAAAGAATGCAAAAATAAGTGTAGAATTAACATACCTACCGATGAACTAGGCTCATAAGGTGCATTCTTTAATTCATGCATGCATTCATCCAATATTTCAGTTACCTTTCTATCATACATACCAAAATGAAGTCCTTTAGTCACAGCTAGATTTGATTTTTTCTGAACTTTAGTAATTTGATCCATTTTATCCAGAAAGAAAAATGCAGTGTTGTAAAAATAAAATATTTGTGCAGCGTCGTTGTTTGATGTACCAATGATATCCGAAACTGATAATTTCTCCACGCTACAATCTCTTATATCAAAGTTGTAATTTCTGGTATAACATAAAGCTGAGAATCTATCTTTGACTAACAAGATATAGTATAATCTTTTGTATGTCAATTTCTGGTCTTGAGTTAAGTGCTTGTGATCTTTAGTGCTTCTATGCATGCCTATTGCCTTAGCAATTGTACTAGCTTTGTTGAACCATTGAAGCTCTGATTTCAACGTTTGCTTGGAATTGCTACACAGTCCTAAAAGAAAATGCGTCGCCACGAGAGATATGCCATCGGTTTCAACATCAGTAACGGCCAATAATCTTGCCTTTTCAAACATGGCATCGGCTTCTTCCTTTTCCTCCGAGGTTTCAGCAGTTACACATCTGCCGATGTATAATACTGCCCGTAATAATAATAAGCTATCTGGATTTTCAAGATCAGCATATTTCGCCATAAAGCTAGCTTGATTGAATATAGGAAAAGTTGATTGACATTTTTCAAAGTAAGCATCAATATATTTGCGGCAATCCTGTTCATTAGGTAATATAAAGCAACCAGATAATATGAGTACTTTTAATGATTCCTTAGTTATGAAGTCACCTAATACGGACTTACCTTTATGCTGATAGAAATCTGACATACTCATTTTTAAACCATAATGGGCCCAGACACCCTCATAAATTTGAGACCGCGGTATCTGATCCACTTCCTTAGAAAGCATTATATTGTAATCGACCACAATTTCATCTCCCTTAAGCTGTTGGAATGGATCTGAAATAGTGATATTTTTGTGGTCATAAAACTGTTTTTGTTTATCTTGTTTAATTCTATGAGTTTCATTCTCTTCTTTCAAAGCTAATTTCCGTCTTTCCTCTTGCATTTCAGCCTTAGTTCTTTTCCTCCTTCTAGTCATCAAGACGCAATCCACTCCGAACTCCTCACAGTTTGTACATTTTTCTTCGGGGTAATTTTTCAATGTCACGTCACATCTGACCTTCCGTTTGTTACAAGTCACACATGCTCTATGTGATCTGTTTTTCCGTTTGAATCTAGTGCTAAGATTTTTATCTGATGTCATAGTTGTTGATACCGAAACTGATGGGGACAAGGATGAACTTGAAAAGTTATCTTTGAATGGCATGATCAATGTGTTGAATTACAATCGAAAACTATTTTTTTCTCAAACACAATTGTTACAGTATCATTAATCAAAGGGAAATCAAAATCACTACCGTATAATAGACAATAGGATATAACCTGTAACCTGATTGTTAATAGTTCTCTATTGTGTACTCTGCATTGCCTTTGATTTTATTTTTATCTTTCTATATATATATATTAAAAAAAAATTTTTTTTGAACTACTTTCTTTTTTGGGAGCGAAAATAGAATTACGAAAAATAAGGTTTTATATAGCATAGCAGATCATATATATTCTATACATCAGGGGGCCGATACCTGTGGGGGTCATTATTATTGAATCCTAATTCCGTATATGGGTTGGGTGATGTATGTTGATTACCAGGTTGTAATGGTGTATGCATCATTGATGAATTAGGTGGAGCTTGGGGAGCAAATTGAGTAGGAAAGAATACGGACGTAGTAAGAGGCATAAGTTGTTCATGACGATGATCTCTATACGGAGAAGGTAACTGGGAGTATTCATTGACAAATGATTGGAATTGATCAAATGGTGGTAGTTTAGAATTAAAACTACTAGTATTTGGAGGTGGTAATAAAGCTGACCCAAAATATGACTTCAATGGTACCTTACTAGACACAGGTGGTTGAATGACTGGAGGTGGAGGTGGTGGTGAAGTGTGCATTAAATTACCGGTCATTGATGGTACCGTACCATACATATGAGGTTGCACAGTAAAATGCGGACTATTCTTATTTGTCATATTAGCACCACGAATTAATGATTGATTAACAGTTTTTTGAGGTTCCTCTTTTATAAAAGTAGATTTTGTGATTAACTTTTCTCTCTCTTGTTCATAACATTCCATAGTTCTGAGACTCCCCACTTCAACATCGAACAGCGTCTCTGTTACATCAGAATATCCTTGGCCATTGCGTATGGATTCATTATTCTTATTAAGGTTGAAAATTGGTGGAATGAAAGGACACATCTGTTTAACAGCCTTAGTTACATATTCATCATCATATTGATGTAACTGCATGTAAAGATGCTCGGAAGATCCACAACCAGTTGAAAGTCTAGTAAGTTCAATTAACTTAGGAGTATCACGCAAGGAGACATCTAGAACATAGAAAAAACTATCAATAACTTGCCAGCTAATAGTATCTCTAACATTTTGCATGATAACCATCACTCTTTTCAAATCTTGCATTAAGGTTGCACGCACATTTTCATCATCATAGAAAAAAAATAGAGAAGAACTAACAGCAGTTTGGAAAATGATATAAAGCGTATTTTGCAAATAGACCAAGTGAGTCTTGTGTAGCATTAAAGAAGATTCGACTAGGTCTGCCATTCTATGAAGAGAATAAATGATTCCACGCCAACATGCTGGGATATCCAAATCATCAAGATCTAATTTCTTCAAAGAGGAAGAGTTTTTAGCTTGAGACCCATACTTGTGAAATAAATACTGTGCTCTGAAAATATTCACTCTGTGAATGAAAATTTCAAATGTTGTCAAATAAACATGTAATACAAATGTACCAATGGTAATTGTTGGGTCTTTGTAAATATCTTGTAATGCCTGATAAAACACTTGGGGGAGGTCATTCATTTCCTTGATGTGATCCTTGATTGGTTCCCCTTTCAATGCAGCAATATGTGCAGTTCTTTGTAATTCAGCAACTCTGTCAATCATCTTACAGAATTTTCCACCGAGTGCATACATCAAATGCCGACTGGCTCTCATTGATGGATCAACATTGGACAAGTCATCAACAGTCAATTCCTTCACAGTGCACGCTGAAAGATCAATATGAAATGATTTAGAGAAACTCAATGAGTAAATTCTATCTTTCAATAATAACATGAAAAAAATTCTCTTATAGGTACGCTTTTCCTCTTCAGTTAAATAATTAATATGCGTAGTGTCTTTATGCATTCCATAATTGATTGTAGTCTTCACTGAAGCACTTACCCAGTCTTCAATATTAGCTGTAGATGGATGCATTGTTGGTTCAGTTTCTAATATGTTCATGGAGTATACAAGATAAATACCATTAGGTTCCATATTAGATGAGTAAATCAATTTAGCCTTTTCATATAGCAATGAAGCAAGTTTAAGATCTTCTTCTGTTTTAGCCACAACCCTACAACCCATGTAAAGCATCGAAGTCAATAGAAGTAAACTTGGTGGATTAGATAAATCATTAAAATCTTTATAGAAATCTTGTACGACCAATATCGGGAACACCTCATGGAAACTTTTGAAGAAACAGTTTAGGTATTCCCAACATTTTTGTTCCCTTGGTAGAGAGAAGCAACCTGTGAGTTTTAATATATTAAATCGTTCCTCAGTGATTAGATCTCGTAGTGTCAATTTCCCCTTTTCGAGGTAATAGCCATGAATTGGGAATTTCGGTCCAAAATGTACAGTTAATCCTTTGAACATTTGCATCACTTGTACTTTACCTATCTCCCTTGACATGTATTTATCAATATTAACCATCAATTCATCATTATGAGGTTTTTCGTGTAAATTGAATTCAGTACTGTTAGTGTTTTTTGATTTGGGCTTATGATTATTATCATTATTATTATTGGTTTGATTTAAATTGGACAAGCTAGTTTTAGAATGACTAGTCACCGGGGGAGAATGGTTTGGATCCTGTTCTGCAATTTTTCTATCTGCTTCTATTTGAGCCTTAGTTCTCTTCTTTCGTCTTTCAGTCAGAATACATTCAACACCAAACTCTTGACAATTTGTACATTTCTCATGGGGGTAATTTTTTGTAGTGACGTCACATCTGACTTTCCGTTTATTACACGTTTGACAGGCCTTTCTTGATCTACTTCTTGTATATTTGAAGAATCTAGATGATTTTGATGATGGTGAGGGTAAACCTGATGTGTTATTTGTGGTTACCGGAGAAATCCATGAATCACTTTGTTTTTCACCGGGTGATTTGGAACCCGAACCTGAACCCGAACTTGCTGAAGTATTACTTCGTGTGCTCATGATTATAGTAATTGATTGGATAGATTGGAGATTATTTAAATTGTTAATTAAACAAAAGATAAATTGATCAAAAAATGGATAGGTTATAGAAAAATTAAAAAAAATGATAACTGAGAGATGATCGCATACACTTGACAAAAAATATTTGGTGAACTAAATGTATTGTGCAAATACATTTTACTTGCTAATTTATGCTTTCATTACAATAGAATTTTGAACTTTATACTATATTTTTCTTTTGTTTGTTTTGTTATTCTATTATTACACCCCCATTTGTAGTTTCATTCTTTGTATTAGTGTAGTCAGTATCATAAAAGAAAAAACAACAACAACAACAAAATTATCTTCGATATATTTGGGAGTTACCTCAATTTAGTTACATGTAGTTATATTTAGCTTTTTACTCTTTTTTTTTGCTACGACCATTAATTGTGCGTTCCCCGCATTGAGGATGTACACGTATCTAAGAAGTTTGAAGGTTTTAATTGATGATATCACTTTGAAACCAGTGGGTCAAATGAAAGGACACAATTCAATAATTAAGCTACGGCGATGCATTTTAAAAAGCAAAAATTTCCCATGGGTTAATTTTTTTATAGAAAACTGCTTTTTTTTGTGTGTGTTTCCTTCCACTGGTGCTATTTTAACTTTTCAATTTGCTTCAAATTTGCCTTCACAATGTTTATAGTTACCTCAATTCTTAAAAATTGATGTAATGGTTCAATTTCCTTTATTAGGGCTGTCATTTACTGATTATTGAAGAGTTGAGTTCTAGCAAACCACGGGTACGTGACTATGCATGCATATAACATGTTAGCCGCTTTTAGAAGTTTTTTTTTTAGTTTTGGTGTGATTTGACCGATTTTATACCGATTGCGGTCCGTATCCTTGGAATACTTACAATTCTTACGTAATAAGATCCTACCAGCAACACCACTACGGGATCGGCTTAATTATGGTTTTATTTTGTTTTTTTTCTTTGCAAACATATTATTTATACATATACTCTTATAGACACTCTTATTTCCTAAAACAAATATCTTATCTTAAATTCATATGCAATTTGATTAATACTTGTGAGTTAATTAAATAAGAAATCATTAATTTTAAATTGATTTCCAATGTATACTTAGTATAATTTACAAATTAACACTTCAACGTTTTGTGTGTTTGTTCTATATTAGGGTTAATTCTTGTGTGTAGTACCCAAAGAGAGAAAAAAAAATTCAAAAAAAGTTTAAATTTTTCTTCTTTCCATCTTTAAACTATTTTATTTAACTAACAACAATATGTATGACAAAGAGTATTGTGTTTTTATATAATTCATGAAAAACAATATAATAATGTATTCAAAGTAAAATCATGTTACACATAAATGTACGCATTAAATTTTACATAAAATTATTTTATAATAAGTTTTTTGGTTTAATTTAATATCATAGTAATCAGGAAATCAGAAGAATCTAATTTATCTTTAAAGGTAATTTTTTTGGATATTCCCCACATATGTTGAAAATGGGTAACCAAAATATTTGAAATAACAAGCTTTATTTTGTACTGTTTGTCTATTCTTGGCATAATTGATACAAGTCTTTTTTTTTTACCCCAAGTTATTTTTATTTAAGTTTTTCCCTGAGCTACTCGAAGATGTAATTTCTATTAAATCTTTTAAAACTGCTTGTCAAAGATCGTACAGCCATTGGTTGATAAAGCATATTAGAAAATAAAATGTGATTACTAGTAAAACGGTATATAGTACTCATTGTGTAAATGAAGCACCGAAGCATCAAAAAAAAAATCAGTACTGTACTGTTCGGAGACGAATGATTGATTTGTAATCAATGAAAAGCTAAAGCAAGAAAAAAAAATTGATCTACAGGAAGTATTTGATATTTATATCTAATGGAGTATAAGTAATTTATTTACAATAAAAGAATTAACATATATATAAATTGGTAGCCGTAGGTCTAGGGTTAGCGGGTATTGATCCATTTATATAGTTTTCCCAAGTGGAAGCTATTCAAATCAAAAAAATCGGTACAGAGGGTAAAAATGACCAGAGTCATTTATAGAAGTCAACAGAGAGAAGTCAATGAACTTCCACAGTTCGGAAAAACTTCCCGCACTATTTCATAATAAATAAATAAAAAACTGCAAAGTAGACTAACCTTGTTATTTAGCGGCCTACGGGCTACTTTAATAAAAAAAAAAATGTGGGGAAGACTAAGTCAAGGGGGGGAAGGAGGGGGGTCTCTTTCGATTTCTAATTACAGGGGCTGGAAACAGATGAGTCAAATTTTATCTAATATATAGACTAATAAGAACCCTCGATAAGACTATACGTATGGGATCATAAGTAAACAAGGGAACTCAAACAACAAAATATATATATATATATCTAAAAAAACAAGATTACCAACAACTAGTTTGCCCCAGCCCGAACTTACAAAATGATCCTCGCTCTGCTACTTGATGGGTTTATATATATATCATATTTCCGTCGAGCCCTTTATTATACCCATTGAACGGCAATTTCCCTTCACTTCCTCATATAAATCTAGCGGTAGCTTGAATTATCTTGTATAGCTCGGTCACACATCCCCAGTGCGGCTACAAATAACGCACCCCCTCTTCCCCGTTCAGCGCGACTATGAATCATCCTCCATAGTTAACCTATGAGACCATCGTCTAATCTAATTATTTGAACCCCTTGCAACACCGAAAAGCAAAAAAAAAAAAAAAAAAAAAATTCCGATTCCCCAGATACCTTAGGTATAATGGTTAGACCACCCTTATGTTTCTTTATTAGATAATCGGCACAAATGCATTACCTTAACTGGAATTTTTTTTTTATTTTATTAGATGTATCATTTAGCGTTTAGTATTACATAATAATACTTAATAAGTAATAACCGGTTCGGTTTGTACCTTGAGCCTTTACTCCGGTAGTAATTTTGAAGGCTATCTTTCAAATCTGTTATATTAAATCTGGGGTGGTTGGATTACCATGGCCAAACATTAAGAAATTCAATAACACCTACTTTTTCTTTCCCTTCTCTTAATAACTTATAAAAATTTAGATTAAATTAAGTCTTTTGATATAAACTCTCCAGTGAAGTAGTTAAAACTGAACTTCCAGTCAGTGAGTGACACAAAAACACAAAAAAAAATATTAGTGTGAGTGCATCATCTCTGTATCACCACCCATTTATATATAAAATCCCTTATTTACACACTCATTCCGTTACTAAAAAAATTATGTTATCATTGTTGACACCAATGAATCCAGTAAGATCAAACAAAAATGAAGTTATTGTGAAAGCTGAAGACAACTCTGGAATCCAGAATAAGAATTCTTTGATAAATCCAATTAGTCTCATGCTACCACCTTTGACTAGAACCCACCTCATTAATGATTACACAATTTCTACGAAGCAAACACACATTAACATCAATGAACCACAGTTACACCTTACATTACCACCAATTAAAGTCCCTGATATTTCCGATTTACAAGGCATTCCAAGGATATTACCAGACAACCATCAACATACATCCATCCCGATGTCAAAGTCAAAATCTACATCATCTACTTGCTCATGTGTTTCAAATTATTCCTGCACAAGTTCTACTTGCATCACTAGTCCTTATAGTTCTGGTTCTGCTGAAACATCTCCGCCACTGACGGTACCATCGCATTTACAAGAATCAACTAGTCCAATAAATTCAATTGTTTCCCCATGCCCATCTAATGCAGACGTTCATTTCAAATCTCCTATAATAAGAGTGAAATCCCCCAAGTCACCAGTACTACCAAAGTCCCCCAAGTCCCCTAAATCCCCTTGTCTATCATTGTCCAATAATAAAAATTCATCTAAGAGATCTAGAAGTGGTTGTTTAACTTGTCGTGCCAGAAAGAGAAAATGCTGTGAAACTAAACCAATTTGCTCTGAATGTAAGCGTCTCGGTATTGCATGTCAATGGTGGTCTGATGAACAAAAACCATTGCTACGTATGAACAGATCCAGAAAGAAGGACAAATCATTTGTCAAATGCGATGAAATTTTATCTAAGGATCTTGATATGGTTATCAAAGTTGTTAGAGCTAAGGTTGATTCTAGATATGAAGATGGTATACTTGTTACTAACAAGAAAAGTCTATCTTCAAACACTAAAATTAAACAAGAATTTGATTAATCAAATTCAATTTAATCATATTTCAATTGCATTTTACTCCTTAATTTTTTTCTACATAAATTGTGATCTTGGTTCTTTTACAGCTACCGCTACTTTCGTTTTCTAAATTGTCCCTTTTCTATTCTTTACGATGTGTGCTTTTGCCTTAATGTTTTGCTATATCCTTTATACCACTTATTTAACTTATTTATTGAAATATTTATTATTATTATTATATCTAACCAAGAGATTATATTTCATTTAATTTCAATGTTCTGTCTCAACCTAGCATACCCTCTCATATGTTATTCTGTAAGTCCTCTCAACAAACCACTTTTTTATATGTAGATTAGTGATCTCTATGTGGCTTCATCATTTAAAAGTATAATGATCTCCTCAAAATTTACAATATGGTAGGTATTGATTAACATATATAGCCAGCCTTGTAGGAAGATATATCATCAGATTACCAGACCAAGATTAGCGATTGTGCAAAAGAATAAGATCACAGATTTTTCATAAGGCATCCAGAAGAATCCAGTTCTGTTCATCACTAAACAAGCACACATATCCACACTCCACACAGGGTTCCATATGTGCATTGTCCCAGAAACAGTTAATTTAAGATTCACATGGTATAACCAAAGAATCAATCATAACGTAAAGTGTGTATCATATCATTTTATTTTAACTTATGAATCCACACAATTTCGATTCACCATCGCAAGTTATAGTTAATCTTTCTCGACATGACTTTATTAATATATAACGTAATCATTAATTGTGTGTGCCTGTGGATCGATTTGGCTGCTTAACAATATCCCTGCGAAAGAAGAACAATTTTTTTTTGGTGTAGATCAAAATCAATGGCACACACAGTTCTTTCTTTAATAGCCACAATTGTGTATTCATAGCCTTGGCCATATATATACTCATCCATATATTATCCAAAAGGAAACCTACTAAAATGTGTTTGTTTGTTCATACTATTAAAAGAAATCATTGATTGGGTTCTTCTGTTATACGAAGATATTCCAAAAAGGCATAAACATAATAAATGTCAAGAAGGCAATCACTTAAGAAAACAATCAGTCGTCATTTCTCTTTAGAAGATGCAAGACCATCAATTGGAAGCGGGATTGCATCATCAGTTTTTTTAGATGAAGACGATGACACTCTGATATCTAATTTTGCAGGAGGTTATCAAACCATAGAAAATGCTATCGAAGATGGTGACGAACTATTCTTGGGACCCAATTCCAATAATCACAGGTCAAGTATAGCAAGTGCTTGGTCTTCACATCATGCGGAACAAGTGAACGAGCTCAAGGTGATTATTTCTCCCTTCAGAGTCAAAATTATTACATTATGTCTTTTCGCAAATGTTTTCCTTGGATCGTTGGATTCAACTATGGTCGCCACTCTTCTAGCTGAGATTGCATCTGACTTAAATGCAATGGCCAATATATCGTGGGTTGCTACTAGCTACCTTTTATCCTGTGCAGCTTTTCAACCATTATTTGGAAGACTCTCTGATGTTTTTGGTCGAAAACCAATTGTTCTTCTGTGCACATTTTTGTTTTCCTTCGGTTGCTTGATGTGTGGATTATCTTACAATCTATGGACCTTGGTAATAGGCCGGTTCCTGACAGGTATCGGAGGTGGAGGATTTGGTGCCATGTCTACTATTGTTACCAATGACTTAATCCCAGTCAAACAGAGAGGTATTTACCAAGCATACAATAATCTCTTCTATCAGTCAGGGGCTGCAAGTGGTGGGTTAGTTGCAGGTATCTTCCAAAATTATTTTGGCTGGAGAATGGCATTTCATATCCAGGTGCCCTTGTCTCTGATCACTGGATTGATGATACAATGGTATTTTAAGCTTCCTGATGGTGCACCAGGGTCAGGGCATTATGGCGGAAACACATGGAAAAGACTTAAAAATCTCGACTGGATTGGTACTTTCCTTTTAGTCTCATCAGTTTTTCTTTTATTGATATTAGCATCTGTTGGTGGTAAGGAAGTTGCTTTTAGTAATTGGATATTCCAAACACTTGCAGTGGTTTCCATGCTGGGTCTTGTGTTGTTTTACCAGTATGAGTTGAAATATAGTGTTGAACCAATTTTACCTGTTACTTTACTCTACAATAGAACAATCTTGTTTTCTTCAATATCTTCATTTTTCCTATCAATGAACACCACAGCCTGTTTTTTTTATCTTCCATTCTACTGGACCAGTGTCAGAAACCTCACACCAATGCAAGCTGGGTTAAGGCTTATTCCAAGTACTTTTACAACATGTTTATCTTCTATAGTTGCAGGTATTTCAATTAAACGAACAATGCGGTGCAAGACACCGTTACTTTGGGGATCAATTTTCTTGCTTTGTGGGAGTACATATATTTACTTTTCTTCAAGGCAAGATTCCACTTTACATGATTTCATTGTTAGAATTCCTCAAACAATAGGAACATCAAGTACATATTCATTCTTGTTGATAGTTATTGTTGCAGCTGTCGAAAGTACCGAACAAGCATTAGCTGTGTCGATACAGTACGCATTCCGTTCAACTGGATCCACCTTGGGGGCATCTTTGAGTTCGGCTATTTTAGAGTATACCTTAAAGATATTCCTAAACAACAACTTTGATCGTTTGAAAGATATACCTGATGAGTATAAGGACCAGTTAACAAAGATAAAATTGAATGCTCTGGATGATCCGCAATATGCGTTTCATAAAGCTCCAGAGTTTTTCAAACAAGCTATCATAGGGTCATATGATTCTTCATGCCATGCTGTTTTTTTGTTTCTTATAGGTACTGCTGTTATCACTATTGCAACTGCCTGGTACGTGGAAGACATTGATTTGGATGGAAAATAATTTTTTACTTAAGATAAATATACAGTAAAGCTTGAATATATATTGCTATAATAGTACCAAGAAAGTTGTAATTAGAGTATACTTAAAAACTGGGAAAACAGTACTTCATTTGGTCCATAGCAAAAAAAACTAAAAATGATCACAGTTTTGTTATTGTTGTCCAACCAGAGATTAGTGTTCTTAAGTATATATGCAAATTTCTCATAAACTTTTGCCATAATATAACTCGAAGGATAGGATCACCGCAAATATACTGCCTACATGGCTGCGTGCGTAATATTAAGTTGTTCGGTACCGAAATCGTCGCTATTTGGTATATATAGTTAATTGGTTAATTCGTGGGGTATGAATATTTTTTTTGAAAATTTGTGGGATTATTTTTTATTTACATGGCTATTCGGAATATACTGAATAGTTTTTATATTTTTTGAGTTTTTAATTTGAAATGGAATATTAAGATAATATTCAAAGTGACTTTTCAGGTCATATAAAAAAAGCTACAAGTATTATTTTGACAAATTGTTGTAATTTATACTTGACTGAACTTGTTGAAGTTCTACAATCGATCACTCATGATGAGCTAAGTTGATACAAAAAGTGTTGTTTGTCACTTGCATCAGAGTTAATTTCTTCTAGTATGATTATTAGATACCACATGGTGTGTGGATTATAGGACTGGACTGTGCAATTTCGGAATTTAGTTGAATATGGGTGGCTTGTTATTGAACAGATGGACAATATAGAATAGCACTGGTGATTGTACGACATACTTTTTTGAGCTCGGTAGTCAATTTTGATTATGAAGTACTAATTGAAGTATTTAGAAACTGTGACATCTGATCTAAGCTGACTTAGTTAAATGATGTCAAGTGATTTCAATCGGTAAGACTTGTGGAAAATGCAGTGGAAATCCGGTGGAAATCATCGAATTGGTGGATAGATATGTAAGACTAGAATTAATTCAATCATTGATCAAGATGGAAAGGCTATTGAAGATTGTGAAATTGAAATGAGATCAGTTTTGAGATCACGGGTATCAGTTATAACATACTTCAGATCATCAACTTATTTGATTCATGATTAGACAGATCATATCTTTGTGATCATATTGTGAAAAGATTAAATGAAGAATTCCCAGGTATTCCAAAGGTGGGTGGCCATTATCCAATTAGCTTTGAATTTCAAATATTGAGTATAGACACGGATGATTTCACTGTAAATTTACAGAGTTGTATTAAGATGTGAGAGTTATACTAAACACTTATGAAATAAATGAAGGGAGTGTCATTTGTGGATGGAATTGAATCTTGGTGCAACAATTATAGAATATTATGATGGAATTGTTTGCGATGTTTTATTTTTGTGGCAATTTCTGGTACCCGCTCTCTACCAAAGATATAAGGAGTCACAGTGGCTACAGATCAGTGGTATGTTGCTATTGTCGTTATATATATCTATTCATTTTTTTAATTCATTTTTCATTTGTATTATTTTCTAAAATATAGTGGATGAGTTTTGTAAATAAGGATAATGTAAAAGGAGAGTATTCTTATGATAATTTAACAGAGATAAGAAGCATGATACAGGTGGAAATGATGTAGAAGTAACTGGGTTGCGAGTTATCAGGGTAGAAATTAGGAAAATATTTCAATTAAGTGAATCATTGGAATAAGCGGTTCTAGTGTAATAGGTGTATATTATGAAGTACACTAGTGTAACTGGAAACGTTGTTACTGTTTTATTTCGTTTAATTTGCAAAGTTTAGTTGGAAAATAAATTTGGTTTTTTGAGGAAAAATATTTAGAATGAGTTATGATAAAATGAGAGGAGGGATTATTCTCAAATTTAAGTATTATAGAAATATGTTTATTTGTATATGTAATAGTTGATTCCAAGAAAATCATTGAACGTTTAATCATGAAGTCCATAGTACCTGAAAATATAGTGGATTTGTGCTAGAAAAGATGGTATTTATTGGATAGCAAAAATGTGTTTTGAATGAGCCAGGGTGTATGAATGAGCCAGGGTGTAATGAGCCAGGGTGTAATGAGCCAGGGTGTA